>OX388347.1:3351167-3976556 GCA_947579665.1 Sympetrum striolatum
AAAACAATAAATTACTCATTATCCAACAACAAAATACTATATTAATTAAGAGATGCACTAACAACCCAACCTTAATGTAAGTAGTATTAACAGTAGATTCAAGTATACTCAGTCTTTTTGAATTCCATTACTGGACCAAATAACTATCCACAGAATCTCTTTAATCTTATTCCTGCCCAATGATCATCCTTTTAGATGCAAGCGTTTTTCTGAAGAATAAATTAAAAAACAATTAATTACTCATTATCCAACAACAAAATACTATATTAATTAAAAGAACGCAGTTAAAACCCAACCATAATGTAAGTAGTATTAACAGTAGATTCAAATATACTCAGTCTTTTTGAATTCCATTTCTGGATCAATTAACTATCCACAATATCTCTGTAATCTGACTTCTGCCCATTGATCCTCCTTTTAGATCCGAGTGTTATTCTGAAGAATCAATTAAAAAACAACTAATTATTCATTATCCAACAACAAAATACTATATTAATTATGAGAACGCAGTTACAACCCAACCTTAATGTAAGTAGTATTAACAGTAGATTCAAATATACTCAGTCTTTTTGAATTCCATTCCTGGACCAAATAACTTTCCACAGCATCTCTGTGATCTGACTCCTGCCCATTGATCCTCCTTTTAGATCCAAGCGGTTTTCTGAAGAATCAATTAAAAAACAATTAATTACTCATTTTCCATCAACAAAATACTAAATTAATTAAGAGAACCCGCTAACAACCCAACCTTAATATAAGTAGTATTAACAGTAGATTCAATTATATTCAGCCTTTTTGAATTCCATTTCTGGACCAAATAACTATCCACAGCATCCCTGTAATATGTTTTCTGCTCATTGATTCTCCTTTTAGATTCGAGCGATTTCCTGAAGAATCAATTAAAAATCAATAAATTATTTGTTATCCAACAACAAAATACTATATTAATTAAGAGATGCGCTAACAACCCAACCTTAATGTAAGTAGTATTAACAGTAGATTCAAATATACTCAGTCTTTTTGAATTCCATTCCTGGACCAAATAACTATCAACAGCATCTCTTTAATCTTATTCCTCCCCATTGATCCTCCTTTTAGATGCGAGCGTTTTTCTGAAGAATAAATTTAAAAAAAATTAATTACTCATTATCCAACAACAAAATACTATATTAATAAAGAGAATGCCCTAACAACCCAACCTTAAAGTAAGTAGTATTAGCAGTAGATTTAAATATACCCAGTCTTTTTGAATTCCATTCCTGGACCAAATAACTATCCACAGCATCTCAGTAATCTTACTCCTGCCCATTGATCCTCCTTTTGGATCTGAGCGTTTTCCTGAAGAATCAATTAAAAAACATTTAATTATTCATTATCCAACAACAAAATACTATATTGATTAAGAGAACGCGCTTACAAGCCAACCTTAATGTAAGTAGTATTACCAGTACATTCAAATATACTCATTCTTTTTGAATTCCATTCCTGGACCAAATAACTATCCACAGCATCTCTCTAATCTGACACCTGCCCATTGATCCTGCATTTAGATCCGAGCGTTTTCCTGAAGAATCAATTAAAAAGCAATTAATTATTCATTATCCAGCAACAAAATAGTATATTTATTAAGAGAACGCGCTAACAATCCAACGTTAATGTAAGTAGTATTAGCAGTAGATTAAATATACTCAGTCTTTTTGAATTCCAATTCAGAACCAAATAACTATCCACAGCATCTCTGTAATCTGATTCCTGCCCATTGATCCTCCTTTTAGATAAGAGCGTTTATCTCAAGAATCAATTAAAAAGAAATTAATTAATCATTATCCAACAACAAAATACTATATTAATTAAGAGAACGCGCTAACAACCCAACCTTAAAGTAAGTAGTATTAGCAGTAGATTCAAATATACTCATTCTTTTTGAATTCCATTCCTGGACCAAATAACTATCCACAGCATCTCTCTAATCTGACACCTGCCCATTGATCCTCCATTAAGATCCGACCGTTTTCCTGAAGAATCAATTAAAAAACAATTAATTACTCATTATCTAACAACCATATACTATATTAATTAAGAGAACCCGCTAACAACCCAACCTTAAAGTAAGTAGTATTAGCAGTAGATTCAAATATACTCAGTCTTTTTGAATTCCATTCTTGGACCAAATAACTATCCACAGCATCTCTGTGATCTGACTCCTGCCTATTGATCCTCCTTTTAGATCCGAGCGTTTTTCTGAAGAATCAATTAAAAAACAAATAACTACTCATTATCCAACAACCATATACTATATTAATTCAGAGAACGCAGTAACAACCCAACCTTAATGTAAGTAGTATTACCAGTAGATTCAAATATACTCAGTCTTTTTGAATTCCATTCCTGGACCGAATAACTATCCACAGCATCCCTGTGATCTGACTCCTGCCCATTGATCCTCCTTTTAGATCCGAGCGGTTTTCTGAAGAATCAATTAAAAAACAATTAATTACTCATTTTCCATCAACAAAATACTAAATTAATTAAGAGAACCCGCTAACAACCCAACCTTAATATAAGTAGTATTAACAGTAGATTCAATTATATTCAGCCTTTTTGAATTCCATTTCTGGACCAAATAACTATCCACAGCATCTCTGTAATATGTTTTCTGCTCATTGATTCTCCTTTTAGATTCGAGCGTTTTCCTGAAGAATCAATTAAAAAACAATAAATTATTTGTTATCCAATAACAAAATACTATATTAATTAAGAGATGCGCTAACAACCCAACCTTAATGTAAGTAGTATTTACAGTAGATTCAAATATACTCAGTCTTTTTGAATTCCATTCCTGGACCAAATAACTATCCACAGCATCTCTTTAATCTTATTCCTCCCCATTGATCCTCCTTTTAGATGCGAGCGTTTTTCTGAAGAATAAATTAAAAAACAATTAATTACTCATTATCCAACAACAAAATACTATATTAATTAAGAGAACGAGCTAACAACCCAACCTTAATGTAAGTAGTATTAACAGTAGATTTAAATATACTCAGACTTTTTGAATTCCATTCCTGGACCAAATAACTATCCACAGCATCTCTGTAATCTGACTCCTGCCCATTGATCCTCCTTTTAGATCCGAGCATTTTTCTGAAAAATCAATAAAAAAACATATAATTTCTCATTATCCAACTACAAAATACTATATTAATTAAGAGAACACGCTAACAACCCAACCTAAAATTAAGTAGTATTAGCAGTAGATTCAAATATACTCAGTCTTTTTGAATTCCATTCCTGGACCAAATAACTATCCACAGCACCTCTGTGATCTGACTCCTGCCCATTGGTCCTCCTTTTAGATCCAAGCGTTTTCCAGAAGAATCAATTAAAAAACAATTAATTATTCAGTATACAACAACAAAATACTATATTAATTAAGAGAGCACGCTAACAACCCAACCTTAAAGTAAGAAGTATTAGCAGTAGATTCAAATATACTCAATCTTTTTGAATTCCATTCCTGGACCAAATAACTATCCACAGCACCTCTGTGATCTTACTCCTGCCCATTGATCCTCCTTTTAGATCCGAGCGTTTTCCTGAAGAATCAATTAAAAAACAATAAATTATTTGTTATCCAACAACAAAATACTATATTAATTAAGAGATGCGCTAACAACCCAACCTTAATGTAAGTAGTATTAACAGTAGATTCAAGTATACTCAGTCTTTTTGAATTCCATTCCTGGACCAAATAACTATCCACAGAATCTCTTTCATCTTATTCCTGCCCAATGATCATCCTTTTAGATGCAAGCGTTTTTCTGAAGAATAAATTAAAAAACAATTAATTACTCATTATCCAACAACAAAATACTATATTAATTAAAAGAATGCAGTTACAACCCAACCATAATGTAAGTAGTATTAACAGTAGATTCAAATATACTCAGTCTTTTTGAATTCCATTTCTGGATCAATTAACTATCCACAATATCTCTGTAATCTGACTTCTGCCCATTGATCCTCCTTTTAGATCCGAGTGTTATTCTGAAGAATCAATTAAAAAACAACTAATTATCCATTATCCAACAACAAAATACTATATTAATTAAGAGAACGCAGTTACAACCCAACCTTAATGTAAGTAGTATTAACAGTAGATTCAAATATACTCAGTCTTTTTGAATTCCATTCCTGGACCAAATAACTTTCCACAGCATCTCTGTGATCTGACTCCTGCCCATTGATCCTCCTTTTAGATCCTAGCACTTTCCTGAAGAATCAATTAGAAAACAATTAATTATTCATTATCCAACCTCAAAATAGTATAATTATTAAGAGAACGCGCTAACAACCCAACCTTAATGTAAGTAGTATTAGCAGTAGATTCAAATATACTCATTCTTTTTGAATTCCATTCCTGCACCAAATAACTATCCACAGCATCTCTGTGATCTGACTCTTGCCCATTGGTCCTCCTTTTAGATCCGAGCCTTTATCTCAAGAATCAATTAAAAACAATTAATTAATCATTTTCAAACAACAAAATACTATATTAATTAAGAGAACGCTCTAACAACCCAACCTTGAAGTAAGTAGTATTATCAGTAGATTCAAATATACTCATTCTTTTTGAATTCCATTCCTGCACCAAATAACTATCCACAGCATCTCTTTAATCTTATTCCTGCCCATTGATCCTCCTTTTAGATGCAAGCGTTTTTCTGAAGAATAAATTAAAAAACAATTAATTACTCATTATCCAACAACAAAATACGATATTAATTAAGAGAACGCTCTAACAACCCAACCTTAATGTAAGTAGTATTAACAGTAAATTCAAATATACTCAGTCTTTTTGAATTCCATTCTTGTACCAAATAACTATCCACAGCATCTCTGTGATCTGACACCTGCCTATTGATCCTCCATTTAGATCCGAGCGTTTTTCTGAAGAATCAATTATAAAAAACAAATAATTACTCATTATCCAACAACAAAATACTATATTAATTAAGAGAACGAGCTAACAACCCAACCTTTTATGTAAGTAGTATTAATAGTAGATTCAAATATACTCAGTCTTATTGAATTCAAATTCTGGACCAAATAACTATACACAGCATCTCTGTAATATGACTTCTGCCCATTGATCCTCCTTTTATATCTGAGCGTTTTTCTGAAGAATCAAATAAAAAACAATTTAGTACTCATTATAAAACAACAAAATACTATATTAATAAAGAGAATGCGCTAACAACCCAACCTTAAAGTAAGTAGTATTAGCAGTAGATTTAAATATACTCAGTCTTTTTGAATTCCATTCCTGGACCAAATAACTATCCACAGCATCTCAGTAATCTGACTCCTGCCCATTGATCCTCCTTTTGGATCTGAGCGTTTTTCTGAAGAATCAATTAAAAAACTATCAGTTACTCATTATCCAACAACAAAATACTATATTAATTAAGAGAACCCGCTAACAACCCAAGTTTAATGTACGTAGTATTAACAATAGATACAAATATACTCAGTCTTTTTGAATTCCATTCCTGGACCAAATAACTATCCACAGCATCTCTATAATCTTATTCCTGCTCATTGATCCTCCTTTTAGATTGGAGCGTTTTTCTGAAGAATCAATTAAAATACAATTAATTACGCATTATCCAACAAAAAAATACTATATTAATTAAGAGAACGCTCTGACAACCCAACCTTAATGTAAGTAGTATTAACAGTAAATTCAAATATACTCAGTCTTTTTGAATTCCATTCTTGTACCAAATAACTATCCACAGCATCTCTGTGATCTGACTCTTGCCTATTGATCCTCCTTTTAGATCTGAGTGTTTTTCTGAAGAATCAATTAAAATACAATTAATTACTCATTATCCAACAACCATTTACTATATTAATTAAGAGAACGCAGTAACAACCCAAACTTAATGTAAGTAGTATTAACAGTACATTCAAATATACTCAGTCTTTTTGAATTCCATTCTGGACCAAATAACTATCCACAGCATATCTGTCATCTGACTCCTGCCCATTGATCCTCCTTTTAGATGCGAGCGTTTTTCTGAAGAATCAATTAAAAAACAATTAATTATTCATTATCCAACAACAAATACTATATTAATTAAGAGAACGCGCGAACAACCCAACCTTAAAGTAAGTAGTATTAGCAGTAGATTCAAATATACTCATTCTTTTTGAATTCCATTCCTGCACCAAATAACTATCCACAGCATCTCTTTCATCTGACTCCTGCCCATTGATCCTCCTTTTAGATGCGAGCATTTTTCTAAAGAATCAATTAAAAAACAATTAATTACTCATTATCCTACAAAAAAGACTATATTAATTAAGAGAACGGGCTAACAACCCAAACTTAAAGTAAGTAGTATTAGCAGTAGATTCAAATATACTCATTCTTTTTGAATTCCATTCCTGGACCAAATAACTATCCACAGCATCTCTCTAATCTGACACCTGCCCATTGATCCTCTATTTAGATCCGAGCGTTTTCCTGAAGAATCAATTAAAAAACATTTAATTATTCATTATCCAACAACAAAATACTATATTGATTAAGAGAACGGGCTAACAAGCCAACCTTAATGTAAGTAGTATTACCAGTACATTCAAATATACTCATTCTTTTTGAATTCCATTCCTGGACCAAATAACTATCCACAGCATCTCTCTAATCTGACACCTGCCCATTGATCCTGCATTTAGATCCGAGCGTTTTCCTAAAGAATCAATTAAAAAACAATTAATTATTCATTATCCAACAACAAAATAGTATATTTATTAAGAGAACGCGCTAACAACCCAACCTTAATGTAAGTAGTATTAACAGTACATTCAAATATACTCAGTCTTTTTGAATTCCATTCTGGACCAAATAACTATCCACAGCATCTCTGTCATCTGACTCCTGCCCATTGATCCTCCTTTTAGATGCGAGCGTTTTTCTGAAGAATCAATTAAAAAACAATTAATTATTCATTATCCAACAACAAATACTATATTAATTAAGAGAACGCGCGAACAACCCAACCTTAAAGTAAGTAGTATTAGCAGTAGATTCAAATATACTCATTCTTTTTGAATTCCATTCCTGCACCAAATAACTATCCACAGCATCTCTTTCATCTGACTCCTGCCCATTGATCCTCCTTTTAGATGCGAGCATTTTTCTAAAGAATCAATTAAAAAACAATTAATTACTCATTATCCTACAAAAAAGACTATATTAATTAAGAGAACGGGCTAACAACCCAAACTTAAAGTAAGTAGTATTAGCAGTAGATTCAAATATACTCATTCTTTTTGAATTCCATTCCTGGACCAAATAACTATCCACAGCATCTCTCTAATCTGACACCTGCCCATTGATCCTCTATTTAGATCCGAGCGTTTTCCTGAAGAATCAATTAAAAAACATTTAATTATTCATTATCCAACAAAAAAATACTATATTGATTAAGAGAACGCGCTAACAAGCCAACCTTAATGTAAGTAGTATTACCAGTACATTCAAATATACTCATTCTTTTTGAATTCCATTCCTGGACCAAATAACTATCCACAGCATCTCTCTAATCTGACACCTGCCCATTGATCCTGCATTTAGATCCGAGCGTTTTCCTGAAGAATCAATTAAAAAACAATTAATTATTCATTATCCAACAACAAAATAGTATATTTATTAAGAGAACGCGCTAACAACCCAACCTTAATGTAAGTAGTATTAGCAGTAGATTAAATATAATCAGTCTTTTTGAATTCCAATTCAGAACCAAATAACTATCCACAGTATCTCTGTAATCTGATTCCTGCCCATTGATCCTCCTTTTAGATCCGAGCGTTTATCTCAAGAATCAATTAAAAAGAAATTAATTAATCATTATCCAACAACAAAATACTATATTAATTAAGAGAACGCGCTAACAACCCAACCTTAAAGTAAGTAGTATTAGCAGTAGATTCAAATATACTCATTCTTTTTGAATTCCATTCCTGGACCAAATAACTATCCACAGCATCTCTCTAATCTGACACCTGCCCATTGATCCTCCATTAAGATCCGACCGTTTTCCTGAAGAATCAATTAAAAAACATTTAATCTTCATTATCCAACAACAAAATACTATATTGATTAAGAGAACGCGCTAACAAGCCAACCTTAATGTAAGTAGTATTAACAGTACATTCAAATATTCTCAGTCTTTTTGAATTCAAATTGTTGACCAAATAACTATCCAAGGCATCTCTGTAATCTGACACCTGCCCATTGATCCTCCTTTTAGATCCGAGGGTTTTTCTGACGAATCGATAAAAAAACAATTAATTACTCATAATCCAACAACACAATACTATATTAATTAAGAGAACACGCTAACAACCAAACCTTAATGTATGTAGTATTAAGAGTAGATTCAAATATACTCAGTCTTTTTGAATTCCATTCCTGGACCAAATAACTTTCCAGAGCATCTCTGTGATCTGACTCCTGCCCATTGATCCTCCTTTTAGATCCGAGCGTTTTCCTGAAGAATCAATTAGAAAACAATTAATTATTCATTATCCAACAACAAAATACTATATTAATTAAGAGAACCCGCTAACAACCCAACCTTAATGTAAGTAGTATTAACAATAGATTCAAATAATCTCAGTCTTTTTGAATTCCATTCCTGGACCAAATAACTATCCACAGCATCTCTGTAATCTGACACCTGCCCATTGATCCTCATTTTAGATCCGTGCATTTTTCTGGAGAATCAATTAAAAAAAATTTAAGTAATCATTATGCAACAACCATATACTATATGAATTAAGAGAACGCACTAACAACCCAACCTTAAAGTAAGTAGTATTAGCAGTAGATTCAAATATACTCATTCTTTTTGAATTCCATTCCTGTACCAAATAACTATCCACAGGATCTCTCTAATCTGACACCTTCCCATTGATCCTCCTTTTAGATCCGAGCATTTTTCTGAAGAATCAAATAAAAAACAATTTAGTACTCATTATCCAACAACAAAATACTATATTAATAAAGAGAATGCGCTAACAACCCAACCTTAAAGTAAGTAGTATTAGCAGTAGATTTAAATATACTCAGTCTTTTTGAATTCCATTCCTGGACCCAATAACTATCCACAGCATCTCAGTAATCTGACTCCTGCCCATTGATCCTCCTTTTAGATCTGAGCGTTTTTCTGAAGAATCAATAACAAAAAAATCAATTACTAATTATCCAAAACAAAATTCTATATTAATTAAGAGAACCCGCTAACAACCCAACCTTAATGTACGTAGAATTAACAATAGATTCAAATATACTCAGTCTTTTTGAATTCCATTCCTGGACAAAATAACTAGCCACAGCATCTCTGTAATCTTATTCCTGCTCATTGATCCTCCTTTTAGATCGGAGCGTTTTTCTTAAGATTCAATTAAAATACAATTTATTACTCATTATCCAACAACCATATACTATATTAATTAAGAGAAAGCAGTAACAACCAGACCTAAATGTAAGTAGTATTAACAGTAGATTCAAATATACTCAGTCTTTTTGAATGTATCCCTGGACCAAATAACTATCCGCAGCATCTCTTTAATCTTATTCCTGCCAATTGATTCTCCTTTTAGATCCGAGCGTTTTTCTGAAGAATCAATTAAAAAACAATTATTTACTCACTATCCAACAACAAAATACTATATTAATTAAGAGAACGCTCTAACAACCAAACCTTAATGTAAGCTGTATTAAAAGTAGATTCAAATAAACTCAGTCTTTTTGAGTTCCATTTCTGGACCAAATAACTATCCCCAGCATCTCTGTAATCTGACTTCTGCGCATTGATCCTCCTTTTAGATCCGAGCCTTTTCCTGAAGAATCAATTAAAAAACATTTAATTATTCATTATCCATCAACAAAATACTAAATTAATTAAGAGAACGTGCTAACAACCCAACCTTAATATAAGTAGTATTAACAGTAGATTCAGATATACTCAGTCTTTTTGAATTCCATTCCTGGACCAAATAACTATCCACAGCATCTCTGTAATCTTATTCCTGCCCATTGATCCTCCTTTTAGATCCGAGCGTTTTTCCGAAGAATCAATTAAAAAACAACTAATTACTCATTATACAACAACAAAATACTATATTAATTAAGAGAACGCTCTGACAACCTAACCTTAATGTAAGTAGTATTAACAGTAGATTCAAATATACTCAGTCTTTTTGAATTCCATTCTTGGACCAAATAACTATTCACAGCATCTCTGTGATCTGACTCCTGCCTATTGATCCTCCTTTTAGATCTGAGCGTTTTTCTGAAGAATCAATTAAAAAACAATTAATTACTCATTATCCTACAACCATGTACTATATTAATTAAGAGAACACAGTTACAACCCAACCTCAATATAAGTAGTATTAACAGTAGATTCAAATAAACTCAGTCTTTTTGAATTCCATTTCTGGACCAAATAACTATCCCCAGCATCTCTGTAATCTGACTTCTGCCCATTGATCCTCCTTTTAGATCAGAGCGTTTTCCTGAAGAAACAATTAAAAAACATTTAATTATTCATTATCCATCAACAAAATACTAAATTAATTAAGAGAACGTGCTAACAACCCAACCTTAATATAAGTAGTATTAACAGTAGATTCAAATATACTCAGTCTTTTTGAATTCCATTCCTGGACCAAATAACTATCCACAGCATCTCTGTGATCTGACTCCTGCCCATTGATCCTCCTTTTAGATCCGAGCGTTTTTCTGAAGAATCAATTAAAAAACATTTAATTATTCATTATCCATCAACAAAATACTAAATTAATTAAGAGAACGTGCTTACAACCCAACCTTAATATAAGTAGTATTAACAGTAGATTCAAATATACTCAGTCTTTTTGAATTCCATTTCTGGACCAAATAACTATCCACAGCATCTCTGTAATCTGACTTCTGCCCATTGATCCTCCTTTTAGATCCGAGGGTTTTCCTGAAGAATCAATTAAAAAACATTTAATTATTCATTATCCATCAACAAAATACTAAATTAATTAAGAGAACGTGCTAACAACCCAACCTTAATATAAGTAGTATTAACAGTAGATTCAAATATACTCAGTCTTTTTGAATTCCATTTCTGGACCAAATAACTATCCTCAGCATCTCTGTAATCTGACTTCTGCCCATTGATCCTCCATTTAGATCCGAGGGTTTTCCTGAAGAATCAATTAAAAAACATTTAATTATTCATTATCCATCAACAAAATACTAAATTAATTAAGAGAACGTGCTAACAACCCAACCTTAATATAAGTAGTATTAACAGTAGATTCAAATGTACTCACTCTTTTTGAATTCCATTTCTGGACCAAATAACTATCAACAGGATTTCTGTAATCTTATTCCTCCCCATTGATCATCCTTTTAGATCTGAGCGTTTTCCTGAAGAATCAATTAAAAAACAATTAATAACTCATTATCCATCAACAAAATACTAAATTAATTAAGAAAACATGCTAACAACCCAACCTTAAAGTAAGTAGTATTAACAGTAGATTCAAACATACTCAGTCTTTTTGAATTCCGTTCCTGGACCAAATAACTATCCACAGCATCTCTGTAATCTGACTTCTGCCCATTGATCCTCCTTTTAGATCTGAGCGTTTTCCTGAAGAATCAATAAAAAAACAATTAATAACTCATTATCCATCAACAAAATACTAAATTAATTAAGAAAACATGCTAACAACCCAACCTTAAAGTAAGTAGTATTAATAGTAGATTCAAACATACTCAGTCTTTTTGAATTCCATTCCTGGACCAAATAACTATCCACAGCATCTCTGTAATCTTATTCCTGCCCATTGATCCTCCTTTTAGATCAGAGCGTTTTTCTGAAGAATCAATTAAAAAACATTTAATTATTCATTATCCATCAACAAAATACTAAATTAATTAAGAGAACGTGCTAACAACACAACCTTATTATAAGTAGTATAAACAGTAGATTCAAATATACTCAGTCTTTTTGAATTCCATTCTTAGACCAAATAACTATCCACAGCATCTCTGTAATCTGACTCCTGCTCATTGATCCTCCTTTTAGATCTGAGCGTTTTTCTGAAGAATCAATTAAAAAACAATTAATTACTCATTATCCAACAACCATATACTATATTAATTAAGAGAACACAGTTACAACCAAACCTTAATGTAAGTAGTATTAACAGTAGATTCAAATAAAGTCAGTCTTTTTGAATCACATTACTGGACCAAATAACTATCCACAGCATCTCTGTGATCTGACTCCTGCCCATTGATCCTCCTTTTACATCCGAGCGTTTTTCTGAAGAATCAATTAAAAAACAATTAATTACTCATTATCCAACAACCATATACTATATTAATTAAGAGAACACAGTTACAACCCAACCTCAATGTAAGTAGTATTAACAGTAGATTCAAATAAACTCAGTCTTTTTGAATTCCATTTCTGGACCAAATAACTATCCCCAGCATCTCTGTAATCTGACTTCTGCCCATTGATCCTCCTTTTAGATCCGAGCGTTTTCCTGAAGAATCAATTAAAAAACATTTAATTATTCATTATCCATCAACAAAATACTAAATTAATTAAGGGAACGTGCTAACAACCCAACCTTAATATAAGTAGTATTAACAGTAGATTCAAATATACTCAGTCTTTTTGAATTCCATTTCTGGACCAAATAACTATCAACAGGATTTCTGTAATCTAATTCCTGCCCATTGATCCTCCTTTTAGATCTGAGCGTTTTCCTGAAGAATCAATAAAAAAACAATTAATAACTCATTATCCATCAACAAAATACTAAATTAATTAAGAAAACATGTTAACAACCCAACCTTAATGTAAGTAGTATTAACAGTAGATTCAAACATACTCAGTCTTTTTGAATTAAATTCCTGGACCAAATAACTATACACAGCATCTCTGTAATCTTATTCCTGCCCATTGATCCTCCTTTTAGATCAGAGCGTTTTTCTGAAGAATCAATTAAAAAACATTTAATTATTCATTATCCATCAACAAAATACTAAATTAATTAAGAGAACGTGCTAACAACCCAACCTTAATATAAGTAGTATTAACAGTAGATTTAAACATACTCAGTCTTTTTGAATTCCATTCCTGGACCAAATAACTATCCACAGCATCTCTGTAATCTTATTCCTGCCCATTGATCCTCCTTTTAGATCCAAGCGTTTTTCTGAAGAATCAATTAAAAAACATTTATTTATTCATTATCCATCAACAAAATACTAAATTAATTAAGAGAACGTGCTAACAACCCAACCTTAATATAAGTAGTATTAACAGTAGATTCAAATATACTCAGTCTTTTTGAATTCCATTCTTGGACCAAATAACTATTCACAGCATCTCTGTAATCTGACTCCTGCTCATTGATCCTCCTTTTAGATCTGAGCGTTTTCTGAAGAATCAATTAAAAAACAATTAATCACTCATTATCAAACAACCATATACTATATTAATTAAGAGAACACAGTTGCAACCAAACCTTAATATAAGAGGTATTAACAGTAGATTCAAATATACTCAGTCTTTTTGAATTCCATTCTTGGACCAAATAACTATCCATAGCATCTCTGTAATCTTATTCCTGCCCATTGATCCTCCTTTTAGATCCGAGCAATTTTCTGAAGAATCAATTAAAAAACATTTAATTATTCATTATCCATCAACAAAATACTAAATTAATTAAGAGAACGTGCTAACAACCCAACCTTAATATAAGTAGTATTAACAGTAGATTCAAATATACTCAGTCTTTTTGAATTCCATTTCTGGACCAAATAACTATCCCCAGCATCTCTGTAATTTGACTTCTGCCCATTGATCCTCCTTTTAGATCCGAGCGTTTTCCTGAAGAATCAATTAAAAAACATTTAATTATTCATTATCCATCAACAAAATACTAAATTAATTAAGAGAACGTGCTAACAACCCAACCTTAATATAAGTAGTATTAACAGTAGACTCAAATATACTCAGTCTTTTTGAATTCCATTTCTGGACCAAATAACTATCAACAGGATTTCTGTAATCTTATTCCTGCCCATTGATCCTCCTTTTAGATCTGAGCGTTTTCCTGAAGAATCAATAAAAAAACAATTAATAACTCATTATCCATCAACAAAATACTAAATTAATTAAGAAAACATGTTAACAACCCAACCTTAATGTAAGTAGTATTAACAGTAGATTCAAACATACTCAGTCTTTTTGAGTTCCATTCCTGGACCAAATAACTATACGCAGCATCTCAGTAATCTTATTCCTGCCCATTGATCCTCCTTTTAGATCAGAGCGTTTTTCTGAAGAATCAATTAAAAAACATTTAATTATTCATTATCCATCAACAATATACTAAATTAATTAAGAGAACGTGCTTACAACCCAACCTTAATATAAGTAGTATTAACAGTAGATTCAAATATACTCAGTCTTCTTGAATTCCATTCCTGGACCAAATAACTATCCACAGCAACTCTTCAATCTTATTCCTGCCCATTGATCCTCCTTTTAGTTCCGAGCGTTTTTCTGAAGAATCAATTAAAAAACACTTAATTACTCATTATCCAACAACACAATACTATATTAATAAGGAGAACGCGCTATCAACCCATCCTTAATGTAAGTAGTATTAACAGTAGATTCAAATATACTCAGTCTTTTTGAGTTCCATTCCTGGACGAAATAACTATCCATAGCATGTCTGTAATCTGACTCCTGCCAATTGGTCCTCCTTTTAGATCTGAGCGTTTTTCTGAAGAATCAATTAAAAAAACAATAAATTACTCATTATCCAACAACCATATACTATATTAATTAAGAGAACGCAGTAACAACCCAACCTTAATGTAAGTAGTATTAACAGTAGATTCTAATATATTCAGTCTTCTTGAATTCCATTCCTGGACCAAATAACTATCCACAGCAACTCTTCAATCTTATTCCTGCCCATTGATCCTCCTTTTAGTTCCGAGCGTTTTTCTGAAGAATCAATTAAAAAACACTTAATTACTCATTATCCAACAACACAATACTATATTAATAAAGAGAACGCGCTATCAACCCATCCTTAATGTAAGTAGTATTAACAGTAGATTCAAATATACTCAGTCTTTTTGAATTCCATTTCTGGACCAAATAACTATCCCCAGCATCTCTGTAATTTGACTTCTGCCCATTGATCCTCCTTTTAGATCCGAGCGTTTTCCTGAAGAATCAATTAAAAAACATTTAATTATTCATTATCCATCAACAAAATACTAAATTAATTAAGAGAACGTGCTAACAACCCAACCTTAATATAAGTAGTATTAACAGTAGATTCAAATATACTCAGTCTTTTTGAATTCCATTTCTGGACCAAATAACTATCAACAGGATTTCTGTAATCTTATTCCTGCCCATTGATCCTCCTTTTAGATCTGAGCGTTTTCCTGAAGAATCAATAAAAAAACAATTAATAACTCATTATCCATCAACAAAATACTAAATTAATTAAGAAAACATGTTAACAACCCAACCTTAATGTAAGTAGTATTAACAGTAGATTCAAACATACTCAGTCTTTTTGAGTTCCATTCCTGGACCAAATAACTATACACAGCATCTCAGTAATCTTATTCCTACCCATTGATCCTCCTTTTAGATCAGAGCGTTTTTCTGAAGAATCAATTAAAAAACATTTAATTATTCATTATCCATCAACAAAATACTAAATTAATTAAGAGAACGTGCTAACAACCCAACCTTAATATAAGTAGTATTAACAGTAGATTCAAATATACTCAGTCTTTTTGAATTCCATTCTTGGACCAAATAACTATTCACAGCATCTCTGTGATAAACTCCTGCCTATTGATCCTCCTTTTAGATCTGAGCGTTTTTCTGAAGAATCAATTAAAAAACAATTAATTACTCATTATCCTACAACCATGTACTATATTAATTAAGAGAACACAGTTACAACCCAACCTCAATATAAGTAGTATTAACAGTAGATTCAAATAAACTCAGTCTTTTTGAATTCCATTTCTGGACCAAATAACTATCCCCAGCATCTCTGTAATCTGACTTCTGCCCATTGATCCTCCTTTTAGATCAGAGCGTTTTCCTGAAGAAACAATTAAAAAACATTTAATTATTCATTATCCATCAACAAAATACTAAATTAATTAAGAGAACGTGCTAACAACCCAACCTTAATATAAGTAGTATTAACAGTAGATTCAAATATACTCAGTCTTTTTGAATTCCATTCCTGGACCAAATAACTATCCACAGCATCTCTGTGATCTGACTCCTGCCCATTGATCCTCCTTTTAGATCCGAGCGTTTTTCTGAAGAATCAATTAAAAAACATTTAATTATTCATTATCCATCAACAAAATACTAAATTAATTAAGAGAACGTGCTTACAACCCAACCTTAATATAAGTAGTATTAACAGTAGATTCAAATATACTCAGTCTTTTTGAATTCCATTTCTGGACCAAATAACTATCCACAGCATCTCTGTAATCTGACTTCTGCCCATTGATCCTCCTTTTAGATCCGAGGGTTTTCCTGAAGAATCAATTAAAAAACATTTAATTATTCATTATCCATCAACAAAATACTAAATTAATTAAGAGAACGTGCTAACAACCCAACCTTAATATAAGTAGTATTAACAGTAGATTCAAATATACTCAGTCTTTTTGAATTCCATTTCTGGACCAAATAACTATCCTCAGCATCTCTGTAATCTGACTTCTGCCCATTGATCCTCCATTTAGATCCGAGGGTTTTCCTGAAGAATCAATTAAAAAACATTTAATTATTCATTATCCATCAACAAAATACTAAATTAATTAAGAGAACGTGCTAACAACCCAACCTTAATATAAGTAGTATTAACAGTAGATTCAAATATACTCACTCTTTTTGAATTCCATTTCTGGACCAAATAACTATCAACAGGATTTCTGTAATCTTATTCCTCCCCATTGATCATCCTTTTAGATCTGAGCGTTTTCCTGAAGAATCAATTAAAAAATAATTAATAACTCATTATCCATCAACAAAATACTAAATTAATTAAGAAAACATGCTAACAACCCAACCTTAAAGTAAGTAGTATTAACAGTAGATTCAAACATACTCAGTCTTTTTGAATTCCGTTCCTGGACCAAATAACTATCCACAGCATCTCTGTAATCTGACTTCTGCCCATTGATCCTCCTTTTAGATCTGAGCGTTTTCCTGAAGAATCAATAAAAAAACAATTAATAACTCATTATCCATCAACAAAATACTAAATTAATTAAGAAAACATGCTAACAACCCAACCTTAAAGTAAGTAGTATTAATAGTAGATTCAAACATACTCAGTCTTTTTGAATTCCATTCCTGGACCAAATAACTATCCACAGCATCTCTGTAATCTTATTCCTGCCCATTGATCCTCCTTTTAGATCAGAGCGTTTTTCTGAAGAATCAATTAAAAAACATTTAATTATTCATTATCCATCAACAAAATACTAAATTAATTAAGAGAACGTGCTAACAACACAACCTTATTATAAGTAGTATAAACAGTAGATTCAAATATACTCAGTCTTTTTGAATTCCATTCTTAGACCAAATAACTATCCACAGCATCTCTGTAATCTGACTCCTGCTCATTGATCCTCCTTTTAGATCTGAGCGTTTTTCTGAAGAATCAATTAAAAAACAATTAATTACTCATTATCCAACAACCATATACTATATTAATTAAGAGAACACAGTTACAACCAAACCTTAATGTAAGTAGTATTAACAGTAGATTCAAATAAAGTCAGTCTTTTTGAATCACATTACTGGACCAAATAACTATCCACAGCATCTCTGTGATCTGACTCCTGCCCATTGATCCTCCTTTTACATCCGAGCGTTTTTCTGAAGAATCAATTAAAAAACAATTAATTACTCATTATCCAACAACCATATACTATATTAATTAAGAGAACACAGTTACAACCCAACCTCAATGTAAGTAGTATTAACAGTAGATTCAAATAAACTCAGTCTTTTTGAATTCCATTTCTGGACCAAATAACTATCCCCAGCATCTCTGTAATCTGACTTCTGCCCATTGATCCTCCTTTTAGATCCGAGCGTTTTCCTGAAGAATCAATTAAAAAACATTTAATTATTCATTATCCATCAACAAAATACTAAATTAATTAAGGGAACGTGCTAACAACCCAACCTTAATATAAGTAGTATTAACAGTAGATTCAAATATACTCAGTCTTTTTGAATTCCATTTCTGGACCAAATAACTATCAACAGGATTTCTGTAATCTAATTCCTGCCCATTGATCCTCCTTTTAGATCTGAGCGTTTTCCTGAAGAATCAATAAAAAAACAATTAATAACTCATTATCCATCAACAAAATACTAAATTAATTAAGAAAACATGTTAACAACCCAACCTTAATGTAAGTAGTATTAACAGTAGATTCAAACATACTCAGTCTTTTTGAATTAAATTCCTGGACCAAATAACTATACACAGCATCTCTGTAATCTTATTCCTGCCCATTGATCCTCCTTTTAGATCAGAGCGTTTTTCTGAAGAATCAATTAAAAAACATTTAATTATTCATTATCCATCAACAAAATACTAAATTAATTAAGAGAACGTGCTAACAACCCAACCTTAATATAAGTAGTATTAACAGTAGATCTAAACATACTCAGTCTTTTTGAATTCCATTCCTGGATTAAATAACTATCCACAGCATCTCTGTAATCTTATTCCTGCCCATTGATCCTCCTTTTAGATCCAAGCGTTTTTCTGAAGAATCAATTAAAAAACATTTATTTATTCATTATCCATCAACAAAATACTAAATTAATTAAGAGAACGTGCTAACAACCCAACCTTAATATAAGTAGTATTAACAGTAGATTCAAATATACTCAGTCTTTTTGAATTCCATTCTTGGACCAAATAACTATCCACAGCATCTCTGTAATCTGACTCCTGCTCATTGATCCTCCTTTTAGATCTGAGCGTTTTCTGAAGAATCAATTAAAAAACAATTAATCACTCATTATCAAACAACCATACACTATATTAATTAAGAGAACACAGTTGCAACCAAACCTTAATATAAGAGGTATTAACAGTAGATTCAAATATACTCAGTCTTTTTGAATTCCATTCTTGGACCAAATAACTATCCATAGCATCTCTGTAATCTTATTCCTGCCCATTGATCCTCCTTTTAGATCCGAGCAATTTTCTGAAGAATCAATTAAAAAACATTTAATTATTCATTATCCATCAACAAAATACTAAATTAATTAAGAGAACGTGCTAACAACCCAACCTTAATATAAGTAGTATTATCAGTAGATTCAAATATACTCAGTCTTTTTGAATTCCATTTCTGGACCAAATAACTATCCCCAGCATCTCTGTAATTTGACTTCTGCCCATTGATCCTCCTTTTAGATCCGAGCGTTTTCCTGAAGAATCAATTAAAAAACATTTAATTATTCATTATCCATCAACAAAATACTAAATTAATTAAGAGAACGTGCTAACAACCCAACCTTAATATAAGTAGTATTAACAGTAGACTCAAATATACTCAGTCTTTTTGAATTCCATTTCTGGACCAAATAACTATCAACAGGATTTCTGTAATCTTATTCCTGCCCATTGATCCTCCTTTTAGATCTGAGCGTTTTCCTGAAGAATCAATAAAAAAACAATTAATAACTCATTATCCATCAACAAAATACTAAATTAATTAAGAAAACATGTTAACAACCCAACCTTAATGTAAGTAGTATTAACAGTAGATTCAAACATACTCAGTCTTTTTGAGTTCCATTCCTGGACCAAATAACTATACACAGCATCTCAGTAATCTTATTCCTGCCCATTGATCCTCCTTTTAGATCAGAGCGTTTTTCTGAAGAATCAATTAAAAAACATTTAATTATTCATTATCCATCAACAATATACTAAATTAATTAAGAGAACGTGCTTACAACCCAACCTTAATATAAGTAGTATTAACAGTAGATTCAAATATACTCAGTCTTCTTGAATTCCATTCCTGGACCAAATAACTATCCACAGCAACTCTTCAATCTTATTCCTGCCCATTGATCCTCCTTTTAGTTCCGAGCGTTTTTCTGAAGAATCAATTAAAAAACACTTAATTACTCATTATCCAACAACACAATACTATATTAATAAGGAGAACGCGCTATCAACCCATCCTTAATGTAAGTAGTATTAACAGTAGATTCAAATATACTCAGTCTTTTTGAGTTCCATTCCTGGACGAAATAACTATCCATAGCATGTCTGTAATCTGACTCCTGCCCATTGGTCCTCCTTTTAGATCTGAGCGTTTTTCTGAAGAATCAATTAAAAAAACAATAAATTACTCATTATCCAACAACCATATACTATATTAATTAAGAGAACGCAGTAACAACCCAACCTTAATGTAAGTAGTATTAACAGTAGATTCTAATATATTCAGTCTTCTTGAATTCCATTCCTGGACCAAATAACTATCCACAGCAACACTTCAATCTTATTCCTGCCCATTGATCCTCCTTTTAGTTCCGAGCGTTTTTCTGAAGAATCAATTAAAAAACACTTAATTACTCATTATCCAACAACACAATACTATATTAATAAAGAGAACGCGCTATCAACCCATCCTTAATGTAAGTAGTATTAACAGTAGATTCAAATATACTCAGTCTTTTTGAATTCCATTTCTGGACCAAATAACTATCCCCAGCATCTCTGTAATTTGACTTCTGTCCATTGATCCTCCTTTTAGATCCGAGCGTTTTCCTGAAGAATCAATTAAAAAACATTTAATTATTCATTATCCATCAACAAAATACTAAATTAATTAAGAGAACGTGCTAACAACCCAACCTTAATATAAGTAGTATTAACAGTAGATTCAAATATACTCAGTCTTTTTGAATTCCATTTCTGGACCAAATAACTATCAACAGGATTTCTGTAATCTTATTCCTGCCCATTGATCCTCCTTTTAGATCTGAGCGTTTTCCTGAAGAATCAATAAAAAAACAATTAATAACTCATTATCCATCAACAAAATACTAAATTAATTAAGAAAACATGTTAACAACCCAACCTTAATGTAAGTAGTATTAACAGTAGATTCAAACATACTCAGTCTTTTTGAGTTCCATTCCTGGACCAAATAACTATACACAGCATCTCAGTAATCTTATTCCTACCCATTGATCCTCCTTTTAGATCAGAGCGTTTTTCTGAAGAATCAATTAAAAAACATTTAATTATTCATTATCCATCAACAAAATACTAAATTAATTAAGAGAACGTGCTAACAACCCAACCTTAATATAAGTAGTATTAACAGTAGATTCAAGCATACTCAGTCTTTTTGAATTCCATTCCTGGACCAAATAACTATCCACAGCATCTCTGTAATCTTATTCCTGCCCATTGATCCTCCTTTTAGATCCGAGCGTTTTTCTGAAGAATCAATTAAAAATCATTTAATTATTCATTATCCATCAACAATATACTAAATTAATTAAGAGAACATGCTTACAACCCAACCTTAATATAAGTAGTATTAACAGTAGATTCAAATATACTCAGTCTTTTTGAATTCCATTCTTGGACCAAATAACTATCCACAGCATCTCTGTAATCTGACTCCTGCTCATTGATCCTCCTTTTAGATCTGAGCGTTTTTCTGAAGAATCAATTAAAAAACAATTAATTACTCATTATCAAACAACCATATACTATATTAATTAAGAGAACACAGTTGCAACCAAACCTTAATATAATTGGTATTAACAGTAGATTCAAATATACTCAGTCTTTTTGAATTCCATTCTTGGACCAAATAACTATCCACAGCATCTCTGTAATCTTATTCCTGCCCATTGATCCTCCTTTTAGTCTCGAGCGTTTTTCTGAAGAATCAATTAAAAAACATTTAATGACTCATTATCCAACAACAAAATACTATATTAATTAAGAGAACGCGCTAACAACCCAACCTTAATGTAAGTAGTATTTACAGTAGATTCTAATATATTCAGTCTTCTTGAATTCCATTCCTGGACCAAATAACTATCCACAGCAACTCTTCAATCTTATTCCTGCCCATTGATCCTCCTTTTAGTTCCGAGCGTTTTTCTGAAGAATCAATTAAAAAACACTTAATTACTCATTATCCAACAACACAATACTATATTAATAAAGAGAACGCGCTATCAACCCATCCTTAATGTAAGTAGTATTAACAGTAGATTCAAATATACTCAGTCTTTTTGAGTTCCATTCCTGGACGAAATAACTATCCACAGCATGTCTGTAATCTGACTCCTGCCCATTGGTCCTCCTTTTAGATCTGAGCGTTTTTCTGAAGAATCAATTAAAAAAACAATAAATTACTCATTATCCAACAACCATATACTATATTAATTAAGAGAACGCAGTAACAACCCAACCTTAATGTAAGTAGTATTAACAGTAGATTCAAACATACTCAGTCTTTTTGAATTCCATTCCTGGACCAAATAACTATCCACAGCATACCTGTGAGCTGACTCCAGCCTATTGATCCTCCTTTTAGATCTGAGTGGTTTTCTGAAGAATCAATTAAAAAACAATTAATTACTCATTATCAAACAACCATATACTATATTAATTAAGAGAACGCAGTAACATCCCAACCTTAATGTAAGTAGTATTAACAGTAGATTCAAACATACTCAGTCTTTTTGAATTCCATTCCTGGACCAAATAACTATCTACAGCATATCGGTGATCTGACTCCTGCCCATTGATCCTCCTTTTAGATCCGAGTGTTTTTCTGAAGAATCAATTAAAAAACAACTAATTATCCATAATCCATCAACAAAATACTATATTAATTAAGAGAATGCGCTAACAACCCAACCTTAATGTAAGTAGTATTAACAGTAGATTCAAATATACTCAGTCTTATTGAATTCCATTCCTGGACCAAATAACTATCCAAAGCATGTCTGTAATCTGACTCCTGCCCATTGGTCCTCCTTTTAGATCTGAGCGTTTTTCTGAAGAATCAATTAAAAAACAATTAATTATTCATCATCCAACAACAAAATACTATATTTATTAAGAGAACCCACTAACAACCCAATGTTAATATAAGAAGTATTAACAGTACATTCAAATATACTCAGTCTTATTGAATTCCAATTCTGGACCAAATAACTATCGATAGCATCTTTGTAATCTGACTTCTGCCCATTGATCCTCCTTTTAGATCAGAGCGTATTCCTGAAGAATCAATTAAAAAACAATTAATTATTCGTTATCCAACAACAAAATACTATATTAATTAAGAGAACGCCCTTACAACCCAACCTTAATGTATGTAGCATTAACAGTAGATTCAAATATACTCAGTCTTATTGAATTCCAATTCTGGACCAAATAACTATCGATAGCATCTCTTTAACACTAGAACAGCGGGACTTGTTCGACCCCCTAGAACAGCGGGAGGTGTCCTAAAGACACCTTCTCCTGTGCTACATTTAAAGTGCATGAGGCAGTCGTATTTAAATTTCAAGTCTTTTCTCAAATGATTAGGAATTTTTCCCTAAGCTCGGTTGAATTTCTTTTGGCAAGGCATGAGTTATATCGTATCCAAAATATTTTATAATATACAAATTGTTTTTGAATTTCAAGCAATTCTAGTACACTCATGTTCGAATAGACAAATAAAGAGAACAGTGAAGCCAGAAATTTATAGACAAGTCTAGATAAAATAATTAATCATTTGAATGACTTACCAAAAAGAACAATTGAATTTATAATTTACATTAGGACTATTACGAAATAATCTTGCGAAAAACAATTTTACCGCCTCACCTACCTTTTAGTTTTATTTCACAATACAAAGTAAAGAAATTAATTACAAAATACAAACAAGGCTATAATGTTTCTTTGTACACCCAAGTGGATTTAGTATTTATTTTTTTAAGCACAGTAATCCAGTTACAAAATAATCATTTCGCAGAAAACTTGCATGCAGCACAAAGATACATCTTCTTCGTACTACAGTTTCCACAAACCCATTTCTTGCACTTCTTGCACTTGCCTGTTGCTTTGTTGCTCTTGCATTTACTTTTGAGTTGACATCTGTGCCTTCGTCCAATATCATCTGAGTCGTCTGGCGCATCGTCTGAGTCGTCCAGGTCACTTTTGGGACCTCTTTGGACAGCATAGGTTTCACCAAGTTGTTCTGCGAGTCGTTGCTAGAATCTACGCCTGGATATTCGACGACCTGTAGTCTGCTTGTAAATAACCCATGCATTGATTCCTGCTAGATCGAGTGTGTTGTAAAACGAATGCATTGGCCAACGTCGTGAGGCTGCTCTCACCGTGTACCCACGCGCCATTTGGTCCACTACGTCAACGCCGCATTTTGTTCGATTGTAGTAAGTCACCGTGTCTGGTTTTCTCTTACCAGTATTATCCACTGCTATATTTGGATGCATTGAGATGAGGATAAGAACATGTTTACTTGGTTTTCCTTTATAAACAGTTAATCTTCATGTTTCAGCAACCTCGAAGTATGCAGCGTATCTTTACAGGTTTTTAATTCTAAAGGCACCTCTCGTCGCATCTTGTTCAATGTCCCAACTAAAGAAGTACCCTCTTTCTTCAGCCTCTTCAATAGGTTCAATGATGTAAAAAAAATGTCAGTCGTTACGTTTCTTCCTTTCCTAAGATAGGGACCCATCAATTTCATTACTACATATCCAGAAAGACTCTGATCGGATGGCCTGTCCTCCACCTTGCCAACCTAGGGAAACCCATTCAATACATATTTGGAATTTAAATCTGCTGCTAACCAAAACTTCTGCCCATATTTATCGGGTTTATTAGGCATGAATTGTGTAAATGGACATCTACACTTACTGGGAAAAAGCTGTTCATCCACTGTCACTTCTGCACCAGGTTTGTAGCAAGCATGACAGTTTTCTATAAATCTGTCCCACACGAAAGAAAAAAGGGCAAATTTGTCAGTGGCCAGACGGTTACTACGTGTTGATCGGTCATCGAATCTTAAAAATCTCATCAGCTCTCTGAAGCGATCACGTGACATGATCTTTGTGCAGAATGGAAGTCCCCAGTTTTTTGACCACATTGTGTCTAAAGGAAATTTGGTGGCACCCATGACTCCACGTGCGTAGAGAATAGAGATGAAGGCATCTAATTCATTAAGAGAGGTGGACCAATCAGATACACTCAACACTCGACGGGCTTCCACTTCTGTACAGATCTTGATGTGAGTGAGTATTGTTTTGTCAATGAACAATCTCCAAGCGGAAGTAAGATCGCCGTCAGAGATGTTCCTCCTAGCGTACGCAGATGGTCCGGGGATCTCTCTCAGAATATTTTGCTGAGTACGTCTCCCAGCATTTCCAGAGTCTATTTTCACATATTCCCATTCTGTCCCATCCTTACCTTGGATCTTCGATCCAATAACTATAGCGTTATGATTCCTAACAGCCGGTATATCTGCTTCTTGGCTAACTACTTGCTCTACTCCTCGGCAAACTCCACTCCGTCCTCGGCTTGCCTGCCTGCCTTCTGCAGCTACCTGAAGTTTATTCCTGGATCGATTGAACTGCGTGTAGCATTTGCGTGCACAATTACCTCTCTCAATAACAAAAGGACGGCCACGAGCTGCTCCACGCTGGCCGCGAGTGTGAGCGATATTGCTATCTGCAAGATTACCAGTATAATTTAATAATTCATGATGGGAAATGGACCAAATAATAACAAAACAGCACGTATACGGAATAAATTTTGTTAAAATTGCACAATTACCATTCACTTGATGTACTTCATTATCCTCGCTGTTGGAAATTTCGTCACTGTCACTGGTCGAAGAACTAGATTTACATATATACTCCTCGTCGCTGGATTCTGTATCGCTTTGAAGATCGCCAGCTTCTGACATATCATCCGCAATATCACACAGCAGTTCTAGTGTTTCCTCAGGTGTCAGGCCTTTCCTACGCGCCATATTAGTGGACTAAAAACACACCAAATGAGGCTGTAGCGGAGCTGAGAAGACCACGTGTAGACCAAGCTCATACACGTCACCCCAGCCACAGCAACCGCGTCTATTAGCGCCAAGGTGGCGACAACGGATGGAAATGGTAACGGATCTTATGTATAACAAATGAAGACAAGAGTAGGAAAAGATTTGGCTATTCAAACCGTCTTCAGATTTGCCACTGCAAAATATTATATTTAACTATGCGATTCCATATATTTTGGAGGGAAGAGAAGTACTAAAACAAAAAGAAGCACGTATAGTGATTATGACCTCGAAAGACTTTTGTAAGAGCTTCTAATCTAAATCAATGAAGGTTTTATCATCCGAAATAAGTGGAAAAATAACCCACTTGGAAACTCCTATAAGGAGGTGTCCTTAGGACACCTCCGCTGTTCTAGGGGTATATGGTATCATCTTGCATGAACACATCTCAATAAAGATAAAAATTGGTGGACTTATGCAGAACTTTAGATAAATAAAAGTCACCGAATAATTTTCTCCTCCAGCAAAAAATACAAAAATGGCGCTTTACCAAAATGGGTGAGGTGTCCTTAGGACACCCTTCGCTGTTCTAGTGTTAATCTGACTTCTGCCCATTGATCCTCCTTTTAGATCCGAGCGTTTTCCTGAAGAATCAATTAAAAAACAATTAATTATTCGTTATCCAACAACAACATACTATATTAATTAAGAGAAAGCCCTAACAACCCAACCTTAATGTAAGTAGTATAAACAGTAGATTCAAATATACTCAGTCTTTATGAATTCCATTCCTGGACCAAATAAGTATCCACAGTAACTCTGTAATCTGATTTCTGCCCATTGATCCTCCTTTTAGATGCAAGCGTCTTTGTGAAGAATCAATTAAAAATCAATTAATTACTCATTATCCAACAACAAAATACTATATTAATTAAGAGAACGCTCTAACAACCGAACATTTTAGTAAGTAGTATTAGCAGTAGATTCAAATAAACTCAGTATTTTTGAATTCCATTCCTGGACCAAATAACTATCCACAGCATCTCTGTAATCTGACTCTTGCCAATTGATCCTCATTTTAGATAGGAGCGTTATTCTGAAGAATCAATTAAAAAACAATTAATTATTCATTATCCAACAACAATATACTATATCAATTAATAGAAAACGCTAACAACCGAACCTTAATGTAAGTAGTATTAACAGTACATTCAAATATACTCAGTCTTTTTGAATTCCATTCCTGGACCAAATAAGTATCCACAGCATCTCTGTAATCTTATTCCTGCCCATTGATCCTCCTTTTAGATCCGAGCTTTTTTCTGATGAATCAATTAAAAAACAATTAATTACTCATTATCAAATAACCATATGCTATATTAAATAAGAGAACGCAGTAACAACCCAACCTTAATGTAAGTAGTATTAACAGTAGATACAAATATACTCATTCTTTTTGAATTCCATTCCTGGACCAAATAACTATCCACAGCATCTCTGTGATCTGACTCCTGCCCATTGATCCTCCTTTTAGATCCGAGGGTTTTCCTGAAGAATTAATCAAATAATAATTAATTATTCATCATCCAACAACAAAATACTATATTTATTAAGAGAACGCGCTAACAACCCAACCTTAATGTAAGTAGTATTAACAGTACATTCAAATTAACTCAGTCTTTTTGAATTTCATTTCTGGACTAAATAACTATCCACAGCATCTCTGTAATCTGACTCCTGCCCATTGATCCTCCTTTTAGATCTGAGTGTTTTTCTGGAGAATCAATTAAAAAACAATTAATTAATCATTATCCAACAACAAAATACTACATCAATTAAGAGAACACGCTAACAACCCAACCGTAATGTAAGTAGTATTAACAGTAGATTCAAATATACTCAAGTCTTTTTGGATTTGTTTCCTGGACCAAATAACTGTCCACAGCATCTCTGTAATCTGACTCTTGCCCATTGATCCACCTTTTAGATCTGAGCGTCTTTCTGAAGAATCATTTAAAAAACAATTAATTATCCATTATCCATCAACAAAATACTAAATTAATTAAGGGAACGTGCTAACAACCCAACCTTAATATAAGTAGTATTAACAGTAGATTCAAACATACTCAGTCTTTTTGAATTCCATTCCTGGACCAAATAACTATCCACAGCATCTCTGTAATCTTATTCCTGCCCATTGATCCTCCTTTTATATCAGAGCCTTTTTCTGAAGAATCAATTAAAAAACATTTAATTATTCATTATCCATCAACAAAATACTAAATTAATTAAGAAAACATGCTAACAACCCAACCTTAATATAAGTAGTATTAACAGTAGATTCAAATATACTCAGTCTTTTTGAATTCCATTCTTGGACCAAATAACTATCCTCAACATCTCTGTAATCTGACTCCTGCTCATTGATCCTCCTTTTAGATCCGAGCGTTTTCCTGAAGAATCAATTAAAAAACATTTAATTATTCATTATCCAACAACCATATACTATATTAATTAAGAGAACACAGTTACAACCAAACCTTAATGTAAGTAGTATTAACAGTAGATTCAAACATACTCAGTCTTTTTGAATTCCATTCCTGGACCAAATAACTATCCACAGCATCTCTGTAATCTTAACCCTGCCCATTGATCCTCCTTTTAGATCCGAGCATTTTCCTGAAGAATCAATTAAAAAACATTTAATTATTCATTATCCATCAACAAAATACTAAATTAATTAAGAGAACCTGCTAACAACCCAACCTTAATATAAGTAGTATTAACAGTAGATTCAAATATACTCAGTCTTTTTGAACTCCATTTCTGGACCAAATAACTTTCCCCAGCATCTCTGTAATCTGACTTCTGCCCATTGATCCTCCTTTTAGATCCGAGCGTTTTCCTGAAGAATCAATTAAAAAACAATTAATTATACATTATCCATTAACAAAATACTAAATTAATTAAGAGAACGTGCTAACAACCAAACCTTAATATAAGCAGTATTAACAGTAGATTCAAATATACTCAGTCTTTTTGAATTCCATTTCTGGACCAAATTACTATCCACAGCATCTCTGTAATCTGACTTCTGCCCATTGATCCTCCTTTTAGATCCGAGGGTTTTCCTGAAGAATCAATTAAAAAACATTTAATTATTCATTATCCATTAACAAAATACTATATTAATTAAGAGAACGTGCTAACAACCCAACCTTAATATAAGAAGTATTAACAGTAGATTCAAATATACTCAGTCTTTTTGAATTCCATTTCTGGACCAAATTACTATCAACAGGATTTCTGTAATTTTATTCCTGCCTATTGATCCTGCTTTTAGATCTGATCGTTTTCCTGAAGAATCAATTAAAAAACAATTAATAACTCATTATCCATCAACAAAATACTAAATTAATTAAGAAAACATGCTAACAACCCAACCTTAATGTAAGTAGTATTAACAGTAGATTCAAACATACTCAGTCTTTTTGAATTCCATTCCTGGACCAAATAACTATCCACAGCATCTCTGTAATCTTATTCCTGCCCATTGATCCTCCTTTTAGATCAGAGCAATTTTCTGAAGAATCAATTAAAAAACATTTAATTATTCATTTTCCATCAACAAAATACTAAATTAATTAAGACAACGTGCTAACAACCCAACCTTAATATAAGTAGTATTAACAGTAGATTCAAACATACTCAGTCTTTTTGAATTCCATTCCTGGACCAAATAACTATCCACAGCATACCTGTGATCTGACTCCTGCCCATTGGTCCTCCTTTTAGATCTGAGCGTTTTCCTGAAGAATCAATTAAAAAACAATTAATTATTCATCATCCAACAACAAAATACAATAATTATTAAGAGAACCCACTAACAACCCAACCTTAATGTAAGTAGTATTAACAGTAAATTAAATTATACTCAGTCTTATTGTATTCCAATTCCGGACCAAATAACTATCGATAGCATCTCTGTAATCTGAGTTCTGCCCATTGATCCTCCTTTTAGATCCGAGCGTTTTCCTGAAGAATCAATTAAAAAACAATTAATTATTCATCATCCAACAACAAAATACTATAATTATTAAGAGAACGGGCTACCAACCCAACCTTAATGTAAGTAGTATTAACAGTAAATTCAAATATACTCAGTCTTATTGTATTCCAATTCCGGACCAAATAACTATCGATAGCATCTCTGTAATCTGACTTCTACCCATTGATCCTCCTTTTAGATCCGAGCGTTTTCCTGAAGAATCAATTAAAAAACAATTAATTATTCGTTATCCAACAAATAAATACTATATTAAATAAGAGAACGCCCTAACAACCCAACCTTAATGTAAGTAGTATTAACAGTAGATTGAAATATACTCAGTCTTTATGAATTCCATTCCTGGATCAAATTACTATCCACAGCATCTCTGTAATCTGACTCCTGCCCATTGATCCTCCTTTTAGATCGGAGCGTTATTCTGAAGAATCAATTAAAAAACAATTAATTATTCATTATCCAACAACAATATACTATATCAATTAAGAGAAATCGCTAACAACCGAACCTTAATGTAAGTAGTATTAACAGTACATTCAAATATTCTCAGTCTTTTTGAATTCCATTCCTGGACCAAATAAGTATCCACAGCATGTCTGTAATCTTACTCCTGCACATTGGTCCTCCTTTTAGATCTGAGCGTTTTTCTGAAAAATCAATTAAAAAAACAATTAATTACTCATTATCCAACAACCATTTACTATATTAATTAAGAGAACGCAGTAACAACCCAACCTTAATGTAAGTAGTATTAACAGTAGATTCAAATATTCTCAGTCTTTTTGAATTCCATTTCTGGACCAAATAACTATTCACAGCATACCTGTGAGCTGACTCCAGCCTATTGATCCTCCTTTTAGATCTGAGCGGTTTTCTGAAGAATCAATTAAAAAACAATTAATTACTCATTATAAAACAACCATATACTATATTAATTAAGAGAACGCAGTAACATCCCAACCTTAATTCAAAAAGACTGAGTATGTTTGAATCTACTGTTAATACTACTTACATTAAGGTTGGGTTGTTACTGCGTTCTCTTAATTAATATAGTATATGGTTGTTGGATAATGAGTAATTTATTGTTTTTTTAATTGATTCTTCAGAAAAACGCTCAGATCTAAAAGGAGTATCAATGGGCAGAAGTCAGATTACAGAGATGCTGTGGATAGTAATTTGATCCAGGAATGGAATTCATAAAGACTGAGTATATTTGAATCTACTGTTAATACTACTTACATTAAGGTTGGGTTGTTAGGGCGTTCTCTTAATTATTATAGTATTTATTTGTTGGATAACGAATAATTAATTGTTTTTTAATTGATTCTTTAGGAAAACGCTCGGATCTAAAAGGAGGATCAATGGGCAGAAGTCAGATTACAGAGATGCTGTGGATAGTTATTTGGTCCGGAATTGGAATACAATAAGACTGAGTATATTTGAATGTACTGTTAATACTACTTACATTAAGGTTGGGTTGTTAGTGCTTTCTCTTAATTAATATAGTATATGGTTGTTTGATAATGAGTAATTAATTGTTTTTTAATTGATTCTTCAGAAAAACGCTCAGATCTAAAAGGAGAACCAATGGGCAGGAGTCAGATCACAGGTATGCTGTGGATAGTTATTTGGTCCAGGAATGGAATTCAAAAAGACTGAGTATATTTGATACTATTGTTAATACTACTTACATTAAGGTTGGGTTGTTAGGGGGTTCACTTAATTAATATAGTATTTTGATGTTGGATAATGAGTAATTAATTGTTTTTTAATTGATTCTTCAAAAAAATGCTCAGATCTAAAAGGAGGACCAATGGGCAGGAGTCAGATTACAGGTATGCTGTGGTTAGTTATTTTGTCCAGGAATGGAATTCAAAAAGACTGAGTATATTTGAATCTACTGTTCATACTACTTACATTAGGGTTGGGTTGTTAGCGCGTTCTCTTAATTAATATAGTATTTTGTTGATGGATAATGAATAATTAATGTTTTTTTAATTGATTCTTCAGAAAAAAACTCGGATCTAAAAGAAGGATCAATAGGCAGGAGTCAGATCACAGGTAGGATGTCGATAGTTATTTGTCGATATATATCAATTAAAAAACAATTAATTATTCGTTATCCAAGAACAAAATACTATATTGATTAAGAGAACCCGCTAACAACCAAACCTTAATGTAAGTAGTATTAACAGTAGATTCAAATATACTCAGTCTTTTTGAATTCCATTCCTGGACCAAATAACTATCCATAGCATCTCTTTAATCTTATTCCTGCCCATTGATCCTCCTTTTAGTTCCGAGCGTTTTTCTGAAGAATCAATTAAAAAACAATTAATTACTCATTATCCAACAACACAATACTATATTAATAAAGAGAACGCGCTAACAACCCAACCTTAATGTAAGTAGTATTAACAGTAGATTCAAATATACTCAGTCATTTTGAATTCCATTCCTGGACCAAATAACTATCCACAGCATCTCTGTAATCTGACTTCTGCCCATTGATCCTCCTTTTAGATCCGAGGGTTTTCCTGAAGAATCAATTAAAAAACAATTAATTATTCATCATCCAACAACAAAATACTATATTAATTAAGAGAACGGGCTTACAACCCAACCTTAATGTAAGTAGTATTAACAGTTCATTCAAATATACACAGTCTTATTGTATTCCAATTCCGGACCAAATAACTATCCATAGCATCTCTGTAATCTGACTTCTGCCCATTGATCCTCCTTTTAGATCCGAGCGTATTCCTGAAGAATCAATTAAAAAACAATTTATTATTCGTTATCCAACAACAAAATACTATATTAATTAAGAGAACGCCCTAACAACCCAACCTTAATGTAAGTAGTATTAACAGTAGATTCAAATATACTCAGTCTTTATGAATTCCATTCCTGGATCAAATTACTATCCACAGCATCTCTGTAATCTGACTCCTGCCCATTGATCCTCCTTTTAGATCGGAGCGTTATTCTGAAGAATCAATTCAAAAACAATTAATTATTCAACATCCAACAACAATATACTATATCAATTAAGAGAAATCGCTAACAACCGAACCTTAATGTAAGTAGTATTAACAGTACATTCAAATATACTCAGTCTTTTTGAATTCCATTCCTGGACCAAATAAGTATCCACAGCATGTCTGTAATCTTACTCCTGCCCATTGGTCCTCCTTTTAGATCTGAGCGTTTTTCTGAAGAATCAATTAAAAAAACAATTAATTACTCATTATCCAACAACCATATACTATATTAATTAAGAGAACGCAGTAACAACCCAACCTTAATGTAAGTAGTATTAACAGTAGATTCAAACATACTCAGTCTTTTTGAATTCAATTCCTGGACCAAATAACTATCCACAGCATACCTGTGAGCTGACTCCAGCCTATTGATTCTCCTTTTAGATCTGAGCGGTTTTCTGAAGAATCAATTAAAAAAAAATTAATTACTCATTAACAAACAACCATATACTATATTAATTAAGAGAACGCAGTAACAACCCAACCTTAATGTAAGTAGTATTAACAGTAGATTCAATTATAATCAGTCTTTTTGAATTCCATTCCTGGACCATATAACTATCTACAGCATATCGGTGATCTGACTCCTGCCCATTGATCCTCCTTTTAGATCCGAGTGTTTTTCTGAAGAATCAATTAAAAAACAATTAATTATCCATTATCCATCAACAAAATACTATATTAATGAAGAGAACGCGCTAACAACCCAACCTTAATGTAAGTAGTATTAACAGTAGATTCAAATATACTCAGTCTTATTGAATTCCATTCCTGGACCAAATAACTATCTAAAGCATGTCTGTAATCTGACTCCTGCCCATTGGTCCTCCTTTTAGATCTGAGCGTTTTTCTGAAGAATCAATTGAAAAACAATTAATTATTCATTATCCAACAAAAATATACTATATTAATTAAGAGAACGGGCTAACAACCCAACCTTAATGTAAGTAGTATTAACAGTTCATTCAAATATACACAGTCTTATTGTATTCCAATTCCGGACCAAATAACTATCCACAGCATCTCTGTAATCTGACTCTTGCCCATTGATCCTCCTTTTATATCAGAGCGTTATTCTGAAGAATCAATTGAAAAACAATTAATTATTCATTATCCAACAACAATATACTATATCAATTAAGAGAACGCGCTAACAACCCAACCTTAATGTAAGTAGTATTAACAGTGGATTCAAATATACTCAGTCTTTTTGAATTCCATTCCTGGACCAAATAACTATCCACAGCATCTCTGTAATCTGACTTCTGCCCATTGATCCTCCTTTTAGATCCGATGGTTTTCCTGAAGAATCAATTAAAAAACAATTAATTATTCATCATCCAACAACAAAATACTATATTAATTAAGAGAACGGGCTAACAACCCAACCTTAATGTAAGTAGTATTAACAGTTCATTCAAATATACTCAGTCTTTTTGAATTCCATTCCTGGACCAAATAACTATCCACAGCATCTCTGTAATCGGACATCTGCCCATTGATCTTCCTTTTAGATCTGAGGGTTTTCCTGAAGAAACAATTAAAAAACAATTAATTATTCATCATCCAACAACAAAATACTATATTTATTAAGAGAACCCACTAACAACCCAATCTTAATGTAAGTAGAATTAACAGTACATTCAAATATACTCAGTCTTATTGAATTCCAATTCTGGACCAAATAACTATCGATAGCATCTCTGTAATCTTACTTCTGCCCATTGATCCTCCTTTTAGATCCGAGCGTATTCCTGAAGAATTAATTAAAAAACAATTAATTATTCGTTATCCAACAACAAAATACTATATTAATTAAGAGAACGCCCTAACAACCCAACCTTAATGTAAGTAGCATTAACAGTAGATTCAAATATACTCAGTCTTATTGAATTCCAATTCTGGACCAAATAACTATCGATAGCATCTCTTTAATCTGACTTCTGCCCATTGATCCTCCTTTTAGATCCGAGCGTTTTCCTGAAGAATCAATTAAAAAACAATTAATTATTCGTTATCCAACAACAACATACTATATTAATTAAGAGAAAGCCCTAAAAACCCAACCTTAATGTAAGTAGTATAAACAGTAGATTCAAATATACTCAGTCTTTATGAATTCCATTCCTGGACCAAATAAGTATCCACAGTAACTCTGTAATCTGACTTCTGCCCATTGATCCTCCTTTTAGATGCAAGCGTCTTTGTGAAGAATCAATTAAAAATCAATTAATTACTCATTATCCAACAACAAAATACTTTATTAATTAAGAGAACGCTCTAACAACCCAACATTTTAGTAAGTAGTATTAGCAGTAGATTCAAATAAACTCAGTATTTTTGAATTCCATTCCTGGACCAAATAACCAACCATAGCATCTCTGTAATCTGACTCTTGCCCTTTGATCCTCATTTTAGATAGGAGCGTTATTCTGAAGAATCAATTAAAAAACAATTAATTATTCATTATCCAACTACAATATACTATATCAATTAAGAGAAAACGCTAACAACCGAACCTTAATGTAAGTAGTATTAACAGTACATTCAAATATACTCATTCTTTTTGAATTCCATTCCTGGACCAAATAAGTATCCACAGCATCTCTGTAATCTTATTCCTGCCCATTGATCCTCCTTTTAGATCCGAGCTTTTTTCTGAAGAATCAATTAAAAACAATTAATTACTCATTATCAAATAACCATATACTATATTAAATAAGAGAACGCAGTAACAACCCAACCTTAATGTAAGTAGTATTAACAGTAGATACAAATATACTCATTCTTTTTGAATTCCATTCCTGGACCAAATAACTATCCACAGCATCTCTGTGATCTGACTCCTGCCCATTGATCCTCCTTTTAGATCCGAGGGTTTTCCTGAAGAGTCAATCAAATAACAATTAATTATTCATCATCCAACAACAAAATACTATATTTATTAAGAGAACGCGCTAACAACCCAACCTTAATGTAAGTAGTATTAACAGTACATTCAAATTTACTCAGTCTTTTTGAATTCCATTCATGGACTAAATAACTATCCACAGCATCTCTGTAATCTGACTCCTGCCCATTGATCCTCCTTTTAGATCTGAGTGTTTTTCTGGAGAATCAATTAAAAAACAATTAATTAATCATTATCCAACAACAAAATATTACATCAATTAAGAGAACACGCTAACAACCCAACCTTAATGTAAGTAGTATTAACAGTAGATTCAAATATACTCAAGTCTTTTTGGATTTGTTTCCTGGACCAAATAACTGTCCACAGCATCTCTGTAATCTGACTCCTGCCCATTGATTCTCCTTTTAGATCTGAGCGTTTTTCTGAAGAATCAATTAAAAAACAATTAATTACTCATTATCCAACAACCATATACTATACGAGTAAAATGTAGCTTGCATACTGCAAGCAGATCGGCAATACTTATGTCATATCGGCATCATATCGGGACGGTCCTCAAAAGAAAAGAAAAAGGATTGAAATTTTTTTTAAAATTCGCTGAAATTTCATCGTCTGGCATCGAACCCGGGTCTTACTGGTAAACATACTATGCACCACATAAGAAAATCATCATCTCTAACTATGTGTGAAAATTCAAGCAGAAATATTGCCTGCAACTGACTCAAAAGACGTTCTAATTTTCACGAATGTAAATGGCTCTCTGGATTCGAACCAAGGACAATCTTGGAAATCTTAAACATGCTTCTGAAAGTTATTTATGAACTATATCTATATGCCGAATTTCAAGTTTCTATGTTATTGGGAAAGCTTTCAAAATAATTACTAAATATCGGATCAACTTCTGATTTCAGAGACACCTGGTGTCGAACCCAGGACATATTGTAAGCTGTGAATGCATAGTTTGATTTGTAAAGACATGCTTTTGTATCATGCAAAGTTTGAAGTCGATAGCATAACGGGAAGTACCTAAATTTTGTTTCCGTTATCTCCGTAAGAAAGGCATTGAGGAATATAAATGTCCCTCTGGGATCGAACCAAAGACCATAAGCAAATATGTAAAATTTGATTATGAAATATATTTATGATATCTAACCTCATGTTGAATTTCAAGTTTCTATGCCATCGGGAAGGGGTCCAAAAAAAATATTCAAAATCTCCGCAATGCATTTTAAACGGCCGATTTTTGCCCCGGCCTAGCATCGAACCAAGGACAATATTCGAAGATGTCTTTTTGATTTTCGTTGGCTATGCATGGCATCTAGCGATCCCTCAAATTTCAACTCTCTGCTTTTCCGGGAAGTGCCTCAAAAAAATTTTCGAAAATCCCTGCTATGTATTCTTATGGACAAAATCACGACTTTTGGGCCTTCTGGAATCGAACCCATGACACTGTGGTTCAAAGTCGGCTTTTTCCTGGAGGTTACACGTTATGGCCAATATGTCGTAAAAATTTCAAGTCAGTGGCACTTGTGGAACATGGTTAGAATTTTGATCCCCTATGAATGAATGAATGTGTATATAGGTATATAGGTATATCCGGAGAAGCGTCTATATATAATAGATAGGTATGAGTAAAATGTTGCTTGCATACTGCAAGCAGATCGACAACACTAATTTCATATCGGCATTATATCGGGACGGTCCCCAAAAGAAAAAAAAAAAGGATTTAATTTTTTCTTAAAATTCGCTGGAATTTCATCGTCTAGCATCGAACCCGGGTCTTTTTGGTGAAATTTCTATGCAGCACATAAGAAGATCATTTTCTCTAAATACGTGTGAAAATTCAAGCAGAAATATTGGCTGCAACTGCCTCAAACGAAGACCTACTTTTCACGAATGTTAATAGCTCTCTGGATTCGAACCAAGGACGATCTAGGAAAAATAAAATATGTTTTCGAAATGTATCTATAAGTTCTATATATATGCCGAATTTCAAGTTTTAATATTATTGGGAAGGGGTTCAAAATAATTCTTAAAAATCGGATCAGTAACTGATTGTAGAGACGCCTGGTGTCGAAACCTGGACGTATTGGAAGCTGTGAATGCACAAAATGACTTGCTAGGACTTCATCTAATTTCATACGTAGTTTGAAGTGGATATCATACCGGAAAGTACCTTAAATGTGTTTCCGTTATCCCCATAAGAAATGCATTGTGGAGTGCGAATGGCCCTCTGGGATCGAACCAAGGACCATCAGCGAATATGTAAAATTTGATTATGAAATATATTTATGATTTCTAACCCCATGCCAAATTTCAAGTTTCCATGCATTCGGAAAGGGGTCCAAAATAAATCTTAAAAATCGCCACAATGCATTTTAAACGGCCGATTTTTGCCCCGACCTAGCATCGAACCCAGGATATTCTCCGTAAAACTCGTTTATGTTTTCGGTAGATAATGTTCATATATATAGGCTCCTTGAGTTTTGATTCTCTATCTATCCGGGAAGTATTTTTTTTTAATTCCCGAAAATCAAAGCAATGCATTTAAATGGAAAAAATCGGGACTATGGGGCCCTCTGTTGCCGAATTTCAAGTTTCCATGCCATCGGGAAAGGGACCAAAAAAAATCTTAAAAATCGCCACAATGCAATTTAAACGGCCGATTTTTGCCCCGACCTAGCATCGAACCCAGGATATTTTCCGTAAAACTCATTTATGTTTTCGATAGATCATGTTCATATATATAGGCTCCTTGAGTTTTAATTCTCTACCTATCCGGAAAGTATTTTTTTTTAATTCCCGAAAATCAAAGCAATGCATTTAAACGGGGAAAATCGAGACTTTGGAGCCCTCTGGAATCGAACCCATGACACTGAGGTTCAAAATCGCAATTTTTCTGGAGGTTATACGTTATGGCCAATATGTCGTAAAAATTTCAAGCCATTGACGCTAGTGGTTTAGCCTGTGACTTTGTATCCTCTCTATATATATATATATATATATATATATATGATATATGAATGAATCCGGAGAGGCATCTATATATAATAGATAGATTAATTAAGAGAACACAGTTACAACCCAACCTTAATATAAGTAGTATTAACAGTAGATTCAAATATACTCAGTCTTTTTGAATTCCATTCCTGGACCAAATAACTGTCCCCAGCATCTCTGTAATTTGACTTCTGCCCATTGATCCTCCTTTTAGATCCGAGCGTTTTCCTGAAGAATCAATTAAAAAACATTTAAATATTCATTATCCATCAACAAAATACTAAATTAATTAAGAGAACGTGCTAACAACCCAACCTTAATATAAGTAGTATTAACAGTAGATTCAAATATACTCAGTCTTTTTGAATTCCATTTCTGGACCAAATAACTTTCCCCAGCATCTCTGTAATCTGACTTCTGCCCATTGATCCTCCTTTTAGATCCGAGCGTTTTCCTGAAGAATCAATTAAAAAACATTTAATTATTCATTATCCATTAACAAAATACTGAATTAATTAAGAGAACGTGCTAACAACCAAACCTTAATATAAGTAGTATTAACAGTAGATTCAAATATACTCAGTCTTTTTGAATTCCATTTCTGGACCAAATAACTATCCACAGCATCTCTGTAATCTGACTTCTGCCCATTGATCCTCCTTTTAGATCCGAGGGTTTTCCTGAAGAATCAATTGAAAAACATTTAATTATTCATTATCCATTAACAAAATACTAAATTAATTAAGAGAACGTGCTAACAACCCAACCATAATATAAGTAGTATTAACAGTAGATTCAAATATACTCAGTCTTTTTGAATTCCATTTCTGGACCAAATAACTATCAACAGGATTTCTGTAATCTTATTCCTGCCCATTGATCCTGCTTTTAGATCTGAGCGTTTTCCTGAAGAATCAATTAAAAAACAATTAATAACTCATTATCCATCAACAAAATACTAAATTAATTAAGAAAACATGCTAACAACCCAACCTTAATGTAAGTAGTATTAACAGTAGATTCAAACATACTCAGTCTTTTTGAATTCCATTCCTGGACCAAATAACTATCCACAGCATCTCTGTAATCTTATTCCTGCCCATTGATCCTCCTTTTAGATCAGAGCGTTTTTCTGAAGAATCAATTAAAAAACATTTAATTATTCATTATCCATCAACAAAATACTAAATTAATTAAGAGAACGTGCTAACAACCCAACCTTAATATAAGTAGTATTAACAGTAGATTCAAACATACTCAGTCTTTTTGAATTCCATTCCTGGACCAAATAACTATCCACAGCATCTCTGTAATCTTATTCCTGCCCATTGATCCTCCTTTTAGATCCGAGCGTTTTCCTGAAGAATCAATTAAAAAACATTTAATTATTCATTATCCATCAACAAAATACTAAATTAATTAAGAGAACGTGCTAACAACCAAACCTTAATGTAAGTAGTATTAACAGTAGATTAAAATCTACTCAGTCTTTTTGAATACTATTTCTGGACCAAATAACTATCCACAGCATCTCTGTGATCTGACTCCTGCCCATTGATCCTCCTTTTAGATCCGAGCGTTTTTCTGAAGAATCAATTATTAAAAACAATTAATTACTCATTATCCAACAACAAAATACTATATTAATTAAGAGAACGCGGTAACAACCCAACCTTAATGTAAGTAGTATTAACAGTAGATTCAAATGTACTATGTCTTATTGAATTCCAATTCTGGACAAAATAACTAGCCACAGCATCTCTGTAATCTGACTTCTGCCCATTTATCCTCCTTTTAGATGCGAGCGTTTTCCTGAAGAATCGATTAAAAAACAATTAATTATTCGTTATCCAAGAACAAAATACTATATTGATTAAGAGAACCCGCTAACAACCAAACCTTAATGTAAGTAGTATTAACAGTAGATTCAAATATGCTCAGTCTTTTTGAATTCCATTCCTGGACCAAATAACTATCCATAGCATCTCTTTATCTTATTCCTGCCCATTGATCCTCCTTTTAGTTCCGAGCGTTTTTCTGAAGAATCAATTAAAAAACAATTAATTACTCATTATCCAACAACACAATACTATATTAATAAAGAGAACGCGCTAACAACCCAACCTTAATGTAAGTAGTATTAACAGAAGATTCAAATATACTCAGTCATTTTGAATTCCATTCCTGGACCAAATAACTATCCACAGCATCTCTGTAATCTGACTTCTGCCCATTGATCCTCCTTTTAGATCCGAGGGTTTTCCTGAAGAATCAATTAAAAACAATTAATTATTCATCATCCAACAACAAAATACTATATTAATTAAGAGAACGGGCTAACAACCCAACCTTAATGTAATTAGTATTAACAGTTCATTCAAATATACACAGTCTTATTGTATTCCAATTCCGGACCAAATAACTATCGATAGCATCTCTGTAATCTGACTTCTGCCCATTGATCCTCCTTTTAGATCCGAGAGTATTCCTGAAGAATCAATTAAAAAACAATTTATTATTCGTTATCCAACAACAAAATACTATATTAATTAAGAGAACGCCCTAACAACCCAACCTTAATGTAAGTAGTATTAACAGTAGATTCAAATATACTCAGTCTTTATGAATTCCATTCCTGGATCAAATTACTATCCACAGCATCTCTGTAATCTGACTCCTGCCCAATGATCCTCCTTTTAGATCCGAGGGTTTTCCTGAAGAATCAATTAAAAAACAATTAATTATTCATCATCCAACAACAAAATACTATATTAATTAAGAGAACGGGCTAACAACCCAACCTTAATGTAAGTAGTATTAACAGTTCATTCAAATATACTCAGTCTTTTTGAATTCCATTCCTGGACCAAATAAGTATCCACAGCATGTCTGTAATCTTACTCCTTACCATTGGTCCTCCTTTTAGATCTGAGCGTTTTTCTGAAGAATCAATTAAAAAAACAATTAATTACTCATTATCCAACAACCATATACTATATTAATTAAGAGAACGCAGTAACAACCCAACCTTAATGTAAGTAGTATTAACAGTAGATTCAAACATACTCAGTCTTTTTGAATTCCATTCCTGGACCAAATAACTATCCACAGCATACCTGTAATCTTATTCCTGCCCATTGATCCTCCTTTTAGATCCGAGTGTTTTTCTGAAGAATCAATTAAAAAACAATTAATTATCCATTATCCATCAACAAAATACTATATTAATTAAGAGAGTGCGCTAACAACCCAACCTTAATGTAAGTAGTATTAACAGTAGATTCAAATATACTCAGTCTTTTTGAATTCCATTCCTGGACCATATAACTATCTAAAGCATGTCTGTAATCTGACTCCTGCCCATTGGTCCTCCTTTTAGATCTGAGCGGTTTTCTGAAGAATCAATTTAAAAAAAATTAATTACTCATTAACAAACAACCATATACTATATTAATTAAGAGAACGCAGTAACAACCCAACCTTAATGTAAGTAGTATAAACAGTAGATTCAAACATAATCAGTCTTTTTGAATTCCATTCCTGGACCATATAACTATCTACAGCATATCGGTGATCTGACTCCTGCCCATTGATCCTCCTTTTAGATCCGAGTGTTTTTCTGAAGAATCAATTAAAAAACAATTAATTATCCATTATCCATCAACAAAATACTATATTAATTAAGAGAGTGCGCTAACAACCCAACCTTAATGTAAGTAGTATTAACAGTAGATTCAAATATACTCAGTCTTATTGAATTCCATCCCTGGACCAAATAACTATCTAAAGCATGTCTGTAATCTGACTCCTGCCCATTGGTCCTCCTTTTAGATCTGAGCGTTTTTCTGAAGAATCAATTGAAAAACAATTAATTACTCATTATCCAACAACAAAATACTATATTAATTAAGAGAACGCCCTAACAACCCAACCTTAATGTAAGTAGCATTAACAGTAGATTCAAATATACTCAGTCTTATTGAATTCCAATTCTGGACCAAATAACTATCGATAGCATCTCTTTAATCTGACTTCTGCCCATTGATCCTCCTTTTAGATCCGAGCGTTTTCCTGAAGAATCAATTAAAAAACAATTAATTATTCGTTATCCAACAACAACATACTATATTAATTAAGAGAAAGCCCTAACAACCCAACCTTAATGTAAGTAGTATAAACAGTAGATTCAAATATACTCAGTCTTTATGAATTCCATTCCTGGACCATATAACTATCTACAGCATATCGGTGATCTGACTTCTGCCCATTGATCCTCCTTTTAGATGCAAGCGTCTTTGTGAAGAATCAATTAAAAATCAATTAATTACTCATTATCCAACAACAAAATACTATATTAATTAAGAGAACGCTCTAACAACCCAAACATCTTAGTAAGTAGTATTAGCAGTAGATTCAAATAAACTCAGTATTTTTGAATTCCATTCCTGGACTAAATAACTATCCACAGCATCTCTGTAATCTGACTCCTGCCCATTGATCCTCCTTTTAGATCTGAGTGTTTTTCTGGAGAATCAATTAAAAAACAATTAATTATTCATCATCCAACAACAAAATACTATATTAATTAAGAGAACGGGCTAACAACCCAACCTTAATGTAATTAGTATTAACAGTTCATTCAAATATACACAGTCTTATTGTATTCCAATTCCGGACCAAATAACTATCGATAGCATCTCTGTAATCTGACTTCTGCCCATTGATCCTCCTTTTAGATCCGAGAGTATTCCTGAAGAATCAATTAAAAAACAATTTATTATTCGTTATCCAACAACAAAATACTATATTAATTAAGAGAACGCCCTAACAACCCAACCTTAATGTAAGTAGTATTAACAGTAGATTCAAATATACTCAGTCTTTATGAATTCCATTCCTGGATCAAATTACTATCCACAGCATCTCTGTAATCTGACTCCTGCCCAATGATCCTCCTTTTAGATCCGAGGGTTTTCCTGAAGAATCAATTAAAAAACAATTAATTATTCATCATCCAACAACAAAATACTATATTAATTAAGAGAACGGGCTAACAACCCAACCTTAATGTAAGTAGTATTAACAGTTCATTCAAATATACTCAGTCTTTTTGAATTCCATTCCTGGACCAAATAAGTATCCACAGCATGTCTGTAATCTTACTCCTTACCATTGGTCCTCCTTTTAGATCTGAGCGTTTTTCTGAAGAATCAATTAAAAAAACAATTAATTACTCATTATCCAACAACCATATACTATATTAATTAAGAGAACGCAGTAACAACCCAACCTTAATGTAAGTAGTATTAACAGTAGATTCAAACATACTCAGTCTTTTTGAATTCCATTCCTGGACCAAATAACTATCCACAGCATACCTGTAATCTTATTCCTGCCCATTGATCCTCCTTTTAGATCCGAGTGTTTTTCTGAAGAATCAATTAAAAAACAATTAATTATCCATTATCCATCAACAAAATACTATATTAATTAAGAGAGTGCGCTAACAACCCAACCTTAATGTAAGTAGTATTAACAGTAGATTCAAATATACTCAGTCTTTTTGAATTCCATTCCTGGACCATATAACTATCTAAAGCATGTCTGTAATCTGACTCCTGCCCATTGGTCCTCCTTTTAGATCTGAGCGGTTTTCTGAAGAATCAATTTAAAAAAAATTAATTACTCATTAACAAACAACCATATACTATATTAATTAAGAGAACGCAGTAACAACCCAACCTTAATGTAAGTAGTATAAACAGTAGATTCAAACATAATCAGTCTTTTTGAATTCCATTCCTGGACCATATAACTATCTACAGCATATCGGTGATCTGACTCCTGCCCATTGATCCTCCTTTTAGATCCGAGTGTTTTTCTGAAGAATCAATTAAAAAACAATTAATTATCCATTATCCATCAACAAAATACTATATTAATTAAGAGAGTGCGCTAACAACCCAACCTTAATGTAAGTAGTATTAACAGTAGATTCAAATATACTCAGTCTTATTGAATTCCATCCCTGGACCAAATAACTATCTAAAGCATGTCTGTAATCTGACTCCTGCCCATTGGTCCTCCTTTTAGATCTGAGCGTTTTTCTGAAGAATCAATTGAAAAACAATTAATTACTCATTATCCAACAACAAAATACTATATTAATTAAGAGAACGCCCTAACAACCCAACCTTAATGTAAGTAGCATTAACAGTAGATTCAAATATACTCAGTCTTATTGAATTCCAATTCTGGACCAAATAACTATCGATAGCATCTCTTTAATCTGACTTCTGCCCATTGATCCTCCTTTTAGATCCGAGCGTTTTCCTGAAGAATCAATTAAAAAACAATTAATTATTCGTTATCCAACAACAACATACTATATTAATTAAGAGAAAGCCCTAACAACCCAACCTTAATGTAAGTAGTATAAACAGTAGATTCAAATATACTCAGTCTTTATGAATTCCATTCCTGGACCATATAACTATCTACAGCATATCGGTGATCTGACTTCTGCCCATTGATCCTCCTTTTAGATGCAAGCGTCTTTGTGAAGAATCAATTAAAAATCAATTAATTACTCATTATCCAACAACAAAATACTATATTAATTAAGAGAACGCTCTAACAACCCAAACATCTTAGTAAGTAGTATTAGCAGTAGATTCAAATAAACTCAGTATTTTTGAATTCCATTCCTGGACTAAATAACTATCCACAGCATCTCTGTAATCTGACTCCTGCCCATTGATCCTCCTTTTAGATCTGAGTGTTTTTCTGGAGAATCAATTAAAAAACAATTAATTATTCATCATCCAACAACAAAATACTATATTAATTAAGAGAACGGGCTAACAACCCAACCTTAATGTAAGTAGTATTAACAGTTCATTCAAATATACACAGACTTATTGTATTCCAATTCCGGACCAAATAACTATCGATAGCATCTCTGTAATCTGACTCCTGCCCATTGATCCTCCTTTTAGATCCGAGCGTATTCCTGAAGAATCAATTAAAAAACAATTTATTATTCGTTATCCAACAACAAAATACTATATTAATTAAGAGAACGCCCTAACAACCCAACCTTAATGTAAGTAGTATTAACAGTAGATTCAAATATACTCAGTCTTTATGAATTCCATTCCTCGATCAAATTACTATCCACAGCATCTCTGTAATCTGACTCCTGCCCATTGATCCTCCTTTTAGATAGGAGCGTTATTCTGAAGAATCAATTCAAAAACAATTAATTATTCAACATCCAACAACAATATACTATATCAATTAAGAGAAATCGCTAACAACCGAACCTTAATGTAAGTAGTATTAACAGTACATTCAAATATACTCAGTCTTTTTGAATTCCATTCCTGGACCAAATAAGTATCCACAGCATGTCTGTAATCTGACTCCTGCCCATTGGTCCTCCTTTTAGATCTGAGCAATTTTCTGAAGAATCAATTAAAAAAACAATTAATTACTCATTATCCAACAACCATATACTATATTAATTAAGAGAACGCAGTAACAACCCAACCTTAATGTAAGTAGTATTAACAGTAGATTCAAACATACTCAGTCTTTTTGAATTCCATTCCTGGACCAAATAACTATCTACAGCATATCGGTGATCTGACTCCTGCCCATTGATCCTCCTTTTAGATCCGAGTGTTTTTCTGAAGAATCAATTAAAAAACAATTAATTATCCATTATCCATCAATAAAATACTATATTAATTAAGAGAACACGCTAACAACCCAACCTTAATGTAAGTAGTATTAACAGTAGATTCAAATATACTCAGTCTTATTGAATTCCATTCCTGGACCAAATAACTATCCAAAGCATGTCTGTAATCTGACTCCTGCCCATTGGTCCTCCTTTTAGATCTGAGCGTTTTTCTGAAGAATCAATTAAAAAACAATTAATTAATCATTATCCAACAACAAAATACTACATCAATTAAGAGAACACGCTAACAACTCAACCGTAATGTAAGTAGTATTAACAGTAGATTCAAATATACTCAAGTCTTTTTGGATTTCTTTCCTGGACCAAATAACTGTCCACAGCATCTCTGTAATCTGACTCCTGCCCATTGATCCTCCTTTTAGATCCGAGCGTCTTTCTAAATAATCAATTAAAAAACAATTAATTATTCATTATCCAACAACAAAATACTATATTAATTAAGAGAACGCGCTATCAACCCATCCTGAATGTAAGTAGTATAAGCAGTAGATTCAAATATACTCAGTCTTTTTGAATTCCATTCCTGGACCAAATAACTATCCTCAGCATCTCTGTAATCGCACTCTTGCCCTTCGATCCTCCATTTTAGATCCGAGCGTCTCTCTGAAGAATCAATTAAAAAACAATTAATTAATCATTATCCAGCAACCAAATACTATATTAATTTAGAGAACGCGCTAACAACCCAACCTTAGTGTAAGTAGTATTAACAGTAGATTCAAATTATACTCAGTCTTTTTGAATACCATCCCTGGACCTAATTACTCTCCGCTGCATCACAGTTATCGCACATTTTTCCCTTGCCTCTTTGGAATAGTTCCAAGCTTCTTGCTGAAGAATTAATTTAAAAACAATTAATAAATCATTATCTAACAACGAAATCACTATGTCAAATAAGATAACGCCCTATCGACCAAACTTGTATGTAAGTAGTATTAACAGTAGATTTAAATTATACTCATCCTTTTTGAATTGTATCCCTTGTCCAAATTACTCTCCGCTGCATCACAGTAATCGCACAATCTTCCCTTGCATCTTTGGAATAGCTCCGAGGGTCTTGCTGTAGAATTAATTTATTTAAAATTAGTAAATCATTATTTATCAACAAAATCACTATGTTAATTACGAGAACTTGCTATCGACCAAAGTTGTATGTAAGTAGTATTAACAGTAGATTCAAATTATTCTCATGGTATTTAGAATTCTGTCTCTGGACCGAATGTATCTCCGCAGCATCTCTGCATCCGAACCCTCTTTACCCATGCTAAAGAACGGTTCCGATAATTTTTCTGAAGAATTAAAAAAAAAAATAATAATATACAAATTATTGAGCAAACTCGACACTATGTAAAATGAATGATGGCGCTTACTACAACACTTGCATGAAAGTAGTCTTAATATTACATTCGAATAATACTCATGATATTTTAAATTCCGCCTCTGGACCGAATGTATCACCGCAGCATCTCTGCATCCGAACTCTCTTCTTCCATGCTAGAGAACTGCTCCGATAATTTTTCTGAAGACTCAATAAGAAAACAATTAGTATCTAAATGATAGAGCAAACTCGACACTATGCTAAATAAAAGATGGCGATTTCTACAATACTTGCATAAGAGTGGTCCTAATATTAGATTCGAATAATACTCATGGTATTTTGAATTCCGCCTCTGGACCGAATGTATATCCGCAGCAGCTCTGCATCCGAACTCTCTTCTTCCATGCTTGAGAACTGCTCCGGTAATGTTACTGAAGAATTAATAAAAAAACAATTAGTATCTAAATGATAGAGCAAACTCGACACTATGCTAAATAAAATATGGTGATTTCTACAATACTTGCATAAGAGTTGTCCTAACATTAGATTCGAATAATACTCACGGTATTTTGAATTCCGCCTCTGGACCGAATGTATCTCCGCAGCATCTCTGCATCCGAACTCTCTTCTTCCATGCTTGAGAACGGTTCCGATATTGTTTCTGAAGAATTAATAAAAAAACAATTTATATAAAAATTATAGAGCAAACTCGATACTTTGCTAATTAAAAGATTGCGCTATCTACAATACTTGCATAAGATTAGTCGTTATATTATATTGAAATTATACTCACTGTATTTTGAATTGAAATGCGCAAATTTTCTACGAAAACAAGAAAATGATCGTTTAGGGGTTGCTGACTCCACGGACGTGGAATCCACTACGGAGAAGCCGTTATTGATTTTTTCTTGTTAATTCTGGTTAATTACTGCTGAGAGGAGAAATGGTATTTATTGAGCCGAAAGAATGTAGAACCTGCAATTATAGTCAAGCGGCTTCTTCTGGCAAGAGGATAATCAAATTGATTAGATTTAACGTTGTCATGACAACTTTTTTCTTATATTCGCTCAGTATTACAGTATGTTCTTCTTCCTTCTGTTCATGACAGAGATGTCTAATCTCATTTAAGTTGTGAGATATTGCCATGGGACGAAATGCGGACTCGGTCAAACCCTTAAAAAGTTGTGGTTCTCATTTTTAGGTGATAGAATGTCAATGGAAGGCATTCCAGCGATATAATTTGTAAATCTTCACATTATTTAGGATGAAATAACCTTTAATCATCACAGTAATCCTATGAAATGGCACTCGGTGAATTGTTCCGGGGGGAATTCGTGCGCTAGTAATTGCTCCCACATGCTGATGTTTTACTACCAACCCAAGCCCCTCGTATAATTTATTTAGAACATTAACTAATAATCAGGCCATTTAGAATTACATAAGACTGAATAACAGTAGTACAACATCAGCGCAGTGGATTAATTCCCCGCGTACGAATTCACCGGCGCCCGGTGAATCTGTCGGGTGGGGAATTGGTACGCGGGATATATCACTGGTAGGTAGCACTTTAAAACATTGAGATGGCTCACATGTGACAAAAAATTCATTTGCATATCCTTAAATTGTGTCGCGTTAATGGTGTTATGTTTAAATTTTTTGCGTTAATACTTAAAGTTCATTTATTTATGACAAAGTGTTATTCAGAGCCGGGATATGTGAAATCACTAAGTTGTCCTTAATGAAGTTATGCTGAAGTAGAAATATCTCATCGTATTTAATGTTTTTGCCCGAAAACACTAATAAATTAGATTTAAGCGCATAAATATTCCAGATCCGATATAACTTTGATCACGTGACGTATGTAAGAGAAATTGCATCAGCAACAATTTACAGAATCAAATTAAATGTATTTACCATACGTATGTCTCGAATCTCTATTGATCTATAGAGCGATTTTTTGATCAAATATATTTACTGACTGCTGCTTCAGAGATTTAAATTTAAGAGAATGGAATTTATATTTTAATCGCCTCGTGTTTCTCAATAATTTCTGCAATAAATATCAATATCTAATAATTGGAGACACCTCTTTCTTTAGTATAGCTTGATCACATTCTTAGTTAGAAGTTTACGAACCATTCAGGAGATCAATCGAATGAAATGAATTTAAAGGTTGAGGTTAGTAACATTATGCCTAATACTTATGAAATAATTTCTACCATATTTATTAATACCATTAAATGTTTAATCACTACATTAAGGCATTGCGAGATTGAAATAAAACGAAAATCCTAACAAAAAGACAGCTGAATCTCTAAACACTCGCTTTTATAAACCAATCATATAAAATATGCCTTAAATAAATAAGTTCAGATGGTTGGTAGCCTTGGTTATATGATGTCCCAATTCAAAACTCCGGTCTGTGGTTCAGATACGATTTAAAGACACGAAAGCGCAAATTTTATTGGACAAACGTAGCGAGATATATTAAATTAAAATGTAATTTTGACTACAACATTAGTACATCAACGCGGAAAGTTTGCGTTTGCTATTGTAAAAAGTCACTAGTAAGTTCTAACAATGTAGCATCAATAAGTAAGCAATATGTAATAAATGATTGGATAATAGATTTAAAAAGCGTAAGGAAACTTATGCGTTACAAAGATGAATGAACTGGAATGGAACGGTATACGAAGTTGGGGTCGAAGAAGTACGAAGTTGTATCGTTATTGAGTTCTCTCAAATATCTTTAAAGCAATAGGGTTCTACTTTGCGAAATCGAACATTCAATTTATTAACCGCCAAACTCCTAAATAAGTTACAACGCTTAGTAACAATAGTGACCATCTTAGACATACGATTGTTTGAAAACGATAATTTAGAAGGAAATTAAGTATTGTAAATTTAGTTGGAAATAATGGAAGAAGTAATGAAATTCTCTTTGCCATGGAGTTAATCTACGGATAATTAATGCAGTATTATCTTTTAATTGGAGTGGAAATATTCAGTTAAGAAACCACGAAATATTACAAAGAGTATAGTTATATAGTTCGACTTGATTTGAGTTTGATAACTCCCTGAAAATCATCTTATTAGATTTATTGTTATTCAAATTTAGTTAATCACTCCCTGAGTAAAAATATTTACATACAAATATATAATTATTTAACAAATATCGTTTAAAGGACAAAAAACGGGTGAAGATGTTAATGCAGGAAGTAATCGCTGGATTTTATCAAACGTCTTATCGTGATGATTACGCCTCTCGTCATTACAGCATAAAAATACGTGATTTAGTATCACTCGATATACATTTTATTTCATTGGATATAATTCGAGTGTCAGGAATGAGAAAAAATTATAAAATCATTTCAAAATAGTAGTAATCATAACAATATATTCTATTTTAGTATCCATTGCATTCTTTGATTGTATCTTTCTCCCAGACAAGGTGGTAAATGCACGACAGAAAATAAATACATAGTTCTCACAAAAGCGAACGATGAGTTCGCCATGAACTTGAAGAAAAGCGAGGCAAAGAATAGAAGGCCATGGGAGGCCATTATTGGTCTTATGGCATTGTTAGCACGAGCCTACTTCTTTTACTGATACCTCTAAAGTGAAATTTACGGAAAAGGAAATGAAAACGATGGTTGGAACATTCGAAATGAATTGAAGGACGTTGGAAACCCATTACTGGTCTAAGAATGATTCTTTACGTGATCATCGCTACTTTTTACAGTGCTTTGAAAGTGAAAGCAACGGTGAAAGGAAGCAAAATATCAATAGGTATTGGAAAGAGCGAAGAAAGCGAAAATGCATTTCCTCGTCTAAATACAGTAAAATAAAGGGAAAGAGTATGCCTGACTATTGCATTACTGTACTGTACTAATTATTCTCCACTAAATTACATCAAACGACAATTATAAAAAAATAGCAACTTAGTACACAATCGTTCAGATTTTGTTGTAATGCTCTTATGAAATAGTTCTCTTCCACCCCCAAAACTATTGATCAATAAATCACTTAATTAATAGTCCGTTTTAAATGGCCCGAAACATTTCAACAATATGAAATTATTCCACAAGTTTTTATAATATAATACACGAAGTGAAAACAAGTCCATCACGTGAGTATATTTTCAAAGTACGCGATTTTCGGGATTGCTATAAAAATACATAAATTGTGCTTACCAAAGCTGAAGCTCCAATCCACTGACTTCTAGCATCGAAGGATCTCCTGCACGACTTTCACTTCTAGAAGACGCCAATGAGCAATACGCCAGGACAATATCGGTGGTTCCTCCCAAACTATTAAAAATTATAAAAACCAAATTAATAAAATATATATGGATTAAAATCAGAATTATATTCTATTCTAAAGCCATGTAAATGTAAAGCGAAACGAGTAATTTGAAAAATACGTATTTCCGTTCATTTGCAACCGTTGACAAAACAATTTGAAATATCTTGTTAGATCATCGCACAATATTAATAAAATAATAACTAATTGTAATTATCATTTAAAGACGCCTTAATTAAACTCTTAGACATTGGCTGACGATATTGAAATCATGACACGAAACCAAAACTTTAATATCAGTACTAATCCGTACAAAATCGAACAATATTCCTAAAGTGATTAACCTAAATTTAAATTGCAATTAAATCGTAAGAAATAAATATGGTTAATATTATGAAATAATGCCAATTAAATGTAGAATTACGTCGTTAAAGACAAAAAGGATCTTAAGAACTATAGCAACTTAAACTTCTGAAAATTCTTCAAAATTGATAAATACCAGAAGAGTATTGTAACCCATAGTAGTAAATAGGAGTAAACCCATGAAAATGTAAAGTTAAATTAGCAATTTGAATATAAATAAATAATAAAAATGGTTACATCAGCGAACAATATTGAGAATAAGTTTAAAAAATAACGACCTCCTAAGGGAATTAATATTACAAAATCGTACAAAATGGAATAGAATACCTGAAATGATAAGGGTTAATTTAAATCAAAATTACAATAATTTGAAACAAATTCGGTTTGGATTATGAGATAATGAATTTAATGTTAAATATGACAAAGGCACATTAATTGCGGAAAAGTTAGAACTTCTGAAATTTAAGCCACAAAAACGATTGTAAATACATTTTAGAATGATTAATGTAATCGATTCCTTTGATAAGAACGAATCTCTTAAAGTTTCCTTCAACTGCTGATTTCCTTTTAAATTCAAACCAGGATTTCCGTAATGTTTATGCGTGGAACATATGATCTAAACAAAGCCTAAAAATTTACAGGAGGACTAATTGGAAAATATATTCAAATAAAACTACGTATTGAACTGTTGATAGATTACGGAGGAGTGAATTCTAAACGGAAATTTGTATTCTAGGAAAATTGAAAACTCGTACACTAAAACTGCACTGAATTCGAGTCCTGGCTCTTTCGGAATTTTTTCTCTCGTTTCTTAATTTCAATTTCAATTTGTTACTTGTAATGAAAAGGAAGTTGAAATATGAACGACTTTTAACTTTCAAAACAAATTTCCGATGACCACTTGAAATAGCTAGTTGCATACGTACGAAGTATCTACTAGAGAAACAATTCAGAAGTTTCCTTCCGATCACGAGAATAAATGCTTAACGATACAAGAATATAACGTCAAAATCGAACAAAATTCCAAAAAAGGATCACGCGATATTGATTTGGAAAGTATTTTGGTGAGAAAGAATTATTATTCATATTAGAGGGACATTTCAACATAATATCATTATAACATTATCATAGACGCGAGAAGACCGGTAATACTACTGCGAATGAAAAATAAATACATTTTACGTAGATATAAAGATGATATTAATCTATTCTACTATATTACTCTTTTACTATATTAAGGTAATCAAATCTATAATAAATGAAAAATGAACAACTACGATGCGTCCACAATTTCCGTTAAAATTCAAATCCAATCTTCCCTTGTGTGATGACGTCATGCACTTACCGAAGCTTAAAAATTAACGACAGAACTACTTTAAACATATTTTATAATCAAAAGGGTCGTATCACTGGGCATAATTGAGGAAAACGGTAGTTCAGATCTGTATTCATGGCAAATTAAAAATAAATGTGGCAAAGCCGACTTCGAGGCTTTATCGTAATTTTTCTTCCGTTTATTACATTCAAATTCAGAGTGTAACTCGTACGGTTTCGGATGCAGTTTAAATTTTTACAATTGCTTAAGACAATGAATTACTATCATAGAAGTCATCGTTATCTCAGAAGCAAAACTACTACTAAATACCCTTAATACCACGCGATGACATATTTGCACTTATGCATAAAAATCCAAAGAAAAGATGTATGCCTTTTACATTCGGGTATTAACTCGACATAGGCAAACCTATAGATTAGATTTCTCGAGAAGAATAGGCGAGAACCAGATTCTCGTCCCGGCGACATTTCTTTGTTACACTCAAACTGTCATAAAATTTCCGGAGAACTGTCTTAGATTCCTATTTACACGCAAACGTGTTTACTTAATTCGCTAATCACCATCCTTAACGAGCTTTTAAACCGGAAATTGTACTTAATAAATCGTACTAATCAGTTCCGGTGCTTAATAAACAGAATAAGGTCATCTCATTAATTCACCCTGAATTAAAATCAATCACAATTTTATACAAATGATACGTCGTTCATTGATATTACACAAGGAACAAACTTGAATTCTTAAATTCTATATCAAACTTTAGCAATATTTTCTCAGTAAATATCTAATAAAGTATTTAATAAGACTTACCATTAACAGGAAATCCTAGGTGACAACGATGGACGTTGAACATGACAACGAATTTCAAATGTTTTTCAAACACAGGTTGTCAGCACGACCACACTCGTAGAAGTCTAGGCAGCAAGTGACGAAAAAGCCTTCCGCGCAACCGTTAAACAATACTGCTCTCACCTGATTGGTCCAAATTTAACCGTCTTTCAACTTAGCCCAGCCCACCAACCGCCATGAAAATTTTCCACTGCTAACGATAGCAATTATATTTTAACGAATTTATTAAAGTATCATTTTAAATATATAATTAATTTTTTTCGTCGATTTTAATTATTTCGTTTAAATTTCGCGTAATCGTCGAAGTGCTGGATCGTAAAATATGTTTGCTAATTCTAAATATTATGCGTTCTTAAAAAAATAACTATTTTTGGGTCTACATCTTTAAGATTATTAGTTTTCTTTATTTTCTAAAATGAAATAACGATTTACAAATTAATGATCTAACCATACATCCAGAAAGAGAAAAATGTAGCAATCATATCGATGTAATTAATTTACGCACAATTACTAGCAAGATTTTATTGCATGGATACATTTTGAGTTAAAGAAGTGCAGTATTTCAAGAAATTACGTCCTTGTTTACGAAGAAAGCGGAAAAACCTTACATAAATTCCTCTATAAGATATCAATTCTCTCGCTAATCAAACACGCTCCGCTCTTCCAAAGGTACTTTTTATGAAGCAGGATCATTAAAACGAGGTATATATGTAGATTGAATGATACAAACGTTGATTTTAACGAATTATGATATAATATAATCGATTACCAACCGGGAAAGTACTATTGACCACTCAATGCCTGGCAACACGAAATATTCTAGAATAGGAAGAAATTTGCTCTATGAGAGGTAAATCAGCATGTATGAATAACTCATTGCTAATCTATGAAGTGCATTCACAGCCATTCAAATTAATGCAAATACCACTCTCATCGTACTTACATGACCTCCATCTTGCGTCGATGGTAAATGTAGTTTGATGGAAGGATTCCGAGCTCTTAGAACTGCGTGATAAGAAATCCCTTCACCATGAGTGCTCGTCTCGTTGATGGTTGTTTCATCGCCGATTTATAATAGTGCACGTGTCCACAATTATTTAAGGAAGTCACTGCTTGTAGTCAGATCGTCAACATTTGACTGGTCTTCGTTAATTGTTAACAATACTAGGGAAACCAGCCAAGATGCTGTCCTAGTATGCAACTTTCTAACCACGAGTTAAATAAGGTAATCAATCAACGATGAGAAATGACGAAATTAACATCAAACACTTGGGAATCAACAACTCAACGTCTTTAAACACTACGATCGAAATTCAAAGCAATTTGTACAGAAATAAGATAAAATATAACAAGGTGTTTATCGGAGCACTGGTTTCAAGTACTTTCACAGTATATTCGCAGTGTTTTCGTATCGACAAAAATGGCGGGTTTACCACAAAATTTCCGCTACAATTTGATCAATCTATAGATACGTTTTTACGTCGCACTCAATTACACACTCGCAGTGAATGAATTAAGAACGTACACTATCTTAAGCCCTGTTATCAAACTTATTCCACGAATATGAACACTTATAAGCACTAAAATAGTATTCCAACTCTAGAACGCCATTTCATAGTTGCTTTTCTAAATCACGTGGTGATTACGCACCACACCTTAAGGGAATTCCGATTGTCTTCGAAAATATGAAGTACGCAAGTCGCGTTTCAATGTTCCTTATCCTTCTGGATTTCTTGATTTTGAGTGTGAAACATGTGCCACGGAAGAGAATGAGTGTGGAAAACTAAAATAAGCAGTTGAAGCTCTCGACCTGATTTACAGTGTTATCCAAAAGTAAGTGTTTAAAAGTGCGTTATTCTAAATCTGCGATAGAAGAATAGTCAAGATAGAGAACCTCATGATTGATTTATTTCAAGCTGGAACTGTAGGAATTGGGCATCTTTCGTTCACCTTACAATCACAAAATGCAAGATATGAAAGTAAGTACGATGATGATGATATATGCTTTGAATTTTATCTTAATCTACATGTATGCTAGACTTACGAATCCACTTCGAGGGTTAGCATGGACATAATCACCTAGGCAATGACAGTGATATCGAATTCTTAATACATGTTATTCGGGTTCTCGATTATGTTGTAATGTTAACCATGATGCGCTTGACAGTACTTTCAAGGGGGGATATTTGATCGGGTGATTAATCTAAAGACACTTATTGACTCTTCATTAAGGTGTCAAGGATAGTAATGTTTATCGGTAGTGAATGTCAACGAAGAAATCTATCAAAATCACTTCTTCGTTTTTATCATGATAATCACCTTGTGATGCATTTGAAATAGTATGACCAAACAGAGAATAACTAGCACTTACCTACACATTCTTACTCGGTCCAACTTCTTCCGACGGCGATATTTTTCTACGAGGAACGCAGTCTCAGAAACACAAAACGAGGAGCTTTGCCCGCCATTTAATCTATGACCAAACTTCAGCTTCTTCGAACACTCGAAGGGCTCTTTCCTTTCACAACTCACGTTACACTTCAAGAGGACACATAATCCGGATTATAACAATCACATTTTCCTGACGATACGTCACCGTTGTGAATTCACTTCACCTCAGTTGCTGACATTTTCGCTTTACAGGTGCCACGAGACGATCTCATAGCAACTTGTCGCACTTTCTAAGACTTTTCGAATCGAAAACAGTCTTTTGACTTACGTAATTGAGGGCTCTCATTTCGTGGTTTTCGTTATTCCTCTTAAATGGTTGCCGTGTCCATGCTTTTCAAGATTCAAAGGTGTATTACAAATTTCTCGTTAAAGATCTCGCGACGAGGAGATAGGAATCATTCAAAAGAAACAATTCAGCGGTACATTCTGTGTTATCTGACAAAGATTGAAAACGTGAACAAGAGACTTGACATGCAAGTCCGTTAGTGTTGTGACAGTGAAGTTTGGAATTTCGATGAAAAAGGTTTGGAGTAAGAATAACCTAAGCTTTGTTTTCAGGGACACTCTTTGAAAACTGTTTAAAATTACGTTTAGAAGGAGGTGTGGTAGAGTGGATGAAGCAAAATTCCTGAGCCAGCAATGAAATGGAGATCATCAACTGAAGGACATTCGCCAATCTTTTGGATATCGTACAGAAGAGAGTTCGTAATCTTAAAAACCTTTAGTTTTACGATTATTATAGATCCAAAACATATCTCTCAAGTGTCGAAATTAATCAAGTATTAATGTCTGATGTAATGATTTGGAGAGGTGTGCAATTACTTATTTGATTTGTACATTTCAACTTTCAAGATTCTTTTGTTCCGGGACTTTATCAAAATCTTAAATATATACCAATATAATAATATTTTATAGAAGATATAGAATCAATTTGCACCATTTTCATATCAATTTATACTATTATTTAATGAGTGTTATTTTGTTTGATTGTTGTCATTTCGGCCATCTTGGTTTACTCCGGCGATGGGTAACTTGTTAAAAATATTACACGAAAGAAATAATGATTTGAAACTTTAGTTATTTCGTTATTTTTCAATTTAAATTTCGATTAACTTTTATGGGTAAAAAGTTAAACGTAATTTTAATTATAGTAAATGAAAATTATATTAACAATTAAGTGGGCTTGGCCAATGAGAAGTGGAAGATTAAAATCAGCCAATGGGAGAAGGGTATCATTGTTCAAACATGATCAAACGGAAAAATTTTTTAGTTGCTGCAGAATTTTCATCGAGGAAGAACGTGTTACAGTTTTTCATTGTAAAACCGTTAATTTTTTGAATTTCTTTGGGCTCGAAACTTAGCTAGTGCGAACAGGTTAACGCGTTAGGCAAGTTAATTACGGTTCATAGTCAAGTTTTAAAGATTATTCGATAAAAATTAAGTAAATTATTTCCATTCGTCTAGATCTAAGAGGTGGTTTTCTAGGAATTTGATAATAAGGTAAGTTGGAAATATAGCTCAATCCTATTTCAGTTATGCGGATTGATTATTTGGTTTTCTTCGCGATTATACGTCTTTATATTGTTTTGAAAAGAAAAGTCAGAATTAAATTTAATGAACGTGCGTTAGACTATCAATAAAAGTAGAATTGATTTTAAATTAGTTCCCTTACTATGTGGAATCATCATCATTCGTTGAGGAAGTAAACATATTCTTCAAATTTTACGTGTCCTCGTGGAGGAGTTTCCCCTAATGCAAGCAGCAAATAACGAATTGAAATTTTGGCTGTTAAATTGATTAATTTTAAATTTAAAAGAGGAATTCATTGTAATGATCTGCAAGTTAAGTCATGCGTATCTGTCGTCGTTGGATTTCTTTTATTCCATATGGTTACGTATGTATATCATAAGAATTTCGTTCAGTTATCTATTTCTTACAATACCATCTATCTTACCATTGTTTATTTAATCGTTTCTTTTGGTATGCCCCTGTATTTCTGATCACTTGGTACTCATCCTTTTTATCAAGTCAGTTCTTAATCGTAATTTAATACTTTATCGTTAAAGATAATCACGTTTACAATTGCAACTTATAAATTTTAAAATATTATACTCGATTGTGCGGGGTTATACCCTCTTCTGATACTCGAAGAAAAGACATGAAAAAATATCGATTTGCATATCAAATTGCCATTTGGTCTCCCTCTCCAATTGAGCTCATGTTATTAGCTACTTCCGGAAGAAAACTTGTCCCAATAATGATTTTAAATATCCGATTTTTACCAACATTTACCGAGGGTTTATGCAAATAATTCCCGAGTTTTTGTAACGGTAAGATTTGAATTTTGAATATGACATCCAAGTCTAGAGTTTGAATATCAGGTATTGTTTAGTATTATATCCTTTCTACATAAATCATTCATATCAACTTTTTCTAAACAAATCTTGGGTTCAAGATAGCCTTAATTCTATTCAGTTCTATTTATTGAGTCTGCAAGTATCAACAATCCTCATTTTTTCATATTAGAGTAGGATCTATGGTTAAAAGATTTCACGGCATTTCATGTTACATCGTGGCGTTTACTAATCCCATAAGCATTTTGTCTCTGCCACCTAATTATTCATAATTACTGCGATCACAATGCTTTTCATTAAATACTTTCTTTCTTCCCATTTTTATTGAATTTCGATTTAGTTCATAGTCGTATCCTTGATGTAATCTTCGAGTGATGCTATTGAATTGTATGGTTACTCGCTTTCAGACCTAAGGTTGACATCTTGTATTCTAAAATATGGTTTTCACACTTACTTTAATTATTTTTAAAATATTAGAACGAGATTAAATAAACAATGTGATAGACGCAAATTTCACACTAATATCTGTGATATTTTAAATGAAAGCAAATATCCTTAAACTGTCTTTTTTGTTTATTGATTATTTAGTGAATTTGTATCAAAATCTCGGGCGTTGTTTCGAGTACGCTCTTATAAGTACTAATTAGATGAATTGAATCACTGCCTTTAAGCCACGTTGATAATTAAAGCCATTACATTACAAACTATTGATTTTCATGTTTAATTGAAATAATTTTGGTTTAATAGGTTAATTATTTTTGGCAATTTTTCATTCTTAGTTTTTGCCATCGGCAATTGTAATGGTGTTTTGCATCGGAAGTATTAGAACTCACAACTGCATATTTATTCTTGAATATTATCACAGATTTTTATTTCACAGATTTACTCAATGTGTATAATTATTTTCCCAGATAGCGGGTGTTGGAATTCAATATTCCTTCGGAAATTCCTTTTCCCTCCGATGTCTCGTCTGCCTGCGGAAAATTACATTCATCGCAAAACAAAGGATTTCTGAGACCTAAAGCAGGTAAGTTGATTATGTTATATATAACAAAATAAGGTTATATAAATTAAATCTGATGTTTAATAATACTAATTGATTTTAATGATGAGAATAACCGATAGTATCTTAGTTTTCCTATTTCCATATTCATGAACTATGTTCGAATCACCACTTCTGAATGTCTTGTTAGGAAGTGACACCTGAGATGAGAATTACTTATGAAACTGAAATATCACTTTGCATAAGAAATGCACGCAACATTTTGTTTTTATCAATAAGCTGTTGAACGCATAGTCAAGGAGAAATTTCCCTTCGTTCAATTTAATCAATTTATTGCTCGCCATGATTAACCTACGGTAAAGTAATGTAGGTAAAATAAATTCAGTGAAATGTAAGAAAGAAAACTGTTAAATGAACCATTAAAGCAAAATGAATTTCTCCTTAATATTCTACATCTGTATATAATACCAATTAAGTTCGATACTTCTAGAAGAAAGTCGGCAGATTTTAAGCATATATTTTGCATACGTATTAAAATAAACAAGCTTCGGTTAAAAAATGTGTATTTTCTTTAATTCTTAAGAGTCATATCTAAGATAATTTTCCCTCATTAAATAAGAAATTAATTACTTCCGCTTAATTAGTTCCATTATTTTAATCCGATTAAATAAAATTTCGGGCATTTATTTATGTCACTGGTAATAAACGTCTAACATTTTCAAAGCGAATTCCCAAATCTGTAACAAATCAGAATTTGAATTTTACATTCCCCCTTATTTATCTTGAAAGCTATGTCTAGTGTTCATTCACAGTTAGAGTATGATGGCTCCATAATATTTGGATGCTTTTCAAACAGGGTTAGTAAAAATTAAAACACTTTCCCTTTATCTCCAGCTGTCGTCTTCAGGTCGATGCGTTTTCCCTTTCGGTAACACTCGGACGCCTTGGAAATACTTTCCCTTGTACTCTGAATTCCGTAATTCGCGGTCAGAGTATGTGTTTGTATACAGAAAAGGAAAGTTTACAGGGAAATGGAATTCTCTGAAGGCCAAACGATGTACCGTCTCGACCTTCTGTTGATATCCCTGTTCAATTTTCCTTATCCAACAGAAAGCCTCTCAGGCTACATCGACCTTCAAACTTTTTCGCGAGAATCCCTTTCTCTCTTTTGTTTACAAACTCGGTTGCTACTTATATATACATAAGTAGCAACCGAGATTGTAAACAAAAGAGGGAAAGAAATATATATATATACATATAGTATTTTTTTAACGAGAAATTAGTTTTTTTCTTCACCTTCACGACGTACGGCTTTCTTAACTGTACTTAACATATTTCTCCGTACCCTCAAATACGAAAATTCTTCACCATTACAGATTAAATTGCAGAAAAATGATGGAGAGAAATCCGCGTGATCTTTATTTCAAACTTTCTAATCAATTTTACCTTCTCTTGTACGCACTATAAAATCATCACAGTCGTTTACTGAGCTTCTTTCATATCAGTTTTCCTTTAGCATCAGCAACCGTGCGATAGGTATTCAATGCTTTTAATACATTATGATTACGCATTCTCTTTATTATGTTCTGTCTCTGTAAAGATGGAAGGAAATAGAATACACTTACTCGTAAATAATATGTTCTCCTTCTCATACATTCTCCTTGTTTTCGTCTACATAACGGTATATGAGTGTCATTCATACCGGCCTTCTCAACGAAACAAAGGCTTCTCCGTGGGGGTGAGAGAGGAAAGAAAAAAGGCGTGACCCCTGGGGCGATGGGGTTACTGGTTCAAATGCCTGAACTGGTAGCGACGATGTCACTACCAGTACTAGTCATGGACCAACGGAATATACTAAAAATGTCTACATAAAATAACCAGGATGATAAACAACAGAAGACATGTGGCGCCACCATAGCAACATTCTCAACTTTGTTAATTTTTTTAGGGCTGCACGTGCTCGCGATGAAAAACCAAGTGTACTTTTTTAAGAGGTTTGAAACATTCTCTTTCAAATGAAAATAATTTACAAGAGTATCGAAAAGGTCTTTCTTTTCTAAGAGCGGACAGAAAATATCCTATTTTTCTCGTTTTTACAAATGTCATCCTCATAGTTGTCCCTGTTTCTAGGGCCTTATATGCTCGAGATGAAAAACTAGATATACTCTTTTAGAGGGTTGAAATCATTCTCTATTTAATAAAAATGTTTCAAAACAATTTCCAGAGGGTCTTTTTTTGTAAAAGCGGGGTAAAAATAGCCTATTTTTGGCTTTTTTACAAAAACTTTCAAATGTTGGCTCAATTTTTAAAATAATGGAAAGTACTAGGATAATGAAATTTTAAATTTATAAACTATGTATTGATATGTTATCATGCGCAAAGTTTCACGTTGATTATATCATTTCTTCTTGAAATATAAAAAGCCAAAGTTTTAATTTTTTTTCGATCCGCAATTTTTTGGGCCAGTTTTGCACAGAATTTTCTGCTAGAAGGTCGCTCTTACAGTTATTATTATTATTATTTTTAATAGAGCGCAAAAAATTGTTCAAGATAGCCAAAGATTGTTTACTTCATAAAACAATTCTCTGAGATACTATGCCTCAAAGTTACTGAAAACGCACAGTCATATTGAAGAAGGCAGCGACACGGGGTCAAATAAACTGCTATATCTCAGCAAATATACCATCAGCGAAAGTAAAACTTTACAAATGTTCATAAGAGATATGTGTAAATGTTCATACAAAATTCCATTGAAATCCGTGTTGGTCGAGCGGGGACCACTTGGCATGGAATGGCCCATTTATGAAATTTGGTGTTGATACAACGAATGGTTTTCATGTTAGAGCGCCCACAAAGTACATAACAGCTACTTCCGGTTTATCGGTTTTTCACGAATAACTACTAATCAACCGGTGATACAAAAATATGTTAAATATAAAAGTTATAGCAAATTACATTTTCTAAAACTTTTATAAGTAATACAATGTACGTATATATCATACGAGTAAAATGTAGCTTGCATACTGCAAGCAGATGGACAACACTAATTTCATATCGGCATCATGTCGGGACGGTCCTCAACAAAAAAAGGAGTGAAAATATTCTTAAAATTCGCTGCATTTTAATCATCTGGCATCGAACCCCGGTCTTTCTGGTAAATTTACTATGCAGCACAACAGAAGATCACAATCTCTTACTATGTGCGAACATTTAAGAAGAAATATTGGCTGCAACTGCCTCAAACGACGTCCTACTTTTGACATATATTCCTTATGTGAGAAATTTTAATGTGCTCTGGCATCGAACCCAGGAACAGCATTGTCGTATCTAATCTTTTTTCTTAAGCCGAGTCTTAATATACATCTTCTAGCAAAGCAAGAAATTCCTGTTATTACGATAAGTACAACAAAATAAATAATGAAAACTAACTCAATATATTATAAATGGGGGATGTATATACCGTCTGGCTTCGAACCCGGGTCTTTCTGGTAATACTTTCTATGCAGCATTAAAGACGATCACCACCTTTAACCATGTGTGAAAATTCAAGCAAAAATATTGGGTTCAACTGCTTCAAAGGACGTCCTACTTTTCCCTTATATTCCTTATGAGAGAAATTTAAATGTGCTTCTGCATCGAACCCAGGAACAGTACGGTCTTATCTAAATTTTTTTCTAAAACCGTTATTTACCATACATATTCTAGCCAAGCACAAACTTCCTATGATTTCGATAAATATATCAAAAAAAATAGTGAAAAACTACCTCAATGTATTTTAAACGGCCGATTTTTGCATCGTCCTAGCATCGAACTCAGGACCTTTTCCGAGATGATCATTTACGTTATCAATAGATCCTGACTATATCCATCGGCTCCTTGACTTTAAATTCCCTACCTATCCGGGAAATATTTTTTAAAAATTCCCGAAAATCAACGCAAAGCATTTAAATGGGAAAAATCGGGACTTTGGGGCCCTCTGGAATCGAACCCATGACACTGAGGTTCAAAATCGCAATTTTTCTGAGGGTTACACGTTATGGCCAATATGTCGTAAAAATTTCAAGCCGATGACGCTTGTGGTTTAGGCTGTGAATTAGTATCCTATCTATATACCTATCTATCTATTATATATAGATGCTTCTCCGGATTCATTCATATATATACCCAGATAGGATACAAATTCACAGGCTAAACCAAAAGCGTCATTGACTTGAAATTTTTACGACATATTGGCCATAACGTGCAACCTCCAGGAAAAAGCCGACTTTGAACCTCGGTGTCATGGGTTCGATTCCAGAAGGCCCCAAAGTCGCGATTTTCCCCATAAGAATACATGGCGGGGATTTTCGAAAATTTTTTTGGGGCACTTCCCGGAAAAGGAGAGAATTGAAACTCGAGGGATCGCTAGAAGCCGGGCATATCCAACGTTAATCATAAAGACATCGTTGAATATGGTCCATGGTTCGATGCTAGGACGGGGCAAATATCGGCCGTTTAAAAAGCATTGTGACGATTTTTAAGATTTTTTTTGGACTTCTTCCCGATAACATGGAAACTCAAAATTCGGCATGGGGTAGGATATTATAAATATATTTCATAATAAAATTTTACATATTCGCTGATGGTCCTTGGTTCGATCCCAGAGGGCCATTTAAATTCCTCAATGCATTTCTTACGGAGATAACGGAAACAAATGTTAGGTACTTTTCGGCATGCTATCGACTTGAAACTTTGCATGATACAAGAAAAGGTCTTCACAAATCAAACTGTGCATTTACAGCTTACAATATGTCCTGGGTTCGACACCAGGTGTCTCTGAAATCAGAAGTTGATCCGATTTTTTGGAATTATTTTGAAACCTTTAACATTAATGTAGAAACTTGAAATTCGGCATATAGATAGAAATCATAAATAATTCTCAGAAACACCTTTTAGATTTCCAAGATCGTCCTTGGTTCGAGTCCCGAGAGCCATTTACATTCGTGAAAATTAGAACGTCTTTTGAGGCAGTTGTAGCCAATATTTCTGCTTGAATTTTCACACATAGTTTGAGATGGTGATCTTCTGTTGTGCTGCATAGTAAGTTCACAGAAAAGACCCGGGTTCGATGCCAGACGATGAAAAATCAGCGAATTTTAAGAAAAATTTCAATGCTTTTTTTTCTATTGAGGACCGTCCCGATATGATGCCGATATGAAATAGTATTGCCGATCTGCTTGCAGTATGCAAGCTACATTTTACTCGTATATATATACGAGTAAAATGTAGCTTGCATACTGCAAGCAGATCGACAACATTAATTTCATAACGGCATTATATCGGGACGGTCCCGGAAAGGAAAAAAAGGATTGAAAATATTCTTAAAATTCGCTTCAATTTAATCGTCTTGCATCGAACCCGGGTCTTTTTGGTGAAATTTCTATGCAGCACATCAGAAGATCATCTTCTCTAAATACTTGTGAACATTCAAGCAGAAATATTGGCTGCAACTGCCTCAAACGAAGACCTACTTTTCACGAATGTTAATAGCTCTCTGGATTCGAACCAAGGACGATCTAGGAAATATAAAATGTGTTTTCGAAATGTATCTATAAGTTCTATATATATGCCGAATTTCAAGTTTTAATATTATTTGGAAGGGGTTAAAAATAATTCTTAAAAATCGGATCAGTGACTGATTGTAGAGACGCCTGGTGTCGAACCCTGGATGTATTGGAAGCTGTAAATGCACAAAATGACTTTCTAGGACTTGATCTAATTTCATACAAAGTTTGAAGTCGATATCATACCGGGAAGTACCTAAAATGTGTTTCCGTTATCCCCATAAGAAATGCAATGTGGAGTGCAAATGGCCCTCTGGGATCGAACCAAGGACCCTCAGCGAATATGTAAAATTTGATTATGAAATATATTTATGATTTCTAACCCCATGCCAAATTTTAAGTTTCCATGCATTCGGAAAGGGGTCCAAAAAAAATCTTAAAAATCGCCACAACGCATTTTAAACGGCCGATTTTTGCCCCGACCTAGCATCGAACCCAGGATATTTTCCGTAAAACTCATTTATGTTTTCGATAGATCATGGTCATATATATAGGCTCCTTGAGTTTTAATCCTCTACCTATCCGGGAAGTATTTTTTTTTAATTCCCGAAAATCAAAGCAATGCATTTAAACGGGAAAAATCGGGACTTTGGGGCCTTCTGGAATCGAACCCATGACACCGAGATTCAAAGTCGGCTTTTTCCTGGGGGTTATACGTTATGGCCAATATGTCATAAAAATTTCAAGTCAATGACGCTTGTGGTTTAGCCTGTGAATTTGTATCCTATCTATATAGCTATATATATGAATGAATCCGGAGAAGCATCTATATATAATAGATGAATGAATCCGGAGAAGCATCTATATATAATAGATTTATGGAGGTATTTTGAAAACCGGAAATGAGCTTTGATGAATAAAGCTCAACTTCCGGTCAACCGATTTCCTCCAAAAACTAATCACCTCTGACAGCACACACCACAGTACTATATACGAAGTTTGGTATTGATACGATCAATACTTTTCACGTAAGAGCGCCCACAAGCACACACACACATACAGACACACACACACATACAGACTCACACACACACACACACACATACACACAGACATCATTCCGAAAATAGTCAAAGCGTGTTCTAGGGACCCCAAAACATGTATTTCCGTTGAAATCTCGAAGTCGAATTTTTTCATGAAAACAATACTTTCTCTATACTTCGTATATGGAGAAAGTAAAAACACCAAAAGCAAGTGAATGCATTTTTTTCTCTCAGTGTTGATGATAGCCAAAACGTTAAACTCATCTTGATTCACTGATAAAATTTGCTAGTCGATCTCACCTGGTTTATAAAATACAAAATAAGGATGTCATTTAAATACGTATTTAAACTCAATTATAATCGTTATTACTGTAGCACACAGGCAATAACTTGCCCATTCTGTGTCGAGTACTAATAAGTCATACTCTAGCTAAGTCGCAAATTTGGTTAAACATCAATCAACCAATTGTCATGCAAAAGTGACAACTCTACGGATAGCGGTCTTATCATTTTTTTATAACTGATAAAATAAAAGATAGTCTTCTTAAAACACTGAGAACTTCGAAATAAACTAATTGTAATACTCTTCGGAGTCGATTGGTGGATCAGGGGCCATATTCTGTAACTTGTCGGTTTGGAAGCAGTTGGTTCGATTTCAAATCCAACCGACTGGAGAGGAAACCGTGATCTCTCACCGACTCGGCCTCTAAAGGTGGATGTACACTTGTAGCGTATCCCCCACAGGGAGAGTCTACCGGCAGAAATGTGAAGCCAAAAATAACGCAACCCGCAGAGCACTAGGTTGCACTTTTCTCCAGCTCCCCTTTAACTACATGTATTTTTGGGGTTTTATTTTACTCTCATACGGGACTCAGGAGCTTGTCTATCGCATGACATGGACTCAGATAGTTTAAATGAACCTTTTACATAACGATCATGTTCGATTTTTTCTCTAAGTCCTCTTGATTCCTTTTATTATGGAAAATAAAACATGCCTGCAATGTATACTTCTCGGATGCCGGTGTCGTCTGCTAGAGCGATATAGAAAACGAATCATCTGCCAACCTCCCGCAAACTCTATTAAAACCTCGTTGATTATTATAAGGTTAATTATATATATATATGCTTTAATTCGTCTTAGTTTTTAATTGATCAATACCAAGTACGGCATAAAATTCCTTAATAGTCGTTTACCGCTATGAAATAAAGCTACTCTATAATACATTATAATAGCTTATCAGGGTAATTAGAGATTTTCCGCTCGTGCAAATGTTTGTTCTAATTCATAATTGGGGCTTAATGCAGTAAAAGTTGTCAAAATGACGAATACGAGAACTTGTATACCATGCAAGACCTGCAGGTGCAGCCGAGAGCACAATGAAACGTTCATTAAAATGCCGTGGATTAATACTGACGTTCGTTCTGCTTCATAGAGTTCAGATAATGAATGAAATAATAAAATTAAGGAAGATGCATAGATTCTAGTTCGGAACATTTTGTGGGGGCAGCTGTTCTGATGCATAGCAATTGACCATGCTGCAAGCAGAAACAAGCCCCTGCTTATTTACCTATAAAACCTTTAGAAACGCGAAAATAACAAAATTGCTTCGTGTTACGCATTGCTCAAACTACATTTTGTGTTCCAAACCGTTCGACTTACTCAATCAAACCTTGATAACTCTGTATCAAAGCCGCAAATTCGCGAAAAAACAATGTATTGGTATAGGGAGATACGAAAAGTGCAACCCAGCATGGCTAAATGCGCAATCTGCCCCTTTACCCCTGGCTTCACTTACGGGCGCTAGAGGGAGATAGCAATACTACCCCTGTGGTATCCCCGTATCGTAACATCGTGGCGTCGCAAGTGGCTGATACGCTACGGCGATACGAGTTAAACTTGCGTCCTGTAACCAAACTCTATAACTGTATCATCTCACTGAGTTCCCAGTTTGATACGGGATCCCAAGTGAGAAACATGTCTTTACAGCTAGCGGCAGCTTCGTATATTTACGATTAAAATGTTGCTTGTATACTGCAAGCATATTGATAACACTAATTTCAAGGCAACAGAAATAAGACAGGAATTAGCTAATTATTTAATGAATGAAGACAGAGTGGAGTGGGTCTTTGGGTCCCAAATCACTTCTTGCTTCTTATAAAGATCTATTCATTCAAGTGCTTTTTCTTGAGTCCTCTCCATTTCCGAAGAATCACTATCACTAAGTAAATACCGGACAACGCACTGAAGCCCACCGCTCTCCATGAAAACTTCACGAAGATTGACGATATGGCAGAGGATCGAACGGTGCTGTTCGTCAACACGTCCAGTCTTGCACGGCCCGTAACCGTATCATCTCTTTGATGTGACGGTAAAATACCGACACCGCTCCGGAACAGGCCATATCGTATCATAGCAACACCTACCACTATAGAAGGCCTCACAGCCAGAGTGTGACGTCATCACTAGTAGGCTTAATAGAAATACTTTCACTTAAGGCATACGCAGTCAAATCGAAAAAAAATCCATTTCAAGGAAGGGTTTAAGTTTTGTTGAATATTTATAAAATCGAAATAAACTAAAAACAACTTTGAATTTAAACTAATTATTCCTATAATAGAAATGAAATGCAATTTACTCCAAAGTAATACTTGATAAACTTCTAATGAAAAATTCTTTCAACACTTTATTATCTTCTATAGTGAAACTGGGTAAGATAGAATGTAAATAAATATAGAAAGGTATCGTTTAAACATTTTATTTTTATTGCAAAAAATATTTTTAGTAACATAATAATCTTACGATTTTTTTAAGGCATTTAATTTTCTCTTCCTTTTTGTGGCATGATTGTCTTCATTCCTCCTTTTTACATAATTATTTAAAAATATATTTATGGCTGTTTTCAGCAAATGATGAACAGCATCCTCAAAATTATGGGTACTACAACTGACATTGCAGGAAATGGAATCATTCTGTTCCACCTCCGTTCTAGCTAATTGTATTACTAATTGTCTCTGGGAAGGATACCTCAAGAACTTTTCTTCATAGACTTTCCCAACCAATTTTTGAATGATTATAAAATTGATAACAACAACATTCACTACATTACAATGTGGGTACGACAAACCACCCCTATCCATATCGCAAATAAAATTATAGTTTTCTGTACATGGCAATTCCCTATCAAGCAACAAATCACTACGACACATATCACATCCATACCTTCTTACAATAGATGCAGCACAATAACCAGATATATAAACTAAAACAGTTAAATACTGTTCATATTCTGCATAGTCCTCTTCTGTCAACTGAAATAAAAAACATGAAATGTCTTCAGAAGTATCTGCTGAACTTTGATTGACTTCAACGTCATCAATCTGATTCACTGGAATTTGACCAAATGAGTTGGAGTTGGTGGTCAAAGGTAGTAGATTCTGTAGCCTCAGCTTGGTTTCAATTTCAAATGGTTGCCTGATTGATACCAAGTATTGTGATCCTGCCATGGTTCTATATTTTCCGAAGCGTGCTTCAAGAGCATCAGTCTGGATTCTGCCGGGCAAAATGTAACTCATCCCTAATTCTAAACAGCAATATTAGGTAAGTAATTTCTATCACTCCATGGGTTGTGTGAGTCAAAGCAAGATGGGTCTCCCTTGTGAATCTTGGCCTCTTCAGAGAATCCCAGGTATCTAACCAACTCAGAAATTTCTGCAGAAATACATAATTATCTTCATTTTCTGACAATTGCTTCTGGAATGAATCATGAAATTTGACATCTTTTTTGATTGTTTTAACATTCATTACTCTCCACCACTTATTAATGATGTCTATAAAATTAGCCGTAGAACCTGCATTCTGTAACCACATTCTTGTTCCAGTTTCTTTAACCCAGCTATTGTAAATTCATTAAAAATATTCAAAACATATTTGACATTCTGTCTTTCCATATTTGATGGGTACAATGATTTTAAGTTAAGTTTACAAGCATATCTAACCATGCTATTGGATTCAAAATTGTACATTTTCTTTAAATTAGAAAAAACAGCCTCCTTAATGTTCTCTGCACAATCAAAATCGGGATAGAATATTGTCTGGTTGGCATCCTTCTGATTAATCCAATTATTTCTAACACTTTTGAGTAAATGCACAGAATCTAATACATAAAATAATGGTTTACCATTTCCACATGGGTGGGGATATACTATATTTAATTTGTTTGGAGTTGTAAAATATGTCATAGCTTTTCTATCGATGGAGTTGTTGTCAGATACTACACATAAGACATTGAATCCTACATGTTCCAAGCCAATCACACATTTCTTGATTAAATTAAATAATTGAATGGCATTAATGGCTTTGACAGGAGCTATCAAAGCAACCTCTTCGTAAGAACTTTGTAAGCTTTTTACCATGAAAACATAAGCAGATGTGGCAGCAACATCTGCATTGTATGCAGCACCCACTATATTTCCACCTTTAAATTCGAAATATGGCTTCAATGAAATTTCATCTATCATTAATGAGATGACCTTGTCTTTTTCCGTCAAAAGGCTGAATTTTTTTTTAATAAAACTCAGAAAGTTTTCGTTCTGTAACTCATTCTGAGGATTTGCATCATACTTACAGCAAATGTTATGGATTGTATTCGGGATTGGTAAAATGATGAAACCAGAGCTTCTAACAAACTTATATGCATGTGGAGAAATTGAATGAAAAAGAGCAAAAAATACACTTAAGTGATCAGAATATCTGTACTGATTCTTTGAAGTATTCAAAAGTTGAATCTGTTCAATCAAATATGAGATATTACTACTACGATCATCAGAGGTTAAATCTTTCAACAGAGTTAAAAATTCACATACCATATTAATGTAGTCTACAGCATGAACAGTACCCTTAGTTTTCATACCTTTCAAATCCACCAATGTTTCATACAACTGATGTGAACTACTTATAGGATATTTATTCTTACCTAAAGATTTAACTTTCTCACAATATACTTTCAAATTGAGATTTCTATCCACAACGGCTGATAAAGAGATCACTGGTGATGGATCACTATCAATTTGAGCAAAAATCACCTCATTGTCTTTCTCAATTTTGATGAAGTCACTGTCAAACTTCAAACTTTCACAGCACCTCAAAATGCTCTCAAAATCTGAAAACAACTGCATTTGGTCGTATTCCTTTTTGAAGACGATGCTGTTCTTCAAGGCGATTTCCAATTGTCTGTTCTCGATCCTCAACTTCTTTTCTTCCACTGATTCCCGAGAAGATTCTCCACTGGTCAGATACGACGGGCAATTGGGAAACTTCTGAGGGACAGCATCCTTCTTCAAAGTAGGCCTTCGCAATGCGACACTTATTTTTTCTCCCGTCTTCTCATTGTCACATTCCGAGACTCTTATAATGTCACTTTCTAAAAAATGTTGCTCACAGACCTGTTGAAGTAACATAATATTACATTACACTTTTTATAATTTTAAATGGATTAATAATTACAGAAAATTTGAAGTTATTCCATTTTATTAAAAACATTGAGTATAATTTAAAATAGTTCGTACCTTGGAATGATCACTTGGAACGAAATTCAACCGATGAATAGCTCGAATCCACTTGTTTCTCAAGATGGTGTCTTTTGGGAAAGAAAACACAGATACCTTTGGCCCGTTTTCATAGTTCCCTCTGCAGTTAGGTGCACAGCATTTGAAAACCATGATGAATGTCACTAGCTCAGTTTTTTACAAGAAGTAAAGGTACAAATTTAGAACGAAGTACCAAAACCTAAGCTATGAATTGCTGCTTGATAAATCACAACTAACGCACTGCACACTGCTAAACAACAATGCAAAACAATGTGAGGTTAATAAGGATTGATAGTGGCCCTAGATTTGCACTTTTTTCACACTGCCTACTGTTGATGACGTTGGCCTTCTCACGATAGCTCGTTGGTAGGCCATCTATAGTAGTAGGTGTTGGTATGGCCCAACGACAGTGTATAGATAGACGGCGCATGACGTCACTCTGTCGTGACAAACATAAGCATCCGGAGTGTCACATGACTGGGGTCAATTTAATGGCGGCGTTTAAAATCCCACCGTGCGTAGTTTGCTTTCAGAGAGATGAGATGTTATTTCTAATGAAAATAATTAACTGAAAACGGTCAGTATCTGCAGAAAATACATGGCCAGGCACAAAAAAAACATAGTTATGGTACGTACTGCTTTTCTACCGGAGAATACTTAAATCGAAGTTGTGTGATAACTTATCAACTCCTATTGAGTTTTCATCAGGGGTAAGTTGTATTAAGGTAAGGTATTCTTTACAAATCAATTAAAATATATATTACATAATAAATCTGTAGAGGGGGTCGTGTCTGTACATTTATCCGATTTCAAAAAAAGTTGTGTTGCTGTATAGTAGGGATGTTCCCGAGTCCGAAACACCTTTTAGAAATTTTCATGTCTGTTACAGCATCACTCAAAAACTATTCCACCGATTTTGATGAAATTTGTCATGATGGTCATCCGACTACCAACATAGGCTACCTTTTATCCACCTAGCTATCTCCAGTTTGTCCCCAGTTGGGGTCAAAAATCTATTTCCCGCTATAACTCTAAAGCTAAATATGTTAGAAATTTCAAAATTCGTACAATATTACAAGTCTCCCCTGCGCAAATGATAGGCTACTTTTTGTTGACCCAACTATAACGGTTCGACTCCAGATAGTCGAATAGTTTCCATAAGAAATACATCGGAAAACATTTTTATCATTTACAGGGTACTCTTCTTTAATAAAATTAAATTAGAAATAATGGTCGTTTGAAACTAAAACTACCACCCGAAGAAAGGAAATGGAATGAAGATTCTTATTTTGGTCGTAGAATATTGCTTTCCTTCGAATTTGTGAGAATTTGAAAGTAAAATACGAAAATTTTATGAAAATCTTACATTATAAACAACCCGTCGTCAAGGCCAAGATATATTTTTAAATTCAAGTTTGTTAGCATAAGTGCGTCTGCAGCAACCAATATTGTTTATAGCAACACCAATGTTTATTGATTCTTTACGTGAAATTAATGTTTATCGTCGTATTAAATGAATATTCATTTCTCATTTAAAGTAATTATATCTTTTTAGTTTGGTAAGTTGATAACTTTTTCATTCTTATTTTCCAATCTAAATTCTAATCGTTTCATTCATCGTTCGTTTCTTGAGTGCTCTGCTGTAGGCCAAGAGGTTGTCAGCAGTGATGAAAAGTTCCAGTTGTCTTTGAATAGATAATCTCATCAATAACATTCATCTGTTCAAGTCTCAATTTATTTAAATTGTACCACTGACATAATTTGATTCTGTTTGCCTTATTCTCATGTCTGATCTCTCGTGAACCCAGAGCTTTATACTATTCGTGAATATTTTTTGTTTTACCACAATGTATAGTTATTCTTTATTATTTGTTATCATGAAAGATTGCTTTGACAATTGTTGATAATTTTTTGTCACTTTTGGTAAATAAATTTGGTCCAAAATTAAGGAGCACTGTACTAATCATTAAAACCTTCCAATTATATTATCCTGTATGCTTAATCAACTGTTTCCATTGTTTCATTGTAGATTTAATAGATTTGTAGAGGTTAACTGACCTTATATAACTTCAACCTAATGAGAACTCAATAGGAGTTGATCACCAGTTTTTCCGGAAAATACCTCAAATATTTCATTTCCTGTTATGTTTCAACATTGTGACTTTCCATTGGATACATGGAAGGCACAATATTCACTTATGGAAGTTAACCCTTAAAGGACCAAGGGAGGGCTAAAAAATGTCCACCACTTTTCTTTTTCAATATTTTATGAATTTAATCATATTATACAGTCTTATAACTTCATTACATTGTCAAATATAGGTTGTTAAAGATAACTTTATGTTGATGCGTTTTGTACGTTTTTTTAAGCAATGTAATGAGAGCAAAAATAGGCGTTGGACACAGAATGACCCTCCCTTGGGTCATTTTGTGTCCAACACAAATATATCAATGATCAAACTAAGAATGACCTTCAATGATACAAATATATCAAATATATCAATGATCAAACTAAGAATGACCTTCAAAATACTCAACCAATTAAAGGTAAAGGGGGCTTATTCTATAACTTTGGCTTTCGATCGGAATGAACTCACCCAGAATTCCACCCAAGTGGACTCATAACGATCGAAATGGTAATTCCGCTGAAAACGGTATTCTATATGTAGCTGACTGTCGAATCGTAAACGGTGTAGCCAGATTTCTGCATTCTACTGACATGCTTTACTACATTCTCATAGTCGCGCATGCGTATTTACGTCGTTTTCTCGTCTGCTTGGAAATATTCAGAAGGCGGTTCGAGAGAAAATATTCTTAATAGTAAGAGAAAGACAGGATGGCATTGTTAGTAATTACGGTTAAAGACAGAAAACAATTAAAGGACATAAATTAGCAAAGTAGCTGCTTCTTCGCCAGCCAAAGCATTTGCTTAGTCCATAGCACTGTCTATATGTGCACTTTTGTACATTATTTGTAAAATAAGTTACATTTAAGACCAATTTAAATGTATTATAATGGAATTTTATAATATTTATATATTCATATAGTACATTAATATAGTTTTTAATGATTTCTTGGACAAAAAGTTGTGTATAGCTTTTCTGCGATGCACATTGCTTTGTTGGATTGGGTTCAAAATCCTCTCTTGGCTTTGCAATAATTGCAGATTCTCAGTGATTATTTCAGGTAACTCATAATGATGTACAGTATTTATTTTATTGTGCGGTAATTTGTGAAATTATGCCTTTTCTCTTTAATCCCGAAACTTCATGGTCAAGTAATGTAATGAAAACAAGAATATACATTTTTTGAAGAGATATTTCACCGAGGGTTGTTAGTTTCTGTTCTATCCTTTCAATCAACCATGTAATTGCTACAGTATACTCTACTGAATGGTGCTGCGACGAAACTAATAGACCTTTTATAAGTGACAGCTTACCTTTTTTAAACAAATTCTTACGATTATAGGTAGGGTAATCATGACAAAATAGGTTTATAGTAGCAGAAGAAGCCATTCTCATTTTCCTTTGGGCATAATTCAATCAATTTACACGCAACTACAAGTAAAATTCATCTGAAAATATCTTTTATTGAAGAGTGATACATGGATATGTATGTGATGTGTCAATTCACAAGTTTAATGCTTATTATAACTGTATTCTTGAAACTTCATTATTAATGGTTAATAACATACAATAACATTATTATTTTCTACATTAAAATTCATAAGAAATAATTTCACTGAAGGCGGCAAGTTTCCGAAACGTTGTCTTAATATTCAGTAACTTTCAACTTGGAGCATGTACATAAATAATAATAATATTTTATTCAGCCAAAGATCCAGTACAGGATATAGGTTTCGTCAGTACAAAGAAAATTAACAGTAGGAGAGATAATCTTCAATACTATAAAACATTCTCTGAATTAAAAAAGACTTAAATTTGCAATTAAAAGTGGTAATTGACATATTATTCTTAAGATAGCCAGGGATTTTATTGTACAGTATAAGGCCCATGTGCCTGGGTCCAAGATAGTTAGATCTAGTGCGTACAAAAGGAACATGCAAGTTATTAACATTCCGAGTCCTATGATGACAAACATCAGCATTTGTAACAAAGTGCTTCAAATTACATCTTGTATGTACAACAATAGTAAGTATAAAAATACATGGAATAGTTAAAATATTGAATTTCCTGAAAAGTGGAAGGCTCGGTGCATCATACCTTGCATTAGTCATCAGTCTTAGAACTTTCTTTTGTAATTTGAAGATTTTAAGAGCTTGGAAGGATGAGCCCCAGAAAATAACGTAAAATAATAATAAATAATAATAATAAATAATATAATAATAATTTCTTACGGAGATAACGGAAACAAATTTTAGGTACTTCCCGGCACGATATCGACTTCAAACTTTGCATATACAAAGATCAAGTCCATACATATAAAACATTGCATTCACAGCTATCAATGTGTCCTGGGTTCGACACCAGGTGTCTCTGAAATCAGAAACTGATACGATTTTTAGGAATTATTTTGAAACCTTTGCCAATAAGATAGAAACTTCAAATTCGGCATATAGATAGAGATCATAAATAACTTTCAGAAACAATTTTTAGATTTCCCAGATCGTCCTTGGTTCGAATCCAGAGAGCCATTTAAATTCGTGAAAATTAGAACGTCTTTTGAGGCAATTGTAGCCCATATTTCTGCTTAAATTTTCACACTTAGTTAGAGATGGTGATGTTCTATTGTGCTGCATAGTAAGTATCACTGGAAAGACCCGGGTTCGATGCCAGGCGGTGGAATTTCAGCGAATTTTAAGGAAAATTTCATTCCATTTTTTTCTCTTGATGGCCGTCCCGATATGATGCCGACATGAAAATAGTGTTGTCGATCTGCTTGCAGTATGCAAGCAACATTTTACTCGTATATTCATATCTATTATATATAGATGCTTCTCCGGATTCACTCATGATATACCCAGATACCCAGATACCCAGATAGGATACTAATTCACAGGCTAAACTACTGGCGTCATTGACTCGAAATTTTTACCACGTATTGGCCATAACGTGAAACCCCCAGGAAAAAAGCGACTTTGATCCTCGGTATCATGGGTTCGATTCCAGAAGGCCCCAAAGTCGCGATTTTCCCCATAAGATTAAATGGCGGGGATTTTCGAAAATTTATTTGAGGCACTTCCCGGAAAAGGAGAGAGTTGAAACTCGAGGGATCGCTAGATGCCCCCCATATCAAAAGAAAACCATAAAGATATCTACGAATATTATCCTAGGTTCGATGCTAGGACGGGGCAAAAGTCGGCCGTTTAAAATGCATTGCGGCGATTTTTAAGTTTTTTTTTTAACCCTTTTCCGATGGCATAGAAACTTGAAATTCGGCATGGCGTTAGATATCATAATTATATTTCATAATCAAATTTTACATATTCCCTTATGGTCCTTGGTTCGATCCCAGAGGGCCATTTGCATTCCTCAATGCATTTCTTATGGAGATTACGGAAACACATTTTAGGTGCTTCCCGATATTATATCTACTTGAAACTTTGCATAAAATAAGATCAAGTCATTACTAATCAAACTGTGAAGTCACAGCTACCTATGTTTCCTGGTTTTACCACCAGGCGTCTCTACAAACAGTAAATGATCCGATTTTTAAGAATTTTTTGGAACCATTTCCCAATTATATAGAAACTTGTAATTCGGCATATAGATAGAGATCATAATTAACTTTCAGAAACATTTTTTAGATTTCCAAGATCGTCCTTGGTTTGAATCCAGAGAGCCATTTAAATTCGTGAAAATTAGAACGTCTTTTGAGGCAGTTGTAGCCCATATTTCTGCTTGAATTTTCACACATCGTTAGAGATGGTGATGTTCTATTGTGCTGCATAGTAAGTTCACAGTAAAGACCCGGGTTCGATGCCAGACGATGGAATTTAGGCAAATTTTAAGAAAAATTTCAATCTTTTTTTTTCTTTTGATGGCCGTCCGGATATGATGCCGACATGAAAATAGTGTTGCCGATCTGCTTGCAGTATGCAAGCAACATTTTACTCGTATATATATATATCTATTATATATAGATGCTTCTCCGGATTCATTCATGTATCCATATATATATATATATATATATACATATAGAGAGGATACAAACTCACAGCCTAAACCACAAGAGTGATTGAGCTGAAATTTTTACGGAGTATTGGCCATAACGTGTAACCACCAGAAAAATTGCGATTAGGATCCTCAGTATCATGGGTTCGATGCCAGTGGGCTCCAAAGTCCCGATTTTTCCCGTTTAAATGCATTGCTTTGATTTTCGGGAATTAAAAAAAAATACTTCCCGGATAGGTAGAGAATCAAAACTCAAGGAGCCTTTATATATGGTCATGATCTATCGAAAACATAAATGAGTTTTACGGAAAATAACCTGGGTTCGATGCTAGGTCGATGCAAATATCTGCCGTTTAAAAAGCATTGTGGCGATTTTTAAGATTTTTTTTGGACCCTTTCCCGATGGCATGGAAACTTGAAATTCGGTATGAGGTTAGATATCATAAATATATTTCATAATCGATTTTTATGCTTTCCCTGATGTTCCTTGGTTCGATCCCAGAGGGCCATTTACATTCCTCAATGCATTTCTCTATGGAGATAACGGAAACAAGTTTAAGGTACTTCCCGGCATGCTATCGACTTATAACTTTGCATGATAGAAGATCCAGTCTTAACAAATCTAACTATGCATTCATAGCTATCAATGTGTCCTGGGTTCGACACCAGGTGTCTCTGCAATCAGAAGTTGATCCGATTTTTAGGAATTCTTTTGAAACCTTTCCCAATAATGTAGAAACTTGAAATTTGGCATATAGATTGAGATCAATAATAACTTTCAGAAACATTTTTTAATTTCCAAGATCGTCCTTGGTTCGAGTCCCGAGAGCCATTTACAATCGTGAACATTAGAGCGTCATTTGAGGCAGTTGTAGCCTATATTTCTGCTTTAATTTTCACACATAGTTAGAGATGGAAAAATTCTATTGTGCTGCATAGTGCGTATCACCAAAAAGACCCGGGTTCGATGCCGGACGAATAACTTGCAGCGAATTTAAAGAATATTTTCAATCCCCTTTTTTTTCTTTTGAGGACCGTCCCGATATGATGCCGAGATGAAATTAGTGTTGTCGATCTGCTTGCAGTATGCAAGCTACATTTTACTCGTCTATTATATATAGATGCTTCTCCGGATTCATTCATATATATACCTATATAGATAGATAGGATACAAATTCACAGCCTAAACTACAAGCGTCATTGATCTGAAATTTTTATGACATATTGGCCATAACGTGAAACCCCCAGGAAAAAAGAGACTTTGATCCTCAGTGTCATAGGTTCGATTCCAGAGGGCCCCAAAGTCCCGATTTTTCCCGTTTGAATGCATTGCCGTGATTTTCGGGAATTAAAAAAAAATACTTTCTGGAAAGGTAGAGAAGTAAAACTCAAGGTGCCTATATTTATGGTCTTGGACTTTCGAAAACATCAATGACTTTTACAAAAGTTATCCTGGGTTCGATGCTAGGACGATGCAAAGATCTGCCCTTTAAAATACATGGGAGCCGTTTTTCATTATTTTTTTAGATGCACTTATCGAAATGATAGGATGTTCGTGCTTGGCTGGAAGATGTATGGTACGAATAAGTTTTAGAAAAAAATTTTCATAAGACCGTACTGTTCCTGGGTTCGAAGCCAGAGCACAATAACGTTTCTCTCATAAGGAATATAAAGGAAAAGTAGGACGTCATTTGAGGCAGTTGTAACCAATATTTCTGCTTGAATTTGCATACGCGGTTAGAGATGGTGTTTTTCTTTTGTGCTGCATAGAAAGTATTGCCTGAAAGACCCGGGTTCGATGCCGGGCAGTAAAAATATCACCCATATATAATACTATGGGGTATCTTTTCATAATTTTTTTATGCATTTATCGATATGTAAGGGAGCTCTTGCTTAGATGGAAGATGTATATTAACACTTTGTTTAAGAAAAAAAATAGATAAGACCATGCTGTTCCTGGGTTCGATGCCAGAGCACATTATAATTTCTCAAATAAGGAGTGTATCTGAATAGTAGGACGTCGTTTGAGGTAGTTGCACCTAATAGTTTTGCTTGAATTTTCACACATAGTTTGATATAGTAATTTTCTATTTTGCTGCATAGTAAGTACACCAGGAAGACCGGGGTTCGCTGCCGGGCAGTAAAAATATCACCCATATATAATACTATGGGGTATCTTTTCATAATTTTTTTATGCATTTATCGATATGTAAGGGAGCTCTTGCTTAGATGGAAGATGTATATTAACACTTTGTTTAAGAAAAAAAATAGATAAGACCATGCTGTTCCTGGGTTCGATGCCAGAGCACATTATAATTTCTCAAATAAGGAGTGTATGTGAATAGTAGGACGTCGTTTGAGGTAGTTGCACCTAATAGTTTTGCTTGAATTTTCACACATAGTTTGATATAGTAATTTTCTATTTTGCTGCATAGTAAGTACACCAGGAAGACCGGGGTTCGCTGCCAGGTGATTAAATTGCAGCGAATTCTACGAATATTTTGAATTTTTTTTTTCTTTTGATGTTCGTCCCGGTATATGATGCCGATATGAAATTAGTGTTGTCGATCTGCTTGCAGTATGCAAGCTACATTTTACTCGTATATATATATATATATATATATATATATATATATATATATATATATATATATATATATATATATATATATATATATATATATATATATATATATATATATATATAGAGAGAGAGAGAGGATACAAAGTCACAGGCTAAACCACTAGCGTCAATGGCTTGAAATTTTTACGACATATTGGCCATAACGTATAACCTCCAGAAAAATTGCGATTTCCCCATTTAAATGCATTGCTGTGATTTTCGGGAATTTAAAAAAAAATACTTTCCGGATAGGTAGAGAAATGAAACTCAAGGTGCCTATATTTATGGTCTTGGACTTTCGAAAACATCAATGACTTTCACAAAAAATATCCTGGGTTCGATGCTAGGTCGATGCAAAGAACTGCCCTTTAAAATACATGGGAGCTGTTTTTCATTATTTTTTTTTGACGCACTTCTCGAAATAATAGGTAATTCGTGCTTAGCCGGAATGTGTTAGGTGAGAATTGGTTTAAGAAAAAAATTTTCATAAGACCGTACTATTCCTGGGTTCGATGCCAGAGCACATTAACATTTCTCTCATAAGAAATATAAGGGAAAAGTAGGACGTCGTTTGAGGCAGTTGCAGATAATATTTCTGCTTGAATTTTCACAGATAGTTAGAGATGGTGATCTTCTATTGTGCTGCATAGTAAGTATCACCAGGAAGACCCGGGTTCGATGCCGGACGAATAAATTGCACCGAATAATCAGAATATTTTCAATCCATTTTTTTTCTTTTGACGGCCTTCCCGATATGATGCCGACATGAAATTAGTGTTGTCGATCTGCTTGCAGTATGCAAGCTTCATTTTACTCGTATGTTATAAAATTGTCTGAAGCTGTGGACATTCATTAAATCAAAGATACCATGGGCTTTAATATGTGAATTTCATTGCACAGTGATATTAGAATGTTACCATTTAAGGATTTAATCACTTTAATTCATTCATTCCATCACATTAATTAATTTATCGTATTTTACATCGAGTTTATGCATAAACACGATGTAAAATACGATGAGATATGCCACGATGTTGCCCTTCTCTTCCTTCAACAAATATGACTCAATGTTAACATTTCCATTGCAGTCGTGTATTCCAATGGAAAACTAGGACTTTGCGAATGAAAATGAAGATATAAACCATTGTTTGTGGTATACTTCGAGATTTACACATCAATTTCCATAATGCCATACCGAGGTATGCCCGCTTGTTGCCTTTCTTTCACAAATGGTTTATATGTGTTAATACTTAGTGCAAATGAGCTGTTGTTATTACAAAATGAAGAGTACCAATTTACTATTCAAAACTAAATGCATAAACCAGAATTCCACACTTCAGCAATAATTTTTCATCGTATTTTACATCGAGTTTGTGAGGTATGCCAAGATGTTGCCCTGCTCTTTCCTTCTACAAACATGACTCAATGTTAACATTTCCATTGCTGTCGTGTATCCAATTAAAAACTAGGCCTTTGCGAATTAAAATGACCATATAAACCTTTCTTTGTGGTACACTTCGAGTTTTATACATCAATTTCCATAATGCCCTACCGAGGTATGCCCGCTTTGTTGTCTTTCTTTCACAAATGGTTTACCATGTTTATATGAGTTAATACATCGTGCAAATGAGCTGCTGTTACTACAAAACGATGGGGACCAATTTACTATTCAAAACTAAATGGATAAACCAGAATTCCACTTGTTAGCAATAATTAATTCATCGTATTTTACATCGCATTTGTGAGTTTTGCCGGTATCCTTGCTTTGAAAACTTTGGTTTGGTGTGTTTTCTCATGGAAAGGAAGTTATCCCCTTCTTTAAATAAGTTACAAATAATATTTTTGATAATAAATTTAACAGTTTTATTGTAAATTGAAGTTATTTTTTATTAATATACATTGCTTCCTTGGACTGTTGTTTATGTCATTAACAGGAACATTGAGCTCAACAGTACCTTAGTTTAAACATGAAAATAAATACATGTAGAGCTGAAAATGGATGAGGATTGACATGAAACTGATTTTTATTGTTAGGAAGAGCTTAAATGTTATTAGAATTCACAATACATATGCAAACTTTGCCATCAATACAAGAATCCATGTGAACCAAAACAATTAGCAGAAAGAAATATAAAAAAAACTGAATTGCGAAACAAGTTTTTGGCAACGCTGTTGCCAAATTTATCACCAGTTCTTCTCCTTGTCAGAGGACTGCTGGGAGTTGTTTATAAATGCCAATAGGTAGCACTCGCCTGGCAGCTTACTAATAAAGATTTTTTCTCCCTGCAGAGAAAGGTAACATAGAAGGACTACCTATGCGGTGTTGCCGTTCTGCACGTAGCGGTGGCGCTGGTGTCGCACTATTTTCGCGCTATATTCGAGAAACGCGGTAACGGGCTCTAGCTCTGATGAGCCACTTCCGGTTCTATCTCTGCATTGGCAAGTTGCGTTGTCTCTTCCGCTGAATCTCTTGGTGGATCTCAATATCGAAATTGATGTATAAATCACGAAGTGTATCACAAACAATGGTTTATATCTTCGTTTTCATTATGGAATACACGACTGCAATGGAAATGTTAACATTGAGTCATATTTTTTGAAGGAAGAGAAGGGCAACATTGTGGCATACCTAACAAACTCGATGTAAAATACGATGAATTAATTATTGCTGACGTGTGGAATTCTGGTTTATGCATTTAGTTTTGAATAGTAAATTGGTACTCTTCGTTTTGTAATAACAACAGCTCATTTGCACTAAGTATTAACACATATAAACATGATGAACCATTTGTGAAAGAAAGGCAACAAGCGGGCATACCTCGGTATGGCATTATGGAAATTGATGTATATATCTCGAAGTGTACCACAAACAAAGGTTTATATCGTCATTTTAATTTTCAAATGCCTAGTTTTCCATTGGAATACACGACAGCAATGGAAATGCTAATATCGAGTCATATTTGTTGAAGGAGGAGAAGGGCAACATCGTGGCATACCTAACAAACTCGATGTAAAATACGATGAATTAATTATTATTGACGTGTGGAATTCTGGTTTATCCATTTAGTTTTGAATAACTAATTGGGATTCTTCGTTTTGAAATAACAACAGTTCATTTGCACGAAGTATTAACACAAACATGGTAAACCATTTGTGATTATTTATTGCTATTTGTATCAATAGCTGTTTAGCCCAAGGAAAATTTCCTGACGAATTGAAAGTAACAAAAAAGCTGATAAGAACTTCCTGGAATATTTTATGTTATCCCAGTAATTTTAAACATTTTGAAAGAGTTATAAAAAAACTAGTTTAAATTTTTAGAAGATAATAATATTATTTCCTCTGTGCAGTATGGTTTTTGTGGAGAGAAATCAGCTTCTGATGCTGTAAACACCTTGAGTTCTGGTGCCAATTTTGCTTTTGAATGTCATTGCAATATGAAAATTACTCTATGTGATTTAAGTAAGGCTTTTGATTGTGTAATACATGTAATACTCTTTGACAAATTACACTTATTTCATAGTATTCTATGCTATGGTATTTGTATGTGGGGCAATAGCCCCCGAATCAACAAAATACTGTAGATTCAGAAAAAAGGTAATGAGGAATTTGGCCGGGGCTGAAATCACAGAACACGTGTTCTGTACAGTTTAGCATGTTACAGTACTGTAAGCCTATCTTTCAAGCAGAAGGTATTATGACTGTCATAAATCTATATATATATACATATATATATATGAGGTACTTGTGTATACCAAAGTTTATTTTTGAGAAGGTCCTTTGCTACTCCTGGATGGCTTTTTGGACAAATAAAATATTTTTATTTAAAACGGTCAGTCAACCTCCTGTCTGGTTTCAAGAGAGTTCATTTGTAATTGGGAAAGTATGAGGGTACATGAACAATCTTCTTTGCGGAAAAGTCATTTATAGAACAAATGTTTTAAATATCTCCTTTGAACACATTCTAGATGTTTTTCAATCTGATAATAGGGATTGTAATAATGTGTTCTAACTTTAATAAATCTTTAATTTAAATAGCCTCTAATCCATGAAATAAATCCAAAATGTTAGTCTATAGCCTTTAATCTTATAAAAATTATGTGATTTACTTTATTAAAGGCTTTTGAACTATCAGTATATCTTGCATCAATTTGGTTCTTGGTATCAAATGCTTCTAGAATAGTATTATAAAGAAATAAATAGGTAAGAGTTGGTTGCCCTTTCATGAATCCATGCTGTGGTATTATAATGTTTCCAAGTTGGAGATGAATGATATTATAAACAAGTTTTTCAAAGAGTTTTAGTATTTTTGAGATGGTGACTAGAGGACAATATATGTAGTTACTTATATCGGTTGACATAGCTATACTTTCGATTTGAGGGGAATTAGCCAGTCATAAGTGACATGTTAAACAAAACTGTTAATGGCACTGTGAGGGAAGAGTAACAATAATGATTTAAGATTATCAGTAGAACACATTCAAAACCTTTTTCTTTAGAGAAATTAATTCCAGTAATTCAACCTGACAACCCATTTTGGGAAACTTAAATTTGAATTAGGTATGTATTATGGGACATAGGTTTCAATTGCACTGAGTATAGTTTCATCAAATATATCTCTGACCAAACTAAGAATAGCATTCAAATTACTCGACCAATTAAAGGTAGAGAAATGGTTCCTTTTTTCAGGTAAATTTGCATGTGAAAAGTTATAAGAAGGCTTACAATTACAGGGGAGTTATTTCAGTGTTTAAGGAAAATATGAAGTAGAGAGGTGGGTGGTGGTCATCAGGTTTGAGAATTGGAGAAGTTTCTTGAACCATCAATGTTGGATACACAGAGAAAAAGGATTTTATCATTCTTGTTCAGTATATAATTAAATTGTTCGAAGCTGTGGACATTCAATAAATCAAATATACCATATGGGCTTAAATATGTGAATTTCATTACAAAGTGATATGAGAATGTAACTATTTAACATCACAAAGGTTTTAATCACTGTAATTCATTCATTCCATCACATTAATTAATTTAGCGTATTTTACATCGAGTTTGTGAGGTATGCCAAGATGTTGCCCTTCTCTGTCCTTCCACAATCATATCTCAACGTTAACATTTCCATTGCTGTCGTGTATCCAATTGAAAACTAGGCCTTTGCGAATTAAAATGACCATATAAACCTATCTTTGTGGTATACTTTGAGTTTAATACATCAATTTCCATAACACCCTAACGAGGTTTGCCCAGCTTGTTGTCTTTCTTTCACAAATGGTACAATATGTTTATATGTGTTAATATTTCGTGCAAATGAGCTGCTGTTATTACAAGACGATGGGGACCAATTTAATATTCAAAACTAAATGGATAAACCAGAATTCCACGCTTCGGTAATAATTAATTCAGCGTATTTTACATCGAGTTTGTGAGGTATGCCAAGATGTTGCCCTTCTCTGTCCTTCGACAATCATGTCTCAATGTTAACATTTCCATTGCTGTCGTGTATCCAATTGAAAACTAGGCCTTTGCGAATTAAAATGACCATATAAACTTATCTTTGTGGTATACTTTGAGTTCAATACATCAATTTCCATAAGACCCTAACGAGGTTTGCCCAGCTTGTTGTCTTTCTTTCACAAATGGTACAATATGTTTATATGTGTTAATATTTCGTGCAAATGAGCTGCTGTTATTACAAGACGATGTGGACCAATTTACTTTTCAAAACTAAATGGATAAACCAGAATTCCACGCTTCAGCAATAATTAATTCATCGGATTTTACATCGCGTTTGTGAGTTTTGCCGGTATCCTTGCTTTCAAAACTTTGGTTATGTGTGTTTTCTCATGGAAAGGAGGTTATCCCCTTCTTTAAATAAGTTACAGATAATTTAACTAATTCCATGAGGTTTTCCCTTAGCCATATGCCACTGTTATTAATAATATGATAAGTTTTCCCATTGAATGTTTTGTTTCCCGTCATAATGTTCGTCTGCTACGCCTTCTGCTTCCCTGCTGTGTTGCCAAATCGGTTGGTGACGTAGGTAGTCCGCTCATGTTACCCTTCTCTGCAAAGAGAACGACTCACTAATAAAGGGTTCGTTAGGTGTAGGTGAAGGAGTCGATTATAAATACGGTCCTTAATCTCCCCCATAGCCCAATGAGAGATCAAATCCATGATCTATGGAGTTGTTTTCACAATAGATCGGAGTATGTTCGGAAGAACTGAAGGGAAATTCCTAATAATAAATTCAAGATCTCCTTTAGCGTCGTTAATATCTGGATATCCAAATGAACCAAGGAATGAATTGCTCATGTATCCAGGTAAATGTAAACAAGCCGTTGCTATTGCATTATCGTTGTTAGCTAATGACGCAGTGTCGGAGGGAAGATAAAATTCACTACGGCAAATCCGACACTATTCATCCGATATTTGTGGGTGTTTTCCTGCAGTGAATATTTTTTCCAAAGAATCTCTCAAGATTTATACATCAGCAATTAATCTTATTTTTTCTCATGCTTTTTCCTTTATTTAATTTTTCCATAATTAATGGCGTTGGGTTACATGGAAGTAGAGATTTCAAGTCTCAATCCGGTCCATTTAAAGATGATTATTATTATTGTTATCGTGGAATTTCTGTCCCAGAAACAGACTCCCTTTTGCTTGATTTATGCCAATGAACTTTATAGGCAGGAAGGAAGGAATATCTGGATACAAACGAAAGATAATGGGTGAACATCTTATCCAAAATCAAGGGTAAGTCATGTCACCGTGAGATCAACAAAAATTGCAAATCCACAATTCCAATTACTACTCAAAAATTATATTTTCCTTTTGAGAGAGAATAAAACACGGCTCGTTTAGGTATACCGAAAGATAAAAACCCCAACAGATTTTTTATGTATAAGGTTATTGCTGAACCAAATTGGATAGACAAGTTTGTTCGATATTTGCCTAAATATGAAAAGGACATCCCTTGAAAACCGCCCGAATTCAATTTTCATCATTAATATATTTCAGTAAATTCATATAGCCAATGAATTCGCCAACTAGCAACAGTATTTATTTATTTGAGATTATGCAAACAGCTAAATACGGAGCAAAGAGGCGTTTTTTTAAGTAAGGTCCGTTTGACCATAAATACACAACGAACGGTTATTTCAAAAAAGTAAATTTATTTTTAAAGAGTAGTACGTACTTAAGTCTATTTTTCGACATAGTAACCAAAAGTGTTATGAAAAACGCCGAGTCGTGTTTTTTAAGTAAGATCCGTTTTATTGTTCAGATTTTTTATGGTTTTTTTATTACCATCTGTTCCTCCTCCTCAAACAACACCTCAGTGGCAAGCGTTACAATGATGACGACGACGTGAAAACGGCAGTGAACTCTTGGTTATCGGAGCAGTCGGCAAGTCTTTATGAAGAGGGTATTTTAAAATTGGTTGAGAGGTATGATAAGTGTTTGAACACACTTGGCAAATATGTCGAAAAATAGAGTAAAGTATGTAATTTCTGAAAATAAATTTACTTTTTTGAAATAACCTTTCGTTGTGTACTTATGGTCAAACGGAACTTACTTAAAAAACACGCCTCGTACATAGAACAGCCAAAGATTTCAACTTAATTACTAAATTTCATTGGCTCTTAAGTCTGGGATGGGATGGTAAGATACATCTTGAGTGAAACTTACTTATAATCACTTGTGTTGGTGATGGGGTTGTATAGGGGGAGAGAATTTAACTTGCAATTTCTGTTTGGGAACGCTTTGGAATAAAATTTAGTCAACAAGGGCTTTGACGACTTTCTCAGTAAGGACGTGGATCTCAGTTTAGGTGGAGGCATAGTCTCCTCCCATGAGCGAGGCTTATGTCATACTTAATATCACCAAAACATACTCCTCTTTCGAGGAGTAACAATAGATGATATGATGATGTGCTTAAATTCAGAATTAATAAGAGTTCCCAGGACACGTTTACCCATACTACAAAGGGAAAAGAAATCACGGCATAATTTAATTCGATTTTGATTCAATATGTGTTCCCTCTAGTCAGTCTTCTCATTCACATCCTTATGTAAAAAGGCAGATTGATTGGAATAATATTAGTAAGTTAACAAATAATGAAGCATTCAGCCGAATAAAGCATTCTTGCTACCTTTTTTTGACTACATATATCATATGAAAGACCTTTTGAGAGATAACATTTTTTTGGGGTATTCTACAGTGTCTTTGCAAAGATTAACCAGTCGAAACATTTCCGCGTCTCCCTGTGGTTTTATGTTTAGAATTTTAGATCGAGATATCTGCCCTGAGAGCCGCCATAGGTGCATGGCAGGAGATGTAATAACACCAACATTTCTCGATCCACCCAATCAAAATCTCGAATATCCTGGAAAAATAACGATCAAATGTAGCCATCTGTTTTTGTGAATACTTCATTATCATTACATTTGCTATTTATTACAAAATTTACAAAAATATATCAAAACACATTTTAACAATTGTGCATTCAATCAAAGCTATTTGCTAAATTTGGTAAAAATCGGTCACATCAAGGGACATCACCTTGTCGATTTGGCATGGAATATATATATATATATATATATATATATATATATATATATATATATATACACGAGTAAAATGTAGCTTGCATACTGCAAGCAGATTGACAACACTAATTTCATGTCGGCATCATATCGGGACGGTCCCGGAAAGGAAAAAAAGGATTGAAAATATTCTTAAAATTCGCTTCAATTTAATCGTCTGGCATCGTACCCGGGTCTTTTTGGTGAATTTTCTGTGCAGCACATCAGAAGATCATCTTCTCTAAATACGTGTGAAAATTCAAGAAGAAATATTGGCTGCAACTGCCTCAAACGAAGACCTACTTTTCACGAATGTTAATAGCTCTCTGGAATCGAACCAAGGGCGATCTAGGAAATATAAAATATGTTTTCAAAATGTATCTATAAGTTCTATATATATGCCGAATTTCAAGTTTTAATATTATTGGGAAGGGGTTCAAAATAATTCTTAAAAATCGGATCAGTGACTGATTGTAGAGACGCCTGGTGTCGAACCCTGGACGTATTGTTAGCTGTTAATGCACAGGTTGATTTGTAAAGACTTGTTCTTGTATCTTACAAAGTTTGAAGTCGATAGCTTGCCGGGAAGTACCTAAATTTTGTTTTCGTTATCTCCGTAAGAAATGCATTGAGAAATGTAAATGTATGGCTCCCTGGGATCGAACCAAGGACCATCAGCGAATACGTAAAATTTGATTATGAAATATATTTATAATCTCCAACTCCATGCCGAATTTCAAGTTTCCATGCCATCGGGAATGGGTCCAAAAAAATCTTAAAAATCGCCACAATACATTTTAAACGGCCGATTTTTGCCTCGACCTAGCGTCGAACCCAGGATATTTTCCGAAAAACTCATTTATGTTTTCGATAGATCATGACCATATATAAAGGCTCCTAGATTTTTGATTCTCTACCTATCCCGAGAGTATTTTTAAAGAATTCCCGAAAATCAAAGCAATGCATTTAAACGGGAAAAATCGGGACTTTGGGGCCCTCTGGAATCGAACCCATGACACTGAGGTGCAAAATCGCAATTTTTCTGGCGGTTACACTCTATGGCCAATATGTCGTAAAAATTTCAAGTCAATGACGCTTGTGGTTTGGCTAGTGAGTTTGTATCCTCTCTATATATATATATATCTATTATCTATTATATATAGATGCTTCTCCGGATTCATTCATCTATTATACGAGTAAAATGTTGCTTGCATACTGCAAGCAGATCGACAACACTATTTTCATGTCGGCATCATATCCGGACGGCCATCAAAAGAAAAAAAAAGATTGAAATTTTTCTTAAAATTTGCCTAAATTCCATCGTCTGGCATCGAACCCGGGTCTTTACTGTGAACTAACTATGCATCACAATAGAACATCACCATCTCTAACGATGTGTGAAAATTCAAGCAGAAATATTCAAGACGTTCAAATTTTCACGAATTTAAATGGCTCTCTGGATTCGAACCAAGGACGATCTTGGAAATCTAAAAAATGTGTCTGAAAGTTATTTATGATCTCTATCTATATGCCGAATTTGAAGTTTCTATATTATTGGCAAAGGTTTCAAAATAATACCTAAAAATCGGATCAACTTCTGATTGCAGAAACACCTGGTGTCGAACCCAGGACACTTTGATAGCTGTGAATGCACTGTTTGATTTGTATGGACTTGATCGCTCTATATGCAAAGTTTGAAGTCGATATCGTGCCGGGAAGTACCTAAAATTTGTTTCCGTTATCTCCGTAAGAAAAGCATTGGGAAGTGCAAATGGTCCTCTGGGATCGAACCAAGGACCATAAGCTAATATTCTAAATTCGATTATGAAATAAATTTATGATATCTATCGACGTGCCGAGTTTCAAGTATCCATCTTATCGGGAAAGGATCCAAAAAAAATCTTAAAAATCGCCGCAATGCATTTTAAACGGCCGATTTTTGCCCCGGCCTAGCATCGAACCAAGGACAATATTCGAAGATGTCTTTCCGATTTTCGTTGGCTATGCACGGCATTTAGCGGTCTCTCGAGTTTCAACTCTCTGCTTTTCCGGTAAGTGCCTCAAAAAAATTTTCGAAAATCCCCACCATGTAATCTTATGAGGAAAATCGCAACTTTGGGGCCTTCTGGAATCGAACCAATGAAACCGAGGTTCAATGTCGGCTTTTTCCTGGAGGTTACACGTTATGGCCAATATGTCGTAAAAATTTCAAGTCGGTGGCACTTGTGGAACATGCTTAGACTTTTGATCCCCAGTGTATATATATATATATATATATATATACGAGTAAAATGTTGCTTGCATACTGCAAGCAGATCGACAACACTATTTTCATATCGGCATTATATCGGGACGGTCCTTAAAAGAAAAAAAAAAAGATTGAAATTTTTCTTAAAATTCGGAGAAATATGATCGTCTGGCATCGAACCCGGGTCTTTCCAGTGTTACTTACTATGCAGCACAATAGAACATCACCATCTCTAACTAAGTGTGAAAATTTAAGCAGAAATATGGGCTACAATTGCCTCAAAAGACGTTCTAATTTTCACGAATTTAAATGGCTCTCTAGATTCGAACCAAGGACGATCTGGGAAATCTAGAAATTGTTTCTGAAAGTTATTTATGATCTTTATCTATATGCCGAATTTCAAGGTTCTATCTTATTGGCAAAGTTTTCAAAATAATCCCTAAAAATCAGATCAACTTCTGATTGCAGAGACACCTGGTGTCGAACCCAGGACACATTGTAAGCTGTGAATGCATAGTTTGATTTGTTAAGACTTGCTCTTCTATCATGCAAAGTTTGAAGTCGATAGCATATCGGGAAGTAGATAAAATTTGTTTCCGTTATCTCCGTAAGAAATGCATTGTGGAATTTAAATGTCCCTCTGGGATCGAACCAAGGACCATCAGCGAATTTGTAAAATTTGATTATTATATATTGTCATGATATCTAACCTCATACCGAATTTCAAGTTTCTATGCCATCGGATAAGGGTCCAAAAAAAATCTTAAAAATCGCCACAATGCATTTTAAACGGCCGATTTTTGCCCCGACCTAGACTCGAACCAAGGATAATATTCGTAAATGTATTTATGGTTTACTTTAGATATGCACAGCATCTAGCGATCCCTTGAATTTCAACTCTCTCCTTTTCCGGAAAGTGCCTCAAAAAAAATTTCGAAAATCCCCGCCATGTAATCTTATGGGGAAAATCGGGACTTTGGGGCCTTCTGGAATCGAACCCATGACACCGAGGTTCAAAGTCGGCTTTTTCCTGGAGGTTACACGTCATGGCCATAACGTGGTAAAAATTTCAAGTCGGTGGCACTTGTGGAACATGGTTAGAATTTTGATCCCCTATATATATATATATATATATATATATATAGGTATATCCGGAGAAACGTCTATGTATAATATATAATATATATCTATTATATATAGATGCTTCTCCGGATTCATTCATATATATAGATAGGTACATCTATATATAATAGATATAGATAGGTATATAGATAGATAGGATACAAATTCACAGCCTAAACCACCAGCGTGATTGATTTCAAATTTTTACTGCGTATTGGCCATAATAACTAACCGCCAGAAAAATTGTGATTTTGATCATCAGTGTCATGGGTTCGATTCCAGAGGGCCCCAAAGTCCCGATTTTTCCCGTTTAAATGCATTACTTAGATTTTCGGGAATTTTTAAAAAATACTTCCCGAATAGGTAGAGAATCGAAACTCAAGGAGCCTTTATATATGGTCATCATCTATCGAAAACATAAATGAATTTTACAGAAAATAACCTGGGTTCGATGCTAGGTCAAGGCAAAAATCGGCCGTTTAAAATGCATTGTGGCGATTTTTAAGATTTTTTTTGGACCCTTTCCCGATGTCATGGAAACTTGAAATTCGGCATGGAGTTGTAGATCATAAATATATTTCCTTATCAAATTTTACATATTCGCTGATGGTCCTTGGTTCGATCCCAGAGGGACATTTACATTCCTCAATGCGTTTCTTACGGAGATAACGGAAACAAATTTTAGGTACTTCCCGGCACGATATCGACTTCAAACTTTGCATATAGAAATATCAAGTCCATAAAAATCAAACAGTGCATTCACAGCTATCAATGTGTCCTGGGTTCGACACCAGGTGTCTCTGCAATCAGAAGTTGATCTGATTTTAGGAATTATTTTGAAACCTTTGTCAATTATATAGAAACTTCAAATTCGGCATATCGATAGAGATCATAAATAACTTACAGAAACATTTTTAAGATTTCCAATATCGTCCTTGGTTCGAATCCAGAGAGCCATTAAAATTCGTGAAAATTAGAACGTCTTTTGAGGCAGTTGTAGCCCATATTTCTGCTTGAATTTTCACACATAGTTAGAGATGGTGATGTTCTATTGTGCTGCATAGTAAGTTCACAGTAAAGACCCGGGTTCGATGCCAGACGATGGAATTTCAGTGAATTTTAAGAAAATTTCAATCCATTTTTTTCTTTTGATGGCCGTCCCGATATGATGCCGACATGAAAATATTGTTGTCGATCTGCTTGCAGTATGCAAGCTACATTTTACTCGTATATATATAAGTATATCCGGAGAAGCGTCTATCTATTATATATAGATGCTTCTCCGGATTCATTCATATATATACCTATATAGATAGATAGGATACAAATTCACAGCCTAAACTACAAGCGTCATTGATCTGAAATTTTTATGACATATTGGCCATAACGTGAAACCCCCAGGAAAAAAGCGACTTTGATCCTCAGTGTCATAGGTTCGATTCCAGAGGGCCCCAAAGTCCCGATTTTTCCCGTTTGAATGCATTGCCGTGATTTTCGGGAATTAAAAAAAAATACTTTCCGGATAGGTAGAGAAGTAAAACTCAAGGTGCCTATATTTATGGTCTTGGACTTTCGAAAACATCAATGACTTTTACAAAAGTTATCCTGGGTTCGATGCTAGGACGATGCAAAGATCTGCCCTTTAAAATACATGGGAGCCGTTTTTCATTATTTTTTTAGATGCACTTATCGAAATGATAGGATGTTCGTGCTTGGCTGGAAGATGTATGGTACGAATTAGTTTTAGAAAATAATTTTCATAAGACCGTACTGTTCCTGGGTTCGAAGCCAGAGCACAATAACGTTTCTCTCATAAGGAATATAAAGGAAAAGTAGGACGTCATTTGAGGCAGTTGTAACCAATATTTCTGCTTGAATTTGCATACGCGGTTAGAGATGGTGTTTTTCTTTTGTGCTGCATAGAAAGTATTGCCTGAAAGACCCGGGTTCGATGCCGGGCGGTAAAAATATCACCCATATATAATACTATGGGGTATCTTTTCATAATTTTTTTATGCATTTATCGATATGTAAGGGAGCTCTTGCTTAGATGGAAGATGTATATTAACACTTTGTTTAAGAAAAAAAATAGATAAGACCATGCTGTTCCTGGGTTCGATGCCAGAGCACATTATAATTTCTCAAATAAGGAGTGTATGTGAATAGTAGGACGTCGTTTGAGGTAGTTGCACCTAATAGTTTTGCTTGAATTTTCACACATAGTTTGATATAGTAATTTTCTATTTTGCTGCATAGTAAGTACACCAGGAAGACCGGGGTTCGCTGCCAGGTGATTAAATTGCAGCGCATTCTACGAATATTTTGAATTTTTTGTTTCTTTTGATGTCCGTCCCGATATGATGCCGATATGAAATTAGTGTTGTCGATCTGCTTGCAGTATGCAAGCTACATTTTACTCGTATATAATAGATATAGATGCTTCTCCGGATTCATTCATGTATCCATATATATATTCATATATATATATATATAGAGAGAGGATACAAACTCACAGGCCAAACCACAAGCGTCATTGACTTCAAATTTTTACGACATATTGGCCATAGAGTGTAACCGCCAGAAAAATTGCGATTTTGCACCTCAGTGTCATGGGTTCGATTCCAGAGGGCACCAAAGTCTCGATTTTTCCCGTTTAAAAGCATTGCTTTGATTTTCGGGAATTTTTAAAAAATACTTCCGGGATAGGTAGAGAATCAAAAATCTAGGAGCCTTTATATATGGTCATGATCTATCGAAAACATAAATGAGTTTTACGGAAAATATCCTGGGTTCGATGCTAGGTCGAAGCAAAAATCGGCCGTTTAAAATGTATTGTGGCGATTTTTAAGATTTTTTTTGGACCTCTTCCCAATGGCATGGAAACTTGAAATTCGGCATGGAGTTGGAGATTATGAATATATTTCATAATCAATTTTTACATATTCGCTGATGGTCCTTGGTTCGATCCCAGGGCGCCATTTACATTTCTCAATGCATTTCTTATGGAGATAACGGAAACAAATTTTAGGTACTTCCCGGCATGCTATCGACTTAAAACTTAGCGTGATAAAAGAACCAGTCTTAACAAATCAAACTCTGCATTCATAGCTATCAATGTGTCCAGGGTTCGACACCAGGTGTCTCTGCAATCAGAAGTTGATCCGATTTTTAGTAATTATTTTGAAAGCTTTCCTAATAATATAGAAACTTGAAATTCGGCATATAGATAAAGTTCATAAATAACTTTCAGAAGCATGTTTAAGATTTCCAAGATTGTCCTTGGTTCGAATCCAGAGAGCCATTTACATTCGTGAAAACTAGAACGTCTTTTGAGGCAGTTGCAGCCAATATTTCTGCTTGAATTTTCACACATAGTTAGAGATGGTGATCTTCTATTGTGCTGCATAGTAAGTTCACAGTGAAGACCAGGGTTCGATGCCAGACGATGAAATTTCATCAAAATTTAGTAATTTTTATTCATTTTTTTTTTCTTTTGAGGACCGTCCCTATATGATTCCAACATAATATTAGTGTTGTTGATCTGCTTGCAGTATGCAAGCAACATTTTACTCGTATGTATATATAGATAGGTATATAGATAGGATACTAATTCACAGCCTAAACCACAAGCGTTATCGGCTTGAAATTTTTACGACGCATTGGCCATAACGAGTAACCACCAGAAAAATTGTGATTTTGAACCTCAGTGTCATGGGTTTGATTCCAGAGGGCCCCAAAGTCCCGATTTTTCCCGTTTAAATGCATTGCGTTGATTTTCAGGAATTTTATAAAAATACTTCCCGGATAGGTAGGGAATTTAAACTCAAGGAGCCGATGGATATAGTCAGGATCTATCGATAACGTAAATGATCATCTCGGAAAAGATCCTGAGTTGAATGAAAAACCATGAAAAAATCGGCCGTTTAAAATACATTGAGGTAGTTTTTCACTATTTTTTTGATATATTTATCGAAATCATAGGAAGTTTGTGCTTGGCTAGAAGATGTATGGTAAGAAACGGTTTTAGAAAAAAATTTAGATAAGACCGTACTGTTCCTGGGTTCGATGCCAGAGCACATTAAAATTTCTCTCATAAGGAATATAAGGGAAAAGTAGGACGTCCCTTGATGCAGTTGTACCCAATATTTTTGCTTGAATTTTCACACATGGTTAAATGTGGTGATCGTCTTTAATGCTGCATAGAAAGTATTACCAGAAAGACCCGGGTTCGAAACCAGACGGTATGTATATCCCCCATTTATAATATATTGAGTTAGTTTTCATTATTTATTTTGTTGTACTTATCGAAATAATAGGAGGTTCTTGCTTGATAGAAGAGGGATATTAAGACTCGATTTAAGATAACTATTTAGATAAGACCATACTGTTCCTGGGTTCGATGCCAGAGCACATTAAAATTTCTCACATAAGGAATATATGTAAAAAGTAGGACATCGTTTGAGGCAGTTGCAGCCAATATTTCTCCTTAAATTTTTGCACATAGTTAGAGATTGTGATCTTCTGTTGTGCTGCATAGTAAGTATGAACTGAAAGACACGGGTTCGATTAAATCTTACCTTATAAAATATATATAAGTCTTATATTACTTAATTAAATTTACCAGAAAACCGGGGTTCGATGCCAGATGATTAAATTGCAGCGAATTTTCAGAATATTTTCACTCCTTTTTTTTGTTGAGGACCGTCCCGACATGATGCCGATATGAAATTAGTGTTGTCGATCTGCTTGCAGTATGCAAGCTACATTTTACTCGTATATAGATGCTTCTCCGGATTCATTCATGTATATACCTAGATAGATAGATAGATAGGATACTAATTCACAGCCTAAACCACAAGCGTGATTGACTTGAAATTTTTACGACGTATTGGCCATAACGTGTAACCGCCAGAAAAATTGCGATTATGAACCTCAGTGTCATGGGTTCGATTCCAGAGGGCCCCAAAGTCGCGATTTTCTCCATAAGAATACATGGCGGGGATTTTCAAAAATTTTTTTGAGGCACTTCCCGGAAAAGTAGAGAGTTGAAATTCAAGGGATCGCTAGAAGCCGTGCAAATCCAACGTAAATCAGAAAGACATCGCCGAATATGGTCCATGGTTCGATGCTAGGTCGGGGCAAAAATCGGCCGTTTAAAATGCATTGCGGCGATTTTGAAAAATGTTTTTGGGTCCTTTCCCGATAACATGGATACTTGAAACTCGGCACGTCGATAGATATCATAAATATATTTCGTAATCAAATTTTTCATGTTCGCTGATGGTCCATGGTTCGATCCCAGAGGACCATTTGCACTTCTCAATGCATTCCTTACGGAGATAACGGAAACAAAATTAAGGTACTTCTCGGCATGCTATCGACTTCAAACTTTGCAAGATACAAGAAAAAGTCTTTACAAATCAAACTTTGCATGCACAGCTTACAATATGTCCTGGGTTCGACACCAGGTGTCTCTGCAATCAGAAGTTGATCCGATTTTTAGGAATTATTTGGAAACCTTTCCCAATAATATATAAATTTGAAATTCTGCATATAATTAGAAATCATAAATAACTTTCAGAAATATCTTTTAGATTTCCAAGATCGTCCTTGGTTCGAATCCAGAGAGCCATTTACATTCGTGATAATTAGAACGTCTTTTGAGGCAGTTGTAGCCATTATTTCTGCTTGAATTTTCACACATGGTTAGAGATGATGATCTTCTATTGTGCTGCATAGTTAGTTCACCAGTAAGACCCGGGTTCAATGCCAGACGATGAAATTTAAGCGAATTTTAAGAAAAATTTCAATCCTTTTTTTTTTCTTTTGAGGAGCGTTCCGATATGATGCCGATATGAAATTAAATTGCCGATCTGCTTGCAGTATGCAAGCTACATTTTACTCGTATATATATATGAATATACGAGTAAAATGTAGCTTGCATACTGCAAGCAGATCTGCAATACTAATTTCATATCGGCATCTTATTGGGACGGTCCTCAAAAGAAAAAAAAAAAGGATTGAAATTTTTCTTAAAATTCACAGACGTTTCACCACCTGGCATCGAACCCGGGTCTTTACTGTGAACTTACTATGCAGCACAATTGAAGATCACAATCTCTAACTATGTGAGAAAATTCAAGAAGAAATATTGGCTAAAACTGCCTCAAAAGCCGTTCTAATTTTCACGAATGTAAATGGCTCTCTGGATTCGAACCAAGGACGATCTTGAAAATCTAAAAAATGTTTCTGAAAGTTATTAATGACTTCTATCTAGATGCCGAATTTCAAATTTCTATATTATTAGGAAAGTTTTCAAAATAATTCCTAAAAATCGGATCAACTTCTGATTGCAGAGACACCTGGTGTCGAACCCAGGACACATTGATAGCTATGAATGCAAAGTTTGATTTGTTAAGACTGGTTCTTCTATCATGCTAAGTTTGAAGTCGATAGCATAACGGAAAGTACCTAAAAATTGTTTCCGTTTTCTCCGTAAGAAATGCATTGCGGAATATAAATGTCCCTCTGGGATCGAACCAAGGACTATCAGCGAATATGTAAAATTTGATTATGATATATTTTTATGGTGTCTAACCTCATAACGAATTTCAAGTTTCCATGCCATTGGAAAAGGGTCCAAAAAAAATCTTAAAAATCTCCACAATGCATTTTAAACGGCAGATTATTGCATCGACCTAGCATCGAACCCAAATTTTTTTCCGTAAAACTCATTTATGTTTTGGATAGATCATGACCATATATATAGGCTCCTTGAGTTTTGATTCTCTACCTATCCGGGAAGTATTTTTTTTTAATTCCCGAAAATCAAAGCAATGCATTTAAACGGGAAAAATCGGGACTTTGGAGCCCCCTGGCATCGAACCCATGACACTGAGGATCAAAATCGCAATCGCAATTTTTCTGGTGGTTGCACGTTATGGCCAATACGCCGTAAAAATTTGAGCTCAATCACTCTTGTGGTTTAGGCTGTGAGTTTGTATCCTCTCTCTCTATATATATATATATCTATTATATATAGATGCTTCTCCGGATTCATTCATATATATAGATAGGTATATAGATAGGTATATAGATAGATAGGATACAAATTCACAGCCTAAACCACAAGCGTGATTGAGTTCAAATTTTTACTGCGTATTGGCCATAACAATTAACCGCCAGAAAAATTGTGATTTTGATCCTCAGTGTCATGGGTTCGATTCCAGAGGGCCCCAAAGTCCCGATTTTTCCCGTTTAAATGCATTGCTTTGATTTTCGAGAATTTAAAAGAAATACTTCCAGGATAGGTAGAGAATCAAAACTCAAGGAGCATTTATATATGGTCATGATCTATCGAAAACATAAATGAGTTTTACGGAAAATAACCTGGGTTCGATGCTAGGTCGATGCAAAAATCGGCCGTTTAAAAGGCATTGTGGCGATTTTTAAGATTTTTTTGGACCCCTTTCCCATGGCATGGAAACATGAAATTCGGTATGATGTTCGATACCATAAAAATATATCATAATCAAATTTTATTTATTCGCTGATGGTCCTTGGTTCGATCCCAGAGGGACATTTATATTCCTCAATGCATTTCTTACGGAGATAACGGAAACAAATTTTAGATACTTCCCGGCATGCTATCGCCTTAAAACTTAGCAGGATAGAAGAACCAGTCTTAAAAAATCAAACTATGCATTCATAGCTATCAAATTGTCCTGGGTTCGACACCAGGTGTCTCTGCACTCAGAAGTTGATCCGATTTTTAGGAATTATTTTGAAACCTTTCCCCATAATATAGAAACTTGAAATTTGGCATATAGATTGAGATCATTAATAACTTTCAGAAACATTTTTGAAATTTCCAAGATCGTCTTTGGTTCGAATCCAGAGAGCCATTTACATTCGTGAAAAGTAGAACGTCGTTTGAGGCATTTGTAGCCAATATTTCTGCTTGAATTTTCACAGATAGTTAGAGATGGTGATCTTCTATTGTGTTTCATTGGAAGGTTTTCCAGTAAGACCCGGGTTCGATGCCAGACGATGAAATTTCAGCGAATGTTAAGAAAAAATTAAATCCTTTTTTTTTCTTATGAGGACCGTCCCGATGTGATGCCGATATGAAATTAGTATTGCCGATCTGCTTGCAGTATGCAAGCTATATTTTACTCGTATCTATTATATATAGATGCTTCTCCGGATTCATTCATGTATCCATATATATATATATATCTATTATATATAGATGCTTCTCCGGATTCATTCATGTATCCATATATATATATATATATACACGAGTAAAATGTTGCTTGCATACTGCAAGCAGCTCGGCAATACTAATTTCATATCGGCATCACATCGAAACGGTCCTCATAAGAAAAATAAAAGGATTTAATTTTTTCTTAAAATTCGCTGAAATTTCATCATCTGGCATCGAACCCCGGTCTTACTGGTAAAACTACTATGAAACACAATAGAATATCACCATCTCTAACTATGTGTGAAAATTCAAGCAGAGATATTGGCTACAACTGCCTCAAAAAACGCTCTAATGTTCACGAATGTAAATGGCTCTCGGGACTCGAACCAAGGACGATCATGGAAATTAAAAATATGTTTCTGAAAGTTATTAATCATCTCAATCTATATGCCAAATTTCATGTTTCTATATTTTTGGCAAAGGTTTCAAAATAATTCCTAAAAATCGGATTAACTTCTGATTGCAGAGACACCTGGTGTCGAACCCAGGACACATTGATAGCTGTGAATGCATAGTTTGATTTGTTAAGTCTTGCTCTTTTATCATGCAAAGTTTGAAGTTGATAGCATGCCGGGAAGTACCTAAAATTTGTTTCCGTTATCTCCGTAAGAAATGCATTGAGGAATTTAAATGTCCCTCTGGGATCGAACCAAGGACCATCAGCGAATATTTAAAATTCGATAATGATATATTTTTATGGTATCTAACCTCATACCGAATTTCAAGTTTCTATGCCATCGGAAAAGGGTCCAAAGAAAATCTTAAAAATCGCCACAATGCATTTTAAACGGCCGATTTTTGCCCCGATCTAGCATCGAAAGAAGGATTATATTCATAGATGTCTTTATGGTTTTCTTTAGATATGCATGGCATCTAGTGATCCCTTGAATTTCAAATCTTTCCTTTTCCGGGAAGTGCCCCAAAAAAATTTTCGAAAATCCCCGCCATGTATTCTTATGGGGAAAATCGCGACTTTGGGGCATTCTGGAATCGAACCCATGACACCGAGGTTCAAAGTCGGCTTTTTCCTGGAGGTTGCACGTTATGGCCAATACGTCGTAAAAATTTCAAGTCAATGACGCTTTTGGTTTAGCCTGTGAATTTGTATCCTATCTGGGTATCTGGGTATCTGGGTATATATATGAATGAATCCGGAGAAGCATCTATCTATTATATATATAGATGCTTCTCCGGATTCATTCATATCTATTATATATAGATGCTTCTCCGGATTTATTCATGTATCCATATATATATACGAGTAAAATGTAGCTTGCATACTGCAAGCAGATCGACAACACTAATTTCATGTCGGCATCATATCGGGAAGGCTGTCAAAAGAAAAAAAAATGGATTGAAAATATTCTGATTATTCGCTGCAATTTATTCGTCCGGCATCGAACCCGGGTCTTCCTGGTGATACTTACTATAAAGCACAATAGAAGATCACCATCTCTAACTATGTATGAAAATTCAAGCAGAAATATTATCTGCAACTGCCTCAAACGACGTCCTACTTTTCCCTTATATTTCTTATGAGAGAAATGTTAATGTGCTCTGGCATCGAACCCAGGAATAGTTCGGTCTTCTGAAAACTGTTTTCTTAAACCAGTTATAACCATACATCTTCCAGCCAAGCCCGAACTTCCTATCATTTCGATAAGTGCATCAAGAAAATAATGAAATACTAAACCTATGTATTTTAAACGGGAGACATATTTACCGCCCGGCATCGAACCCGGGTCTTTCTGGTAAAACTTCCTATGCAACATAATAGAAGATATTAATCTTTAACTATGTGCGAAAACTCAAGCAGATATATTGGCTGCAACTTCCTCAATCGAAGTCTTACTATTCCCTTATATTCCTTATGAGAGAAAAGTTAATGCGCTCTGGCATCGAACCCAGGAATAGTACGGTCTTATGAAAATTTTTTTCTTAAACCAATTCTTACCTTACACTTTCCGGCTAAGCACGAACTTCCTATTATTTCGAGAAGTGCATCAAAAAAAATAATGAAAAACAGCTCCCATGTATTTTAAAGGGCAGATCTTTGCATCGTCCTAGCATCGAACCCAGGATATTTTTTGTGAAAGTCATTGATGTTTTCGAAAGTCCAAGACCATAATTATAGGCACCTTGAGTTTTATTTCTCTACCTATCCGGAAAGTATTTTTTTTAAATTCCCGAAAATCACAGCAATGCATTTAAACGGGAAAAATCGGGACTTTGGGGCCCTCTGGAATCGAACCTATGACACTGAGGATCAAAGTCGCTTTTTTCCTGGGGGTTTCACGTTATGGCCAATACGTCATAAAAATTTCAAGGCAATGACCCTTGTAGTTTAGCCTGTGAATTTGTATCCTATCTATATAGCTATATAGCTATATAGCTATATGGCTATATGGCTATATATATGAATGAATCCGGAGAAGCATCTATATATAATAGATATATATATAGAGAGGATACAAACTCACAGCCTAAACCACAAGAGTGATTGGGCTGAAATTTTTACGGCGTATTGGCCATAACGTGTAACCACCAGAAAAATTGCGATTAGGATCCTCAGTGTCATGGGTTCGATTCCAGGGGGCTCCAAAGTCCCGATTTTTCCCGTTTAAATGCATTGCTTTGATATTCGGGTATTTTTAAAAAATACTTCCCGGATAGGTAGGAACTTAAAACTCCTGGAGCCTTTATATATGGTCATGATCTATCGAAAACATAAATTAGTTTTGTGAAAAAGAACCTGGGTTCGATGTTAGGTCAGTGCAAAAATCGGCCGTTTAAAATGCATTGTGGTGATTTTTAATATTTTTTTTGGACCCTTTCCCGATTTCATGGAAACTCAAAATTCGGCATGGGTTTAGATATCATAAATATATTTAATAATCAAATTTTACAGATTCGCTGATGGTCCTTGGTTCGATCCCAGAGAGCCATTTACATTTCTCCATACATTTCTTATGGAGATAAACGAAAAACGTTTTAGGTACTTCCCGGTATGATATCGACTTCAAACTTTGTATGAAATAAGATGAAGTCCTAATAAGTCATACTGTCTATTCACAGCTACCAATATTTCCTGGGTTCGACACCAGGTGTCTCTGCAATCAGTAAATTAACCGATTTTTAAGAATGAATTTAAACCCCTTCCCAATAATATTAAAACATGAAATTAGGCATATAGATAGAAAACATAAATACATTTTGAAAACATGTTTTAGATTTCCTAGATCGTCCTTGGTTCGAAACCAGAGAGCCATTTACATTCATGAAAATTAGAAGGTCTTTTGAGGCAGTTGTAGCCTATATTTCTGCTTGAATTTTCACACATAGTTAGAGATGGTGATTTTCTAATGTGCTGCTTAGTAAGTTCACCAGTAAGACCCGGGTTCAATGCCAGACGATTAAATTGCAGCAAATTTTAAGAATATTTTCAATCCCTTTTTTTTCTTTTGAGGGCCGTCCCGATATGATGCCGACATGAAATGAGTGTTGTCCATCTGCTTGCAGTATGCAAGCTACATTTTACTCGTATCATATATATATATATATATATATAGAGAGGATACAAAGTCACAGGCCAAACCACTAGCGTCAATGGCTTGAAATTTTTACGACATATTGGCCATAACGTATAACCTCCAGAAAAATTGCGATTTTGAACCTAGGTGTCATGGGTTCGATTCCAGAGGGCCCCAAAGTCCCGATTTTTCCCGTTTAAATGCATTGCTTAGATTTTCGGGAATTTTTAAAAAATACTTCCCGGATAGGTAGAGAATCGGAACTCTAGGAACCTTTATATATGGTCATCATCTATCGAAAACATAATTGAGTTTTACAGAAAATATCCTGGGTTCGATGCTAGGTCGAGGCAAAAATCGGCCGTTTAAAATGTATTGTGGCGATTTTTAAGATTTTTTTTGGACCCCTTCCCGATGTCATGGAAACTTGAAATTCGGCATGGAGTTGGAGATTATAAATATATTTCATAATCAAATTTTACACATTCGCTGATGGTCCTTGGTTCGATCCCAGGGCGCCATTTACATTTCTCAATGCATTTCTTATGGAGATAACGGAAACAAATTTTAGGTTCTTCCCGGCATGCTATCGACTTAAAACTTAGCGTGATAGAAGAACCAGTCTTAACAAATCAAACTATGCATTCATAGCTATCAATGTGTCCTGGGTTCGACACCAGGTGTCTCTGCAATCAGAAGTTGATCCGATTTTTAGGAATTATTTTGAAACCTTTCCCAATAATATAGAAACTTGAAATTTGGCTTATGGATTGAGATCATTAATAACTTTCAGAAACATTTTTTAAATTTCCACGATCGTCCTTGGTTCGAGTCCCGAGAGCCATTTACATTCGTGAACATTAAAGCGTCTTTTGAGGCAGCTGCGCCCAATATTTTTGCTTTAATTTTCACACATAATTAGAGATGGAGAAATTCTATTGTGCTGCATAGTGTGTATCACCAAAAAGACCCGGGTTCGATGCCGGACGAATAACTTGCAGCGAATTTAAAGAATATTTTCAATCCCCTTTTTTTTCTTTTGAGGACCGTCCCGATATGATGCCGAGATGAAATTAGTGTTGTCGATCTGCTTGCAGTATGCAAGCTACATTTTACTCGTATATAATAGATATATATATATAGAGAGAGGATACAAACTCACAGCCTAAACCACAAGAGTGATTGAGCTGAAATTTTTACGACATATTGGCCATAACGTATAACCTCCAGAAAAATTGCGATTTTGATCCTCAGTGTCATGGGTTCGATTCCAGAGGGCTCCAAAGTCCCGATTTTTCCCGTTTAAATGCATTGCTTTGATTTTCGGGAATTAAAAAAAAATACTTTCCGGATAGGTAGAGAATCGAAACTCTAGGAGCCTTTATATATGGTCATGATCTATCGAAAACATAAATGAGTTTTACGGAAAATAACCTGGGTTCGATGCTAGGTCGATGCAAAAATCTGCCGTTTAAAATGTATTGTGGCGATTTTTAAGATTTTTTTTGGACCCTTTCCCGATGGCATGCAAACTTGAAATTCGGTATTGGGTTAGATATCATAAATATATTTCATAATCGATTTTTATGTTTTCCCTGATGTTCCTTGGTTCGATCCCAGAGGGCCATTTACATTCCTCAATGCATTTCTTATGGAGATAACGGAAACAAGTTTAAGGTACTTCCCTGCATGCTATCGACTTAAAACTTAGCATGATGGAAGAACCAGTCTAAACAAATCAAACTATGCATTCATAGCTATCAATGTGTCCTGGGTTCGACACCAGGTGTCTCTGCAATCAGAAGTTGATCCGAATTTTAGGAATTATTTTGAAACCTTTCCCAATAATATAGAAACTTGAAATTTGGCATATAGATTGAGATCAATAATAAATTTCAGAAACATTTTTTTAATTTCCAAGATCGTCCTTGGTTCGAGTCCCAAGAGCCATTTACAATCGTGAACATTAGAGCGTCTTTTGAGGCAGTTGTAGCCAATATTTCTGCTTGAATTTTCACACATAGTTAGAGATGGTGATCTTCTATTGTTTTTCATAGTAGGTTTTCAGTAAGACCCGGGTTCGATGCCAGACGATGACATTTCAGCGAATTTTAAGAAAAAATTAAATCCTTTTTTTTTCTTTTGAGGACCGTCCCGATATAATGCCGACATGAAATTAGTGTTGTCGATCTGCTTGCAGTATGCAAGCTACATTTTACTCGTATATATATATATATACGAGTAAAATGTAGCTTGCATACTTCAAGCAGATCGACAACACTAATTTTATATCGGCATAATATCGGGTCGGTCCTTAATAGAAAAAAAAGGATTGAAATATTTCTTCAAATTCGCTGAAATTTCATCGTCTGGCAATGAACCCGGGTCATTCTGGTGAACTTACTATGCAGCACAATAGAAGATCACCGATTCTAACTATGTGTGAAAATTCAAGCAGAAATATTTGGCTACAACTGCCTCAAAAGACGTTTTAATTTTCACGAATGCAAATTGCTCTCTGGATTCGAACCAAGGACGATCTTGGAAATCTAAAACATGTTTCTGAAAGTTATTTATGATCTCTATCTATATGCGGAATTTCAAATTTCTATATTATTGGGAAAGGTTTCAAAATAATTCCTAAAAATCGGATCAACTTCTAATTGCAGAGACACCTGGTGTCGAACCAAGGACATATTGTAAGCTGTGAATGCACAGTTTGATTTGTAAAGACCTGTTCTTCTATCACGCAAAGTTTTAAGTCGATAGCATGCCGGGAAGTACCTTAATTTTGTTTCCGTTATCTCCGTAAGAAATGCATTGAGAAGTGCAAATGACCCCCTGGGATCGAACCAAGGACCATCAGCGAACATTTAAAATTCGATTTTGAAATATATTTATGATATCTATCCATGTGCCGAGTTTCAAGTATCCATGTTATCGGGAAAGGATCCAAAAAAAATCTTCAAAATCGCCGCAATGCATTTTAAACGGCCGATTTTTGCCCCGACGTAGCATCGAACCATGGACCATATTCGGCGATGGCTTTATCATTTTCTTTGGATATGCACGGCTTCTAGCGATTCCTCGAATTTCATTTCTCTCCTTTTCCGGGAAGTGCCTCAAAAAAATTTTCGAAAATCCCTGCCATGTAATCTTATGGGGAAAATCGCGACTTTGGGGCCTTCTGGAATCGAACCCATGACACCGAGGTTCAAAGTCGGCTTTTTCCTGGAGGTTACACCTCATGGCCATAACGTCGTAAAAATTTCAAGTCAATGACGCTTTTGGTTTAGCCTGTGAATTTGTATCCTATCTGGGTATCTGGGTATCTGGGTATCTGGGTATCTGGGTATCTATTATATATAGATGCTTCTCCGGATTCATTCATGTATCCATATATATATATAGCGAGGATACAAATTCACAGGCTAAACCACAATCGTCATTGACCTAAAATTTTTACGACATATTGGCCATAACGTGTAACCTCCAGAAAAATTGCGATTTTGAACCTCAGTGTCGTTGGTTCGATTCCAGAGGGCCCCAAAGTCCCGATTTTTCCCGTTTAAATGCATTGCCGTGATTTTCGGGAATTTTTAAAAAATACTTCCCGGATAGGTAGAGAATCAAAACGCATGGAGCCTATATATATGGTCATGATCTATCGAAAACATAAATGATTTTCACGGAAAATTTCCTGGGTTCGATGCTAGGTCGAGGCAAAAATCGGCCGTTTAAAATGCATTGTGGCAATTTTTAAGATTTTTTTTGGACCCTTTCCCGATGGCAAGGAAACTTGAAATTCGGCATGAGGTTGGAGATCATACATATATTTCATAATCAAATTTTTTGTATTCGCTGATGGTCCTTGGTTCGATCCCAGAGGGCCATTTACATTCCTCCATGCATTTCTTATGGAGATAACAGTAAAAAGTTTTAGGTACTTCCCGGCATGATATCGACTTCAAAATTTGTATGAAATAAGATGAAGTCCTAATAAGTCATACTGTGCATTCAGAGCTACCAATATTTCCTGGGTTCGACACCAGGCGTCTCTACAATCAGTAAATTATCCGATTTTTAAAAAAATTATTTAAACCCCTTCACAATAATATTAAAACATGAAATTAGGCATATAGATAGAGAACATAGATACATTTCAAAAACGTGTTTTTTAAATTTCCTAGATCGTCCTTGGTTCGAATCCAGAGAGCCATTTACATTATTGAAAAGTAGGACGTCGTTTGAGGCAGTTGGAGCCAATATATCTGCTTGAATTTTCACACATAGTAAGATATGGTGATCTTCTGTTGAGCTGCATAGTAAGTTCACCATTAAGACCCAGGTTCGATGCCAGACGATTAAATTACAGCGAATTTAAGAGTAATTTCCATCCTTTTTTTTCTTTTTTGACGGCCTTCCCGCTATGATGCCGAAATGAAATTAGTGTTTGCGATCTGCTTGCAGTATGCAAGCTACATTTTACTCGTATATATGAATGAATCCGGAGAAGCATCTATATATAATAGATATATATAGAGAGGATACAAACTCACAGCCTAAACCACAAGAGTGATTGAGCTGAAATTTTTACGGCGTATTGGCCATAACGTTTAACCACCAGAAAAATTGCGATTTTGATCCTCAGTGTCATGGGTTCGATTCCAGAGGGCCCCAAATTCCCGATTTTTCCCGTTTAAATGCATTGCTTTGATTTTCGGGAATTAAAAAAAAATACTTGCCGGATAGGTAGGGACTTAAAACTCAAGGAGCCTTTATATATGGTCATGGTCTATCGAAAACATAAATGAGTTTTACGGAAAATAACCTGGGTTCGATGCTAGGTCGATGCAAAAATCTGCGATTTAAAATGCATGGTGGCGATTTTTAAGATTTTTTTTGGACCCTTTCCCGATGGCATGGAACATTGAAATTCGGTATGGGGTTAGATATCATAAATATATTTCATAATCGATTTTTATGTTTTCCCTGATGTTCCTTGGTTCGATCCCAGAGGGCCATTTACATTCCTCAATGCATTTCTTATGGAGATAACAGAAACAAGTTTAAGGTACTTCCCGGCATGCTATCAACTTAAAACTTAGCATGATAGAAGAACCAGTCTTAACAAATCAAACTATGCATTCATAGTTATCAATGTGTCCTGGGTTCGACACCAGGTGTCTCTGCAATCAGAAGTTGATCCGATTTTTAGGAATTATTTTGAAACCTTTCCCAATAATATAGAAACTTGAAATTTGGCATATAGATTGAGATCAATATTAACTTTCAGTAACATTTTTTAAATTTTCAAGATCGTCCTTGGTTCGAGTCCCTAGAGCCATTTACATTCGTGAACATTAGCGCGTCTTTTGAGGCAGTTGTAGCCAATATTTCTGTTTGAATTTTCACACATAGTTAGAGATAGTGAATTTCTATTGTGTTTCATAGTAGGTTTTCCAGTAAGACCCGGGTTCGATTCCAGACGATGAAATTTCAGCGAATTTTAAGAAACAATTAAATCCTTGTTTTTCTTATGAGGACCGTCCCGATGTGATGCCGATATGAAATTAGTATTGCCGATCTGCTTGCAGTATGCAAGCTACATTTTACTCGTATATCTAATATATATAGATGCTTCTCCGGATTCATTCATATATCATATCTATTATATATAGATGCTTCTCCGGATTCATTCATATCTATTATATATAGATGCTTCTCCGGATTCATTCATATATATACCTATATAGATAGATAGGATACAAATTCACAGCCTAAACTACAAGCGTCATTGATCTGAAATTTTTTTGACATATTGGCCATAACGTGAAACCCCCAGGAAAAAAGAGACTTTGATCCTCAGTGTCATAGGTTCGATTCCAGAGGGCCCCAAAGTCCCGATTTTTCCCGTTTGAATGCATTGCCGTGATTTTCGGGAATTAAAAAAAAATACTTTCCGGATAGGTAGAGAAGTAAAACTCAAGGTGCCTATATTTATGGTCTTGGACTTTCGAAAACATCAATGACTTTTACAAAAGTTATCCTGGGTTCGATGCTAGGACGATGCAAAGATCTGCCCTTTAAAATACATGGGAGCCGTTTTTCATTATTTTTTTAGATGCACTTATCGAAATGATAGGATGTTCGTGCTTGGCTGGAAGATGTATGGTACGAATAAGTTTTAGAAAAAAATTTTCATAAGACCGTACTGTTCCTGGGTTCGAAGCCAGAGCACAATAACGTTTCTCTCATAAGGAATATAAAGGAAAAGTAGGACGTCATTTGAGGCAGTTGTAACCAATATTTCTGCTTGAATTTGCATACGCGGTTAGAGATGGTGTTTTTCTTTTGTGCTGCATAGAAAGTATTGCCTGAAAGACCCGGGTTCGATGCCGGGCGGTAAAAATATCACCCATATATAATACTATGGGGTATCTTTTCATAATTTTTTTATGCATTTATCGATATGTAAGGGAGCTCTTGCTTAGATGGAAGATGTATATTAACACTTTGTTTAAGAAAAAAAATAGATAAGACCATGCTGTTCCTGGGTTCGATGCCAGAGCACATTATAATTTCTCAAATAAGGAGTGTATGTGAATAGTAGGACGTCGTTTGAGGTAGTTGCACCTAATAGTTTTGCTTGAATTTTCACACATAGTTTCATATGGTAATTTTCTATTTTGCTGCATAGTAAGTACACCAGGAAGAACGGGGTTCGCTGCCAGGTGATTAAATTGCAGCGAATTCTACGAATATTTTGAATTTTTTTTTCTTTTGATGTCCGTCCCGATATGATGCCGATATGAAATTAGTGTTGTCGATCTGCTTGCAGTATGCAAGCTACATTTTACTCGTATCATATATATATATATATATATATAGAGAGGATACAAAGTCACAGGCCAAACCACTAGCGTCAATGGCTTGAAATTTTTACGACATATTGGCCATAACGTATAACCTCCAGAAAAATTGCGATTTTGAACCTCAGTGTCATGGGTTCGATTCCAGAGGGCCCCAAAGTCCCGATTTTTCCCTTTTAAATGCATTGCTTAGATTTTCGGGAATTTTTAAAAAATACTTCCCGGATAGGTAGAGAATCGAAACTCTAGGAGCCTTTATATATGGTCATGATCTATCGAAAACATAAATTAGTTTTACGGAAAATATCCTGGGTTCGATGCTAGGTCGAGGCAAAAATCGGCCGTTTAAAATGTATTGTGGCGATTTTTAAGATTTTTTTTGGACCCTTTCCCGATGTCATGGAAACTTGAAATTCGGCATAAGGTTGGAGATTATAAATATATTTCATAATCAAATTTTACATGTTCGCTGATGGTCCTTGGTTCGATCCCAGGGCGCCATTTACATTTCTCAATGCATTTCTTATGGAGATAACGGAAACAAATTTTAGGTTCTTCCCGGCATGCTATCGACTTAAAACTTAGCGTGATAGAAGAACCAGTCTTAAAAAATCAAACTATGCATTCATAGCTATCAATGTGTCCTGGGTTCGACACCAGGTGTCTCTGCAATCAGAAGTTGATCCGATTTTTAGGAATTATTTTGAAACCTTTCCCAATAATATAGAAACTTGAAATTTGGCAAATGGATTGAGATCATTAATAACTTTCAGAAACATTTTTTAAATTTCCACGATCGTCCTTTGTTCGAGTCCCGAGAGCCATTTACATTCGTGAACATTAGAGCGTCTTTTGAGGCAGCTGCGCCCAATATTTTGCTTCAATTTTCACACATAATTAGAGATGGAGAAATTCTATTGTGCTGCATAGTGTGTATCACCAAAAAGACCCGGGTTCGATGCCGGACGAATAACTTGCAGCGAATTTAAAGAATATTTTCAATCCCCTTTTTTTTCTTTTGAGGACCGTCCCGATATGATGCCGAGATGAAATTAGTGTTGTCGATCTGCTTGCAGTATGCAAGCTACATTTTACTCGTATATATATACGAGTAAAATGTTGCTTGCATACTGCAAGCAGATCGGCAATTCTAATTTCATATCGGCATCATATCGGGATGGTCCTCTTAATAAAAAAAAAGGATTTAATTTTTTCTTAAAATTCGCTGAAATTTCATCGTCTGGAATCGAACCCGGGTCTTACTGAAAACCTACTATGAAACACAATAGAAGATCACCATCTCTAACTATGTGTGAAAATTCAAGCAGAAATATTGGCTACAACTGCCTCAAAAGACGCTCTAATGTTCACGAATGTAAATGGCTCTCGGGACTCGAACCAAGGACGATCTTGGAAACTTAAAAAAATTTTCTGAAAGTTATTATTGATCTCAATCTATATGCAAAATTTCAAGTTTCTACATTATTGGGAAAGGTTTCAAAATAATTCCTAAAAATTGGATCAACTTCTGATTGCAGAGACACCTGGTGTCGAACCCAGGACACATTGATAGCTATGAATGCATAGTTAGATTTGTTAAGACTGGATCTTCTATCATGCAAAGTTTTTAGTCGATAACATTCCGGGAAGTACCTTAAACTTGTTTCCGTTATCTCCATAAGAAATGCATTGAGGAATGTAAATGGCCCTCTGGGATCGAACCAAGGAACATCAGGGAAAGCATAAAAATCGATTATAAAATATATTTATGATATCTAACCTCATACCGAATTTCATGTTTCCATGGCATCGGGAAAGGGTCCAAAAAAAATCTTAAAAATTGCCACAATGCTTTTTAAACGGCAGATATTTGCATCGACCTAGCATCGAACCCAGGTTATTTTCCGTAAAACTCATTTATGTTTTCGATAGATCATGACCATATATAAAGGCTCCTTGAATTTTGATTCTCTACCTATCCGGGAAGTATTTTTTTTAAATTCCCGAAAATCAAAGCAATGCATTTAAACGGGAAAAAATCGGGACTTTGGAGCCCCCTGGCATCGAACCCATGACTTTGAGGATCCTAATCGCAATTTTTCTGGTGGTTACACGTTATGGCCAATACTCCGTAAAAATTTCAGCTCAATCACTCTTGTGGTTTAGGCTGTGAGTTTGTATCCTCTCTATATCTATTATATATAGATGCTTCTCCGGATTCATTCATATATACGAGTAAAATGTAGCTTGCATACTGCAAGCAGATCGGCAATACTAATTTCATATCGGCATCATATCGGGACGGTCTTTAAAAGAACTGCCTCCAAAGACGTTCTAATTTTCACGAATTTAAATGGCTCTCTGGACTCGAACCAAGGACGATCGTGGAATTCTAAAATATGTTTCTGATAGAAATTTATGATCTCTATATATATGCCGAATTTCAAGTTTCTATTTTAGTGGGAAAGGTTTCAAAATAATTCCTAAAAATCGGATCAAATTCTGATTTCAGAGACACCTGGTGTCGAACCCAGGACGTATTGCAAGCTGTGAATGCAGAGTTTGATTTGTAAAGACTTACTCTTGTATCAAGCAAAGTTTGAAGTTGATAGCATGTCGGAAAGTACCTAAATTTTGATTCCGTAGTCTCCGTAAGAAATGCATTGAGAAGTGCAAATGGCCCTCTGGGATCGAACCAAGGACCATCAGCGAACATGTAAAATTTGATTATGAAGTATATTCATGATATCTATCCACGTGCCGAGTTTCGAATATCCATGTTATCGGGAAAGGATCCAAAAAAAATCTTCAAAATCGCCGTAATGCATTTTAAACGGCCGATTTTTGCCCCGACCAAGCATCGAACCATGGACTATATTCTAAGATGTTTTTCTGATTTTCGTTGGATACGCACGGCATCTAACGATCCCTCGAGTTTCAACTCTTTCTCTCCCCGGGAAGTACCTCAAAAAAATTTTCGAAAATCCCCGCCATGTATTCTTATGGAGAAAATCGCGACTTTGGGGCCCTCTGGAATCGAACCCATGACCCTGAGGATCAAAATCGCAATTTTTCTGGCGGTTACACGTTATGGCCAATGCGTCGTAAAAATTTCAAGTCAATCACGCTGGTGGTTTAGGCTGTGAATTAGTATCCTATCTATCTATCTATCTATATAGGTATATACATGAATGAATCCGGAGAAGCATCTATATATAATAGATAGCTATATAGCTATATAGATAGGATACAAATTCACAGGCTAAACTACAAGGGTCATTGCCTTGAAATTTTTATGACGTATTGGCCATAACGTGAAACCCCCAGGAAAAAAGCGACTTTGATCCTCAGTGTCATGGGTTCGGTTCCAGAAGGCCCCAAAGTCCCGATTTTCTCCATAAGGATACATGGTGGCGATTTTCAAAATTTTTTAAATAATACTTCCCGGACAGGTAGAGAATCGAAATTCAAGGAGATTACAGATATGGTCAAGATCTATTATAAACATTAATGATTACTAATGAGAACGTCCTTGGTTCGATGCTAGGACGATGCAAAAATCCCGCATTTAAAATGCATGGGGATAGTTTTTCATTAATTTTTTTGATGCACTTACCGGAATGTAAGGAATTTTTCGCTCAGCTAGAAGATATATATTAAGAAATGGTTTAAGAAAAAAAATTTCATAAGCCCGTACTATTCCTGGGTTCGATGCCAGAGCACATTAACATTTGTCTCATAAGGAATATAAGGGAAAAGTAAGTCGTCGTTTGAGGCCGTTGCAGCCAATATTTCTTCTCGAATTTTCACACAAAGTTAGAGTTAGTGATCTTCTATTACGTTGCATAGGAAGTATTACCAGAAAGATCCGGGTTCGATGCCGGGCGGCAAATATGTCTCCCGTTTAAAATGCATTGGTTTAGTATTTCATTATTTTTTTGATGAACTTATCGAAATGATAGGAAGTTCGTACTCGGCTGGAAGATGTACGAAAAGAATTGGTTTTAGAAAAAAAATTAGATAACACCGTACAATTCCTGGGTTCGATGCCAGAGCACATTAGCATTTCCCTCATAAGGAATATAAGGGAAACGTAGGACGTTGTTTGAGGCAGTTGCAGGTAATATTTCTGCTTGAATTTTCACAGATAATTAGAGATGGTGATCTTCTATTGTGCTGCATAGTAAGTATCACCAGGAAGACCCGGGTTCGATGCCGGATGAAGAAATTGCAGCGAATAATCAGAATATTTTCAATCCATTTTTTTTTCTTTTGACGGCCTTCCCGATATGATGCCGACATGAAATTAGTGTTGTCGATCTGCTTGCAGTATGCAAGCTACATTTTACTCGTATATATATATATATATGGATACATGAATGAATCCGGAGAAGCATCTATATATAATAGATATATATAGAGAGGATACAAACTCACAGGCTAAACCACTAGCGTCAATGGCTTGAAATTTTTACGACATAGTGGCCATAACGTAGAACCTCCAGAAAAATTGCGATTTTGAACCTCAGTGTCATGGGTTCGATTCCAGAGGGCCCCAAAGTCCCGATTTTTCCCGTTTAAATGCATTGCATTGATTTTCGGGATTAAAAAAAAAATACTTTCCGGGTAGATAGAGAATCAAAACTAAAGGAGCCTATATATATGAATATGATCTATCGAAAACATAAATGAGTTTTACGGAAAATAGCTTGGGTTCGATGCTAGGTAGAGGCGAAAATCGGCCGTTTAAAATGCATTGTGGCGATTTTTAAGATTTTTTTTGGACAACTTTCCGAATGCATGGAAACTTGAAATTCGGCATGGGGTTAGAAATCATAAATATATTTCATAACCAAATTTTACCTATTCGCTGTTGGTCCTTGGTTCGATCCCAGAGGGCCATTTGCACTCCATAATGCATTTCTTATGGGGATAACGGAAACACATTTTTGGTACTTCCCGGCATGATATCGACTTCAAACTTTGTATGAAATTAGATCAAGTCCTAGCAAGTCATTTTGTGCATTTACAGCTTCCAATACGTGCAGGGTTCGACACCAGGCGTCTCTACAATCTGTCACTGATCCGATTTTTAAGATATTTTGAACGCCTTCCCAATAGTGTTAAAACTTGAAATTCGGCATATATATAGAACTTATAGATACATTTCGAAAACATATTTTATATTTCCTAGATCGTCCTTGGTTCGAATTCAGAGAGCTATTAACATTCGTTAAAAGTAGGTCTTCGTTTGAGGCAGTTGCAGCCAATATTTCTGCTTGAATTTTCACACGTATTTAGAGAAGATGATCTTCTGATGTGCTGCATAGAAATTTCACCAAAAATACCCGGGTTCGATGCAAAACGATTAAATTGCAGCGAATTTTAAGAATATTTTTAATCCTTTTTTTCCTTTCCGGGACCGTCCCGATATAATGCCGTTATGAAATTAGTGTTGTCGATCTGCTTGCAGTATGCAAGCTACAATTTACTCGTATATATATATGGATACATGAATGAATCCGGAGAAGCATCTATATATAATAGATATATAGAGAGGATACAAACTCACATGCCAAACCACAAGCGTCATTGACTTCAAATTTTTACGACATATTGGCCATAGAGTGTAACCGCCAGAAAAATTGCGATTTTGCACCTCAGTGTCATGGGTTCGATTCCAGAAGGCCCCAAATCTCGATTTTTCCCGTTTAAATGCATTACCGTGATTTTCGGGAATTTTTAAAAATACTTCCGGGATAGGTAGAGAATCGAAAATCTAGGGGCCTTTATATATGGTCATGATCTATCGAAAACATAAATTAGTTTTTCGGAAAATATCCTGGGTTCGATGCTAGGTCGATGCGAAAATCGGCCGTTTAAAATGCATTGTGGCGATTTTTAAGATTTTTTTGGACCCCTTCCCGATGGCATGGAAACTTGAAATTCGGCATGGAGTTGGAGATTATAAATTTATTTCATAATCAAATTTTACATATTCGCTGATGGTCCTTGGTTCGATCCCAGGGCGCCATTTACATTTCTCAATGCATTTCTTATGGAGATAACGGAAACAAATTTTAGGTATTTCCCGGCATGCTATCGACTTAAAACTTAGCGTGATAGAAGAACCAGTCTTAAAAAATCAAACTATGCATTCATAGCTATCAATGTGTCCTGGGTTCGACACCAGGTGTCTCTGCAATCAGAAGTTGATCCGATTTTTAGGAATTATTTTGAAACCTTTCCCAATAATATAGAAACTTGAAATTTGGCATACGGATTGAGATCATTAATAAATTTCAGAAACATTTTTTAAATTTCCAAGATCTTCCTTGGTTCGAGTCCCGAGAGCCATTTACATTCGTGAACATTAGAGCGTCTTTTGAGGCAGTTGTAGCCAATATTCCTGCTTGAATTTTCACACATAGTTAGAGATGGTGATCTTCTATTGTGCTACATAGTAAGTTCACCAGTAAGATCTGGGATCGATGCCAGACGATGAAATTTCAGCGAATTTTAAGAAAAATTTCAATCCTTTTTTTTTTTTCTTTTGAGGACATTCCCGATATGATGCCGATATGAAATTAGTATTGCCGATCTGCTTGCAGTATGCAAGCTACATTTTACTCGTATATATATGCATATGCAAAATATAAGAAAAATAATTAACTACTTTCACTCGCTTTCATTGCCTCGACTACCCGTCATTCTATAGTGGCAGACAAGATATTTTTCCTTTCATTGTGAACCACAAGCACACTATGGTCGCTCAGAATAAGTCTGTTCATGGAAAGTGATCGCTCAATTTCACAGGTTGTCGTAGATGCATACCTCAGCGTAGCCACTCCACAGAGAGTTTTTGGAGAATGTTTGGCGTCTGCCATTTGAAATTGAGAGTCTGAGCTAAATCACGCATCAACTCGAAGCCTTCAAAATCAAAATGCTGTATAACCTGAAGTAAAAAAATAAAATAAAGTTTTCCTCTTAAATTTGGAACGTGCAGTTGTAGTGATAATTATGTGAGCAAAACTGGTAGGAATTCAATCACATATAATGGAATTGATTCATCAGTCACAAATGTAACTTCAGATAGTTATTTACATTCTTAATTTTTTTGAAGCATTGAACACGCAAGCTTCCAGCCATGTTCCAAATCTAGTGAGGACCGGAGGCAATGGCAGTTCATGGCAAAATGCTTCATTTATTTCCACGCGCGATGGTGCTTTCGGAAATACCTGCGAAAATTTTACAAATGAGTTCCGCAGCAATAATTTTGCGATTAAATTTTATTTTTATTCAGATTAAGAGAAAGCACCTGAAATGCTGTATTTTTTTAGATATCGGTTTCACATAAGTATACGCTGCATACGAAATAATGAATAATGCTTGAATTTTTCATTTCTTAAAGCTTCATAACGATACCTATCGTAGTTTTCCCGAAATGGGATGGTAATTGAATGGAAAATATCGGTCGCTAACTGTGTAAGTCTGCGCAGAGTTAGTGATTTTTCAGCATTTCCGTATCTAATTAGGAACTATGGTTTGCAATATTAAAACACGGGTCACACTAGGCTGTTTACCAGCTGGTGGTAGCACCAGCAAGCAAGCTGGTTTTGTGGTCACGATCCATAAACTAGCTGCCAGTACCAATGGCTACTTCGCAAGAATATGTCGTCTGTGGGTAGAAAGAAAAAAATCCTCAAGTGGCTATTAAGAATTGAAGTGAGTGAGCTTTGTTCGGATATGCTAAAACAGGAGAGGCGGTTCGGCCATTGATGCAACGAAGAGAAACGTTGGGAGCATCTTCAATGCTTTTAGAAGAACTTAATGACGAAGATCCAGAAACCTAGTGAAAGGTTTTACGAATGTTAGCCAGGCAATTTGAAGAGTTGTGTGAACTAGTCACACCTCTAAATTAATTGACAAGTTACCAGCTTGAGAAAGTCCAGTGCGTTGTTCAAAGAAAAATTAAGCGTTATGAGCGGAATGCATAAATCAATTTTTCTAAATCTTCTCTTCTTTCTTTTATGCTTTCACCGCCCCCTTACAGTTATTCATCGCCTCCCAAATGCACCTAGAGCCATCACCGCCCCCTAGATCGCTGCAACGACCACCAGGGGGCGGTAGCGCCCACTTTGGGAATCACTGGGCTACACGACCTTTGGATCGATGCACTGAGTGAGTGTGATACCTTCATTGGCAGATGTGAAAACACAATTATAACTTGGTGAGACTTGATCTTATTTAATGCAAATTTTGATGTCACTATCATACTGGGAAGGACCAAAAATAGGATTCCGTTATCCCCGTAAGAAATGCATTGAGGAATGAAGGTAACACTCTGAGATCGAACCAAGGACCATCAGCGATACGGTAAACAGCGTATATAAAATCTATTCATGATTTATATCTACAAGCCAAGTTTCTAGTTTCCATCTTATACGGAAGTGATTCAAAAAATCTTAAAAATCGCCGCAATGCATTTTAAATAGGGGAATAATTGCCCTGAACTAGCGTCGAACCGAGGATAATCCTTAAAGATGGTTTTCGTCGAATATGCTCGGATTCTAGCGATACCTATAATTTCATCTCTCGAATTTGCCGAAAAGTGCCTCAAAAAATTTTCGAAAAAACCTGCTATGTATCTATATGGAGAAAATATGTTCTTTTGGGTCTTCTGGCATCAAACCCATGAAACTGAGGATCAAAGTCGCACTTTTTCTGCCTGTCACATGTTATGGCCAGTTCGTCGTAAAACTTTCAAGTCAGCGGCACTTGTGGAACATGGTTAGAATTTTGATATTGAGCATTAATTTCCCTTTTTGCAATAAGTGAGAGGTCGAGGCAACAAGTTAAGCGGATATAATGTTGTATGAATGATTTAGAGTAATACATGTACGGGTCTATGAAAATACCAAGCAATGGAACACACTTATAGGTGTGAATTACGATTGAATTCTCAACATTACTAGCCAAGATAAATACGTACTATTACGTAATGGATTTAAATTTATGAATAACTTGCGAAAAATACGACAGCAAAACGGATATTTCTACATCTTCAATGCCTAAATGCGTAACCTGCGAGCCTCATCACATGTATATGAAAAGGGTGCACGCACCTAAGATAAGTTTAACTTATTTATTACGGTCGTGTATAATCTACGAAATAAATAACCATTGAAGAATTTAGTCTTAAAATGTATTTTCTTAATATATTCGACAGTAACCGAACGGTCAAAGTTACAAGGTTGATACAAATTATTAACGTCAGAAAAATATAATCTCCAAATCATTAAGCAACATTTACTTAATCCTCTATCTTCCTTAGGTTCTCATTACACGTCATCACGCCCTAACACATATGACGAAGAAATACTTGCAGAACGCCTGGAAATCCTACAAATATTTCGTAGTTAACGAATACGAGATTTATATTTTAAACTTTTAGCGTGCAGGATTTCACGTACTACATTACTGTTAAAGATGATGTCTATCTCATGCAAAGAAATTGGTATTCTCTTGACGACGCACAGTGGGCTGGATTCGTGAAAAGCTGGCCAAAAATAAGAAAGTGGTTTTTTTGAGTGCGGACTTTGAACCTTCGCATAGTCATTTTTAAATATATTTTCTATATATAACTGCGGAATAACTTGCGTTTGTTCCCGCGAATTACAATTCTACAGGGATTCAAAGTTGACCAAATTTGACAAAAAATGCAGGTCTTCTATTTTTCGGAAGATTCTTCAACTTCAAGCAAATCCTGAACCAAAACGAGCAAACTCATCGGGAGAAAAACGATGCAGTATTATACTCCTAACCTGTTTCCTTCATAATACTGGGTCTGAATGATCGCATTTGTATATTTGCAATATTTATACAACAAAATGACGAAGCCTTATTTTTCTGCAAGTTTTAAATTACGATGTCCAGCGACGCCGTCCCGCGATGTCCCGAGACCTCATCCCGCGATGTCCAGAGACACAGTCCCGCGTAGCCGTCCCGTGATGTCCCGCGAAGTCCTGCATAGACGTCCCGCGATGTTCCGCGACGTTCCGCGACGCAGTGCCGCGACGCAGTGCCGCGATGTCCCGCGAAGACCCGCGTAGCCGTCCCGTGACGTGCCGCGATGTCCCGTGAAGTCCCACGTAGACGTCCCGCGACGTGCCGCGACGCAGTGCAGCGATGTCCCGCGAAGTACCGCGTAGCCGTCCCGCGAGGTGCCGCGACGCAGTTCCGCGATGTCCCGCGAAGTCCCGCGTAGCCGTCCCGCAACGCGGTGCCGCGATGTCCCGCGAAGTCCCGAGTAGCCGTCCCGCGACGCAGTGACGCTATGTCCCGCGATGTCCCGCGACGTTCCGCGACGCAGAGCCGCGATGTCCGGCGAAGTCCCACGTAGCCGTCCCGCGAAGTTCCGCGACGCAGTGCCGCGATGTCCCACGAAGTCCCGCGTAGATGTCCCGCGATGATCCGCGATGTCCGGCGAAGTCCCGCGTAGCCGTCCCGCGAAGTTCCGCGACGCAGTGCCGCGATGTCCCGCGAGGTCCCGCATAGCCGTCCCGCGACGTGCCGCGACGCAGTCCCTCGATGTCCCGCGTAGCCGTTCCGCGACGTGGGGCCGCGTTGTCCCGCGATGTTTCGTGAAATCCCGCGTAGTCGTCCCGCGATTGTCCCGCGATGCCGTCCCGCGATGTCTAACGAAGCTGTCCCGCGCTGTCCCACGACAATCTACTCCGATTTCCTCCCGAACACCGGCTTTTGACGCCCTTCCTTCCGTCCTAGTCCCGACGCGCTCCCACGACGGCATCCGTTGATTCCCTCCCCTTCTAGCCACCTCTCTACGACATTCCCGGACAACCTACCCCAGACGCCCACCCTATGATCCTGTAGCCAACTCTCCCAACGACCTCCTTCCCGATCACCTTCCCTTACGCCCTAACTTCAGACTCCCTCCCTCGACAACCTCACAGGATGCGTTCCCACGATCCCTCTCCCTGACGTCCTCATCGGACGCTTACCTTCGAGGACCTCCCTGTTTGCCTTCCCCCAAGCTTACCTCGACGCTTTCTCGATAGACCACCCCTTAAACCCACCTCCCCACGAGTTCGCCCGACTTTACTTTTATTTATTTTGCCTGGAGCAGATGAGGCCTATAGCCCCTCTTCTCTGCCCGTGTATGCTCTTTCGAGCAAAATTCAAAATGAATATATTGATAGTTACATACATAAATAATTACATACACAAATAATCACCTTACAAGACAGTTATAAATAAATAATGAAGATTAAATATACATAAATAGAATATAGATTCCAAATTCGTTAAGAATCAGAAAGATTGGGGAGATGGACAAAAATATATAATTGATAATATTATGCGTTGATAAATGAAGGAGTAACATAATTGAAAATGGAATAAACACAGAATAGATGAATGAAATATAACAATAAATGGTTATTTTACGTGCATCACAATGAGTTCATTGAAGAATAAACTTAATAATGGTTTAAATGATATAAGTAGAAATAAGTCCACTGAATTGTTCAAAATGTGTTTCAATAAATAGTTAAGTTAATAAGTTAACTTCACGGTTCACTTTCACTTCACTTCATTTGTCAGGTTTTTTATTCCTCAAGTATTTTTATTTGTATTAAAATTCATCCCGACGCAGTCAGTCGACGCCATCCCTCGTCGGATCTCTGAACGCAGTCTCCTGAAGAAGTCCTCCAACGCCGTTCCTCGAGGCAAAATAACATGTGTATTATTCACCAAGAACAAAGCATAGTCGATGAAAACACATTCACGTTAACTCCGGCAACGTAATCCGAAAATGGTATAAGAGGAGGCCATGCAAAGAACTACAGCGAATAACATTTTACTTATAACTCAATATTATTTATCGTATAAACTCAATAATCAAAATCTGGGTGCGTCTGGAATTGTAGAAATTATCCTATTTCACTATTATGTATCTACTATTACGTTCGATTTTATAAAAAAGTATCTTTACTAAATATTCTAATTGAGGTACATATATTATACCACATTTAGGATGACTTTATATAAAACCTTATTGAATATATAATAAGCGTGATTTACCGGAACTAATAAATGCTATAGGTATGTGAGGAGAACATTTATGATATTGAATACATGAAAGTTTAACCGACGAAGATTTTCTTATTGTGCGATGTTTGATAATGAATTGGTTTTTATTATTTATCCTGAAAACGAAGTTAGGCTTCATTTTGTCCGTCGAGTAGCACACAAACTATAAATTAAACAATGCGATTAAAAATATGAGTATTTTCTCCACTAAAGCGGCAAAGGAATCTAAGAGGGAAATTTTACAATTTAAAAATGCCGAAAGCTTGGGAGATTTTACGATGTATTGTTATCATAATTGCGGATGTCCTAAACTGCAGTGCATGAAGCTGGGGAAACCTCATTAAAAACGATATTAACGTCTTAAATCTCCTTCATTATTTCTTTGCATTAACATGCTTAAGTTGGAAATTGTTTAAAGGCGCAAATATAAAATGCCATGTAGTTTAAAACGGCGCGAACTTTGAGAAACTCTATCCATCTTAATCTAACTGTCTGGTGAGTGATTAATTACTTTAATAAAGAATGATGACTAATAAGTAAAAATAATAATTTGAAATCATTAATTATTTCTACTTTAACAATACCCAGGTGTGCTTCATGAACTATGGGACAGTTGAATATCCTTTAAAGTTTACTCTGAGATCAAAGAAAAACAATAAAGAATCGTAAAATTAGAGATTCTTGCGGAAATTACCCAACCGGATAAATATAGCTACAAATCCGAATACCGATTACTAATGTTTATATTCAATAGAAGTGATTGAAGCTATGGGATCCACAATTAAAACAATAATAATCATCTATATAACCTTCGTCGTTTTTATATATGCATATGCTTAAGTTTTAAATTATTGTTAACCGGCAACGTATCGTACAATGCCAAGTAGTGCAAACTTACTTTAACTATCTATCCATCACAAACGAACAGTTGACAGTGAGTGAGATTGGTGAGAAAAAAGGATAGATATGCTACCAAAATTTTTCTATGAGTTCAGCAATATCTAAAAATTAATAAAATAGTAATTACATAAGCTAAGAAGAGGAGTTATTCAAGCCTAACCTCAGGCCATAGCTTCACTGCAGACCCTTGGAACAATATAGGAAACAAATTCCAGTAAAGATATTTTCAGTGTCAGAGATTATTAATGAAGGACAAGACATTGAACTTGTGAAAAGTATGCTCAACAATAAGGAGTCATCATCGGTAGTAATCTTTGTCGTCTAATTATTCACTAATCGATATGTGAATCAACGATCGGTAACTCTGATGAAAAATAAATATAAAAGTGACTCCACATAAGTCAGGGATCTTTAGTTCTCTAGTTAACTCAATTCAAGAATATGATACAAGCAAAATCAAGATTGAATATCAATCGCGTAAGGAATTGAAAACGTACTGCGTAGTTAAAAATACAAGAGATATTCCACTAATGTTATTAAACTTCATGCAGCAACGTTTTAAACTAAATAATGGTGTACTATAAGTTTGAAATATAATTTTAAAAGTACTAACCTGCATAGGGAATCCAGAAGAATTCATTTGATAACCCTTCGCTGGACGAACGTTTTTTATTACTTTCGAGACACCCGGAAGAATCATCACCAAGAATAGATAGAATGAACTCCCTCAAAACATGAAAAAAAGTAAAAAAAACATGAATAAATTAAGCAGGTTATTCAATATATACGGAAAATATAGTACAATACGTGCATAAAAGCAAGCAGATGCTATTACAGATCAATGTAACTAGAATATCCTATGATACGTCTTAAGTCAAGATACGATAAAAAAATCGAAGAAGTTTGGGAGCTATCGCTTCGAGATTACAATCAATTCATTTGAGATAAAAAGCAGAGATATATTGACTGAAATGCATCTAACATAAAACACTAAAGGCTGTTTATGGAATTCCAATTGACAATTGTAATTCGGATTCACAAAATAATTTTTTATGAATAAAAATATTACGTAATGCAAAAATATTACTCGTGAAAATGAAATCAAGGAAATATTGCTCAATTTCGTTGCGTTGAGTAGTCTTATTAGTTTTAACTTACTATAGTTCTAATTTAATTAATATTTCATGACTACGGCGGAGGCACAATCTAACGGAGATATCTTTGCGATAAAAATGTAATTTGATAGTAGAGATAATTAACGACAAATCCATTTACCTGCATTCTATTGTTATAAAACATGAATGGTTCCTACGTTAGCATTGATTAGGTGTGCCTCGTTAACTACGAAAATAAAATATTCTAAAGCAGAATTGATCTGATTTAAAAAAAAAAAATGATCATACATTGATAAATTCTTGCTAAAGTTACTGAAATCGGATAAAAATATCGAAAAATACTAAAATATTGATGAATTTAATGATAGATAAATTCTTTATAAAGGTGGTTTCCTTTCTTAGACTCATTGAAGCCGAAGGCACCGCAGTAAAAGTAAAATTAATTACTTAAAAAACCTTCATCGACTTGATGCATTCTAATCCTTAAGTAATATATTTTAAACCAACAAAGTATTTTACAATTTCATGGAAGCCAAAGATGCAACAGATGAAAAGGATTCTCTATCTGCTGAATGTTATGAACTCTAATTATTTCCCAATAAATTCCCAAAAGGGTATTCACATAACCTCTCCTTCCCTTTCCCCTCCAAGCCCCCAGCACATTTAAGAAACTTTTAAAATATTTCTGTACCAGATGATGCTACTCCGGTAGCGAAACCGGTCGTCAGCTAAATTAAAGCGTGGAAAATTACACTGTTTTTATTCATTATCTATTTACTTATGGCTTATCTGCTCTCATTTGTTTTTCCATTTTCTTCGTCCGGGTATCTCCTTACTAATCTCTCAGTAACAGCATGACGAGGATGGTTTCTTCGGTTAGAAATAATTCAGACTATTGATTATAGATCGGAAAGCAATTACTATGAATCCCAAAAAATCTAGCAACTAACTCATAAAATGTTCCAATAAAATAACGTAATGACCTTTCATCATATACTTAAGGATCGAAGATGTTAAGGAACTATCTTTTAGGTATTCATTAAATTCATTAATTCAACCTCAAAGGGTTGAATATATATAATATATAGAATATATCTTAACTTATATACTTAAATAAAATACTAGTAGTTGAGTTCTACTAATACCTGAATTTAAATTTAATAATTTGGAATTTAATATGAAATATAATCCTAATTCGATCGAAGATCAAATGGAAATTACGTGTATTAAAATGAAAATCAAATTTCTCGTTTAATGCGCTCTTGAATTCGTATGAGCTCGCGTAAAGGATAATTTATTTTCGAAAAATTAAATCAAATGTTTAGAGTTTATGATTTGTAGATGTGGAATTTTGGGATAGTGTCGCCTTTAATTTGATAGAAACACTTATTATTTATAAAAAACCATTTGATATCTAATGACTGTCTATCTATACCATGTTTTTAGAGGAGAGACGTGAAATAATCCTTTCAGAATGAAAAACGTATATTAATAATTGGAAAGAATAATATAGTTTGTATATATTCGTCACATAAATCAAAAATGTAACAGAATAAATCGAAATGCAATTCATTATATTTTATTATTCAGTATTCAGTCTGATTTTGATAGCTGTATTCCGAAATAAATGGGGAAATTGTTTAGTGATAAATAGATTGCAGAAAAATATATATTAGAAAAGAGTGATTATCTATGCGAAACGAAAGGGTTGAATAATATGTATGTCCGACAGATGATACCGAAAATATAATATTAACTTGAAATACTACGTCCCGTTCAAGTAATCTTTTAAATCTCGAAAACTGATGTTATTTATTAAACATTCTATGGTCTTGTTTCGAACTTTGTAACTTCAAATATCTATATACTGCTTTATAATTTTTTAAATTTCTCTCACATCAAAGATGCGGAATGATGTTTTAATAAAACCCTTAAGCTTTGTTTTATATAAATAAACCGTTCTGACCATATCTCAAATATTAAGAAAATAACATTTAACTGGATGACTTAAATAATGCATGAATACGTAAATTAATTTATTAAGAAAAAGCTTCTGGAATATTTGTACTGCGTCGATAAAATATTTTACACTCGTACTGCATAAAATTTGAAAGTAATGAAAGAAACGGCGAAAATTCTGGTAAGGCAGAAAATATCATTATAAAAGAACTCACCTGAATCGGGAATCCGGAAGATATCATTTTGTTTATTGGCATGTTCGCTATCACAGAAAAGCATACCGAATAATCATCCAAAAATGAGTGACTTCCTCAAGACTTGAAAAAAGAAAAAATCACAAATTAATCTCGCAATTAATTAATTATATCCATAAAATTAGCATGAATTATATCGAACAGATTTTAGTACCAATCAATCTAACTAGTAATTTTTATGCAACGTAGTTGCGCTGTTACGCTGGAGGTATTAAACATCAGAAAGAATAAATGTCGGAAAATATCATAATAAAATAGCTAACCTGTATCTTATATACAAAATACATCATTTGATGATCCTAATTTGAACGCACTTTCGGTATCACACCCAAGACATACAAAAGAATCATCCATATGCGAGAGAGCTCACTTCATCAAACATGAAAAAGAAAAAGGCAAACTTTAACAAATTGTATAAAAAATTATTTAAGATTTTAATGAAATAATAATTAATTATTTCCATAAAATATTGTACGATTCATCCGCAAGTGCAATCTGACGCTAGTAGCAATTGCTAAGAGTAGGATTTCCAATACGACCTCGTTAGACGAGTTTGGATTCCAAATCGAAGATTTTAAGAGATGATTTTAATTATCAGAGATAATCAGCCCAGCTAAAGTGGGTAATTTATATGGTGAGATTCCAAATCGAAGATGTTAAGGAACTATCTATTAGGCATTCAGTAAATTAATTAATTCAACCTCAAACGCGAAGATATCTTAACTGATATACATAAATAAAACACTAGTAGTTGATTACTTATTTAATTTATATTTAAAATTTGAATTTTTATCCAATAAAAATATTGAAGCGAAACGGGAATTAATAATATGCGAATAAAGCAAATATCTTAAAAAAATAAATAATGGAAAATTTAAATCCAAAATCTATTCCGAACGCGCGTTAGAAGGATATTTGATGGAATTAAAAAATGTTATTAATGATTACCCCAGAAATTCCGTTTAAGACAAAGTACTGTGCTAGGATACGTTTTAGAATAACGTGAATTTGGATCCGTGACGTGAAACGTGAAAAAAGATTCCTAACTGATATCCATTCATGATTCGAGGGTGAGCATAAAAAGTTACATACTACCAAGAGAGTCGGTACCAATACTCCGAATTTAAATTCAAAGTCAATTTGAATAAATTATCAAAAGGAAAGTTTACAGAAAGAAATTCCAGCTGCCAATCACTGCCTTCACTGTGTTAAAGTGCATATTGGCAGCATCAGACTAGAAATTGTATGGGGAATTCAAAATATTTTCAAAGAAATATTTGAATGATTATTATAATTTATTAAATGTACTGTAAAAAGTCAAATAATTAAGTCAAACTTAAAAAATCGTCGTATGAAATTTAATTAAGAAACTGAAAAACTTATTTACATCAAAGAATATCTTGTAATGATGCTTTAGTTCATTAGACTACTATCAAAGATGCCTCTTATCTTATGTATACATTGTACATGTAATGATTTCAATGATAAAGAGGCAGCGATGCAGTTTTAGTAATAGGATTGGGAGGAGAGGACTGGTAGTACTCACGAATTGGTCTCGAAACCAGTAGATGCTGATGAGGTGCTCCACTGTAAAGAAAGAAATAAGATTAAGAATATGATAGCTTTACATGACAAATCCTTTCGCTGTCGTTTTCTGTCGAAACGGGTATGGATTATCCAGGAGTCGATTATGGCATTCCGAGAAAATACACTTTCCCCAAATCTGAAAAAATTGAAACGTCAAACTAATAAAATAGATTGAATAAGGCATACATAGTGCATGAAGTTGGAAGGACGACACTTTGACCTTCGGAAATCGAGGATAAAGTATTCAAGGAATTCGGTACGCGATTTCGGGTCTAAGGAAATCATTAGCATCTCAGCTAACTTTTCGGCCACAACAATACTTTGAGAGCAGAGAATAGGGAAAGCGAAAGATCAATATGCATGTAAACAACTTTCACCAGCTCACAGTAATTTACAGTTAATTGGAGGGCGAAAGTGTATCAGACGAGACGTAATGTCCAAATTTTTACAGAAAAGATAGTCCAACTCTGTGAAGTCTTAGAGCTCTGATTATTAATGCCAAAGAACGCGTGGATTTATGAATGATCGTTAGAGTCTAAATTGGCATCTGTTATAAACTAAAATTGAGAGACTAAATAGCAGAGACGATTCAATGATAAAAAACTGCATTGTATCGATTAAAATCAGTAAAGGTACAACAAATTATCTTACTCAAGGGAAATAAAATAATTTAATTCTCATAGTATGTATGAGGCATATGATTACGCCTTCTTTTGTAATCCAAAAATATTGATTTAGAGAGTGATCCTAAAAAGCATAATAGTGTAATATTGCAAAGTAGATTTTCATCCTTATCTTAATCATACCTACAACGGTTTTAGATCATCATGCTTCCGTGACATTTAATTTTCATTACAATTCACAGGGAAGTAAAGACTTCCTTTTTAAAGAAAGAAAAATTTTGCTTTATTGTCGGACACAAATCACGTAATAAAGGAATGGAAAATTTACCCTAACCTAGAAAAAATTTCAATTAGAATACGAAGAGGCCCATGGATAACATTTCCGCTTACCTAATTTAAGAGATCCAGTCTTTTGCTGCCATCGGGTATCATCAGGGACGAATCAAGGACGAATCCTTCCGCAGTCCCTTTCTATTGAAAGGAAAATTACTTATGTGGCAGCCCACTATAGAAATCAGAGAAAATTAAATTGCTCTAAAATCTGAAAAAAAATTAAAATCATTTAAAAAATATAAATTCAATTAAGTAAACGTTTTAACCTACATCCATGAGCAAACATGAACTTGTATCGATAACTTACGAAACCTCTGCAACCGTTACCCAGAATGCCCCATGACACCCAGTTTGAAAAAAAAACAAACGACTGACTACAAAAGAAGGGGTGAAATTTTATTCTTGTGACCTATAACTAAACTTATGCTTATAAAATTCGAGCTTAAGAACGGAAACTTAATTATTATTACGGTTGCCTTCGATGAAAGCGGTCCCGTGTTCGATTCCCGGTAGGAGCCTTAGTGAGAAATTACCTAAGCTGTCGAAGCACAAAGCTTACTTCCATTACTTATTAACACCAAGAAACAGGACTTAATGTTAAGCAAATGAACAAACAATAGATATTATGCATGCATCTGTTTTAAAAGAAAACGAAACATAATTAGACCGGACATAGGCGATAAATCTCATGCACTAACACCATTCAAGGATTGCATTTAACGGGAATGAAATATTTAGCACTATCAGCTATAATCAATACATCGTGCAACATGTTTAAGCATTTAACAAAATATTAGATAACTTTCTATCGCAAATTTCGTTTGCAAATCCTTGTGGAATTATTTTTGATTCCTTTTCGAAAATCATTCTCGAAATTAAGAAAAAATGCACGTACTTGAAATTAATGACAGCTAAAACGAATGACATTTGCAAAATAAGCTCCGGCTAAATCGCAAGGAGATACGCAATGTAAGACGTTGGCTCCTACCGTTACCTAACATAACCGAGATTTTACATGAAGTACATATACATAGACTAATAGTGTGCATCTAGAACAAGTTTGTACGGGAAATTCTAATAATTATTCCTTAAAAATGATCGCAAGAAAAATTTGTTTAAGATATTTTATGAAATTTAGCTTAATCATGGGTCGCGCCGACCAACATCTTCACCAGGACCATGCTAACACAAGAAAGTAAATTCAAATCAGCAACGGTTATTTTTAAAGACTTACCAAGTGACTGCTCCGGAAGAAATCTCGGCGACGACTGAGGACTCAACCGTCTTTCTAGGTTTAAACAATGATGATCTTCTCTGATTGGTCGATTTTGGGTTCAACGTCCTTTGCCCCGCCTATTAAATTTAATTTTCGTAAATTATAATTTTAATTAAATATGCATTAACTAATGTGATATATTATATTTTTAGAAATAAATACATTCTAAGAATATAAATTTTCCTTTAAAGTCACATTTTTCTCACTAAATGAATTGGATGTTCGGTATAAACAATGTTGCTGTTCTCTGATTGGTTGATTTTAAAATCTATGTCCGTCACACCGTCCCCAAGTCTATTAATTTTAATTTTCGTAAACTTTTTACGATAATTAAATATGCATTCACTTAGATTTTAGATATTTATCGAAGTAAATATTTCTTTAGAACATTAAATTTTGCTTTAAAGGAACATATTTTCCACCAAATGAATTGGATGATGGTACCAAGCCATTGCTCGCAATTACGGGGAAGTATTAGAATAAAAAAAGATTTCGTATTAAAAATATATATTTCTCTACATAGGATAGCGTCTTTAAGGAAATCAAATCTTCGTAATCGCATTTCGTATTATTATACCCTAATTATCACAATTCGTAACTTCCAATCTTTCATTTGTAAATGAATGCGATTAGCGCATTTCCCTACCTCACACGTTTACTTAGTTATTACACATTATAATTTATGAAATCTATTATTGCTTAAAAAATTAAACTCTCCCGGAATTCTATGATATCGAGGTCTTAGAAAAATATTAATCACATCCTTTCTATGATATATATGTATTTATTACGGTTCCTTACTAGCATGAACTTAAGTCCATCGAAATTTCTGGAAGTTATATGAAATGTAACAAGGCTTATTATGAATCCTCACTAATGCTCTAGGTTGAAAACTTAACGATGCCAAAAGCGTACATTACATTCACATTGAATACATTTCACTCGATTGATGGTTTATCACAATTATGATAAATGGTTTCTAATTTTTGCCTTATCCTATAGTAATGAAATTTAAGCAGGCACGAACTCAAAAATAGTATGACATTCTTTAATGCAAAATTTCAATATCTCATGACAAGAAATGCATTTCACACCGGTCTGACTCCAAATTATCTTACCTCTTGATTCTTTCCTCTTGAAATGCTTCCTTCACTGTGCAATCATTCATTCAATATGTAGATTACCTCCATACTCTATATATCTTCCCACCTTATGAATATCCTCCTGATTGTCGTTGCTTTTACCTTTAAGTGCCACAAATATTAATATTTAAAACCACTGCTGCAAACGTAAGTCACACGTGAAACTTATACTGATGTAATATTTTTCATAATGCACTAACGAAGGAAATCACAAAATGGATGGCCTCTATCATACACCAAAAGAAACTTCTTAGAATAGAAACTTGAAAGAAACTTCTGCTTAGAATATTTGTCAGCTGAGCTTATCCCTCCGATGTTTTAAGAACTCATTGTATATCCACAAGAATTCGCCACAAAGAATTTTAGAGTTAGATAACGACTCCATAATGAGAACATGACGAGAGAAAACAGTCACCTGACATTAGTCATAGCTCTTGGACGCCTTCTCGTTGTTCAGTTTTCGGAAGAAGACGATCGTAAGTTACCAAAAGCGCGCAAAAACGCCAAAGCCTCGTGGTTTCCCTTAGGTCGTTCGTGAAGTGGTGTTTTTAAATACTGGTGATTTTCAAGTCCTAAAATGTTTCACAGATGAGGATTACCCTTAGTGACTGTGAACAAGATCACGTTTACTCCTGGATTACTTTTACACAGTGACAGTGTCACAAGTACAACGCAAGGGTTCAATAATCAAGTTAAAAGCTTTGTGTCGACAAAACAGCTGAAACTCAGCTCTGATCCTTGGATTGGATTGAAAATGTGTGTAATTCCTCAACTGTGATGAACGAATCGTCAAGGAATCGAAGCCTCGGAATGGATTCATGCTGGAGTTAAAGGTAATGTTAATCTACGAAAATGTTCCGAAGAATGTAACGAATAGGAGATATGAATATCTGTATGACGTGTTTCATTGCTGTAAAATTGAATCTGAGACTATCGATTTTATTCCATAGGTTTGCAAATAGATATTATACAGCCATAACTTATCTTATTTCCACTGATTTGCCATTTATTGCAAGCTTAGGGCTTCGGCTTAAAAAGAATTTGTGTACGTTCTCAATGTATATTTAATGAACTTCTGTCCAATATCTTAAATCTAATCCAATTCATAAACAATTGAATGATATATAATAGTATCAATAACTACTGTACATATAATTGTAAGCAATTTTAAACCAGTAAATTTTCCATTATTAATACAAAAGAGTTATTTCTGGGTTTCCCCACAGCTTGAATAGGAACGACGAGACCGAACAAGAGATAAACGAAAGAATTCGAGGTTGAAAACTCCGACCGTCATCTGCTGGAATTGTAAAGAGAGGAACTTAAGAATTCCTCTCGGAATAGTACCACAAATGATGCTAGATATATTGCCTATGTATAATATTACTAACTGGTAATCCATGTTTCTCATCTTATTGTTGACCTCGAGATAAATAATTTATCACTACATAATGTGAATGCATTTAGGAATTCGATTGCATTACTTTCCAAAAGAAGATACAAAGTATGATACTTTTGAATGAAATCTCTTATAACAGTAAGATTAATGCCAGCTTCATAACATCACATTAATCTGTACTCATGTAATTATGTCATCGTATATACCTAGAAGAGAAATCATGCAGCTCAAAAGAAAACGTAATATTGTATAGTATTGGACTAAAAGAAACATTACTCGCAAATTCGATGAATTTTTACGTTTTTACGGACATAACTGCTTTAGATATGTTTTAAAAGTTTATTTTCCAATTTATATTCGCACATCGATACTCGCTTTCTCCCGTCACATTATTGCAAAACCTTAACATCATGTAATACGATATTTTCATACGATATTCAGTCCATATTATAATCAATCGGTTCATTCTACAAAATAATTTTTAGTAAATATATCTTTGATAGAGAGTTCTTAGTTTGAACCATGATGTATCCCATGGGAGACGGGAAATTTACGTGGATTATAATCGAGGAATGTCAAAGTAAAATAAATTTTTCAATAACTTTTAATTTTAAATTGAACTTTTTTTTCCAAAAACAAATTTATTTCAGTTGTGATTATAATTGATGAAAACTATTAAAATTAGAGGGAAACAGGTGGGTTGACTATCAGTTGAATCATCGACCAATCACAGCGCTGCATTCGGTTCAACGTTCATTCTAAAGATTTAAATTTCAGTTACTTCAGAGACGTCATCTAGTGAGGAGCTGCTGCCGGTCTTTTTTTCGAAGGAAACGTTAACTTTTGAATTGTAGAAGAGCAATAAGTTCGAAGCCGAGCATAAACTAACCAATTTCCAAGTTTAACTTAATTATTGATTGATTATCTTCATTCGAGAAGTATATATTCATTAAATTAGGGTATATATCCTTTCGTCAACATTTTTGTGGACTTCGTTAGTGATATTTTTGGTAAGTATGTGCATTGTGCATCATCATGAATTACTCTAAATTAAGTTCTAAGGATATTATTTGGTATTGAGACCATAGTATATTTTTAGATTCTTATGGTAAACGAATATTGTGAGTTAACAGATGGAGTGTTTGAAGCTGTGACATTGACAGTTCGGTCCGCTAGTTCTAGTGTGGATGTTAGCTTACCTTGTCTTTGACCTAGAATTACAGTTAAGCTAACCTCTATAATTCGAATTCCATTAGTCCTTTATCTTTTTCTTTATGGTCGTAGTTTTTCTCAACAGAAATCGTATTGAGAGTAGTAATTTTTAGGATCGATCTTAAGTAATCAAATACGTTGTAGCGGGACTGTATTCCTCAAGCATTTATTTCCCAATATTTATAAGTCAGTAATGGACAATATCGACTGAAGTCAAATCGACTGTTTTTTATTTAAATTTAAAATTTGAATTCACCGTCCATCATTATTTTATCATCCAACTGTTAAAAGGTGGATTTCCAATGCGCTTTGCTTCTTTTATAACTGAATTCAAAATCGCCATACTTGTTATACTTGAATAATGGGTAGATATTCATTTGCACCAAATTAGTGAATTCATATTCTTGTTTTCGATTCTTAATTATTAAGAATTCAATTTGGTGGTCTTGATTTTTAAATTCAATGGAAGTCTAAGTTTTATGACGCTCCTCTTCTTGATGCAACCCTAGATGAACTTCGGGAATAATTAATGGTAATATTACCAGATAATTTTAACCGATGATTTCAATGATCAATTAGTGGAAGAATCTAGATAACCGTTTGAATTTTATATTAAGAGCAGTGTTTGTTTTTTTCATTTTCATGGGAGTTTGCATTGGGAAATCATATTAAGAATTAGATATTTTACAATAATTTTTAAATAATAATAATGGTGGGATAGAGTACGTAAAGTAATATACAATGAGTAAGATTACTAAAGTATTCTTATTTCAGTATGACGATGGTTCGTACTTTTTGATTAACATCATGTTTTTCTGTTTTCGATGTACAATATTATTTACTGCTTTTTATTTTTTCTTTAGATTCAAACTCCAAACATTTCTCCATCACGGAAGAGCAAGAGAAGGAGCACAATGATGCTGAGGAGAGTCATTTGGCTTATTTGGAACATAATAAAATGAGTATAATTTGATTCTGATGCTTTTGCTATATCATTTCATGTTAATAGAAATGGCGTAATTTTGTATAAGTATAGTGTTTTATATCTTCTAAAAGATATTTATTTATTTTTTTTATTCTTTAGTTTCACGCCCTAATTATTTCTCCATCACAGAAAAGCAAAAGAAGAATCACGACGATGCTGAGGTAAGTGAATTCGCAGATTGATGGAACACACAAAAAAATAGTAAAATTTGATGCTGATGCTTTACCTACTCATGTTTGATAGTTACTGCGTATTTTATTATTAGATAGTGCTAAATGCCTTTCAAAAGATATTTTACTCACAGGTTTTTTTTAATTTTTCAGTTTCACCCCCAAAACATTTTGCCAACACGGAAGAGCAAGAGAATGAGTACAATTATACTGAGGAGAGTTGACTATTTCGCCGATTGCTGGAAAAAAAACAAAACAAGATAGTATAATACGGAACTGGTGCTTTTGCTATACCTAATGTTGTGTGATAGATATGGTGAGTTTTTATATCAGTATAAATTTTATGTCTTCCAAAAGATATTTTACTTACTGTTTTTTTTATTTTTTCAGTTTCTCCACGAAAAATATATCCAACACGGATGTGCAAGATAATGAGTACAATTATGCTGAGGAGAGTTAACTATTTGGCCATTTGCTGGAACACAAATAGAACAAGTTAGTATAATATGAAACTTCTGCTTTTGCTATACTTAATGATGTGTGATAGATATGGCGAATTTTTATATTAATATATATTTTATATTTTCCAAAAGAAATATTTTACTTGCTGGTTTTTTTATTTTTCAGTTTTTACCCCCAAAACATTTGTCCAACACGGAAGAGCAAGATAATGAGTACAATTATGCTGAGGAGAGTTATTTGGCAGATTGCTGGAACACAAATAAGTTTGTATAATTTGGAACTGGTGCTTTTGCTATACCTAATGATGTGTGTTAGATATGGCGAATTTTTATATTAGTATAAATTTAATGTCTTGCAAATAATATTTTATTTATCAGTTTTACCCCCAGAACATTTATCCGACATGGAAGAGCAAAAGAAGGAGCACTGGTACGATGAGCAGAGTTATTTGCCGAATGCTGGAACACATAATACAGTGAGTATAATATAGAACTGGTGCTTTTGCTATACCTATTTTAAATCCGGGAACAATGTCAGCGTGGTGAAAGCGGATGGCATTAGACTTAGGTGTTAGACATTAGGTGTTTTCCCTTTCATGCCTTCCGTCTCAGCTCATATCTCATCTTTTCATTTTTTTCCTATTTACTTAGATTTTCCTACTTTCATTTTCTACTCTTTTGTTTGCAGAGTTTGAGCACGTACAGTTCAAGAGTCACCTCAAGGTCGATTCTTCCTCAAATTTCAATTTCTTCCATTCTTAGGATTCTTTTATCGGTGGTGGCCACTGGTTCTTCCGTTTTTACTTTAGGGTGTTTGCACAAATTCAAGGTCTTGTTTTCGTAAACAATCTTCGGAATTGTAAGGATATTTATTTTAGCTTGTTTGCGTTACCCTTTCACGATTCTACAGTGAATTTAGGCCTTGTTTATGTCTTCAAATCACTCTTCGTAGCAAACTTAACTGATTTTTTTAAACAAATTGGATAAAGATGAATGCAGAAAAACGTATAAAGAAGGAGATTTATCCTTGTTTCCTATTAGCGTACCTTCGGACTGTTAGCTTAAGATGGATCAACTTTACGCAGCTTATGTCTCCTTGGCATTTTAAGCTTGCGGCCATAACTAATTTCTTACGTAAACATATGCATGAACAGAAACGATACAGTAGATTTAGGACGTAAAATGCCTTTAATTCTGTTTCAATGACTACAACGTTGGACAATCGCGATAAGGAGATCCATCCATCATTAATGTACCCAACCTACAAGTTTTTGTAATCTTATTCATCGAATTTCATCTGCAGTGACAATTGTACATTATTGATCAGTTTTTTTATTTGGAAGCAGACTTTACTTAGAAAATACTCAAGTCCAAATGAACGTTTTCCAACAATAAAATGCAGTTTAAAAGATTTGTCATCAATTAATGTCTACTCTCAGTATTATTGATTTTGTTGCAAAGGTTCCCTCTCTAAGATTCTTGCGTCCCTTGTCGCCTTATTAGAGAGTAGTTAGATATGCAGTTGATCACATAATAAATGTTTACATTGTGGAGTACTAAACGGACAAAATGTAACAAAGGCTGTTAATTTTTTTCGTAAAGTATTTGGAAAAGAAATTAATTCTAAAAATTCATACATAAAGAAAATCTGGGTTGGTTTTTATGCAAGTTTTATTACATTGGGTAATCCACTACAAATAGTAGTAGTATTGTTAAAAGTGCTTCGACAGCTTAGGTCATTCCGCACATTGGCTCCCACCGGGAATCGAACCCGGGACCGCTTTCACCAAAGGCAAACGCGCTGTCCACATGACTACCTGGAAGCCCTCCACTAAGGGACGGATCCAGGGGGGTGGTCCTGGGGGTCCGGACCCCCCTCCGAAATATCACTTGTGCCTATTTTTCGAAAATGAAACTCAAATAACGCAAACAAACACAATTTAATAAGCAATCACTAGCGAAAATATTCGAATTTGTCTAACACAATTCTAACGTCACGTTTTGTGAAAGCCGAAATGTCTTTTATTTTTAGATTTTTTGATCGGACCCCCCCCCCCCAAAATTTTTCTCTAGATCCGTTCCTGCCTCCACTACAAATATCTGTAGCTTTAATTTATTTCGCTAAAACACTCGTATTTATTGTATGAAATTTAATATAATTATCTTCTTAAAATTTGTTCAATGCATGTAACATTATTGAGAGCATTCAGTAAAGATTCGTATTTATAAAACTGAATTTAGTAGTGGAAATATAATAGCGAAATATCGTGATTCTCTAATTTAAGACGCACCCAGCTTTTACTCTTTGAGCTTATAAATAATATTGCGTTATAACATACCGTTGTGCTCTGCGGAGACTCCGCTTAGCGGTAAAGGATTTAAGTACTGGATTATATGTGAATGTTTGTAATATGTTACTATTTCGGTAATTAATATGCATATTATTTTTCTTGAAGGTCGGCGTCGGGTGGCTACGTCTGGCGACTACGTAGGGGATGACGTCGGGATGAATTTTAGCCGGAAAAGAATAGAGTAAACAATTCCTTAGGAAATAAACTCTGTGACTTGTAATGAAGTGATGTTATTCCGAGAAGTGCACATCCCAAAAATGGAACTTCATTCTTAACTATTTATTGAATCATCTATTGAACAATTCAGTGAATATTTATCTTTTAGTTCAATTTTAATCTTTTTGACTTTTAACATTCCCCCTGACTTGGGTGATGCACGTTTAGCAATTTTTTCTTGCATTTTGTCGTTTTAATGTATCTTTTAAGTGTTACTTCCGACTTTAAAGAAAATATTTATTGATTTACCTATGCATATTTTTATTGATTTTATCTGATTATTAAAAATTTCAAAATATATGTTTTACCTATTTATATAACATTTATGTAATGTAATTATTTATGTATGTAATTATTTTAGTATTTATCTTGTACTTATAAAATATATGTAAAACAAAGAGGGATCTTCGGGGCAAGGCATAGGGTGCCAGTAGGCCTCAACTGCCTCTAGCATAAATAAATAAAGGCCAAGTTGTGGGACTTTGTAGGGGAGGTCGTTTGGGGTGATGACGCCTAGAGCGTCTACGGGGATAGCGTAGAGTGTCATATGGGGAGACGGGTTCGAGGGGACCTCTGGGGAGGTCCCGGGGAGTTCGACCGTAGAGGGTTTCAGGTATTACGTATTTATATTGTACTTGTAAAATTTCTGTAAACAAAAGAAGGATTTTTTGGGCAAGGAGTAGAGGGCCAGTAGGCCTAACCTGCCCCCGGCAAAGATAATTAAATGTAAATTCTTTGGATATTTTAAGAAAATGGGGACAGTAGGCCACACCTGCACCCGGCCAAGGTAAATAAAAGTAAAGATGTTTGATTTTTAAGGAATAGGGGGCCAGCAGGCCTCACCTGCCCCTGGCAAAGATAAATAAAAGTAAAGTCGTAGGATTGAGTAGGGGAAGACGTTTGGGCAGATGACGTAGAGGGGAGGGCGTCCAGGATGATGGTCTCGGTATTGAGGGCGCCAGGGTAGATGGGATCGAGTGGACCATGTGTTTTTGGGGGTCGGCCGGGGAAGAGGAAAGCGTCGGGGTAGAGGGCGTCCCGGGAGACGGCCATGACAGAGGTAGTCGGGAGAAAGCGACTACCATGGAGGCTGCTGGAGGTCGACGTCCGGTACGACGACGAGGCGAGGGACGGCGGCGAGGGACGTCAGCGAGGGACGACGGACAGGGACGGCGGCGAGGGACTACGGCGAGGGACTTCGGCAAGGGACGGCGGACAGGGACGATGGCGAGGGACGGCGGCGATGGACTTCGGCAAGGGACGGCGGACAGGGACGACGTGGAGGGACGACGGCGAGGGAAGGCGGACAGGGACGACGGCGAGGGACGGCGGACAGGGACGACGGCGAGGGACGGCGGCGAGGGACTTAGGGAGATTTCCCTATAAATTCGTCACGTCAGTTAATGCGACGTATCGTTCGTGGAAATATGAATTTTTTAAAGGATTCGTCCTAGCATCTATTTCTCTTAACTTACGTTCATTATCGGATCTACCAAGGTAGCAGGGTGGTACCATGATACCGATTATATCTTCCGAAAATGTAGTGTACCTGAATTTATTAAGGATTCGCAGTCTAGCTTCCAATCTCCCTTCTTTCAAGGATACCTAACCTACGTCTGACAGCATTTTTGTAATGCTTGCTTTTTTACGGCAGAATGTCTTAACAATACGGATCGCTATACGCTGCACTTTCTCAAGTTCGTGGGTACACGTGTCATCTGCCGGATCCCATATGTGTTTATCTGACTAGTTTTACTTGCTGAGTTTATTACAGCTTTTTCTTCTCATTTTGAAATCCGAGTATTTACTACAATTTTCTCGTATATTTCCATATTGTATGTCTAAACGTGGTATGTATGTATAAAAATGGTATTTGGTTATTATTTCTTGGTTAATATTAAAATACAAATGTTAAGTGACTCCCGCCCAGGTTAAGAATGCCTCGCCCGGCGGGCAGGATGCAATGTTCAGTGGCCGCAACCTAGGAGACGCTCACTGTACATTGAACGCCGCCTTAGGCTAGGCCAACTGTGCAGTAGACTACGTCCGCTAAGTGCTCCTCGACTCCTACACCGGTGCTGCGTAATGTGTTACCCCCGTAGGAAAAATAGTATATCTTAAGTTATTTGAAAAACATAAAGGGTTCAGATATTGGCCATTCTTGGCCTAGCTGTCAAAGGAGACGGACGTGCCTTCTCTCTCTCCTGAGATCACCTGCTGAGACGCAGAGTACTACCTGCTCCAACAGTGTAGTTTTAAGCTACTCTTCTGAGTTATTTTAGTTTACTTCTTCAGTGCATATTATATTTTTACTTCTTATTTAGTGTTTCGTTCATAGTTTAGTAAATCTTTCCGTTGTGTTTGGCGCTCTTCTTCCAGTAGTGTTACATCGCACCTTCGAAGCTGCGATCCAAGACTGCGTGAGCGTTAAGTACCCTCTATCTTTTTATTTATTTTATTTTCTATCCTTTATTGACTAGGTTTATCACCTAACTTTACTTGTGTGCTTTTGGGTCTTATTTATTTTGTCATAACTTCCGATCACCGCTAACTCTGCTATCTTAATTTATATATTTTACTTACGAGCCTACTTAGTGTATTTTACTCTAACACTTAATCTTCTGCGGCGCTTACTTCCATTTTTGCCTGTATAATCTAATTTATTTATTTTAAACTTTATACGAATCACTTGCACAGATAAATTCCTCTCACGGTAATCCTTTAGTTAGTGTATATATTTTGTCTCCGAAGTTAGAAACCTAGCCCCTCTGCACAGGTTAGGTCAGCCAGGTAAAGCACAGCGGGTGGTAACTCATTGTTCATTGTTAGTTGTTTTCGTTTTAGTTCCCCATTTAGTGAGCCAGTGTAAATTCTATAGCAATAGGATGGCTTCCTACAGGTCTGTCCTGGCTCGCGAAAGGAAGGTGGACACCGACCCCCTGTGGGCACGGATCTGCCGCCTTGAGAGGGTTGTTGGAGAGCTTCGCTCGTTGGTTTTAGGAGGTGGGAATACCTCGATGAGGGGGAGGGTGGCTCCCAAAACTGCGTCAGTTCCCTCCACGTCGACCACTGGGGCTCGCCCTAGAGTAAACGCTGGTTGGTCTGTCGCGGAGGCGGTGATGCCTACTCCTAACCTCTCGGGCTCTGTTCTCCCCCTGAAGCCCGAGTGGATGGTGGCTACGAGGAGTGGAGGAGCAGCGCGGGCTGGCAAGGGCAATGGGGAGGTGACGACGAACCCTATCCCTATCCGCAATAAGTTCTCGGTGCTGGAAAGTGTCGATGAGCCTGTTCGGAAGGTCATGCCTGCCCCTCTTCCCTCCAAAGTAGCTGCGCCTAAAGGAAGTCGGGGTGGGGGGATTGTATTGATAGGGAGCTCTAATGTAAAGCGTATTGTGGCCCCTTTGCGGCGAAGGGCGGAGAGGGAGGGAGGTGACATTAGGGTTACATCTTGGTGTATTCCCTCTGGGCATGTGGCCCAAGTCACGGGTGCGGTAGGTGCGGCGGCCAGGGGCACGGGTTGCTCTCGGCTGCGGGTGGTGGCCCATGTTGGAGTCAACGATGCCTGTCACCGCGCTCCCGAGGATATTTTGCGTTCTTTTGAGGACCTGAATTCCGAGGTTGAGCGCGTGCAGGAGTCGCTTGGCATCGATGTGCGGCTGTCCATCTGCAGCATTGTCCCGCGGAGTGACTGCAGCCGAAGCGTTCGGACTAAAATAGATGGTCTGAATGCGCGGATGTGGGAGTTCTGTCGGGGCATGGGAGTTGACTTTGTGGACCTTCGGCCGACCCTCTTGTCGTACCCCCTCGCCTTGAATGGCTCTGGTGTTCACTATACTGCTGAAGCTGCGAGCGGGGTGGCTCATAGGATTTACGAGCATTGTAGGTTTCTTTTAAGGCTAAAGGGAATTTGTGGGAATGCTTCTAATTTAAGTGGCTCCGATATAGGAAATAAAGTTAATAAACAATCGAATACCTTAAAAAGTACTGAACAAGTTGAAGATGAGCAACAACGCGTTTCCCGGGCTTCACCCATTGTAAATGAACTATCGATTGCCATTATTAATTGTAGAAGCATCAAAAACAAAGTAGCCGATCTTGAACATCTTATCCGAAGTAACGACTCCGACATAATTATAGGCACCGAAAGCTGGCTAACAGACGATATTAACTACGAAGTATTTCCTAAAGATTTTAAGATTTATCGTAAGGACCGTCAGGATAAAGTGGGTGGAGGAGTATTTATAGCGGTTAAAAGTTCTTGGCGGAGTAGTTCACATACGTATCCTAACAGTTGCATTGAGAGCGTATGGTGTACCATTAGTCAGCCAAATAAACCCAATCTACATGTATGTGCTTTTTACCGGCCGCCCAACTCTTCGCGTCATGTTTTGCGTAACCTAAACGATGAAATAAATTTTTACTCGCGTAAAAACAACAATAGCATAATGATAATTGGAGGAGATTTTAATCTTCCAGACATCGATTGGCAAAAGCACGTAGTCAAGAAAAGAGCTCGGGACAATGACTCTTGTAGGACCTTGTTAAATATAATACAAAAAAATTCATTACACCAGCTAGTCAAAAAGCCTACCAGGGAACTAAACATTTTAGATCTTTTTCTTACGAACACCCCCGAACGAGTATCTAACACATCTGTTTGCGATGGAATATCCGATCACAAAGCCATAATTATAGATTTCGACCTTAACTTGGTAAAGCACAGAAAACCTAAGCGCAGAGTTTATCTTTACCCGCGAGCCGATTTCGAAGGATATCGTAGTAAACTCATGTACGAATTACTGTATCTGGAGTATAAAACGCGCGCGATATGTTTAAATACCGAGGACACGTGGAATCTCTTTGTAAGAACAATGCGTGACCTAATGGATAAATTTGTACCCTCAAAACTTTCAAATCAAATGAATGAACCTAGATGGTATAATAAGGAGACTAGGAGAGCACTAAAGAAACAGAGGCGTTTGCATTCCAAATTAAAAGCCGCTGCGAGGCAACCGAATAGTATCAACATAGATCGAGTAGAGAGCGAACATAAGGAAGCAAAGTCGGAAACTAAACGAATTATGCGAGATGCCCTCCGTCAATATAAAAAGAAGATTTTATGCGAACACTTGGAAGAGGACCCAAAAGCGTTTTGGTCGTACGTTCGTGAGGTCCAAGGTAAAGAGCAAACTGTTGGTTCATTAAAGGATACTTGCGGTAATATAGTAAACGATGCTAAAGGCAAAGCTAATATCTTGAATGATTTTTTCGAAGCGTTTTCACGTCTGACGATACATCAAATACTCTCCCGAATGTTGATAAACCTGAATCAATGTCGAAAATCACCTTCAGAGAAGACGGCATCATTAAACTATTGCAACAGATTAAACCGAATAAAGCTCCGGGTCCTGAAGACATACCGGCTCGAGTGTTCAAGGAAGTTGCGGAGAGCGTAGCACCTTTTCTTAAAGTTATATTTGACAAGAGTATGAGCGAAGGAAAGGTCCCGAAAGATTGGAAAATTGCGAATGTCACGCCAATATTTAAAAGTGGCTCTAAGGACGATCCAGCTAATTACAGGCCTATATCTTTAACATCACTGAGCGGTAAAATTATGGAACATATAATAGCTAGCTCTTTAATGGGTTTTCTTGAAACGTCCAATTTCATAATTAGGAATCAACACGGTTTTCGTAAGACTCGTTCTTGCGAGTCTCAGCTGGCTTTATTAGTACACGATGTTCTAAACTCTGCTGAAAAACATAAGCAAGTCGATGCGATATTGTTAGATTTTCGGAAGGCTTTCGATAAGGTACCTCATCATAAATTGCTGTACAAATTAGAAGTTGCGGGTATCAATGCACAAGTTATTAATTGGATAAAAGACTTTCTCACCGATAGAGAGCAACGAGTAGTACTCGATGGTATTAGTTCCAACTTGGTTAAGGTGACCTCGGGCGTCCCTCAGGGCAGTGTAATTGGACCGTTGTTATTTTTAGTATACATCAACGACCTCAGCAATCACATTGAAAGCAATGTTAGGATATTCGCAGACGACACAGTCATTTACAGGGAAATAGTTAGTTCAGAGGATAGATTAACCCTTTCGAACGACTTAGATAGAATTATGAATTGGTGCGATGATTGGCAATTAGAGCTTAATGTAGAAAAGTGTTCGGTAGTTAACTTCTTCGAAAGTAAATCTATAATAAATAATTATTCTTATAGTCTCCGAGGGGTAAACCTAATGACAGTAGAATCGGTAAAGTATCTTGGAGTAACTCTCACGAATAATCTATCATGGAGTGCCCACATCCGAAATATATGTGGAAAAGCACTTAAGAAACTCGGCTTCGTTAATAGAATAGTCGGTAGGAGCGAAGAAAAGGTTCGCGAGCGATGTTACTTAGCGTTAGTTAGGCCTCACCTTGAGTATGCATGTAGTGTATGGGACCCCGCCGAGAAATGTCATATTCGGGATTTAGAAAAAGTACAACGAAAGGCGATACGATTTGTAAAGAATTGCTACGATAAAACAGCGAGTGTCTCTCAGATGTTACAGGACGCGGGATGGGAATCATTAGAAGATAGAAGAAAAATTCAAAGGATAAATTTATTAAATAAGTTCAGAGAAATTACGTTTTCAGATGATGTAACCGATATAATGCGACCCCCCTGTTATATGGGCCGTGCTGATACTGCCCGAAAGATTAGGGAAATAGATGCTAAAACGAATCGTTTCAAAAATTCATTTTTTGAAGTATACGCGAAAGCAACCGTTTAGGAAAATAGAGTCAAGGTGCTTGCACCCCCTGCCACACGCCGAAAGGCGGCTTGCAGGGTTCTTACATAGACATAGACATAGACATAGATATGAGTTGAAAATAAAGTCACTATTTTCTCAAACTTTCCCGCTGGATGATTTTTCCTGCGTAAATTGCACGAAAAATAGCAAGCGACTAATTTATACAAGGCCTATCGCAAAATATTCTCCAATTTTCCATTCTTTCCTGATGAGAATTTCCCCTAAATTTTCACCTACCATAGTAATAGGACATACGGAATTAAAGACGGTTGAATCTGAGTTTGATTTATAAAAACCCACGTTTCTTTAATTAGCGAATTAATGGCACCCGTTCCAAAAATATTGAACAGAATCCCGCATTTCTTCGGAACAGCTCCTTTTTTACTTTCTCCATATACGAAGTATAGAGAAAGTATTGTTTTCATGAAAAAATTCGACTTCGAGATTTCAACGGAAATACATGTTTTGGGGTCCCTAGAACACGTTTTGACCATTTTCGGAATGATGTCTGTGTGTATGTGTGTGTGTGTGTGTGTGTGTGTGTGTGTGTGTGTGTGTGTGTATGTGTGTGTGTGATAGTGGACGCTCTAACGTGAAAACTAGTGGTCGTATCAACACCAAACTTCATATATAGTACTGTGGTGTGTGCTGTCAGAGTTGATTGGTTTTTGGAGTAAATCGGTCAACCGGAAGTCGAGCTTTATTCATTAAAGCTCATTTCCGGTTTTCAAAATATCTCCATAAATATGATATATACGTATATTGTATTACTTATAAAAGTTTTAGATAATGTATTTTACCATAACTTTTGTATTTAACATATTTTTTTATCACCGGTCGATTAGGAGTTATTCGTGAAATACTGATAAACCGGAAGAAGATGATTATGTATTTTGTGGGCGCTCTAACATGAAAACTATTTGTCGGATCAACACAAAATTTTATGTATAGTACTTTTATTACAGTCTTTAGAGTTGATTAGTTTTTGGAGTAAATCGGTCAACCGGAAGTTGAGGTTCATTCTTCAAAGCTCATTTCCGGTTCTCAAAATATCTCCATAAATATGATATTTAGGTATATACTATTATTTATATATGTTTTAGAAAATAAATTTTACTATAACTTTTGTATGAAACATATTTTCGTATCACTGATTGTTTAGGAGTTATTCCTGAAATACTGATAAACCGGAAGTTGCTGATTATGTACTTTGTGGGCGCTCTGGGCTCTATGGTCGAAAGGCCAGTTTCATCGTTTTTCATCCAGCATGTCCCGAACAACATTATTTATAATGTTTAGAGTTCGAAATTACTGTCGTAGATAAGTATTTACATTTTATATATGGAGAAAGTCATGTGCTGGCCACATCAGATTTTTTATGTCTGGCATTACTGCTACTCAATACTGAAATATTTTTAAACTATTTTCGTTCAATCACTATATTTACGCAAGTTTAGCTATAGCATGAAGCATTTCCTCAAAAGAAAAATAAAGGGATTCAAAATATTCTTCAAATTTGCTGCAATTTAATCATCCGGCATCGAACCCGGGTCTTACTGATGATACATACTATGCAGCACAACAGAAGATCACCTTCTCTAACTATGTGCGAAAATTCAAGCAGATATATTTGCTGCAACTGCCTCAAATGACATCTTACTTTTCCCTTAGATTCCTTATGTGAGAAATTTTAATGTGCTCTGGGATCGAACCCAGGAACAGTACGGTCTTATCTAAATTTTTTCTAAAACTGATTTTTAATATACATCTTCTATCAAAGCAAGAGCCTCCTTTCATTTCGATAAGTGCATCAAAATAAATAATGAAAAACTACCTCAATGTATTTTAATTGACAGATTTTTGCATCGTCCTAGCATCGAACCCAGCAATTACTTTCTGTAAAAGTCATTCATGTTTTCGATAGATCATGACCATATCTAGAGGCTCCTTGAGTATTGATTCTCTAACTATCCGGGAAGTATTTTTTTTATTCCCGAAATCATAAGCAATGTATTCAAACGGGAAAAATCGGGACTTTGTGGCCCTCTGGAATCGAACCCATGACACTGAAGATCAAATTCGCAATTTTTCTGGCGGTTACACGTTATGGTCAATACGTCGTAAAAAAATTCAAATCGATGACGCTCATGGTTTAGGCTGTGAATTTGTATCCTATCTATCTATCTATATATACGAGTAAAATGTAGCTTGCATACTGCAAGCAGATCGACAACACTAATTTCATATCGGCATCATATCGGGACGGACATCAAAAGAAAAAAAAAATTCAAAATATTCGTAGAATTCGCTGCAATTTAATCACCTGGCAGCGAACCCCGGTCTTCCTGGTGTACTTACTATGCAGCAAAATAGAAAATTACCATATGAAACTATGTGTGAAAATTCAAGCAAAACTATTAGGTGCAACTACCTCAAACGACGTCCTACTATTCACATACACTCCTTATTTGAGAAATTATAATGTGCTCTGGCATCGAACCCAGGAACAGCATGGTCTTATCTATTTTTTTTCTTAAACAAAGTGTTAATATACATCTTCCATCTAAGCAAGAGCTCCCTTACATATCGATAAATGCATAAAAAAATTATGAAAAGATACCCCATAGTATTATATATGGGTGATATTTTTACCGCCCGGCATCGAACCCGGGTCTTTCAGGCAATACTTTCTATGCAGCACAAAAGAAAAACACCATCTCTAACCGCGTATGCAAATTCAAGCAGAAATATTGGTTACAACTGCCTCAAATGACGTCCTACTTTTCCTTTATATTCCTTATGAGAGAAACGTTATTGTGCTCTGGCTTCGAACCCAGGAACAGTACGGTCTTATGAAAATTTTTTTCTAAAACTTATTCGTACCATACATCTTCCAGCCAAGCACGAACATCCTATCATTTCGATAAGTGCATCTAAAAAAATAATGAAAAACGGCTCCCATGTATTTTAAAGGGCAGATCTTTGCATCGTCCTAGCATCGAACCCAGGATAACTTTTGTAAAAGTCATTGATGTTTTCGAAAGTCCAAGACCATAAATATAGGCACCTTGAGTTTTACTTCTCTACCTATCCGGAAAGTATTTTTTTTTAATTCCCGAAAATCACGGCAATGCATTCAAACGGGAAAAATAGGGACTTTGGGGCCCTCTGGAATCGAACCTATGACACTGAGGATCAAAGTCTCTTTTTTCCTGGGGGTTTCACGTTATGGCCAATATGTCATAAAAATTTCAGATCAATGACGCTTGTAGTTTAGGCTGTGAATTTGTATCCTATCTATCTATATAGGTATATATATGAATGAATCCGGAGAAGCATCTATATATAATAGATAGATGTGTACATGAATGAATCCAGAGAAGCATCTATCTATTAAATATAGATGCTTTTCCAGATTCATTCAAGGATATAGATAGATAGATAGATAGGATACTAATTCACAGCCTAAACTAGAAGCGTCATCGACTTGAAATTTTTACGACGTATTGGCCATAACGTATTACCTCCAGAAAAATTAAAATTTTGAACCCCAGTGTCATGGGTTCGATTCCAGAGGGCCCCAAAGTCCCGATTTTTCCCGTTTAAATGCATTGCTTTGATTTTCGGGAATTAAAAAAAAATACTTTCCGGATAGGTAGAGAATCAAAACTGAAGGAGCCTATATATATCGTCATGATCTATCGAAAACATGAATGAGTTCCCGGAAAATATCCTGGGTTCGATGTTAGGTCGCGGCAAAAATCGGCCGTTTAAAATGCATTGTGGCGATATTTAAGATTTTTTTTGGACCTCTTCCCGATGGCATGGAAACTTGAAATTCAGCATGGAGTTGGAGATCATAAATGTATTTCATAGCCAAATTTTTTATATTCGCTGATGGTCCTTGGTTCGATCCCAGAGAGGCATTTACATTCCTCAATGCATTTCTTATGGAGATAACAGAAAAAGGTTTTATGTACTTCCCGGCATGATATCGACTTCAAACTTTGTATAAAATAAGATGAAGTCCTAATAAGTCATACTGTCTATTCACAGCTACCAATATTTCCTCGTTTCTACACCAGGTGTCTCTACAATCAGTAAATTAACCGATTTTTAAGAATGAATTTAAACCCTTTCCCAATAATATTAAAACATGAAATTAGGCATATAGATAGAGAACATAGATACATTTCAAAAACATGTTTTAGATTTCCTAGATCGTCCTTGGTTCGAATCCAGAGAGCCATTTACATTATTGAGAAGTAGGACGTCGTTTGAGGCAGTTGGAGCAAATATTTCTGCTTGAATTTTCACACATAGTAAGAGATGGTGATTTTCTGTTGTGCTGCATAGTAGGTTCACCAGGAAGGCCTAGGTTCGATGCCAGATGATTATAAATGCAGCGAATTTTAAGAATATTTTCAATCCCTTTTTTTTAGGGCCGTCCCGATATGATGCCGACATGAAATTAGTGTTGTCGATCTGCTTGCAGTATGCAAGCTACATTTTACTCGTATATAATAGATGTCCATTTTGAGATTCAATATCAGATGGAATAACATAATTTTCACCAGATAAACCTCTATGGCGATGAATTTTGCTAAAAGCATGATGTTGATATTGAACATAGCTTTCGGTAATCCTTCAGTATTCATTGGTGTCGATTATCATCAGCCTCAGGTTAAACTCGACAGTCCTATCAGCTGATCCCGCTACTTCTTGAATACGCATTTAATCACATTTAATAGATAAGTTACGATTGAAAAAAACACCTATCAACTGTAGCTAATAGGCAGGGTTCACACAGAGTGCTTCGCGGTTTGTTAGCAGCGATCCGCCACTACAAATCACTGAACCTACGTTTTCAGATTATTGGTCGTTCTCACGCGGGTCTGGTGTATGCGATGCTCGTAGACTCAACACTAGTAAAATCTGCAACGTAATGGTGATATAACTGACGATTCCGAGATATGCCTCCTGCAAGACAAGCGTGGTACTTGTTATAACGATACTTCAGAAGTGACCACTCGTTTATAATGGACGTAACTACCTATCCTTTCTGCAGAGAGACGGACAACGGCCAAAGAATCACTCGCTATAACGCACCTCTCGTTATATGCCGTACTCGTTATAACGGACTTCTACTGTATATCTTTATCAATTATTTACATTTACCATCAACCAAAATGTAAGTAAGATCTTTGAAATAAATTGTAACCTTTATTTTTCACCTCTCATTTAACTTTGAATTTTCAAAATAAAAGTTTTATGATAATCATCTCAATGTTTCTGTTTCCTTAAAATAACATGGCAATGAACTCTATTTACTCAGAATGAACTTGAAAGAGCATGTCTGCTATGTCTGAGTAACATCTTTAATTTAATCACATTACTTAAATTATATTCCATGGCTAACTGTGTTCTGCATTACCTCAAAAGTATGTTCTGCATGTAGCAGTTATCACTGAAATTTGAAGTGTGGGCAGTACCAATTTTCTTTGCATGATAATAAGCACTCGTAAATAATGAGGGTGTTTATGTTTAGTATATACTTACATTAAAAGAAGTATTATATTGGCAGCAGTTCACATAAAAATATTCTTTCATCCTCTGCACAACTTCCTCATGTTGCACTACTCTTTAAACGCTTGTGGTATACTGTCTTAACCTATTCTTACAACAAATTTAATATAAAGGAAAAAATAGTAGAACTAGTATTTTCAATATTAAGGTGCTTGTTATCCCCTATTTCTTTGAGTCATTTAATTCAAAGAAAATGGGTCAAATGAAAAATTCTGGAATTATGTTTGTAGGTTTGTATATTTGATAACAAGAGTGTTTTCTGCTCATAGAAAAAAGTAGACTATGGAATCTGAGTGATAAAGGAATATGATGATTGGAGACCAGCAGAAGGAAGACTAAGTGAAGGTTATCTATTATATATAGATGCTTCTCCGGATTCATTCATGTACACATCTATATATATATAGATAGATAGATAGGATACAAATTCACAGCTAAACCACAAGTGTGATTGAGTTGAAATTTTTACAACGTATTGGCCATAGCGTGTAACCGCCAGAAAAATTCCGATTTTGAACCTCAGTGTCATAGGTTCGATTCCAGAGGGCCCCAAAGTCCCGATTTTTTTCATTTAAATGCATTGCTTTGATTTTCCGAACTTTTTAAAAATACTTTCCGGATAGGTAGAGAATCAAAACTCATGGAGCCTGTAAATATGGTCATGATCAATCGAAAACATTAATGACTTTTACGGAAAATATCCTGGGTTCGCTGCTAGGACGATGCAAAAATCGGCCGTTTAAAATACATTGAGGTAGTTTTTCATTATTTTTTTTTCATGCACTTATCGAAATGATAGGAAATTCTTGCTTGTATGGAAGATGTATATTAAGCATAGCTTTTTGAAAAAAATTTACATAAGACCTTACTATTCCTGGGTTCGATGCCAGAGCACATTAAATTTTCTCTCATAAGGAATATATGGGAAAAGTAGGACGTCATTTGAGGCAGTTGCACCTAATATTTCTGCTTGAATTTTCACACATGGTTAAAGGTAGTGATCTTCTGTTGTGCTGTATAGAAGGTATTACCAGAAAGACCTAGGTTCGAAGCCAGATGGTAAATATATCCCCCGTTTAAATGCATTGAGGTAGTTTTCATTATTTACTTTGATGCACTTATTGAAATAATAGGAAGTTCTTGCTAAGATTGAGGTTGTATATTAAGACTTGGTTTAAGAAAATACTTTAGATAAGACCATGCTGTTCCTGGGTTCGATGCCAGAGCACATTACAATTTCTTACATAAGGAATATATGTGAAAAGTAGGACGTCGTTTGAGGCAGTTGCAGCCAATATTTCTGCTTGAATTTCCACACATAGTTATAGATAGTGATCTTCGGTTGTGCTGCATAGTAAGTTTACCAGGATGACCCGGGTATGATGCCAGACGATTAAATTGCAGCGAATTTTAAGAATATGTTCAATGTTTTTTTGTTCTATTGAGGACCGTTCCGATATGATGCCGACATGAAATTAGTGTTGTCGAACTGCTTGCAGTATGCAAGCTACATTTTACTCGTATATAGATAGGTATACAGGTAGATAGATAGGATTCTAATTCACAGCCTAAACCACAAGCGTCATTGATTTGAAATTTTTTCGACGTATCTGCCATAACGTGTAACCACCAGAAAAATTGCGATTTTGAACATCAGTTCATGGGTTCGATTCCAGAGGGCCCCAAAGTCCCGATATTTTCCATTTAAATGCATTGCTTTGATTTTCGGGAATTAAAAAAAAATACTTCCCGGATAGATAGAGAATCAAAACTCAAGGAGCCTATACATATGGTCATTGTCTATCAAATATAGTAATGAATTTTACAGAAAATGTCCTGGGTTCAATGCTAGGACGATGCAAAAATCTGCCCTTTAAAATACATTAAGGTAGTTTTTCATTATTTTTTTGATGCACTTATCGAAATCATAGGAAGTTCGTGCTTTGCTAGAAAATGTATATTATGAACCGGTTCTAGAAAAAAATTTGGATAAGACCCTACTGTTCCTGGGTTCGATGCCAGAGAACATTAAACTTTCTCTCCTAAGGAATATATGCGAAAAGTAAGACGTCATTTGAGGCAGTTTCAGTCATTATTTATGCTTGAATTTTCACACATAGTTAGAGGTGGTGATCTTCTGTTTTGCTACATAGAAAGTATTACCAGAAAGACCCGGGTTCGAAGCTAGGCGGTAAATATATCCCCCATTTAAAATACATTGTGTTAGTTTTCATTATTTATTATGATGCACTTATCGAAATAATAGGAAGTTCTTGCTTTGATAGATGATGTATTTTAAAAATCAGTTGTAGAAAAAATTTAGATAAGACCGTACTGTTCCTGGGTTCGATGCCAGAACACATTAGAATTTCTCACATAAGGAATATAAGGGATAAGTAGGACGTCGTTTGAGGCAGTTGCAGCCAATTTTTCTGCTTGAATTTTCACATATAGTTAGAGATGGTGATCTTCTATTGTGTTGCATAGGAAGTATGGATGGATGGATGTGGAAGATCTGAGCAAAAGAGAAGTCAATAAATATATTGGCTCATATGGTCATGAAGTATATCAAGAACGGTGGAGAGGAAAAATGCAAGAAGTAGAAGAGAGGCTGTACAAAAGGAAAAATGATGAAGATACATTAGATAGAAGGGAGTAACTAATAAATAAGTATCCAATTGCATAGTAGATACCTAATAGGTATTCTCTGTTTCCTTTGCTCTGCACTGCTTCCTCCTCCTCTGCTAGAAACTGTATTTAGTGGTAATGTTTTTACATGAGCAGTCGCTGAAACGTGTTTTAATTTGAATTAATATGGAAACAGAATAAATTCTTTTGGAAAGAAAAGTCAATTTCTTGGATCTGATCGATATCCGCAAAACCAATCCTTCTGTGAATTTTGAAATGAAGGGCTTCAGTGCGCAAAGGAATACTTTACGGATAACATTGGTTGTAAAAAGAGAGATACTGTTTAGGTATTATTTAAGTCGTGATTTAACTGGAGGCAATGTTGGAGGTTGGTGTGTGAGAGGAAGGCTATGAGGAGATATGATCATGTGATTAGCTGGGGAAACATTCTTTACATGTATTTTCCTTTCACTGGAAGAGGTTAGTGAGCTGTTTATTGCAACCCTCGAAAATAATACTACTGATAAAAATTAAGGGTAGCATAATTATATAGCTAAATCGGTGATAACTTTAATGCTTCCCAAATCAATGTATTCTAAATCACCAAATCTAAATTGAATAGGAATATCTGAAACGCCACTTTGCTTAGCCCATGTTTGCAAGAGAATTGAAAGCTAAATCTTTATGTCGAAACGGTGGTTCCCTTGGAATTTCTGCATTCTAGAAAAGGTCCTCGGCAGAGAATTCTTGCGATTTACGTTGAGTACTTTCGTTGATTTGCCTTCCTTTTTTCCAGTAACGCGATGATCTTTTCAAGTTCGGTAAAGTTAGAATCGAACATCTGTTGTAATGGGAAACCGATGTCCATCCCCGAAAAAGAAGTAAAACCAGAGCTTAGCCTTCAACCGTTTAATTAGTTAACCTCACTTCGTCGAACCACTGCACTGCCATTCCCAGAACCATAAGACATTTTTTGTCATAAATTTCGGCTGTTATTAAAATAGTCTTGAGAATGTTGACTTGTTTAGGTCGCTACATGGAAAAGAGCAATCATCTAAAAAGTAAATATATATGCTCAATGAATGTGAATGTATTGTATACGAAATTAACTGAAATTTATTAACCAAAAATTTAAGTTAAAATTGTAAGAACTGTGATTTGAAGCTAGTTTTTTGCGGTATCCGAAAATCTCTATGAATGCTCGAAAGGAAAACAGAATTCAAGGAGTAGGGAGAATCGCTGTAATGTCATGATTTGGGACTATATCTAAGTGTTCACCTATAATGGTTATGTTCAAATCCACTAAGAGGTTTTGGCTGAATCTCGCATGTTTTTAACTGTCTATTTTCAGGTTCAAATAGAAATTCCTTCCATTTTATGAATAAATTATGCATATTCTTCAGGCTGTGGAAAACTTTCGTAATTATTGCATAGCTAGAATACTAACATTATTTATTGTATAATACATGATAATACGTAACCTGGTCACATTAACTGAAAATTTTAATTGCAATATTGTCATTAAATCGCTTTCGTTATAGACAGACAAAAGCTTTATCAGTTACTGTGAATAGCAAGAAAATATTAAATCAATTGTCAGTCTTGATTTTGAAAAAAAAATTAGCTGAAGAGCGAATGCTCAAAGAAAAAATCTGATGTGGCCAGCACATGACTTTCTCCATATATATAAGATGTTAATATTTATCTACAACAGTATTTTCGAACTCTATATTCAATCTAAACTTGGAAGATAAGTGATTAATTTCTTTCATATTATCTTTGACGTCACAAACATTATAAATAATGTTTTTTGGGACATGTTCGATGAAAAAAGATGAAATTGGCCTTTCGCCCTAGCGCCCAGAGCGCCCACAACCTACATAATCAGCAACTTCCGTTTTATCAGTATTTCACAAATAACTCCTACACAATCAGTGATACAATAATATGTTTCGTGCAAAAGTTATAGTAAATTATATTTTCTAAAACTTTTATAAATAATAGTATACACCTAAATATGATATCTATGGAGATATTTTGAATACCGGAAATGACCATTGAAGACTGAAGCTCGACTTTCGGTTACCCGATTTACTCCAAAAACTAATCAACTTTAACGACACTAACCAAAATATAATATATGAAATTTGGTGTTGATACAATGAATGGGGGAGATGAGACGAATTAGACATCGATAGGCAGAGGTGTAAGACAAGGATGTTGCCTGTCACCAATTTTATATAATATATATGGTGACAAACTGGTAGAGGAAGCCTTGGAGGGGATTGGAGGGATAGTGGTAGGAGGAGAAAGTATGAAAACCATTAAATATGCAGATGATCAGGCTGTGATAGCAGAGAGTGAAGAAATGCTGCAAGAAATGGTAGAGAAAATCAGTATAAAAGGAGAGGAATATGGAATGAAAGTTAACATTGAAAAGTCGAAGGTGATGAAGATATCAACGAAGGCTGGCCCAGTACAAATTAAGTTTATGGGAAGGAATTGGAGCAGGTCGAGAAATTTAAATATTTGGGAAGCACCATCACATCTAATGGAAGTTGTACAGAGGAAATAAGAAGTAGAATAGCTCAGGGAAAGGCAACCTTCCAGAAGATAAAAGATCTTTTGACAGCAAAGAACATCAAGATGGAGCTAAGGAAAAGATTTGCTAAGTGTTTTATCTGGAGTATTGTGTTATATAGATCCGAAACATGGACATTGAGAAGGAGAGAAGAAAAATACATAGAGAGCTTTGAAATGTGGCTATGGCGAAGAATGGAGAAAATAAGTTGGAAAGACAAGATAAAAAATCTGATGTGGCCAGCACATGACTTTCTCCATATATAAGATGTAAATATTTATCTACGACAGTAATTTCGAACTCTATATTCCATCTAAACTTGGAAGATGAGTGATTAATATATATTATTATTATATATATATATTATTATCTTTGACGCCATAAACATTATAAATAATGTTTTTCGGGACATGATCGATGAAAAACGATGGAATTGGCCTTTCGCCCATAGAGCCCAGAGCGCCCACAAAGTACATAATCAGCAACTTCCGGTTTATCAGTATTTCATGAATAACTCCTAAACAATCAGTGATACAAAAATATGTTTCCAACAAAAATTATAGTAAATTTTATTTTCTAAAACTTTTGTAGTAAATAGTATGTACCTAAATATCATATTTTTGGAGATATTTTGAAAACCGGAAATGAGCTTTGAAGAATGAAGCTCAACTTCCGGTAAACTGATTTACTCCAAAAACTAATCAACTCTAACGACACTAAACAAAATACTATATATGAAATTTGGTGTTGATACAATGAATGGTTCTCTTGTTAGAGCGCCCACAAAGTACATATCAGCTACTTCCGGTTTATCGGTATTTCACGAATAACTCCTAATCAACCGGTGATACAAAAATATGTTAAATACAAAAGTTATAGTAAATTACTTTATATAAAACTTTTATAAATAATACAATACACGTATATATAATATTTAGGGAGATATTTTGAAAACCGGAAATGAGCTTTGTTGAATGAAGCTCGACTTCCGGTTAACTGATTTACTCCAAAAACTTATCAACTCTGACAGCACATAAAACACTACTTTATATGAAGTTTGGCATTGATACAACCACTAGTTTTCACGTTAGAGCGCCCACTAGCACACACACACATACACACACACACACACACATACACACAGACATTATTCCGAAAATGGTCGAAACGTGTTCTAGGGACCCCAAAACGTGTATTTCCGTTGAAATCTCGAAGTCGAATTTTTTCATGAAAACAATACTTTCTCTATACTTCGTATATGGAGAAAGTAAAAATGAAGAGGTACTGAGGAGGGTTGGAGAAGAACGAGTAATTTTGGGAAACATAAGGAAAAGGAAAGGAAGATGGATAGGCCATATACTAAGAGCAGATTGCCTACAGAAGTCGATTTTTGAAGGAAAGATCAATGGAAAACGAGGAAGAAGAAAATTCGGAATGCTGACTGATTTAAAACAAGGAAAAGAATATCAAGTTCTAAAAAGAGAGGCACAGGATAGGGATGCCTGGAGGAGCAAGTTCCGTTGAGACCTGTCCGCGGACAGAAGCAAAATGATGATGATGACAATGATTAGTTTTCATGTTAGAGCACCCACAAAGTACATAACAGCTACTTCCGGTTTATCGGTATATCACGAATAACTACTAATCAACCGGTGATACAAAAATATGTTAAATACAAAAGTTATAGTAAATTACATTTTCTAAAACTTTTATAAGTAATACAATGTACGTATATATCATATTTATGGAGATATTTTGAAAACCGGAAATGTGCTTTGTTGAATGAAGCTCGACTTCCGGTTAACCGATTTACTCCAAAAACTAATCAACTCTGACAGCACACACCACAGTTCAATACATGAAGTTTGTTATTGATGAGACTAATAGTTTTTACGTTAGAGCACCCACAATCAAAGACACACATACATGCACACACACACACAGACATCATTCCGAAAATGGTCAAAACGTGTTCTAGGGACCCCAAAACGTGTATTTCCGTTGAAATCTCGAAGTCGAATTTTTCATGAAAACAATACTTTCTCTTTACTTCGTATATGGAGAAAGTAAAAAAGAGAGGAAGATATTAAGAAAATTATTTGAATGATCTCAAATTAAATTAATGTATCCTAGCCTCTAGCTACGTGTAATTTTCAATTCACTATTAATATGTAGAACAACTAATGAAGTGCCAGCAAAAATAGGCATGGAACTGGAAAAGAAATTACGCTTCAGTTTCTAAAGGAAACATTTTCAGAGCACCAAAAATAACTCACTTAAGGGCTTATCAGTTTCTTCTCGATTCAAAGTCTTGGACGTTGCATTTTGTGTTGAATTGAATCGTTCACATTGCAAAGCTTCCCTTACCTTCGTTCTTGGCAAAGACCTTTTGCCTTACAAAGGGCTCTCATTCCTTTATTTGAGTGACGGATTTTAAGCCGAATCCATTCTTCGTATTTTGCGGCAAGCAGTTCTGAGAGATACTCATGTTCACTAGTTATCACGTGCATGCAAAAAAACGGCTGCCTTAGGCAACTCTATGTTCAGCATAGACTTCTCGCGTTCTCTTAAAGAATTATTTTCGGAACTACAGACAATTTAATCGTTCAGCGCTGTCACCCATTCTCGGCCTTTTACGAGATTTTCATCGGTAGCATTTTTGCAGCTACACAGTTCTTTGTCATTCAATGTGATCGAAAGACGTTTTAAAAATTATTCTGGTGAAGTGAATCAGATTATCGGCTACTCTAAGAAGTTCAGCGTAGACAGAGAAATACATTCCATTAAGTATAGGGATCATCCACTTGAGTGGCAGTAGGAGAATCATTCACGAAAGCAAACTCGTCTTTCCTCAAATGTTTGTGACAAGCGAAGAGTTGTGGGTAAGATTTAAATAACTCCAACTTATTGTTAGTATTACGGGAATTGAATGAAAAACAATTTCTGTATGGGACAAGAGTAACGATCCTCAATTCCCTTCCAAATGTTATGGTAAATTCAATTGTTTTACATTTCAGAGCAACTCATGTACTAAAAATGAGCGACGGCGGAGGCTAGTATGAGTCATCTGTTGCCGGACTGGAAGAAGCCATTACCATTTGCTTGAAGCTTGCAGTTGGGAATCTAGCGGCTACGACACCATTTGGCAACTCTGCGGGACCTCGTTTCAGAGTTTCACTTTACTCGTTAAAGTGAGTAAAATTGGGTTTCTCCCATATTTTCTCACATCCATGTAAACTAACGCGGATCCAGCGAGAACCAATTTGCGCAATGGGAATTCCATTGTGACGAAATGAAGCAATTGAATCGGAATTTTTCACCTCCGCCCGCTTATTAGTCAATGCCTCAGAGTCAGTACCTCGAGAGATAACGCCCGTGAAACTTCGGTTGTGGTATTTTTGGTTAAGAAATGTTACTAACTATTTGGATATCTGTCCGAAGAACAGAAAGGTCAACCGTTACGGAATTATTCTTTTTGAGCGTGTGTTATAAAGTATGGATGGTTGGGGAGGAGAGGGCTTTAATTGGCGTGATCGTCAGAAGAAATGGATTGGGAGAGGGATTGGTAAGGGTTGTAATTGAGGGTAGGAATCAGGGGAAAAACAGAGGGGAAGACAAAAGATGTTGGATGACATAAGGGATGGGAAATGTATAATGAAATGAATGAGATGGCGCTTAATAGGGATTTTTGATTGTACCTGAACCTACCGAAAGTACTAAAGGACTAATGAATGTTTTAACGTAAATTAAACAATTAGAGCCTCCTAAATTAAAGTCTTCTCAATCATTGGAGGAATAAATAATACAATTAAATGTACCAAGTGAAATGTTTGGAATTTCATTTTTTAAATCGAAAAAGAAATACGATGTAATCACACTCACAATCAGATGTGTCTTGTCGCTCGAGGTCTGGAAACTAGATCCTTCTGTTTCTCAAATAAACATGCAAGACGTAAACAAGAATAAAACATAGAAACCTTTCGAAGTGCTCGTCAATCATCCTACAATCGATGAATAAGGCCAAATTCAAAATCCTTTGGTTGAAAAATATGCACAAAGTGTTGGATTTTATATTGTTCCCATTAAAATGAATTCATTCATCAGAAGAAAGGCAACCATAGCTCCTACAAAACCATCTCGCAAGTAGAAATGTGAAGCACTAAACATTCGGAGAGTGAAGGCGAATTTCGTAAATTCTTAATTTTCATCGTAGAACGTCGATCAAAAGAAGCTTGTATATCTCTCAGGACGAGTGAGATGTCGAAGATAATCAATTGTTGCTCATTTGAATTGTTTATAACTTTTTAAATCGTATTCCACGCGGTCAGTTTTCTTATGGTACCCCCTGATGGGAAGGTCGGGCGCTCCCGAGCTCGCAAGCCTCGCTAAGGGTCCGGATTAGGACGACGACCCTCGAAATGTCTACCTGAAAAAAAGTAACTGTATAACCCCCGCAATACTACCATTAACCTTCATAATTATTAAGCATTCATTGCGGGAGGGTAGTTTCGTGCGATAGTTGTTTTGGTAATGTGATAGTTCTTGATTCATTTTTAGAATATAAATTCCTAGAATTAGAAGTTCGCATCTATTATTCTTTTCTAAGACTGGAATGGTAACTTTCTAATTCATTCATTTACAGAGCGGAGAAAGACACCATTGACGGCATATCGCATTTATCTCTAATCGGTCCAGTGTAACTGTGCCTAGAAGCGCGAGGTTCCAATTGCGATGAAGGACCGCGGGTATTCGAACTATGGTGAGCCTAATTCTTATATTCTTTTCTTATTTCTATTAAATTACTAAGTATCGCTGAATCAATTTTAACAGAAGATATATTGGGTGGGGCGTAATGAAATCCCTGATTTCGTTGGGTAGCTAGGTGGGTAACTAGGGACTCCATTGCGCCCAACTCTGTAGATATTCATTGTGAAATGTTCCTCCTGTGTCATTCCTGTTGTTGATCGGAGTTCATTTCAATTCGCAGAATTCCATGAAGGTGTTCTGTCTTTAACTGAGAAACTAGACTGAACTGCTATTGACACGCCGATAAGACTGGAGCACGATTTCCTTAGTCGTTGCTGTTTGCTGTGTTGATTGAGAGGAATTCATAGTGACGATCCTTGGGAGACACTTGGGTAAGTTGTTTTTCTATAGTTGTTCTTCTATAGCTTATACTGCACATATTCTGGTTAAAAACCTCTGGTGCATCAACCTTCGAATGTGAACTTTATCAAAGGAAACGTTAAATTTTCCCGCGAAAGTAAATTACCGTTGCCTTGCTTACCCTGAAGCCCCTGAAGTGGGCAGCAGCAGGCCCGTGCGCACGGGGGGGGGGGGTTTGGGGGTTCGAACCCCCCCCATGAGGATCCTTCCTACAAAAAGTTCCACGAATGATGAATTGAAGATAGGATAAAATAAAATTATTTTATTTAATGTTTCATTTAGTAAACTTTTTCTTCCAAAATTTTGTGCCTCTTTCAACTTTCATGTTAACGTCTGTCAGGACTGCTTCTTTCGTCTCGGAGAGTCGCACTTTCGCGGTAGTCAGAAATCGAGTTTCACGAACAAAAGGGCCTAAAAGCACCAGCTACCAGCGTGCACCTGACTGAAAAACCCCTCGCACGAGCAAATCCTGCGCACGGCCCTGCCCTCAATAACAACCTCTACCAATCCCTCTCCCCTCAATATTTGGCCATGCCATTTCTTCTGACGATGCTTAATCACGTCAGCTAAAGCCCTCTCCTCCTCAACCATTTCTAACACCTCCTTGTTTGTTTTACAATCAACCCAACTAACTTTTTCCATTCTACATTTTTACTGTTATCGAATTGAATTTACTTTGAGTTAGTAGCGTGTATTTTAGAGTATGATTAAGAATTTAACATTAAGAAGACTTTTACTTGTGCAGAAGACTCTCCCGTTTCTTTAAAATAGAGAATCGGAAGCTTTGCAATTATAACGTATTTCTTTAATTGCTTTATCCGATGCGATTGTGAAAATTTGAAATATAATTTTATTGCTATGAATATATGTATACCATATTGACTAAAATGGACGTGTAGCCGACGATTAATGTAGTCGACGACTTAGAAATATAACAAAACAACTGTCGCAATCAAATATGAATTTCTGAAACTTTCGTGTGAGAAGACCTCGACTTCGTGTAACAGATTTGAAGACTATCAAAACACGAGTTTTAAGATCGTCTTTATTCTCTCAGTTTCCAGTTAACAATGCTTGTTATTTGTAACTAAAATAACAAGCAACAATACAGAGATAACGCGGTGGCGATACGCGGAGTATCGCCACACTACTCCCCCCCGTGGTAAGTTTCAGCCCTGAAACGGCCACGAGGACGGATGGAGCGGCCGGAACGAGTAGAAATTGTAGGTCGAACAGATGGTGAGGGCGCCGAGGAAGTAGAAGATGGTGCAGGCGTAGAGGCTGCAGGTGGAGAGTCGTCCAGAAGAAGATGTGCTGGCTTGAGACGGTCGATGGAGACAGTTGAAGGCTTGCCATTGATATTCAGTGAATAAGTTTTCTGATCACGGCTGATAACAGGATATGGTCCCATGTAAGGTGGTTGTAGGGCTGATCGCACAGCGTCTTGGCGAACGAAGACGTGGGAGGATGTGGCCAAATCTCGGTGAACAAAGATTTGCCGATGGGTTGTGTGACGCGACGCAGGGGTTGGACGTAGCTGAGCCATGTAGTCTCGCAACTGCGAGACGAGATCCATCGAGTCCGATTGTTGAGTGTTGTTGACGAAAAAGTCCCCAGGAAGACGCAGTTGTTCCCCGAAGAGAAGTTCGGCAGGGGTTGTCTGCAGGTCGGCTCTCCAGGTAGTGCGGAGGCCGAGGAGAACTATAGGTAGGACGTCTAGCCACGAGTCGGACGAATGGCACATAAGAGCTGCTTTGAGGACACGGTGTAGTCGTTCCACGAGTCCGTTTGCCTGGGGATGGTAGCTCGTGGTGTGGTGTAATGTTGTTCCCAGAGAGGCGCAAAGACGCTGGAAAAGTGATGACACGAACTGACGGCCGCGGTCGCAGGTGATGTGTTTTGGACAACCGTATTGAGACACCCATCTTAGGAGAGAGGTGCGGCAGATGCTGTCTGCAGTGATGTCAACAAGGGGTTCTGCAGCAGGCCAACGAGAGAACCGGTCGATCATGGTGAGGAGATAGCGGTAGCCGGCGTTTGGCGGGAGAGGTCCCACAATATCAATGTGAACGTGGTCGAAACGCTTGGTTGGCAGGACGAAGTCTCCGAGTGGCGTTGTGATGTGACGAGACACCTTGCAACGCCGGCAGGCGAGGCAGCTGCGAGCCCATGAACGGCAGTCCTTACGCATGGATGGCCAGACGTACCGACGGGAGATGAGTTTGATGGTGGAGTTGGCTCCAGGATGATTAAGGGAGTGTATATTATTGAAGATATGCCGACGATATGGACGAGTAACGTAGGGGCGTGGTGTTGGCATCGAAGTGTCGCACCACAGCAAAACGTTTGTTCCGGGTACAGGCATCCGGGAAAGTTGAAGACCTGTGCTGTTATGGAGGAGTCTGCGTAGTTCCTCGTCATCGTCTTGTGAACGAGATAGAGCGGAGTAGTCAGGCGGGGCAGGGGTGGGTATGGATTCTACCCTGAAGAGGCAGTCCGCGACGACGTTGTCTAGTCCTGAGATGTGTCTCACGTCCGTGGTGAATTGCGAGATAAACTCGAGATGATTAAATTGCCGTGGTGAGCAGGTGTCAGTATTCTTGCTGCGCGGGCCAAAGGCGTAGGTCAGGGGTTTGTGGTCAGTGAAGATGGCAAAGTCGCCAGCTTCTACCATCGGCCGAAAGTGTTTCACCGCTTGGTAGGCGGCGTAGAGTTCGCGGTCATAGGCACTCCACTTCTGCTGTGAAGGCATCAGCTTGCGTGAAAAGAAACCAAGTGGTTGCCAGGAATTCCCAGAAAGTTGCTGTCGGGCGGCGCCGATGGCAGTTTGGCTTGCATCTACGACGAGAGCTAGAAATGCTGAGCTGATTGGATGCGAAAGGGTTGCGGCCCGGGAGAGTCCAGCTTTGCAGTCTTCGAAACTTTGTCGAAGTTCTGGTGTCCACGAAATTACAGTGGAGCTCTTGACTTTTGGGCCTTGAAGGAGTGCGCTGAGTGGAGCTTGAGCAGATGCAGCGTGCGGGATGTGTTGGCGGTAGAAGTTCAGCATTCCGAGGAATCGTCACAGGTCACGAATGGTCTTGGGCGGAGGGAAGTTGTTGATAGTAGCTACTTTGTCAGGTAAGGGCGAGCAGCCGTCGGCGCTGACATGAAAGCCCAGAAATGTGACCTCGGGAGATCCGAAGACGCACTTAGCTGAGTTGATGACAACACCGTAGTCGGAAAGGCGTTGGAATAGGATGCGGAGATGCTGAAGATGCTCTTCTTTCGAGCGGGAAAATACCAAGTTGTCATCCAGATAAGGAAAGCAGAAAGTGAGGCCTTCGAGAGCTTCGTCGATGAAACGCTGCCAGGTCTGAGCAGCGTTACGAAGTCCAAACGGCATAAATAAGAACTCGAAGAGGCCGAAAGGTGTAATTATGGCTGTCTTCGGGAGCCATCGGGATTTGAGTGAAGGCCTTGGCGCAGTCGATGGCGCTGAAGATGGTGGAACCTTCTTGAGCATGGGATAAATCTTGCAGATGGCGGATGGAGTAGCGGTCCGGGATTGTGAGGGCGTTGAGGGCCCTGTAGTCGCCACAAGGTCGCCAGCTACTATCCTTCTTGCGAACCATGTGAAGTGGTGAGGCGTAAGGGCTGTATGAGCGACGAACAGTGCCTTCGCGTACTAGTAGCTCGAATTCCGCCTGTGAATCCCGAAGTCGATCCGGAGCTAGTCGGCGTGCGCGGTAGTAGATCGGCGGTCCGGGTTGGAGGCGTATGTGATGCTTTGTGTGATGATGGACTTTCCGAGGAGTGCCTGGGGGCCGGGTGATGTTAGGAAACTCAGCCAGGAGGTCGTGGTAGGGTGAAGATCCCGACAGAGCGCGCACGCTGTCCTGAGAAGATCGATCGCGATGACCCGATGCAGAATGGCCAGAGATTGTGTCGACGAGCTGAGCGGTGGCCATATTAGGGACGAGGTGAAAGTGAGTTAGAAAATCTGCTCCGATGATTGGCTCAGTGACATCAGCAACGACGAATCGCCAAAGGTAGTCGCGAGGGAGGCCGAACTGAAGGCGTAGAGGTAATGTACCGTACGTTCGGATCCGGCTGTCGTTGGCGACGGAGAGCTCATAGTCAGTGCAGATCCGGTGATCGGTGCAATATTTGACCGGGTAGATAGAGAGGTCTGATCCCGTGTCTATGAGAAAACGCCGTTGGGAGTGGCGGTCGGTGACGAAGAGGCGGCACCCTGTTGCAGGACGACTTGTGGCCACCGTTACGAGTCGTCGTTGGAGTTTACCGAATTCTTCACTAAGTTGGTAGAGCATGGCTGGGTGCAACGTCTGGCTTCGACACCAAATCTGCGATGGTAGTAGCACATCTCTGGTTGGGCGGGTCGCTGTGTAGTGTATGTGGAGCCAGTGCGACGAGGTTGAGATCTGTCCCGGGTCCAAGATCGTGGGTGTGGGGAATTACTGAGACGAGTTTGTAGATCTTGGAGCTGCTTGGCGAGTTCCTCCACCCGTTGAGCAAATGCTGAGTGGTCAGGCGTAGAGCGTACAGCATGGACGGTTGGGGCAATCGGAGGCGGAACGACAGCGACGATGCGGTCGGCCACTTCTGCAAGCTGATCGAGAGGAAGTGTAGTAGCCTGCGCTTGGAGAAAGGCCTGCGCGCTGAGCGGGAGACGCTGTAGCCAAAGGGTACGCAGGAAAGAGTCCTGCACTTGTGTTGCATCTATGAGAGAACGCATGTGTCGCAGGAGTTGTGAAGGCTTGTGATCACCCAGTTCTTCTGCTGTGAGAAGTTTCCGAACCCGCTGCTCCTCAGAGAGAGAGACGCGCTGTATCAACTGAGATTTAAGTGTCAGGTAACGATTCGCGGTTGGAGGGTTTATTATGAGGTCACTTATTCCACTGGCGAAGCGATGGTCAAGGCTTCCTACGACGTAATTGTACATAGTTAGGTCCGAGGTGATGTTGGCCAAGGAAAATTGTGCTTCGACCTGGGCGAACCATACTGCAGGTTGAGCTGGCCAGAAAGGGGGAAGTTTAGGCGTGACGCGATAGATGGCAGCAGGGCTAATGCTGGCGGAATCGGAGAGCGGAGATTCCTTCTGCGAAGGTTGCGGAGGTAGCGCTACTTGCTGTTCTTGTTGTAGTTGCGGAGCCTGTTGGTGTTGTTGCTGGATGGCTGCTAGTTGTTGGGCATGCTGCTCTTGCTGGGCAAAGAGCTGCTGTTGTAGTTCCGCAAGTTGCGTCTGAAGTTTGGCGAGTTGCTCCGTGTCTCCCACGGTTGCTTTAGACACAGCTACTTTGACGAAGTGGTCTGAGGAATGCTGTGCGAGGTGCGTCAAGAAGCCCATGTAGCGAGGTTCCTGATGATGTCCGTAGAGGCCAGGAAGCCGGTGAAGAAAGTTGCCGAATTTGTCCTTTGTCAGGGGTCACCAATGTAGCCGTATGCTTGTTATTTGTAACTAAAATAACAAGCAACAATACAGAGATAACGCGGTGGCGATACGCGGAGTATCGCCACAGACGCATTGTCATTAAAAAAGTAGTCATGTAAGTAATTATTAAAAATAGAAAAAAATCACAGTAACAAGGATAAATACAACAAAAGAAAATGAAAAGAAGATAAGAAAATAACTCAAAAACAGCGGGTTATTTTCTACAGATTTGGGATAGTGCGAGTATGTAATTCGGGGTTGCGTACAATCTGATTATCAATATTCAATTAATTATTGCAACAAAACTAAGGCTTATTGAAACGAATCCTAATATAGTTTTTCATTACTCCACTTCCTGTATCACCCCAAAAATTTTTCATCCAAATCCTCGGGACAAAGTGAGTCTCCCTTTGAAAGACGGACATTTTTGGCAATATTTGGTCAACTTAGATCCCCTGGGGAGATCACCTCTCACTATCAATCGTCAGTTTGGCCTTTTTAGAGTGCAAGTTTCGTGATTTCAATGAGAGTACTACTTTCGATGATAAATTAGGATTTTATTTAAACGTTCTCTTATATTCCGATATCATCATATCACATTCTTCAACAAAGTTAGAGATAGAAAAAAGATCTTTGACTAAGGAGAAGTCAACTTTACGTGTTATTCTCATCTAAATTTATACCTGATTTACAATGTAGATAACGAATACGTAGGCAACCAAGAATACTGCAATGGATGACTCATTATTCTTTGAGCATTGTGTACATAGATTTTTCAAACCTGGGAACAACTTAAGCGTGGTGAAAGCGGATGACATTAGTTCAATGCGAATTCACTTCCATTCCTTCCGTTAAAGCTCTAATTTCACCTTTCAATTAATTTTCCTATTTACTTAGATTAGGTAACTTTCATTGGCTCCTTTCCCGTCAGCAAGTAGGTAAATTGAGTTCAAGAATCACCTCGAGCTCGATTCTTCCTCAAATTTCAATGACTTCCATTCTTTCAACAGTGGTAGGCAGTGTTTGTGCTATTTTCACCTTGGGACCTTTTCACAAGTCTTGTTTTTGTTAGCTATCTCCAACACTGTAAACATCTTTACTTAAGTTTGTTTGCGTTACCCATCCACGAGACTGAAGTGATACAAGGGTGTATAATTAGTCTTTAATATCAATCTTCGTAGCAAACACAACTGAAGATTTTAAGTCAATTGTATAGAGATGAATGCAGATAAATATAAGAGGTAGGATACCTATCCTTGTTTCTTACCTATCTCTTTACCGACTGTTCGCCTAAAGTGGATCGAGTTTCTTCCAGTCATCGTAACATTGGACTCTTTGGCATTTTACTTTTGCAGCCATAACCAATTTCTAACTGAAACGTTATAATGAACAGATAAGATGAAGTAGATTTAGGTGGTTCAGCCTTTAATGTGGTTTCAATGACTGCTTCGTTGGACACTCGCGATGATGACAACCATCTTTCGTTAAAATACCCAACCTTTAGGAAATTGTAGATAGACTGGTCAGATTTCATCTGCAGTAACAATTACTCATTTATATGATCGAATTTTATTTTAATGATTGTTTTCCAATGAAAATATTATTATCTATTTGTAATATTGTTATGAAATGTCTTCATTTATATATGTAATTATTTAGGTATCTATTTTGTACTTATACTTGTAAAATAACTGTAAACAAAAGAGGGATCTCTAGGGCAAGGAAGAAGGGCTAGTAAGCCTCACTTGCCCAATGCATAAATAAATAAGTGAAGTCGTGGGAGCTTGTAGGGGGAGGTCATTGGGAGAGAGAACGTTGAGGGAAGGGTGTCTGTGGAGACGGTGTTAGTGAAGGTTGTCCGGGGAGTGAGATTGTGGAGACCTCGTTTAGGGAGCACGGCTTCTGGGTAGGGCGTCCTCAACGTCGAGAGGAGGGGGGAGGAAAAAATTACAGTTATTGGAAAAGTTTATGCATTCAAAAATTAAATAAGTAGATACAGTTTGGTCAAAAGGGAATTCCTGTACGACTTCTTGAAACCAAGGGCCACTACAGCAAAATTATTCCTTTTTAAAAACTATTTTCTATTTTCTCCTCCAATATGGTTGGAATCATCTCATCGCAAAAGGTAATTAGACATAGTAACATCTTTCAAAAGAAGAGTGATGTTCAATGTTTTATCATTTCATGTCATCATGGGGATTAAGCTGTCAACAGCATGCAAATGGATTATCAGCTGTGGTATCCAATCCTCTAATTACTATTCTGACATGGTGTTGAATGAGGGTGTAGTGTAGAATATATATTTCAAGGAAAACTACAAAAATTGCATGGCTCTGCCTGGTGAAGGATCTCATACTGAGTGAGAGCAGCAAATATCAACTATGTAGTTGTTTAATTGATGTATTGAAGCATGTCTCCTCTGCTTAAGGATGATATCAAAACAATTTTGAAAAATAGTTTAATATTGACTTTTCAATCAGCTATTTTTGTTGCCGCACATATGTTCTTGATTTTTTCCTGTTGAGCACACTTCCATTGTGCTCAAATTGTGAATAAAAAGACACAGGTTTACTCAATGATGTATTTTGAAAAAAAAGACACAGGTTTAACCGACTCTTTACTTAAACTTCTTTTATGAAGATGAACCAAATTGAGTTCTTTAATACTCATTAACTCTTCCCATATTAACAGCAAATACACATAATCAGTTTGCAATGCTATAGCATATTATTACAAATAATTGTCTTAACTTATTCTGGTTTCTGGCCAACATTTACTTGTACTTGCTATGCTCTCTTACCAAACAATATGTATAATAGATAGCACAATGTTGAAACACATAAGAAATATCAATAAACATTTAGAAATTCATAAGGTATGGAGGCTAATTTTTTTCCTTTTTTAGAGATAAGCTATTTACTTTCATTTAAGAGTATGCCTTACCAAATTTACAATGCCTGCATAAAGAATAATATTTGACATTTCAAGATTTTCCTTATTTGATTACATTTACATCTTGTAACAAATATTAAACCAATCATTCATTTACTTATATTTTTAATTCCAAAGAGCTAGTTCATTTATATTGGCTGAGAATATTAAAATACCCGTCTTAAAAATCAAATATTCAGGATAACACAAAAATATAATTACAAAAGACTATTAGAAGTATAAATGAGCAATTCTTTGTAATGGCAACATTTTTAAACACAACATCGATTCAAGTCCTCCATTGAATATGATTGAAAGTTTTATGATATGCGGTATTCACATCCTACTAACAGAACACTTATAGAAAGACCCTCATTACAACTGTAAAACATAATATGCATAATGAGAACATTCTGAGGTGCAAAATGTATCTTATGAATGCTGAAAAAATTGCTTGTCACAGCTCAGAATAATTTTTATCACTTGATTTTGTCTCCATTTATTCTTTGAAAGATACTTCAGAGCTAATATGCATTCCATTTAATACCAGAGAAAAATATATTTGATATTATATTCAATATTTTTTGGCCAATAATTTTTTGAGATTTGACTAGTGCATTATCACAGCTTTAAATGATTTATCATTCAAATAAATTCCCCATTTCCATTAAACAGAGAATTTCTCTTTTATTGATGCTGAGACTCAATGGATCTTCTTATTGTTGAGGGTTATGATTCATCTTCTAAGAATTTTAACAAAGAAATCAATCATTACTGAGGCATTAAAACTGTCTTACCTTAAGATCTTCAGTAAAATGAAAAAGTTACACCAGAAGGTTAGTATGTAGATCATTGTATGCTGTGAAAATATAAGATGTAATGGGTGCTTGCAATGCCAGTTTAGTTTCTTGAAAACTTAAAGTAGAAAAGTTAAGATTATTTGTAAGATCTATTAAGGAAAATTTATCAGAAAGGGAAGTGGAATTTTACTTATATAATTCTTATTTCATTAAAGAAAAATAGTTGTTTTATGAAATGTATGCATTATCTAGTAATCAGTTAAATATCATATGTGGCAAAAATTATTCTGAGGGTAATGGATGAAATGAAAGGGAAAAAGTAATTCACTAATTAAAGAAGATTATTAGGATTTGTTTGGAATGAAAGGAAGAAAGGATGAAATTGGAGTAAAGAGGAAACTCTTGGAGGCACAAATGAAGCCATGATACATGAGCACATTTTTATCATTTTTGAAAAGACTTCTATAAGAGTGAATTAAAAAACTTTGGGCTATATTAAAAAAATTAGGCAACTGTTGCAAACTCTGAATTTAAATAGCCCAAGTTAAGTAAGCTGATGGGGAATTGGCTGAGTAAGAAAGAGACAAGTTAATGCTTTTAAAAAAAATTTCCAGGTAAATCGGAAATGCATACAATGTAACATGTTTAGTTTACTCTCGCATGTGGTGCTGCTGCAAAACTTACACACATTGGGCTAACGGAGATGTCACCCCTCTGTATTGTATTGTATCTCTTGCGATAGAGAGTTTACCTGTACTCAACCTTATGTAACAAAGTATGAGTTTTTTTTTAATTCTTACCTGAAAAATCAAGGTGCGTCTTATGCGCCGGTGCGTCTTATGGGCCGGGACATACGGTATATAGAAACTTAGTGATGAAGAGAAGGCAATGATGATCCCAGAGTAGTGGTAAAGGAAGTAATATATATAGATAGAAAGCAGTTGTATGTTATTCTGAAAATATTTTACTAATTCTGGTAAACATACTTGCTAAATAATAAAACAATAGAATTTGAGATGAAAAGAATGGGTCAGACATTAGGAAAGGAGCAATTATTCAAGATATTAACAAAATACACAAGAAAATGGAAAACAGAGGAAAAACATAGGTAAAAATATTAAATGATGTAAAGGAGGTGAAGTTATCAATGTAATTTTACACATAGTCCCTAGTGGGAATAAGTCCCAGGACTGTTTCCATTAGAAGGTGAATGTAATATGTACCCACATATCAATCTCAAAAGAGAATCTGTAAATAATCAGTAAAAATTATACATTTCAAGGGGCAATTTGTCTGAATATTTTTCTGAGTCAAATTAACTATACATAGTTAAATTCGGCAAATAATGTGAAATTTATACTTTTACTCCATTAATTGATTTGGGAACACTTGGCACTAATTTACATAATTCAAAATTAGTGCCCAGAGTAATGAAGAGATTTTAAGTTTAATAAATATTGTTAAACCATACCACTTCGCAAGATCTTCCAGATCTCATAAAATATTTCATTAGATCCATACCTATGAGTTATTTTTACCATCTCCGTATACGTAGTATAAAGAAAGCATTGTATTCGCAAAAAAAATTTGACTTCCAGATTTCAACAGAAATTGATGATTGGGGGGCCATAGAGTTCGTTTTCACTATTTTCCCAAACATGTCTGTCTGTGGTAAAAACGTTTATGGGCGCTGTATCTTAAGAAGTAATTATCCGATCATTTCCAAAATTCATATTTAGTATTTCCCTAACAATGCCAATAGTTGATTAGTTTTGGTGAATATCGCTTTGCCGGAAGTTGTGGTATATCCGGAACAACATATTGTTTCTTGAATATCTCTGTAAGAATGAAATGTCGGTATATACAATTACATACAAAAGTTATAGATAATGTACATTAATACAACTTTTGTATGAAACATTATTTCATAACACTGATTGTTTAGAAGTTATTCTCGAATAATGGTTAACCGGAAGTTGTTCTTTATCCAGAAATGGAAGTTTTTCATGCAAATCTCTTTCAGAATATGATATATTTATATACAATTTGTACAAAAGTTATAGATAATGTATTTTACTACAACTTTTGTGTGAAACATTTTTCTGTAACGCTCATTGTTTTGGAGTTATTTATATATTACCGGCATTGGCTTCTGTTTTCAATATATAAGGAGAGAGTCATGTGTTGGCCACATCAGATTTTTGATGATTATATAGGTATTGAATGTCGTATAACTAAAATCATTCCTATTTGATAAGAAAATAGTTATAGAATCGTTTGATGATAGGGCAGAATTATATTTTGGAATGCCTGAAGTTTTAGTTATTTTTATAACTAAAAGCATTGCTAATGTATCAAATCCACATATGTTTTTGTCTTTTATATTCATTAAATATTGCTATTGATGCAAAAATCATTATACTTTCATTATGGATATTTCTTTAGAAAATTCAATTCATATGACAGGAAGATATGGTAAAAATTTACATGCAATATGTGGTGAAGAAGGGGTTCACACATATATTATAGTGATTTCTCTTGTCAACACTTAGAATGACAAGAAACACCATTCTGATCATGAGGCCAGATATGGAACATAAATTTAGCCTATAGACCATTCAAGGAAGGGATGTTGTATTTGGTTTATTGTAGATCACATCTACAGTCAGTCAAAGTAACACCAAATGTCATTAAAGTACAAAACAATGCCATGGAACATTGTTATGGTTCTTGATGGCATACAATATCAGAACCTTTATTTAAAGCAAGTATAAATACCGTTTGATTGATTTATTTGATTTGATGGAATATATTATATTATAATAGCAAGTATTTCTTTATGAAATTTCTAAATATAACTTATTGAAGAGCCCTCCATCACTTCCGGTTTGGAGAGTTTAGATCAAACATTAATGGCACATTTCCTCATTAGAAAAAAAAAAACACTTTGCTGTTACATTTTTTGGAGCATTTTCCTAATCATCTCAGAGTTAATAAATATTTCATAGAACACATACACACGCAGGCATTAACATTTAAAAGCATCAAGAAAATTAAATACTGTAAAGAATGATAACTAAGCCAAATTTCCACAGTTGACATAAAATATATACATTTCTTAATATCTATTCTTACTTTATGCTGTGTCAAATTAGATAAAGCCATAATTAGCCATATCAGCATCTCCTGTTTCTACAAAGTGAATGGTAATATCACAGAATTTGCCAGATGCAGTCTTGCATTATCATCCCTTTTTACTAACAGGTCATTACTGCCTGGTACCAACCTTCAGATAGTTTTAGCAAAATCTTTTATCTTTTTTACTGCTTTTCTTCAAAGTAAGTAGTAAAGTTGGCATTTTGGATTAAAATGAAATAATTAAAACCATGTTAATTTCCATAGATCACTCATCCAGTAGAGTTATTTAGGATGAAGTTTCAAGTTCCTCAGAGAAATAACAAAACTTCTGGTGTGTAACTTAGGAGGCAGAGCATTTTCATTTGGTAAAGAATCAGAACCCTAGTAGCACAGAAGATGCTGAGCATGTGCTCAGGGAATTTTAGTCATTTAAGCTAAAATGTTTCAGAATCACAACGTGAGCATGTGCTAAAAATGTTTTAAGGCGATTTTAGAGCGCACGTTTTTATGAACATGTTACAAGCATGTTTGTGCAAAATTTCATTCCACTTCCTTCTATAACTAATAACTATAAAAATATTTGATTGAATGCAGCTTTTCTTTCCTTTTGACAACCAAAATTAGAAAGTGGTCGTTTGTAATAGAGATAAGAGCTTAAAGAAAGGAAATTAAATCAAAATTCTTATTCAGCATAGGGCACTTTTTAAAATTCATCGATGGAATCGTAAATCCATCAATCCGTTTTTAAAGTCATCGATGGATCCATCGACCGTTTCTTTATTCACCGATGGATTTACGATGCTTTCCACCGATGTCCATCGCTTTCATGGAGATAATTAATTCGCGATGAAGAGTCAATATATAAAATGAGTAAAATGTAGGTTGCATACTGCAAGCAGATAGGCAATACTAATTTCATATCGGCATCATATCGGGACGGTCCTCAAAAGAAAAAAATCTGATGTGGCCAGCACATGACTTTCTCCATATATAAGATGTAAATATTTATCTACGACAGTAATTTCGAACTCTATATTCAATCTAAACTTGGAAGATGAGTGATTAATTTATATATTATTATCTTTTACGTCACAAACATTATAAATAATGTTTTTCGGGACATGCTCGATGAAAAAAGATGAATTTGGCCTTTCGCCCATAGAGCCCAGAGCGCCCACAAAGTACATAATCAGCAACTTACGTTTTATCAGTATTTCATGAATAACTCCTAAACAATCAGTGATACAAAAATATGTTTTAAACAAAAGTTATAGTAAATTTTATTTTCTAAAACTTTTATAAAGAATTGTATATACCTAAATATCATATTTATGGAGATATTTTGAAAACCGGAAATGAGCTTTGAAGAATGAAGCTCGACTTCCGGTTCACCGATTTTCTCCAAAATCTAATCAACTCTAAACACACAAACAAAAATATTATTGATGAGATTTGGTGTTGATCCGACAAATACTTTTTATGTTAGAGCGCCCACAAAGTACATAATGAGCTACTTCCGTTTGATCAGTATTTCACGAATAACTCCTAATCAACCGGTGATACAAAAATATGTTAAATACAAAAGTTATAGCAAAAATCATTATCTAAAACTTTTATTCAGTACACAATATACCTATATATCATATTTATGGAGATATTTTGAAAACCGGAAATGAGCTTTGATGAATGAAGCTCGACTTCCGGTTTACCGATTTACTCCAAAAACTAATTAATTCTGATAGCACAAACTACAGTACTAAATATGAATTTTGGTATTGATATGACTAATAGTTTTCACGTTAGAGCGCCCACTGTCACACACACACATACACACACACACACACACACATACACACAGACATCATTCCGAAAATAGTCAAAACGTGTTCTAGGGACCGCAAAACATGTATTTCCGTTGAAATCTCGAAGTCGATTTTTTTCATGAAAACAATACTTTCTCTATACTTCGTATATGGAGAAAGTAAAAAAGGATTGAATTTTTTCTTAAAATTCGCTGAAATTTCATCGTCTGGTATCGAACCCAGGTTTTACTGGCAAACCAACTATGAAACCCAAAGAAGATCACCATCTCTAACTATGTGTGTAAATTCAAGCAGAAATAATGGCTACAACTGCCTCAAAAGACGTTCTAATTTTCACGAATGCAAATGGTTCTCGGGGCTCGAACCAAGGACGATCTTGGAAATCTAAAATATATTTCTGAAAGTTATTTATAATCTCTATATATATGCCGAATTTCAAGTTTCTCTATTATTTGGAATGTTTCAAAATAATTCCTAAAAATTGGATTAACTTCTGATTGCAGAGACACCTGGTGTCGAACCCAGGACATATTGTAAGCTGTGAATGCAGAGTTTGTTTTGTAATGACTTGCTCTTCTATCATGCTAAGTTTGAAGTCGATAGCATGCCGGGAAGTACCTAAAATTTGTTTCCGTTATCTCCGTAAGAAATGCATTGAGGAATTTAAATGGCCCTCTGAGATCGAACCAAGGACCATCAGCGAATATGTAAAATTTTATTATGAAATATATTCATGGTATCAAACCCCATGCCGAATTTCAAGTTTCCATGCCATCGGCAAATGGTCCAAAAAAAATCTTAAAAATCGCCACAATGCATTTTAAACGGCTGATTTATGCCCCGACCTAGCATCGAACCATTGACAATATTCGAAGAATCTTTCTGATTATTGTTGGATATGCTATGCTTCTAGCGATTCCTTGAGTTTCAACTCTCTCTTTTTTCGGGAAGTGCCATAAAAAAAATTTCGAAAATCCCCGCCATGTATTCTTATGGAGAAAATCGCAACTTTGGGGCCTTCTGGAATCGAACCCATGACATCGAGGTTCAAAGTCGGATTTTATCTGGAGGTTACACGTTATGGCCATTACGTCGTAAAAATTTCAAGTCGGTGGCACTTGTGGAACATGGTTAGAATTTTGATCCCCTATATTTATTTATCTATTATATATAGACGCTTCTCCGGATATACTTATATATATACGAGTAAAATGTAGCTTGCATACTGCAAGCAGATCGGCAATACTAATTTCATATCGGCATCATATCGGGAATGTCCTAAAAGAAAAAAAAGGATTGAAATTTTTCTTAAAATTCGCAGAAATTTCATCGTCTGGCATCGAACCCGGATCTTACTGGTGAACTTACTATGTAGCACAATAGAAGATCACCATCTCTAACTATGTGTGAAAATTCAAGCAGAAATATTGGCTACAACTGCCTCAAAAGACGCTCTAATGTTCACGAATGTAAATGGCTCTCGGGACTCGAACCAAGGACGATCTTGGAAATTTAAAAAATGTTTCTGAAAGTTATTAATAATCTCAATCCATATGCCAAATTTCAAGTTTCTATATTATTGGGAAAGGTTTCAAAATAATTCATAAAAATCGGATCAACTTCTGATTGCAGAGACACCTGGTGTCGAACCCAGGACACATTGATAGCTATGAATGCATAGTTTGATTTGCTAAGAATGGTTCTTCTATCACACTAAGTTTTAAGTCGATAGCATGCCGGGAAGTACCTAAAATATGTTTCCGTTATCTCCATAAGAAATGCATTGAGAAATGTAAATGGCGCCCTGGGATCGAACCAAGGACCATCAGCGAATATGTAAAATTTGATTATGAAATATATTTATAATCTCCAACTCCATGCCGAATTTCAAGTTTCCATGCCATCGGGAAGGGGTCCAAAAAAAATCTTAAAAATCGCCACAATACATTTTAAACGGCCGATATTTGCCTCGACCTAGTATCGAACCCAGGATATTTTCCGTAAAACTCATTTATGTTTTCGATAGATCATGACCATATATAAAGGCTCCTAGATTTTCGATTCTCTACCTATCCCGGAAGTATTTTTTAAAAATTCCCGAAAATCAAAGCAATATATTTAAACGGGAAAAATCGGGACTTTGGAGCCCCCTGGCATCGAACCCATGACACTGAGTATCAAAATCGCAATTTTTCTGGTGGTTACACGTTATGGCCAATACGCCGTAAAAATTTCTGCTCAATCACTCTTGTGGTTTAGGCTGTGAGTTTGTATCCTCTCTATCTATTATATATAGATGCTTCTCCGGATTCATTCATGTATCCATATATATATACGAGTAAAATGTTGCTTGCATACTGCAAGCAGATCGACAACACTATTTTCATGTCGGCATCATATCCGGACGGCCATCAAAAGAAAAAAAAAGATTGAAATTTTTCTTAAAATTTGCCTAAATTCCATCGTCCGGCATCGAACCCGGGTCTTTACTGTGAACTTACTATGCAGCACAATAGACCATCACCATCTCTAACGATGTGTAAAAATTCAAGCAGAAATATGGGCTACAACTGCCTCAAAAGACGTTCTAATTTTTACGAATTTAAATGGCTCTCTGGATTCGAACCAAGGACGATCTTGGAAATCTAAAAAATGTTTCTGAAAGTTATTTATAATCTCTATCTATATACCGAATTTAAAGTTTCTATATTATTGGCAAAGGTTTCAAAATAATTCCTAAAAATCGGATTAACTTCTGATTGCAGAGACACCTGGTGTCGAACCCAGGACTCTTTGATAGCTGTGAATGCACTGTTTGATTTGTATGGACTTGATCTTTGTACATGCAAAGTTTGAAGTTGATATCGTGCCGGGAAGTACCTAAAATTTGTTTCCGTTATCTCCGTAAGAAAAGCATTGGGAAGTGCAAATGGTCCTCTGGGATCGAACCAAGGACCATAAGCTAATATATAAAATTCGATTATGAAATAAATTCATGATATCTATCGACGTGCCGAGTTTCAATAATCCATTTTATCGGGAAAGGATCCAAAAAAAATCTTAAAAATCGCCGCAATGCATTTTAAACGGCCGATTTTTGCCCCGGCCTAGAATCGAACCAAGGACAATATTCGAAGATGTCTTTCTGATTTTCGTTGGCTATTCACGGCATTTAGCGGTCCCTAGAGTTTCAACTCTCTGCTTTTCCGGGAAGTGCCTCAAAAAAATTTTCGAAAATCCCCACCATGTAATCTTATGGGGAAAATCGCGACTTTGGGGCCCTCTGGAATCGAACCCATGACACTGAGGTTCAAAATCGCAATTTTTCTGGAGGTTATAAGTTATGGCCAATATGTCGTAAAAATTTCAAGCCATTGACGCTAGTGGTTTAGCCTGTGACTTTGTATCCTCTCTATATATATATATATATGAATATCTATTATATATAGGTGCTTCTCCGGATTCATTCATATATATAGCCATATAGCTATATAGCCATATAGCTATATAGCTATATAGCTATATAGATAGGATACAAATTCACTGGCTAAACCACAAGCGTCATTGAATTGAAATTTTTATGACATATTGGCCATAACGTATAACCCCCAGGAAAAAAGCGACTTTGATCCTCAGTGTCATAGGTTCGATTCCAGAGGGCCCCAAAGTCCCGATTTTTCCCGTTTAAATGCATTGCCGTAATTTTCGGGAATTAAAAAAAAATAGTTTCCGGAAAGGTAGAGAAATAAAACTCAAGGTGTCTATATTTATGGTCTTGGACTTTCGAAAACATCAATGACTTTCACAAAAAATATCCTGGGTTCGATGCTAGGACGATGCAAAGATCTGCCCTTTAAAATACATGGGAGCTGTTTTTCATTATTTTTTTTGATGCACTTCTCGAAAAACAGGAAGTTCGTGCTTAGCCGGAAAGTGTAAGGTAAGAATTAGTTTAAGAAAAAATTTTTCATAAGACCGCACTATTCCTGGGTTCGATGCCAGAGCACATTAACATTTCTCTCATAAGGAATGTAAGGGAAAAGTAAGACTTCGATTGAGGCAGTTGCAGCCAATATTTCTGCTTGAATTTTCGCACATAGTTAAAGAATTATATCTTCTATTATGTTGCATAGGAAGTTTCACCAGAAAGTCCCGGGTTCGATGCCGGGCGGTAAATATGTCTCCCGTTTAAAATACATAGGGTTTGTATTTCATTATTTTTTTGATGCACTTATCGAAATGATAGGAAGTTCGTGCTTGGCTGGAAGATGTATGGTTAAAACTGGTTTAAGAAAACAATTTTCAGAAGACCGTAATATTTCTGGGTTCGATGCCAGACCACATTAACATTTCTCTCATAAGATATATAAGGGAAAAGTAGAACGTCGTTTTATGCAGTTTCAGATAATATTTCTGCTTGAATTTTCACAGATAGTTAGAGATGGTATCTTCTATTGTGCTGCATAGTAAGTATCACTAGGAAGTCCCGGGTTCGATGCCGGACAAATAAATTGCAGCGAATAATCAGAATATTTTCAATGCATTTTTTCTTTCTTTTGACGGCCTTCCCGATATGATGCCGACATGAAATTAGTGTTGTCGATCTGCTTGCAGTATGCAAGCTACATTTTACTCGTATATTCATATAGATAGATAGATAGATAGGATACTGATTCACAGCCTAAACCACAAGCGTCATTGACTTGAAATTATTACGACGTATTGGCCATAACGTATAACCACCAGAAAAATTGCGATTTTGAACCTCAGTGTCATGGGTTCGATTCCAGAGGGCCCCAAAGTCGCAATTTTCCTCATAAGAATACATGGCGGGGATTTTTGAAAATTTTTTTGAGGCACTTCCCGGAAAAGGAGAGAGTTGAAATTCGAGGTATCTCTAGAAGCCGTGCATATCCAACGAAAATCAAAAAGACATCGCCGAATATGGACCATAGTTCGATGCTAGGTCGGGGCAAAAATCGGCCGTTTAAAATGCATTGCGGCGAATTTGAAGATTTTTTTTGGATCCTTTCCCGATAACTTGGATACTTGAAACTCGGCACGTGGATATATATGTTGAATACATTTCATAATTAAATTTTAAAAGTCCGCTGATGGTCCTTGGTTCGATCCCAGAGGGCCATTTGCACTTCTCAATGCATTTCTTACGGAGATAACGGAAACAAAATTTAGGTACTTCCCGGCAGGCTATCGACTTCAAACTTAGCATGAAAGAAGAACATGTCTTTAAAAATCAAACTGTGCATTCTAAGCTTACAATATTTCCTGGGTTCGACACCAGGTGTCTCTGCAATCAGAAGTTGATCCGATTTTTAGGAATTATTTTGAAACCTTTTCCTATAATATAGATACTTGGAATTCGGTTTATAGATAGAGATCATAAATAACTTTCAGAAACATGTTTTAGATTTCCATGATTATCCTTGGTTCGAATCCAGAGAGCCATTTACATTCGTGAAAATTAGAATGTCTTTTGGGACAGTTGTAGCCAATATTTCTGCTTGAATTTTCACACATAGTTAGAGATGGTGATCTACTATTGTGCTGCATAGTAAGATCACCAGTATGACCCCGGTTCGATGCCAGACGATGAAATTGCAGCGAATTATAAGAATTTTTTCAATCCTTTTTTTTTTCTTTTGATGACCGTCCCGATTGTTGCCGATATAAAATTAGTATTGCCGATCTGCTTGCAGTATGCAAGCTACATTCTACTCGTATGATATATGAATGAATCCGGAGAAGCATCTATATATAATAGATATATATATATATAGAGAGGATACAAACTCACAGGCCAAACCACAAGCGTCATTGACTTGAAATTTTTACGACATATTGGCCATAACGTGTAGCCGCCAGAAAAATTGCGATTTTAAACCTCAGTGTCACGGGTTCGATTCCAGTTGGCCCCAAAGTTCCGATTTTTCCCGTTTAAATGCATTGCGTTGATTTTCGGGAATTTTTTAAAAATACTTGCCGGATAGGTAGGGACTTAAAACTCAAGGAGCCGATATATATGGTCATGATCTATCGAAAACATAAATGAGTTTTACGGAAAATATCCTGGGTTCGATGCTATGTCAAGGCAAAAACCGGCCGTTTAAAATACTTTGTGGCAATTTTTAAGATTTTTTTTGGACCAATTCCCGATGACATGGAAACTTGAAATTCGGCATGACGTAGGAGATCATAAATATATTTCATAATAAAATTTTACCTATTCGCTGATGGTCCTTGGTTCGATCCCAGAGAGCCATTTACATTCCTCAATGCATTTCTTATGGAGATAACGGAAAAAGGTTTTAGGTATTTCCCGGCATGATATCGACTTCAAACTTTGCATAATATAAGATGAAGTACTTATAAGTCATAATGTGCATTCTCAGTTAACAATATTTCCTGGGTTCGACACCACGCGTCTCTACAATCAGTAAATTATCCGATTTTAGGAATTTTTTTGAACCCCTTCCCAATAATATTAAAACATGAAATTAGGTATATAGATAGACAACATGGATACATTTCAAAATTCTATTTTAGATTTCCTAGATCGTACTTGGTTTGAATCCAGAGAGCCATTTACATTATTGAAAAGTAGGACGTCGTTTGAGGCAGTTGGAGCCAATATTTCTGCTTGAATTTTCACACATAGTAAGAGATGGTAATTTTCTGTTGTGCTGCATAGTAGGCTCACCGGGAAGCCGTAGGTTCGATTCCAGACGAATAAATTGCAGCAAATTTTAAGAATATTTTCAATCCCTTTTTTTTCTTTTGAGGGCCTTCCGATATGATGCCGACATGAAATTAGTGTTGTCGATCTGCTTGCAGTATGCAAGCTACATTTCACTCGTAATAGATATAGATGCTTCTCCGGATTCATTCATATATATAGCTATATAGCTATATAGGTATATAGATAGGATACAAATTCACAGGCTAAACCAAAAGCGTCATTGACTTGAAATTTTTATGACATATTGGCCATAACGTAAAACCCCCAGGAAAAAAGCGACTTTGATCCTCAGTGTCATAGGTTCGATTCCAGAGGGCCCCAAATTCCCGATTTTTCCCGTTTAAATGCATTGCCGTGATTTTCAGAATTTAAAAATAAATACTTTCCGGAGAGGTAGAGAAATAAAACTCAAGGAGCCTATATATATGGTCATCATCTATCGAAAACATAAATGAGTTTTACGGAAGATATCCTGGGTTCGATGCTAGGTCGGGGCAAAAATCGGCCGTTTAAAATGCATTGTGGCGATTTTTATGATTTTTTTTGGACCCCTTCCCGATGGCATGGAAACTTGAAATTTGGCATGGGGTTAGAAATCATAAATATATTTCATAATAAATTTTTTTGTATTCGCTTATGGTCCTTGGTTCGATCCCAGAGGGCCATTTGCACTCCAGAATGCATTTCTTATGGGGATAACGGAAACAAATTTTAGGTACTTCCCGGCATGCTATCGACTTAAAACTTAGCATGATAGAAGAACCAGTCTTAGCAAATCAAACTATGCATTCATTGCTATCAATGTCTCCTGGGTTCGACACCAGGTGTCTCTGCAATCAGAAGTTGATCCGATTTTTAGGAATTATTTTGAAACCTTTCCCAATAATATAGAAACTTGAAATTTAGCATATAGTTAGAGATCATAAATAACTTTCAGAAACATTTTTTAAATATCCAAGATCGTCCTTGGTTCGAATCCAGAGAGCCATTTAAATTCGTGATAATTAGAACGTCTTTTTAGGCAGTTGTAGCCCATATTTCTGCTTGAATTTTCACACATCGTTAGAGATGGTGATGTTCTATTGTGCTGCATAGTAAGTTCACAGTAAAGACCCGGGTTCGATGCCAGACGATGGAATTTAGGCAAATTTTAAGAAAAATTTCAATCTTTTTTTTTCTTTTGATGGTCGTCCGGATATGATGCCGACATGAAAATAGTGTTGCCGATCTGCTTGCAGTATGCAAGCAACATTTTACTCGTATATATATATATCTATTATATACGAGTAAAATGTAGCTTGCATACTGCAAGCAGATCGACAACACTAATTTCATGCCGGTATCATATCGGGAAGGCCGTCAAAAGAAAAAAAAATGGATTGTAAATATTCTGATTATTCGCTGCAATTTATTCGTCCAGCATCGAACCCGGATCTTCCTGGTGATACTTACTATGCAGCACAATAGAAGATCACCATCTCTAACTATCTGTGAAAATTCAAGGAGAAATATTATCTGCAACTGCCTCAAACGACGTCCTACTTTTCCCTTATATTTCTTATGAGAGAAATGTTAATGTGGTCTGGCATCGAACCCAGGAATAGTTCGGTCTTCTAAAAACTGTTTTCTTAAACCAGTTTTAACCATACATCTTCCAGCCAAGCACGAACTTCCTATCATTTCGATAAGTGCATCAAAAAAATAATGAAATACTAACCCTATGTATTTTAAACGGGAGACATATTTACCGCCCGGCATCGAACCAGGGTCTTTCTGGTAAAACTTCCTATGCAACATAATAGAAGATAATAATCTTTAACTATGTGCGAAAATTCAAGCAGATATATTGGCTGCAACTGCTTCAATCGAAGTCTTACTTTTCCCTTATATTCCTTATGAGAGAAATGTTAATGTGCTCTGGCATCGAACCCTGGAATAGTACGGTCTTATGAAAATTTTTTTCTTAAACCAATTCTTACCTTACACTTTCCGGCTAAGCAAGAACTTCCTATTATTTCGAGAAGTGCATCAAAAAAAATAATGAAAAACAGCTCCCATGTATTTTAAAGGGCAGATCTTTGCATCGTCCTAGCATCGAACCAAGGATATTTTTTGTGATAGTAATTGATGTTTTCGAAAGTCCAAGACCATAAGTATGGGCACCTTGAGTTTTATTTCTCTACCTATCCGGAAAGTATTTTTTTTAAATTCCCGAAAATCACGGCAATGCATTTAAACGGGAAAAATCGGGACTTTGGGGCCCTCTGGAATCGAACCTATGACACTGAGGATCAAAGTCGCTTTTTTCCTGGGGGTTATACGTTATGGCCAATACGTCATAAAAATTTCAAGGCAATGACGCTTGTAGTTTAGCCTGTGAATTTGTACCCTATCTATATAGCTATATATATGAATGAATCCGGAGAAGCATCTATATATAATAGATGAATGAATCCGGAGAAGCATCTATATCTTATCTATTATATATAGACGCTTCTCCGGATATACTTATATCTATTATATATAGATGCTTCTCCGGATTCATTCATATATCATATATTCATATATATATATATATATATATATATATAGAGGATACAAAGTCACAGGCTAAACCACTTGCGTCAATGGTTTGAAATTTTTACGACATATTGGCCATAACGTATAACCTCCAGAAAAATTGCGATTTTGAACCTCGATGTCTTGGGTTCGATTCCAGAGGGCCTCAAAGTCCCGATTTTTCCCGTTTAAATGCATTGCTTTTATTTTCGGGAATTAAAAAAAAATACTTTCCGTATATTAGCGAATCAAAACTCAAGGAGCCTATATATATGGTCATGATCTATCCAAAACATAAATGAGTTTTACGGAAATATCCTGGGTTCGATGCTAGGTCGGGGCAAAAATCCGCCGTTTAAATTGCATTGTAGCGATTTTTAAGATTTTTTTTGGACTCTTTCCCGATGGCATGCAAACTTGAAATTCGGCATGGAGATGGAGATCTATAATAAATTTTGGATCAAATATTACATATTCGCTGATGGTCCTTGGTTCGATCCCAGAGGACCATTTAATTTCCTCAATGCATTTCTTACGGAGATAACGGAAACAAAATTTAGGTACTTCCCGACATGCTATCGACTTCAAACTTTGCATGACACAAGAGCAATTTTATACAAATCAAACTGTGCATTCACAGCTTACAATATGTCCTGGGTTCGACACCAGGTGTCTCTGCAATCAGAAGTTGATCCGATTTTAGGAATTATTTTGAAACCTTTCCCAATAATATAGAAACTTGAAATTCGGCATATAAATGGAGATCATAAATAAAATTCTGAAACATATTTAAATTTCCAAGATCGTCCTTGGTTCGAGTCCCGAGAGCCATTTACATTCGTGAAAATTAGAACGTCTTTTGAGGCAGTTGTAGCCATTATTTCTGCTTGAATTTTCACACATAGTTACAGATGGTGATCTTCCATTGTGTTTCACAGTAGGTTTACCGGTAAAACCCGGGTTCGATGCCAGACGATGAAATTTCAGCGAATTTTAAGAAAAAATTAAATCCTTTTTTTTTCTTTTGAGGACCGTCCCGATATAATGCCGATATGAAATTAGTGTTGTCGATCTGCTTGCAGTATGCAAGCTACATTTTACTCGTATCTATTATATATAGATGCTTCTCCGGATTCATTCATGTATCCATATATATATATATATATATATAGAGAGGATACAAACTCACAGCCTAAACCACAAGAGTGATTGAGCTGAAATTTTTACGGCGTATTGGCCATAACGTGTAACCACCAGAAAAATTGCGATTTTGATCCTCAGTGTCATGGGTTCGATGCCAGGGGGCTCCAAAGTCCCGATTTTTCCCGTTTAAATGCATCGCTTTGATTTTCGGGAATTAAAAAAAAATACTTCCCGGATAATTAGAGAATCAAAACTCAAGGAGCCTTTATATATGGTCATGATCTATCGAAAACATGAATGAGTTTTACGGAAAATAACCTGGGTTCGATGCTAGGTCGTTGCAAAAATTTGCCGTTTAAAATGCATTGTGGCGATTTTTAAGATTTTGTTTCGACCCTTTCCCGATGGAATGGAAACTTGAAACTAGGTATGGGGTTAGATATCAAAAATATATTTCATAATCGATTTTTGTGTTTTCCCTGATGTTCCTTGGTTCGATCCCAGAGGGTCATTTACATTCCTCAATGCATTTCTTATGGATATAACGGAAAAAAGTTTAAGGTACTTCCCGGCATGCTATCAACTTAAAACTTAGCATGATTGAAGAACCAGTCTTAGCAAATCAAACTATGCATTCATAGCTATCAATGTGTCCTGGATTCGACACCAGGTGTCTCTGCAATCAGAAGTTGATCCGATTTTTAGGAAATATTTTGAAACCTTTCCCAATAATATAGAAACTTGAAATTCGGCATATAGATTGAGATCAATAATAACTTTCAGAAACGTATTTTAGATTTCCAATATCGTCCTTGGCTCGAATCCAGAGAGCCATTTAATTTCGTGAAAAGTAGAATGTCATTTGAGGCAGTTGCAGTCAATATTTCGCCTTGAATTTTCACACATAATTAGTGATGGTGATCGTCTGTTGTGCTGCATAGTAAGTTCACCAAGAAGATCCGGGTTCGATGCCAGACGATTAAATTGAAGCGAATTCTAAGATTATTTTCAATCCTTTTTTTTTCTTTTGAGGGCCGTCCCGATATGATGCCGACATGAAATAAGTGTTGTCGATCTGCTTGCAGTATGCAAGCAACATTTTACTCGTATATATATATATATATATATATGAATATATATATATATGATATATGAATGAATCCGGAGAAGCATCTATATATAATAGATATATATATATAGAGAGGATACAAAGTCATAGGCTAAACCACTAGCGTCAATGACTTGAAATTTTTACGACATATTGGCCATAACGTATAACCTCCAGAAAAATTGCGATTTTGAAGCTCGATGTCATGGGTTCGATTCCAGAGGGCCTCAAAGTCCCGATTTTTCCCGTTTAAATGCATTGCTTTGATTTTCGGGAATAAAAAAAAAATACTTTCCGGATAGGTAGCGAATCAAAACTCAAGGAGCCTATATATATGGTCATGATCTATCGAAAACATAAATGAGTTTTACGGAAAATATACTGGGTTCGATGCTAGGTCGAGGCAAAAATCGGCCGTTTAAAATGTATTGTGGCGATATTTAAGATTCTTTTTGGACCCTTTCGCGATGGCATGCAAACTTGAAATTCGGCATGGAGATGGAGATCAATAATAAATTTTGGATCAAATATTACATATTCGCTGATGGTCCTTGGTTCGATCCCAGAGGACCATTTAATTTCCTCAATGCATTTCTTACGGAGATAACGGAAACAAATTATAGGTACTTCCCGGCACGATAAAGACTTTAAAATTTGCACTACACAAAATTATGTGTATATAAATCAAACTGTGCATTCCCAGCAGTCAATGTGTCCTGGGTTCGACACCAGGCGTCTCTACAATCAGTAACTGATCCGATTTTCAATAATTATTTTGAACCCTTTCCCAACAATATAGAAATTGAAATTCGGCATATAGATAGAGATCATAAATAACTTTCAGAAACATTTTTTAGATTTCGAAGAAGCCATTTAAATTCGTGAAAATTAGAACGTCTTTTGAGGCAGTTGTAGCCCATATTTCTTCTTGAATTTTCACACATAGTTACGGATGGCGATGTTCTATTGTGCTGCATAGTAAGTTCAACAGTAAAGACCCGGGTTCGATGCCAGACGATGGAGTTTAAGCGAATTTTAAGAAAATTTTCAATCCATTTTTTTCTTTTGATGGCCGTCCCGATATGATGCCGACATGAAAATAGTGTTGTCGATCTGCTTGCAGTATGCAAGCTACATTTTACTCGTATAATCTATATATAATAGATATATACACTGGGGATCAAAAGTCTAAGCATGTTCCACAAGTGCCAACGACTTGAAATTTTTACGACGTTATGGCCATGACGTGTAACCTCTAGGAAAAAGCCGACTTTGAACCTAGGTGTCATGGGTTCGACTCCAGAAGGCCCCAAAGTCGCGATTTTCCCCATAAGATTACATGGCGGGGATTTTCGAAAATTTTTTTGAGGCACTTGCCGGAAGAGTTGAGAGTTGAAATTCAAGAGATCGCTAGATGCCGTGTATATCTAAAGAAAACCACAAAGACATCTACAAATATTATCCTTGGTTCGATGCTAGGCCAGGGCAAATATTCTCCCGTTTAAATTACATTGCGATTTTTAAGATTTGTTTTAATTACTTCCAGATGACTTGGAAACTTGAAACTTGGCACGTGGATATATATCATAAATATATTTTATAATCAAATTTTAGCAACTCGCTGATGGTCCTTGGTTCGATCACAGAGGGCCATATACATCTTACAATGCATTTCTTATGGAGAATACAGAAGCAAATTTTAGGTACTTCCTGGCAGGTTGTTGACTTCAAACTTTGCATTTAATAAGATCAGGTCAAACCAAGTCATAATGTGTTTTCACAGCTGCCAGTAGGTCCTGGGTTCGACACCAGGCGTCTCTACAATCAGTAATTGATTCAATTTTTAGGAACTATTTTGAACCCTTTCCCAATAATATAGAAACTTCAAATTCAGCATATAGATAGAGAGCATAGATAACTTTCAGAAACATCTTTTAGATTTCTAAGATCGTCCTTGGTTCGAATCCAGAGAGCCATTTAAATTCGTGAAAATTAGAACATCTTTTGAGGCAGTTGTAGCCCATATTTCTGCTTGAACTTTCACACATAGTTAGAGATAGTGATGTTCTATTGTGTTTCATAGTAGGTTCACCAGTAAGCCCCGGGTTCGATGCCAGACGATGGAATTTCAGCGAATTTTAAGAAAAATTTCAATCCACTTTTTTCTTTTGATGGCCGTCCCGATATGATGCCGACATGAAAATAGTGTTGTCGATCTGCTTGCAGTATGCAAGCAACATTTTACTCGTAATAGATATATAGACGTTTCTCCGGATATACCTATATATATATATAATTACGAGTAAAATGTTTTTTGCATACTGCAAGCAAATCGACAACACTATTTTCATATCGGCATTATATCGGGACGGTCATCAAAAGAAACAATCTGAGGATTGAAAATATTCTTAAAATTCGCTGCAATTTCATCGTCTGGCATCGAACCCGGGCTTTCCTGGTGAACTTACTATGCACTACAATAGAAGATCTCCATTTCTAAATATAAGTAAAAATTCAAGCAGAAATATTGGCTGCAACAGCCTGAAACGACGTCCTACTTTTCACGAATGTACATGGCTCTCTGGATTCGAACTAAGGACTATCTAGGTCATCTAAAATATGTTTATGAAATTAATTTATGATTTCTATCTATATGCCGAATTTCAAGTTTCTATATTATTGAGAAAGGTTTCAAAATTATTCCTAAAAATCGGATCAACTTCTGATTGCAGAGACACCTGGTGTAAAACCCAGGACATTTTGTATGCTGTGAATGCACAGTTTGATTTAAAAAGACTTGCTCTTGGATCATGCAAAGTTTGAAGTCGATAGCATGACAGGAAGTACCTAAATTTTGTTTCCGGTATCTCCGTAAGAAATGCATTGAGGAATGCAAATTACTCTCTGGGATCGAACTAATGACCATCAGCGAATATAAAAAATTTGATTATGATATATTATTGTGATCTCCAACTCCATGCCGAATTTCAAGTTTCCATACCATCGGGAAATGGTCCAAAAAAAATCTTAAAAATCGCCACAATGCATTTTAAACTGCCGATTTTTGCCTCGACCTAGCATTGAACCCAGGATATTTTTAGTAAAACTCATATATGTTTTCGATAGATCATGACCATATATATCGGCTCCTTGAGTTTTACGTCCCTACCTATCCAGCAAGTATTTCTTAAAAATTCCCGAAAATCAAAGCAATGCATTTAAACGGGAAAAATCGGGACTTTGGGGCCCTCTGGAATCGAACCTATGACACTGAGGATCAAAGTCGCTTTTTTCCTGGGGGTTTCACGTTATGGCCAATATATCATAAAAATTTCAAGTCAATGACGCTTGTGGTTTAGCCTGTGAATTTGTATCCTATCTATATACCTATATAGCTATATAGCTTTACGAGTAAAATGTAGCTTGCATACTGCAAGCAGATCGACAACACTAATTTCATATCGGCATCATATCGGGACGGACATCAAAAGAAAAAAAAAATTCAAAATATTCGTAGAATTCGCTGCAATTTAATCACCTGGCAGCGAACCCCGGTCTTCCTGGTGTACTTACTATGCAGCAAAATAGAAAATTACCATATCAAACTATGTGTGAAAATTCAAGCAAAACTATTAGGTGCAACTACCTCAAACGACGTCCTACTATTCACATACACTCCTTATTTGAGAAATTATAATGTGCTCTGGCATCGAACCCAGGAACAGCATGGTCTTATCTATTTTTTTTCTTAAACAAAGTGTTAATATACATCTTCCATCTAAGCATGAGCTCCCTTACATATCGATAAATGCTTAAAAAAATTATGAAAAGATACCCCATAGTATTATATATGGGTGATATTTTTACCACCCGGCATCGAACCCGGGTCTTTCAGGTAATACTTTCTATGCAGCACAAAAGAAAAACACCATCTCCAACCGCGTATGCAAATTCAAGCAGAAATATTGGTTACAACTGCCGCAAATGACGTCCTACTTTTCCTTTATATTCCTTATGAGAGAAACGTTATTGTGCTCTGGCTTCGAACCCAGGAACAGTACGGTCTTATGAAAGTTTTTTTCTAAAACTTATTCGTACCATACATCTTCCAGCCAAGCACGAACATCCTATCATTTCGATAAGTGCATCTAAAAAAATAATGAAAAACGGCTCCCATGTATTTTAAAGGGCAGATCTTTGCATCATCCTAGCATCGAACCCAGGATAACTTTTGTAAAAGTCATTGATGTTTTCGAAAGTCCAAGACCATAAATATAGGCACCTTGAGTTTTACTTCTCTACCTATCCGGAAAGTATTTTTTTTTTAATTCCCGAAAATCACGGCAATGCATTCAAACGGGAAAAATCGGGACTTTGGGGCCCTCTGGAATTGAACCTATGACACTGAGGATCAAAGTCTCTTTTTTCCTGGGGGTTTCACGTTATGGCCAATATGTCATAAAAATTTCAGAACAATGACGCTTGTAGTTTAGGCTGTGAATTTGTATCCTATCTATCTATCTTTCTATATAGGTATACGAGTAAAATGTAGCTTGCATACTGCAAGCAGATCGGCAATACTAATTTCATATCGGCATCATATCGGGACGGACTTTAAAAGAAAAAAAAAAGGATTTAATTTTTTCTTAAAATTCGCTGAAATTTCATCGTCTGGCATCGAACCCGGGTCTTACTGGTAAACCTAGTATGAAACACAATAGAAGATCACCATCTCTAACTATGTGTGAAAATTCAAGCAGAAATATTGGCTATAACTGCCTCAAAAAACGTTCTAATTTTCACGAATGTTAATGCCTCTCGGGATTCGAACCAAGGACGATCGTGGAATTCTAAAATATGTTTCTGATAGATATTTATGATCTCTATCAATATGCCGAATTTCAAGTTTCGTTTTTAGTGGGAAAGGTTTCAAAATAATTCCTAAAAATCGGATCAAATTCTGATTTCAGAGACACCTGGTGTCGAACCCAGGATGTATTGCAAGCTGTGAATGCAGAGTTTGATTTGTAAAGACTTACTCTTGTATCAAGCAAAGTTTGAAGTTGATAGCATGTCGGAAAGTACCTAAATTTTGTTTCCGTTGTCTCCGTAAGAAATGCATTGAGAAGTGCAAATGGCCCTCTGGGGTCGAACCAAGGACCATCAGTGAACATGTAAAATTTGATTATGAAGTATATTCATGATATCTATCCACGTGCCGAGTTTCGAATATCCATGTTATCGGGAAAGGATCCAAAAAAAATCTTCAAAATCGCCGTAATGCTTTTTAAACGGCGGAATTTTGCCCCGACCAAGCATAGAACCATGGACTATATTTAAAGATGTTTTTCTGATTTTCGTTGGATACGCACGGCTTCTAGCGATCCCTCGAGTTTCAACTCTTTCTCTCCCCGGGAAGTACCTCAAAAAAATTTTCGTAAATCCCCGCCATGTATTCTTATGGAGAAAATCGCGACTTTGGGGCCCTCTGGAATCGAACCCATGACCCTGAGGATCAAAATCGCAATTTTTCTGGCGGTTACACGTTATGGCCAATAGGTCGTAAAAATTTCAAGTCAATCACGCTGGTGGTTTAGGCTGTGAATTAGTATCCTATCTATCTATCTATATAGGTATATACATGAATGAATCCGGAGAAGCATCTATCTATCTATTACGAGTAAAATGTAGCTTGCATACTGCAAGCAGATCGGCAATACTAATTTCATATCGGCATCATATCGGGACGGTCTTTAAAAGAAAAAAAAAGGATTTAATTTTTTCTTAAAATTCGCTGAAATTTCATCGTCTGGCATCGAACCCGGGTCTTACTGGTAAACCTAGTATGAAACACAATAGAAGATCACCATCTCTAACTATGTGTGAAAATTCAAGCAGAAATATTGGCTATAACTGCCTCAAAAAACGTTCTAATTTTCACGAATGTTAATGCCTCTCGGGACTCGAACCAAGGACGATCGAGGAATTCTAAAATATGTTTCTGATAGATATTTATGATCTCTATCTATATGCCGAATTTCATGTTTCTATTTTAGTGGGAAAGGTTTCAAAATAATTCCTAAAAATCGGATCAAATTCTGATTTCAGAGACACCTGGTGTCGAACCCAGGACGTATTGCATGCTGTGAATGCAGAGTTTGATTTGTAAAGACTTACTCTTGTATCAAGCAAAGTTTGAAGTTGATAGCATGTCGGAAAGTACCTAAATTTTGTTTCCGTTGTCTCCGTAAGAAATGCATTGAGAAGTGCAAATGGCCCTCTGGGACCGAACCAAGGACCATCAGCGAACATGTAAAATTTGATTATGAAGAATATTCATGATATCTATATACGTGCCGAGTTTCGAATATCCATGTTATCGGGAAAGGATCCAAAAAAAATCTTCAAAATCGCCGTAATGCATTTTAAACGGCCGATTTTTGCCCCGACCAAGCATCGAACCATGGACTACATTCTAAGATGTTTTTCTGATTTTCGTTGGATACGCACGGCTTCTAGCGATCCCTCGAGTTTCAACTCTTTCTCTCCCCGGGAAGTACCTCAAAAAAATTTTCGAAAATCCCCGCCATGTATTCTTATGGAGAAAATCGCGACTTTGGGGCCCTCTGGAATCGAACCCATGACCCTGAGGATCAAAATCGCAATTTTTCTGGCGGTTACACGTTATGGCCAATACGTCGTAAAAATTTCAAGTCAATCACGCTGGTGGTTTAGGCTGTGAATTAGTATCCTATCTATCTATCTATCTATATAGGTATACGAGTAAAATGTAGCTTGCATACTGCAAGCAGATCGACAACACTAATTTCATATCGGAATTATATCGGGACGGTCCTCAAAAGAAAAAAAAAGGATTGAAAATATTCTTAAAATTCGCTGAAATGTCATCGTCTGGCATCGAACCCGGGTCTTACTGAAAACCTACTATGAAAAACAATAGAAGATCACCATCTCTAACTATGTGTGAAAATTCAAGCAGAAATATTGGCTACAACTGCCTCAAAAGACGCTCTAATGTTCACGATTGTAAATGGCTCTCGGGACTCGAACCAAGGACGATCTTGGAAATTTAAAAAATGTTTCTGAAAGTTATCATTGATCTCAATCTATATGCCAAATTTCAAGTTTCTATATTATTGCAAAAGGTTTCAAAATAATTCCTAAAATTCGGATCAACTTCTGATTGCAGAGACACCTGGTGTCGAACCCAGGACACCTTGATAGCTATGAATGCATATTTGGATTTGTTTAGACTGGTTCTTCCATCATGCTAAGTTTAAAGTCGATAGCATGCAGGGAAGTACCTTAAACTTGTTTCCGTTATCTCCATAAGAAATGCATTGAGGAATGTAAATGGCCCTCTGGGATCGAACCAAGGAACATCAGGGAAAACATAAAAATCGATTATGAAATATATTTATGATATCTAACCCCATACCGAATTTCAAGTTTCCATGCCATCGGGAAAGGGTCCAAAAAAAATCTTAAAAATCGCCACAATACATTTTAAACGGCAGATTTTTGCATCGACCTAGCATCGAACCCAGGTTATTTTCCGTAAAACTCATTTATGTTTTTGATAAATCATGACCATATATAAAGGCTCCCTGAGTTTTGATTCTCTACCTATCCGGGAAGTATTTTTTTTTAATTCCCGAAAATCAAAGCAATGCATTTAAACGGGAAAAATCGGGACTTTGGAGCCCCCTGGAATCGAACCCATGACACTGAGGATCAAAATCGCAATTTTTCTGGAGGTTATACGTTATGGCCAATATGTCGTAAAAATTTCAGCTCAATCACTCTTGTGGTTTAGGCTGTGAGTTTGTATCCTCTCTATATATATATATATATATATATATGGATACATGAATGAATCCGGAGAAGCATCTATATATAATAGATATATAGATGCTTCTCCGGATTCATTCATATATATACCTATATAGATAGATAGGATACAAATTCACAGCCTAAACTACAAGCGTCATTGATCTGAAATTTTTATGACATATTGGCCATAACGTGAAACCCACAGGAAAAAAGAGACTTTGATCCTCAGTGTCATAGGTTCGATTCCAGAGGGACCCAAAGTCGCGATTTTTCCCGTTTGAATGCATTGCCGTGATTTTCTGGAATTAAAAAAAAATACTTTCCGGATAGGTAGAGAAGTAAAACTCAAGGTGCCTATATTTATGGTCTTGGACTTTCGAAAACATCAATGACTTTTACAAAAGTTATCCTGGGTTCGATGCTAGGACGATGCAAATATCTGCCCTTTAAAATACATGGGAGCCGTTTTTCATTATTTTTTTAGATGCACTTATCGAAATGATAGGATGTTCGTGCTTGGCTGGAAGATGTATGGTACGAATAAGTTTTAGAAAAAAATTTTCATAAGACCGTACTGTTCCTGGGTTCGAAGCCAGAGCACAATAACGTTTCTCTCATAAGGAATATAAAGGAAAAGTAGGACGTCATTTGAGGCAGTTGTAACCAATATTTCTGCTTGAATTTGCATACGCGGTTAGAGATGGTGTTTTTCTTTTGTGCTGCAGAGAAAGTATTGCCTGAAAGACCCGGGTTCGATGCCGGGCGGTAAAAATATCACCCATATATAATACTATGGGGTATATTTTCATAATTTTTTTATGCATTTATCGATATGTAAGGGAGCTCTTGCTTAGATGGAAGATGTATATTAACACTTTGTTTAAGAAAAAAAATAGATAAGACCATGCTGTTCCTGGGTTCGATGCCAGAGCACATTATAATTTCTCAAATAAGGAGTGTATGTGAATAGTAGGACGTCGTTTGAGGTAGTTGCACCTAATAGTTTTGCTTGAATTTTCACACATAGTTTGATATGGTAATTTTCTATTTTGCTGCATAGTAAGTACACCAGGAAGACCGGGGTTCGCTGCCAGGTGATTAAATTGCAGCGAATTCTACGAATATTTTGAATTTTTTTTTTCTTTTGATGTCCGTCCCGATATGATGCCGATATGAAATTAGTGTTGTCGATCTGCTTGCAGTATGCAAGCTACATTTTACTCGTATATATATAGGTAAATCCGGAGAAACGTCTATATATCTATTACGAGTAAAATGTTGCTTGCATACTGCAAGCAGATCGACAACACTATTTTCATGTCGGCATCATATCGGGACGGCCATCAAAAGAAAAAATGGATTGAAATTTTTCTTTAAATTCGCTGAAATTCCATCGTCTGGCATCGAACCCGGGTCTTTATTGTGAACTTACTATGCAGCACAATAGAACATCACCATCTCTAGGTATGTATGAAAATTCAAGCAGAAATATGGGCTACAACTGCCCCAAAAGACGTTTTAATTTTCACGAATTTAAATGGCTCTCTGGATTCGAACCAAGGACGATCCTGGGAATCTAGAACATGTTCCTGAAATGTATCTATAATCTCTATCTGTATGCTGAATTTCAAGTTTCTATATAATTGGGAAATGGTTCCAAAAAATTCTTAAAAAGCGGATCATTTACTAATTGTAGAGACGCCTGGTGGTGAAACCAGGAAACATTGGTAGCTGTGAATTCACAGTTTGATTAGTAATGACTTGATCTTATCTTATGCAAAGTTTCCATTAGATATAATATCGGGAAGCACCTAAAATGTGTTTCCGTAATCTCCATAAGAAATGCATTGAGGAATGTAAATGGCCCTCTGGGATCGAACCAAGGACCATAAGGGAAAGTGTAAAATTTGATTATTAAATATAATTATGATATCTAACGCCATGCCGAATTTCAAGTTTCTATGCCATCGGAAATGGGTTCAAAAAAAATATTAAAAATCGCCGCAATGCATTTTAAACGGCCGATTTTTGCCCCGACCTAGCATCGAACCAAGGATAATATTCGTTGATGTTTTTGTGGTTTCCTTTTGATATGCGCGGCATCTAGCGATCCCTCGAGTTTCAACTCTCTGCTTTTCCGGGAAATGCCTCAAATAAATTTTCGAAAATCCCCGCTATGTAATCTTATGGGGAAAATCGCGACTTTGGGGCCTTCTGGAATCGAACCCATGACACCGAGGTTCAATGTCGGCTTTTTCCTGGAGGTTACACGTTATGGCCAATATGTCGTAAAAATTTCAAGTCGTTGGCACTTGTGGAACATGGTTAGAATTTTGATCCCCTATGAATGTATATATCTATTATATATAGACGCTTCTCCGGATATCTATTATATACGAGTGCAATGTAGCTTGCATACTGCAAGCAGATCGGCAATATTATTTTATTTCGGCATCATATCGAGACGGTCCTCAAAAGAAAAAAAAAAGGATTGAAAATATTCTTAAAATTCCCTTCAATTTTAGCGTCTTGCATCGAACCCGGGTCTTCCTGGTGAACTTACTAAGCGGCACAATAGAAGATAACTATATCTAACTATGTGTGAAAATTCAAGCAGAAATATTTGCTACAACTGCTTCAAACGACGTTCTACTTTTTACGAATACAAATGGCTCTCTGGATTCGAACCAAGGACGATCGTGGGAATCTAAAACATGTTCCTGAAATGTATCAATAATCTCTATCTGTATGCTGAATTTCAAGTTTCTATATAATTGGGAAATGGTTCCAAAAAATTCTGAAATTCGGATCATTTACTGATTGTAGAGACGCCTGGTGGTGAAACCAGGAAACATTGGTAGCTGTGAATTCACAGTTTGATTAGTAATGACTTGATCTTATCTTATGCAAAGTTTTAAGTGGATATAATATCGGGAAGCACCTAAAATGTGTTTCCGTAATCTCCATAAGAAATGCATTGAGGAATGTAAATGGCCCTCTGGGATCGAACCAAGGACCATAAGGGAATATGTAAAATTTGATTATGAAATATAATTATGATATCTAACTCCATGCCGAATTTCAAGTTTCTATGCCATCGGAAAAGGGTTCAAAAAAAATCTGAAAAATCGCCGCAATGCATTTTAAACGGCCGATTTTTGCCCCGACCTAGCATCGAACCAAGGATAATATTCGTAGATGTCTTTATGGTTTCCTTTTGATATGCGCGGCATCTAGCGATCCCTCGAGTTTCAACTCTCTCCTTTTCCGGGAAGTGCCTCAAATAAATTTTCGAAAATCCCCGTCATGTAATCATATGGGGAAAATCGCGACTTTGGGGCCTTCTGGAATCGAACCCATGACACTCAGGTTCAAAATCACATTTTTTCTGGTGGTTACACGTTATGGCCAATACGTCGTAAAAATTTCAAGTCAATGACGCTTTTGGTTTAGCCTGTGAATTTGTATCCTATCTGGGTATATATATGAATGAATCCGGTGAAGCATCTATATCTATCTATTATACGAGTAAAATGTTGCTTGCATACTGCAAGCAGATCGACAACACTATTTTCATGTCGGCATCATATCGGGACGGCCATCAAATGAAAAAAATGGATTGAAATTTTTCTTAAAATTCGCTGAAATTCCATCGTCTGGCATCGAACCCGGCTCTATACTGTTGAACTTACTATGCAGCACAATAGAACATCGCCATCTCTAATTATGTGTGAAAATTCAAGCAGAAATATTGGCTACAACTGCCTCAAAAGACGTTCTCATTTTCACGAATTTAAATGGCTCTCTGGATTCGAACCAAGGACGATCATGGAAATCTAAAAAATGTTTCTGAAAGTTATTTATGATCTCTATCTACATGCCGAATTTCAAGTTTCTATATTGTTGGGAAAGGGTTCAAAATAATTATTGAAAATCGGAGCAGTTACTGATATTTGAGACGCCTGGTGTCAAACCCAGGACACATTGACAGCTTGGAATGCACAGTTTGATTTGTATACACTTGATTTTTCTTAGTGGAAAGTTTGAAGTCTTTATCGTGCCGGGAAGTGCCTATAATTTTTTTCCGTTATCTCCGTAAGAAATGCATTGAGGAATTTTAATTACCCTCTGGGATCGAACCAAGGACCATCAGCGAATATGTAAAATTTGATCCTGAAATTTATTATTGATCTCCAACTCCATGCCGAATTTCAAGTTTCCATGCCATCGGGAAAGAGACCAAAAAAAATCTTAAAAATCGCTACAATGCAATTTAAACGGCGGATTTTTGCCCCGACCTAGCATCGAACCCAGGATATTTCCGTAAAACTCATTTAAGTTTTTGATAGATCATGACCATATATATAGGCTCCTTGAGTTTTGATTCGCTACCTATCCGGAAAGTATTTTTTTTTAATTCCCGAAAATAAAAGCAATGCATTTAAACGGGAAAAATCGGGACTTTGAGGCCCTCTGGAATCGAACCCAAGACATCGAGGCTCAAAATCGCAATTTTTCTGGAGGTTATACGTTATGGCCAATATGTCGTAAAAATTTCAAACCATTGACGCAAGTGGTTTAGCCTGTGACTTTGTACTTATATATATATATATATATATATATATATATGAATATATGATATATGAATGAATCCGGAGAAGCATCTATCTATTATACGAGTAAAATGTTGCTTGCATACTGCAAGCAGATCGGCAACACTATTTTCATGTCGGCATCATATCCGGACGGCCATCAAAAGAAAAAAAAAAGATTGAAATTTGCCTTAAAATTTGCCTAAATTCCATCGTCTGGCATCGAACCCGGGTCTTTAATGTGAACTTACTATGCAGCACAATAGAACATCACCATCTCTAACGATGTGTGAAAATTCAAGCAGAAATATGGGCTACAACTGCCTCAAAAGACGTTCTAATTTTCACGAATTTAAATGGCTCTCTGGATTCGAACCAAGGACGATCTTGGAAATCTAAAAAATGTTTCTGAAAGTTATTTATGATCACTATCTATATGCCGAATTTCAAGTTTCTATATAATTGGGAAATGGTTCCAAAAAATTCTTAAAAATCCGATCATTTACTGATTGTAGAGACGCCTGGTGGTAAAACCAGGAAACATTGGTAGCTGTGAATTCGCAGTTTGATTAGTAATGACTTGATCTTATCTTATGCAAAGTTTCAAGTAGATATAATATCGGGAAGCACCTAAAATGTGTTTCCGTAATCTCCATAAGAAATGCATTGAGGAATGTAAATGGTCCTCTGGGATCGAACCAAGGACCATAAGGGAATATGTAAAATTTGATTATGAAATATAATTATGATATCTAACGCCATGCCGAATTTCAAGTTTCTATGCCATCGGAAAAGGGTTCAAAAAAAAACTTAAAAATCGCCGCAATGCATTTTAAACGGCCGACTTTTGCCCCGTCCTAGCATCGAACCTAGGATAATATTCGTAGATATCTTTATGGTTTTCTTTTGATATGGGGGGCATCTAGCGATCCCTCGAGGTTTAACTCTCTCCTTTTCCGGGAAGTGCCTCAAATAAATTTTCGAATATCCCCGCCATGTAATCTTATGGGGAAAATCGCGACTTTGGGGCCTTCTGGAATCGAACCTATGATACCGAGGATCAAAGTCGCTTTTTTCCTGGGGGTTTCACGTTATGGCCAATACGTGGTAAAAATTTCGAGTCAATGACGCCAGTAGTTTAGCCTGTGAATTTGTATCCTATCTATATAGCTATATAGCTATATAGCTATATGGCTATACGAGTAAAATGTAGCTTGCATACTGCAAGCAGATCGGCAATACTAATTTCATATCGGCATCATATCGGGAATGTCCTCAAAAGAAGAAAAAGGGATTGAAATTTTTCTTAAAATTCGCTGAAATTTCATCGTCTGGCATCGAACCCGGATCTTACTGGTGAACTTACTATGTAGCACAATAGAAGATCACCATCTCTAACTATGTGTGAAAATTCAAGCAGAAATATTGGCTACAACTGCTTCAAAAGACGCTCTAATGTTCACGAATGTAAATGGCTCTCGGGACTCGAACAAAGGACGATCTTGGAAATTTAAAAAATTTTTCTGAAAGTTATTAATGATCTCAATCCATATGCCAAATTTCAAGTTTCTATATTATTGGGAAAGGTTTCAAAATAATTCCTAAAAATCGGATCAACTTCTGATTGCAGAGACACCTGGTGTCGAACCCAGGACACATTGATAGCTATGAATGCATAGTTAGATTTGTTAAGACTGGATCTTCTATCATGCAAAGTTTTAAGTCGATAGCATGCCGGGAAGTACCTTAAACTTGTTTCCGTTATCTCCATAAAAAATGCATTGAGGAATGTAAATGGCCCTCTGGGATCGAACCAAGGAACATCAGGGAAAGCATAAAAATCGATTATGAAATATATTTATGATATCTAACGTCATACCGAATTTCAAGTTTCCATGCCATCGGGAAAGGGTCCAAAAAAAATCTTAAAAATCGCCACAATGCTTTTTAAACGGCAGATATTTGCATCGACCTAGCATCGAACCCAGGTTATTTTCCGTAAAACTCATTTATGTTTTCGATAGATCATGACCATATATATCGGCTCCTTGAGGTATAAGTCCCTACCTATCCGGCAAGTATTTTTTAAAAATTCCCGAAAATCAAAGCAATGCATTTAAACGGGAAAAAGCGGGACTTTAGGGCCCTCTGGAATCGAACCCATGACACTGAGGATCCTAATCGCAATTTTTCTGGTGGTTACACGTTATGGCCAATACTCCGTAAAAATTTCAGCTCAATCACTCTTGTGGTTTAGGCTGTGAGTTTGTATCCTCTCTATATATATATATATATGGATACATGAATGAATCCGGAGAAGCATCTATATATAATAGATAGCTATATGGCTATATATATGAATGAATCCGGAGAAGCATCTATATATTTATCTATTATATATAGATGCTTCTCCGGATTCATTCATGTATCCATATATATATACGAGTAAAATGTAGCTTGCATACTGCAAGCAGATCGGCAATACTAATTTCATATCGGCATCATATCGGGACGGTTCTCAAAAGAGCAAAAGAAAGTTTTAAAATAAATATTAAAATTCGCTGCAATTTTATCGTCTGGCATCGAACCGGGGTTTTACTGGTAAATTACTATGCAGCACAATAGAAAATCACCATCTCTAACTATGTGTGAAGATTCAAGCAGAAATATTGGCTACAACTGCCTCAAAAGACGTTCTAATTTTCACGAATGTAAATGGCTCTCTGGATTCGAACCAAGGATGATCTTGGAAATCAAAAATATGTTTCTGAAAGTAATTTATAATATCTATCTACATGCCGAATTTCAAGTTTCTATATTATTGGGAAAGTTTTCAAAATAATTCCTAAAAATCGTATAAACTTCTGATTACAGAGACACCTGGTGTCGAACACTAGAAATATTGTAAGCTGTGAATGCACAGTTTGATTAGTAATGACTTGTTCTTTTATCATGCAAAGTTTGAAGTCAATAGCATGCCGGGAAGTACCTAAAATTTGTTTCCGTTATCTCCGTAAGAAATGCATTGAGGAATTTAAATGTCCCTCTGGGATCGAACCAAGGACCATCAGCGATTATGTAAAAATTGATTATGAAATATAATTATGATATCTAACGCCATGCCGAATTTCAAGTTTCCATGCCATCGGTAAAGGGTCGAAAAAAAATCTGAAAAATCGCCACAATGTGTTTTAAACGGCCGATTTTTGCCTTGTCCTAGCATCGAACCCAGGTTATTTTCTGTAAAACTCATTTATGTTTTCGATAGAACATGACCATATATAAAGGCTCCCATAGTTTCGATTCTCTACCTATCCGGGAAGTATTTCTTAAAAATTCCCGAAAATCTAAGCAATGCATTTAAACGGAAAAAATCGGGACTTTGGGGCACTCTGGAATCGAACCCATGACACTGAGGATCAGAATCACAATTTTTCTGGCGGTTAATTGTTATGGCCAATACGCAGTAAAAATTGGAACTCAATCACGCTTGTGGTTTAGGCTGTGAATTTGTATCCTATCTATCTATATACCTATCTATATACCTATCTATATATATGAATGAATCCGGAGAAGCATCTATATATAATAGATATATAGAGAGGATACAAACTCACAGCCTAAACCACAAGAGTGATTGAGCTGAAATTTTTACGACATATTGGCCATAACGTATAACCTCCAGAAAAAATGCGATTTTGATCCTCAGTGTCATGGGTTCGATTCCAGGGGGCTCCGAAGTCCCGATTTTTCCCGTTTAAATGCATTACTTTGATTTTCGGGAATTAAAAAAAAATACTTTCCGGATAGGTAGAGAATCAATACTCAGGAAGCCTTTATATATGGTCATGATCTATCGAAAACATAAATGAGTTTTACGGAAAATAACCTGGGTTCGATGTTAGGTCGATGCAAAAATCTGCCGTTTAAAATGTATTGTGGCGATTTTTAAGATTTTTTTTGGACCCTTTCCCGATGGTATGGAAACTTGAAATTCGGTATGGGGTTGGATATCATAAATATATTTCATAATCGATTTTTATGTTTTCCCTGATGTTCCTTGGTTCGATCCCAGACGGCCATTTACATTCCTCAATGCATTTCTTATGGAGATAACGGAAACAAGTTTAAGGTACTTCCCTGCATGCTATCGACTTAAAACTTAGCATGATGGAAGAACCAGTCTAAACAAATCAAACTATACATTCATAGCTATCAATGTGTCCTGGGTTCGACACCAGGTGTCTCTGCAATCAGAAGTTGATCCGAATTTTAGGAATTATTTTGAAACCTTTCCCAATAATATAGAAACTTGAAATTTGGCATATAGATTGAGATCAATAATAACTTTCAGAAACATTTTTTAAATTTCCAAGATCGTCCTTGGTTCGAGTCCCGAGAGCCATTTACAATCGTAAACATTAGAGCGTCTTTTGAGGCAGATGTGGCCAATATTTCTGCTTGAATTTTCACACATAGTTAGAGATGGTGATCTTCTATTGTTTTTCATAGTAGGTTTTCAGTAAGACCCGGGTTCGATGCCAGACTATGACATTTCAGCGAATTTTAAGAAAAAATTAAATCCTTTTTTTTTTTCTTTTGAGGACCGTCCCTATATAATGCCGATATGAAATTAGTGTTGTCGATCTGCTTGCAGTATGCAAGCTACATTTTACTCGTAATAGATATAGATGCTTCTCCGGATTCATTCATATATATACCTATATAGATAGATAGGATACAAATTCACAGCCTAAACTACAAGCGTCATTGATCTGAAATTTTTATGACATATTGGCCATAACGTGAAACCCCCAGGAAAAAAGCGACTTTGATCCTCAGTGTCATGGGTTCGATTCCAGAGGGCCCCAAAGTCGCGATTTTCCCCATAAGACTACATGGCGGGGATTTTCGAAAATTTTTTTGAGGCACTTTCCGGAAAAGTAGAGAGTTGAAATTCAAGGGATCGCTAGAAGCCGTGCAAATCCAACGTAAATCAGAAAGATATCGCCGAATATGGTCCATGGTTCGATGCTAGGTCGGGGCAAAAATCGGCCGTTTAAAATGCATTGCGGCGATTTTCAAAAATTTTTTTGGATCCTTTCCCGATAAAATGGATACTTGAAACTCGGCATGTCGATAGATATCATAAATATATTTCGTAATCAAATTTTACATGTTCGCTGATGGTCCTTGGTTCGATCCTAGAGGGGCATTTGCACTTCTCAATGCATTCCTTACGGAGATAACGGAAACAAAATTAAGGTACTTCCCGGCATGCTATCGACTTCAAACTTTGCAAGATACAAGAAAAAGTCTTTACAAATCAAACTATGCATTCATAGCTATCAATGTGTCCTGGGTTCGACACCAGGTGTCTCTGCAATCAGAAGTTGATCCGATTTTTAGGAATTATTTTTATACCTTTCCCAATAATATAGAAACTTGAAATTTGGCATATGGATTGAGATCATTAATAAATTTCAGAAACATTTTTTAAATTTCCATGATCGTCCTTGGTTCGAGTCCCGAGAACCATTTACATTCGTGAACATTAGAGCGTCTTTTGAGGCAGTTGTAGCCAATATTTCTGCTTGAACTTTCACACATAGTTAGAGATGGAGATCTTCTATTGTGCTACATAGTAAGTTCACCAGTAAGATCCGGGTTCGATGCAAGACGATGAAATTTCAGCGAATTTTAAGAAAAATTTCAATCCTTTTTTTTTCTTTTGAGGACATTCCCGATATGATGCCGATATGAAATTAGTATTGCCGATCTGCTTGCAGTATGCAAGCTACATTTTACTCGTATATCTATTATATATAGATGCTTCTCCGGATTCATTCATATATATACCTATATAGATAGATAGGATACAAATTCACAGCCTAAACTACAAGCGTCATTGATCTGAAATTTTTACGACGTATTGGCCATAACGTGTAACCTCCAGGAAAAAGCCGACTTTGAACCTCGGTGTCATGGGTTCGATTCCAGAAGGCCCAAAAGTCGCGATTTTCCCCATAAGAATACATGGCGGTGATTTTCGAAAAATTTTTTGAGGCACTTCCCGGAAAAGGAAAGATTTGAAATTTAAGGGATCGCTAGATGCCGTGCATATCTAAAGGAAACCATAAAGAAGTCTACGAATATTATCCTTGGTTCGATGCTAGGTCGGGGAAAAAATCGGCCGTTTAAAATGCATTGTGGCGATTTTTAAGATATTTTTTGGACCCTTTTCCGATGGCATAGAAACTTGAAATTTGGCATGGAGTTGGAGATTATAAATATATTTCATAATCAAATTTAACATATTCGCTGATGGTCCTTGGTTCGAACCAAGAGGGACATTTAAATTCCTCAATGCATTTCTTATGGAGATAACGGAAACAAATTTTAGGTACTTCCAGGCCCGATATCGACTTCAAACTTTGCATATAGAAAAATCAAGTCCATACAAATCAAACAGTGCATTCACAGCTATCAATGTTTCCTGGGTTCGACACCAGGTGTCTCTGCAATCAGAAGTTGATCCGATTTTCAGGAATTATTTTGAAAACTTTGCTAATAATATAGAAACTTCAAATTGGCATATAGATAGAGATCATAAATAACTTTCAGAAACAATTTTTAGATTTCCAAGATCGTCCTTGGTTCGAATCCAGAGAGCCATTTAAATTCGTGAAAATTAGAACGTCTTTTAATGCAGTTGTAGCCCATATTTCTACTTGAATTTTCACACATAGTTAGAGATGGTGATGTTCTATTGTGCTGCATAGTAAGATCACAGTAAAGACCCGGGTTCGATACCAGACGATGGAATTTCAGGGAATTTTATGAAAAAATTCAATTCAATTTTTTTCTTTTGATGGCCGTCCCGATATGATGCCGACATGAAAATAGTGTTGTCGATCTGCTTGCAGTATGCAAGCAACATTTTACTCGTAATAGATATAGATGCTTCTCCGGATTCATTCATGGATATACCTATATAGATAGATAGATAGATAGATAGGATACTAATTCACAGCCTAAACCACAAGCGTCATTGATTTGAAATTTTTACGACGCATTGGCCATAACGTGTAACCGCCAGAAAAATTACGATTTTGATTCTCCGGGTCATGGGTTCGATTCCAGAGGGCCCCAAAGTCGCGATTTTCTCCATAAGAATACATGGCGGGGATTTTCGAAAATTTTTTTGAGGTACTTCCCGGAGAGAGAAAGAGTTGAAACTCAAGGGATCGCTAGAAGCCATGCGTATCCAACGAAAATCAGAAAAACATCTTCGAATATAGTCCATGGTTCGATGCTAGGTCGGGGCAAAAATTGGCCGTTTAAAATGCATTGCGGCGATTTTGAAGATTTTTTTTGGATCCTTTCCCGATAACATGGATATTCGAAACTCAGCACGTGGATAGATATCATGAATATACTTCATAATCAAATTTTACATGTTCGCTGATTGTCCTTGGTTCGATCCCAGAGGGCCATTTGACTTCGCAATGCATTTCTTACGGAGATAACGGAAACAAAATTTAGGTACTTTCCGTTATGCTATCGACTTCAAACTTTGCATGATACAAAAGCATGTCTTTACAAATCAAACTATGCATTCACAGCTTACAATATGTTCTGGGTTCGACACCAGGTGTCTCTGAAATCAGAAGTTGATCCGATTTTTAGTAATTATTTTGAAAGCTTTCCCAATAATATAGAAACTTGAAATTCGGCATATAGATAGAATTCATAAATAACTTTGAGAAGCATGTTTAAGATTTCCAAGATTGTCCTTGGTTCGAATCCAGAGAGCCATTTACATTCGTGAAAATTAGAACGTCTTTTGAGGCAGCTGCAGGCAATATTTCTGCTTGAATTTTCACACATAGTTAGAGATGGTGATCTTCTTATGTGGTGCATAGTATGTTTACCAGTAAAACCCGGGTTCGATGCCAGACGATGAAATTTCAGAGAATTTTAAGAAAAATTTCAATCCTTTTTTTTTTCTTTTGAGGACCGTCCCGATATGATGCCGATATGAAATTAGTATTGCCGATCTGCTTGCAGTATGCAAGCTACATTTTACTCGTTATATATATATAGATGCTTCTCCGGATTCATTCATATATATACCCAGATAGGATACAAATTCACAGGCTAAACCAAAAGCGTCATTGACTTGAAATTTTTACGACGTATTGGCCATAACGTGTAACCTCCAGGAAAAAGCCGACATTGAACCTCGGTGTCATGGGTTCGATTCCAGAAGGCCCCAAAGTCACGATTTTCTCCATAAGGATACATGGCGGGGATTTTCGAAAATTTTTTTGGTGCACTTCCCGGGAAAGTAGAGAGTTGAAATTGGAGGGATCGCTAGATGCCAAAGATATCTAAAGAAAAGCATAAAGACATCTACGAATATTATCCTTGGTTCGATGCTAGGTCGGGGCAAAAATAGGCCGTTTAAAATGCATTGCGGCGATTTTGAAGATTTTTTTTGGATCCTTTCCCGATAACATGGAAACATAAAACTCGGCACGTGGATAGATATCGCGAATATATTTCATAATCAAATTTTACATGTTCGCTGATGGTCCTTGGTTCGATCCCAGAGGGTCATTTGCACTTCTCAATGCATTTCTTACGGAGATAACGGAAACAAAATTTAGGTATTTCCCGGCATGCTATCAACTTCAAACTTTGCATGAAATTAGATCAAGTCCTAGCAAGTCATTTTGTGCATTTACAGCTTCCAATACATCCAGAGTTCGACACCAGGCGTCACTACAATCAGTCACTGATCCGATTTTTAAGAATTATTTTGAACCCCTTCCCAATAATATTAAAACTTGAAATTCGGCATATATATAGAACATATAGATACAATGCGGAAACATATTTTATATTTCCTAGATCGTCCTTGGTTCGTATCCAGAGAGCTATTAACATTCGTGAAAAGTAGGTCTTCGTTTGAAGCAGTTACAGCCAATATTTCTGCTTGAATTTTCACACGTATTTAGAGAAGATGATCTTCTGATGTGCTGCATAAAAATTTCACCAAAAAGACCCGGGTTCGATACCAGACGATTAAATTGCAGCGAATTTTCAGAATATTTTCAATCCTTTTTTTCCTTTCCGGGACAGTCCCGATATAATGCCGTTATGAAATTAGTGTTGTCGATCTGCTTGCAGTATGCAAGCTACATTTTACTCGTCTATTATATATAGACGCTTCTCCGGATATACCTATATACACACTCACTCATTCATTCATTCATAGGGCATCAAAAGTCTAAGCATGTTCCACTAGTGCCACTGACTTGAAATTTCTACGACATATTGGCCATATCGTGTAACCTCCAGAAAAAATCCGACTTTGAACCTCAGTGTCATGGGTTCGATTCCAGAAGGCCCCAAAGTCGCGATTTTCCCCATAAGATTACATGGCGGGGATTTTCGAAAATTTATTTGAGGCTTTTCCCGGAAAAGGAGAGAGTTGAAACTCGAGGTATCGCTAGATGCGACGCATATCAAAAGGAAACCATAAAGACATCTACGAATATTATCCTTGGTTCGATGCTAGGTCGGGGCAAATATCGGCCGTTTAAAATGTATTGCGGCGATTTTTAAGATTTTTTTTGAATCATTTTCCGATGTCATAGAAACTTGAAATTCGGCATGGCGTTAAATATTATAATTATATTTCATAATAAAATTTTATATTTTCCCTTATGGTCCTTGGTTCGATCCCAGAGGGCCATTTACATTCCTCAATGCATTTCTTATGGAGATAACGGAAACAAATTTTAGGTACTTCCTGTCATGCTATCAACTTCAAACTTTGCATGATTCAAGAGCATGTCTTTTCAAATCAAACTGTGCATTAACAGCTTACAAAATGTCCTAGGTTGGACAGCAGGTTTCTCTGCAATCAGAAGTTGATCCGATTTTTAGGAATTATTTTCAAACCTTTCCCAATAATATAGAAACTTGAAATTCGGCATATAGATAGAGATCATAAATAAAATTCTGAAACATATTTTAGATTTCCAAGATCGTCCTTGGTTCGAATCCAGAGAGCCATTTAAATTCGTGAAAATTAGAAAGTCTTTTGAGGCAGTTGTAGCCCATATTTCTGCTTGAATTTTCACATATAGTTAGAGATGGTGATCTTCTATTGTGCTGCTTAGTGAGTATCACCAGAAAGACCCGGGTTCGATACCAGACGATGGAATTTCAGGGAATTTTAAGAAAAATTTCAATCCATTTTTTTCTTTCGATGGCCGTCCCTATGTGATGCCGACATGAAATTAGTGTTGTCGATCTGCTTGCAGTATGCAAGCAACATTTTACTCGTACCTATATACACACTCACTCATTCATTCATTCATAGGGCATCAAAAGTCTAAGCATGTTCCACAAGTGCCACTGACTTGAAATTTTTACGACATATTGGCCATATCGTGTAACCTCCAGAAAAAATCCGACTTTGAACCTCAGTGTCATGGGTTCGATTCCAGAAGGCCCCAAAGTCCCGATTTTCTCCATAAGGATATATGGTGAAGATATTCGAAAATTTTTTGAGGCACTTCTCGGAAAGGTAGTGAATTGAAATTCGAGGGATCGCTAGATGCCGTGGATATCCAACGAAAATAAAAAAGACATCGCCGAACATGGTCCATGGTTCGATGCTAGGTCGGGGCAAAAATCGGCCGTTTAAATTGCATTGCGGCGATTTTGAAGATTTTTTTTGGATCCTTTCCCGATAACATAGATACTTGAAACTCGGCACGTGGATAGATATCATAAATATGTTTCATAATCAAATTTTACATAATCCCTGATGGTCCTTGGTTCGATCCCAGAGGGCCATTTGCATTTCTCAATGCATTTCTTACGGAGTTAACGGAAACAAAATTTAGGCACTTCCCGGCATGCTATCGACTTCAAACTTTGCATATTAGTAGAGCAAGTCGTTAGAAATCAAACTGGGCATTCAAGGCTATCAATGTGTCCTGGGTTCGACACCAGGTGTCTCTGCAATCAGAAGTTGATCCGATTTTTAGGAATTATTTTGAAACCTTTCCCAATAATATAGAAACTTGAAATTCGGCATGTAGATAGAGATCATAAAAAACTTTCAGAAACATGTTTTAGATTTCAAAGATCGTCCTTTGTTCGAATCCAGAGAGCACTTTACATTCGTGAAAATTAGAACGTCTTTTGAGCAGATGTAGCCATTATTTCTGCTTGAATTTTCACACATAGCTAGAGATGGTGATCTCCTTTTTTTCTGCAGAGAAGCTCACAGTAAAGACCCAGGTTCGATGCCAGACGATGAATTGTCAGCGAATTTTAAGAAAAATTTCAATCCTTTTTTTTTTATTTTGAGGACCGTCCCGATATTATGCCGATATGAAATAAGTATTGGCGATCTGCTTGCAGTATGCAAGCTACATTTTACTCGTATATATATATATAGGTATATCCGGAGAAGCGTCTATATATAATAGATATACGAGTAAAATGTTGCTTGCATACTGCAAGCAGATCGACAACACTATTTTCATGTCGGCATCATACCGGGACGGCCATCAAAAGAAAAAAATCTGATGTGGCCAGCACATGACTTTCCCCATATATATAAGATGTAAATATTTATCTACCGCAGTAATTCCGAACTCTATATTCCATCTAAACTTGGAAAATGAGTGATTAATATTATATATTATCTTTGACGCCAAAAACATGATAAATAATGTTTTACGGGACATGATCGATGAAAAACGATGAAATTGGCCTGAAGGCACAAGAGGTGATTGTTCTTCATATGTCCTTTCCTGAATGACCTTCTGTGCGCCTCGCAGGACGCTTTATATAGGATGTCATTAGCGCACGCCTTCTCGAAGCCTCTCGAAGCCTCTCGAAGGCGTGCGTCGATGGCGATGCGCCGGTCAAAGGGGGCACATCGCCACACCAGCCCCCCGCTGAGAAAGGGAAGCTAGGGCTTCTAAGGAAAACGAAATCGTACACGCCGCCCCGAGCGGGTAGTATAGTCGGCCGGTGGTGCGTTAATAGTGGATGGCGTTGACCGTGGCTGCGGTTCCGTATGTGGCAGGAATGTGGGCTCTGATGGTGGCTGAGCCGCCTGATCGGTGAAGGTCGGCGCTTCTGTTGGGATCGCGTATGCTGGCTTGACTCTGTCGACGCTTACGCGCACCACTCGGCCGCGGAGGAGCAGCGATATGGTCTTGTCCTCCCGGTGGACCACAGGGTGAGGGCCGGAGTATGGTGGCTGAAGGGCACCACGCACCGTGTCGTCTCGTAGAAAGACGTGGCTGCAGGTGGCCAAGTCCTTAAATATGAATACTCCAGGTCTGGCATGCCTCGATGTTGGTTGAGGTCGAAGCCGGGACATCTGCTGGCGAAGTCGGGCGACGAAGTCTGTGGCGTCTTCAATTCGGTCAGTCGTTGTGGGGACGAGCAGGTCAGCGGGTAAGCGTAGGGGCTCGCCGTAAACCAGTTCGGCTGGAGAGGCCTTGATGTCGTCCTTGACGGAGGCGCGGATCCCGAGGAGGACGAGAGGCAGGGCTTCCAGCCAGGTGATGCCAGGGTGGCACATGAGTGCAGCCTTGAGATGGCGATGGAAACGCTCAACCAGCCCGTTTGCGCAGGGGTGATAGCTTGTTGTCCGATGGCGCTCAGCGCCGATAGTTTTTCCCAGTGCGCGGAAAAGTTCTGACTCAAATTGTCTGCCTTGGTCCGTGGTGATTCGGGCTGGGCAGCCGAATCGGGATACCCAACAGGACATAAAGGCAGCCGCAACGGCATCGGCTGTGATACGCTCTAGGGGAAAAGCTTCAGGCCAACGGGTGTATCTATCAATGGCAGTCAGACAATATTTAAAAGATCCAACAGCCGGTAGCGGACCGATTAGGTCGATGTGTACGTGTTGGAATCTTGCTGTCGGAGAGGCGAAATTACCGAGTGGAGCATGGACGTGCCGAGTGATTTTAGCACGCTGGCAGGCGACGCATGCGCGAGTCCAGGCACGGCAATCCTTCTGGACGTGGGGCCAGACGAACCGCGCGGAGACGAGACGAGCTGAGGCATTGGTGCCGGGGTGGCTCAGGCCGTGCAGGGCGTCGAAAACGCGTCGACGGTGAGAAGCCGGGACGTAGGGGCGAGGCTGTGCGGTTGACTTGTCACAGTACAAACTCACGTCCGTCCCGGGAATGGTGATGCGCTGTAGGCGAAGAGCAGATTCACTATTGAGGAGCTCACGAAGCTCCTCGTCCTGGTCTTGAGCTAAGGCAAGAGAGTGCAGATCGAGGGGGGGAGCTCCGGTGATGGCTTCAACTCGAGAAAAGGCGTCAGCGACGACTTTGGAAGGTCCCTCTATGTACTGGATGTCGGTAGTGAACTGAGCGATAAATGACAACTGGTTGAGTTGCACGGGCGGGAGCTTTTCGCGCCGTTGTAAGAAGGCGTAGATCAGAGGTTTGTGGTCAACAAAAATTGTGCAATGTTGCGCTTCCAGAATATGGCGAAAGTGCTGTACCGCAGCGTAGATCGCGTACAGTTCGCGATAATAGGGCGGCCATTCGGACTGCTTCGGTGTGAGCTTGTGAGAGAAGAAAGCTAGGGGTTGCCATTCACCATCGATTAGTTGCTGCAGGCAGGCACCGACTGAAGAGGATGACGCATCTGTAAAAAGATCAAGTTGAGCAGTCGGGTCAGGGTGAGCAAGGAGGGTAACGTTGGTTAGGTCTTCCTTGCATTTGTTGAAAGACGCGTCCAGCTCTTCTGTCCAAGGAACTGGTTGAGAGCCACGTAGGTTGGCGACGGCGGCATTCAGCGGGGCCTGGTGCTCGGCGGCGGACGGCAGGAAACGCCGGTAGAAATTAATCATTCCCAGGAAGCGGCGTAGACCGCGAGCTGTTGAGGGGCGTTTAAAATTCTGAAGGGCGGTGATTCGTTCCGGTAATGGACGAGTGCCCGCGGCAGGAACCTCATAACCCAGGAAGGTGACTGAAGGGACGCCAATTGTGCTCTTCTGGACGTTGACCAGGATACCGTGGTCACTGAGGCGTCGGAAGAGGACTCGGAGATGTTCCCGATGTTCGTCAGGGCCACGTGATGAGACGAGAATGTCATCGACGTAAGCGAAGCAAAAATTGAGGCCAGAGAGGACTTCGTCAATGAATCGCTGAAATGTCTGACCAGCATTGCGGAGCCCGAACGTCATAAATGGGAATTCGAAAAGTCCGAAGGGCGTGATTATCGCTGTTTTCGGAATGTCGTCTGGGTTGACAGGGATTTGAGTGTAGGCTTTTACCAAGTCGATGACGGAGAACACGTTGCACCCGCGAAGATGGTGGCTGAAGTCATGGATGAGTTTGATAGGATACCGATCAGGAATGGTTCGAGAATTCAATGCTCGGTAATCTCCGCACGGTCGCCATCCGTCGGTCTTCTTAGGTACCAAATGGAGAGGTGATGACCACGGGCTGTCTGAGCGACGTGCTGTGCCTTCGCGGAGCATCGACTCAAATTCAGCCTTGGCAATTTGAAGGCGTTCCGGGGCTAGGCGGCGAGGTCGGCTGGATACCGGTGGCCCTGGGGTGGTACGAATGAAGTGCAGTGTTGAGTGATGAATCTCTCGCGGCGTACCGGCAGGACGCGCGAGGTCCGGGAATTCGGCGAAAATATCGTGGTATGGAGAGTCGTCCGAAAGGGCCTTGATGCTTTGCTGAACGACGCTTGCGGTCTGGCAGGGAGTAGAGAGACCTGTGCTTCCATCGACGAGGCGTTTGTGATGACAATCCGGGAGGAGCTGAAAATGGTCCAGAAAATCTGATCCGATGATTGGTAGTGAGACGTCAGCTATCACGAATCGCCATTGGAAATCCCGGCGCAACCCGAAGTTGAGGTTTAAAGATACAGATCCGTATGTCTTGATATAGGAGTCGTTAGCCGCAACCAGCACGTAATCCGTGGCACGGCGCCGGCCAGGAAGGAGTCGCCGCGGAAAGCAGCAAAGGTCCGAGCCTGTGTCGATGAGGAATTGTTGACGGCTTGCGCGGTCGGTGACGTAGAGGCGGCTTCTTCTGTGGTGGCAACTGTTTGCCGCTAATAACGGTTGCCGATGGAGTTTGGGTGCTGAGGATGCTTGCAAGGCTTGGTGCATTTGTTGGCTTTATCTCCGAAACGTTGGTGGTACCAGCAGGTGTCGTCGCTTCTGGGGACGGCAGCGTCACGACGTCGGAAGCCTGGGGGGCTGCGTGATCGAGAGCATCGGCGAAGGTCGTCGACTTCGGTCCGCAGTTGTGCTATCTGATGAGTTAAATCTTCAATGCGATTTGCGAGCGACGGCGGGTCTTTCCCTGGCGAGGCTGATGCAGCGCAGACCGAAAGCGTTTGTTCGGCGGATGCAACGGGAGCGACGGATGCAAGGTGGACGGTGGGTAGCGCGATAGATGGGGTCACTTCGAAAATTCTGTCGGCTAAGATGGCAAGTTGGTCCAGTGGCAGCTCAGAAGACTGGGCCTGAAGGATCGCTTGTACATGGGTGGGTAGGCGCTGAAGCCACAGTGCGCGGAGCAAGTCGTCATGGACGGCAGTTGTGCCAGCCAGTGACTGCAGGTGCCTTAGAAATTGAGAAGGCTTGCGGGATCCCATTTCTTCCTCCATTAATATTTGTCGCAATCGTTGGTTCTCTGAAGGCGAAAGTCTTCTGATCAGCTCTTTCTTCAATCGGGTGTACTGGTTGGTGGTCGGTGGGGCGCGGATGATGTCCCGGACTTCGTTGGCGTACCGGCCTTCTAATTGGCCGACAACGTATGCGAATTTGGTGGTCTCCTGTGTGATGTTCGCCACGATGAACTGGGCTTCGACTTGAGAAAACCACAGGTCCACGTCGTCTGGCCAGAAAGGGGGGAGTTTGACGCTCACCCGATTTACTGCGTCAAATGGTTGCTGCGGTGGGAGTAATGCGGGCGGTGGCTGTTGTCGTTGCCCGTCGTGCTGCTGGTCCACTTGCTGCTTGGACCGAGAATCTTCGGGTGGTGATTGGCCGTAAAATTGTAGGAGCTGCTCTTGCTGATGCTTGTTGACAGCTTGCAGCTGCTCCAGGTGTTGCGCCAATTCCTGATTCCTCTGCTCTAAGAGATCGAGCTGCTTCTGTATCTCCTCGAGGGACATTGTTAAGAGGAAAAAAAAAATTTATCGTCGGAAAATTGGCGAAGGACGTGAAGAACCGAACGCGCGAAGGAGAAAAGAAAAAAATCACGTCGGGTGTCACCACTATGAAGACACAAGAGGTGATTGTTCTTCATATGTCCTTTCCTGAATGACTTTTTGTGCGCCTCGCAGGACGCTTTATATAGGATGTCATTAGCGCACGCCTTCTCGAAGCCTCTCGAAGCCTCTCGAAGGCGTGCGTCGATGGCGATGCGCCGGTCAAAGGGGGCACATCGCCACAGGCCTTTCGCCCATAGAGCCCAGAGCGCCCACAAAGTACATAATCAGCAACTTCCGGTTTATCGGTGTTTCATGAATAACTCCTACACAATCACTGATACAAAAATATGTTTCAACCAAATGTTATAGTAAATTACATTTTCTAAAACTTTTACAAATAATAGTATATACCTAAAAAACATATTTATGGAGATATTTTGAAAACCGGAAATGAGCTCTGAAGAATGAAGCTCAACTTTCGGTTAACCGATTTACTCCAAAAACTAATCAACTCTAAAAAAACCAATTAAAGTACTATATATGAAATTTGGTGTTGATATAATGAACAGTTTTTAAGTTAGAGCGCCCACAAAGTACATAACAGCTACTTCCGGTTTATCGGTACTTCACGAATAACTCCTAATCAACCGGTGATATAAAAATATGTTAAATACAAAAGTTATAGTAAATTACATTATCTAAAACTTTTATAAGTAATACAATACACGTATATATCATATTTATGGAGATATTTTGAAAACCGGAAATGAGCTTTAATGAATGAAGCTCGACTTCCGGTCAACCGATTTACTCCAAAAACTAATCAACTCTGACAGCACACACCACAATACTATAAACGAAGTTTGGTATTGATACGACAAATAGTTTTCACGTTAGAGCGCCCACAAGCACACACACACATACAGACACACACACACACACACACACACACACACATACACACAGACATCATTCCGAAAATAGTCAAAACGTGTTCTAGGGACCCCAAAACACGTATTTCCGTTGAAATCTCGAAGTCGAATTTTTTTATGAAAACAATACTTTCTCTATACTTCGTATATGGAGAAAGTAAAAATGGAATGGATTTTTCTTAAAATTCACTGAAATTCCATCGTCTGGCATCGAACCCGGGTCTTTACTGTAAACTTACGATGCAGCACAATAGAACATCACCATCTCTAACTATGTGTGAAAATTCAAGCAGAAATATGGGCTATAACAGCCTCAGGAGACGTTCTAATTTTCACGAACTTAAATGGCTCTCTGGATTCGACCCAAGGACAATTTGGAAATCTAAAAACTGTTTCTGAAAGTAATTTATGATCACTATCAATATGCCGAATTTTAAGTTTCTATATTATTGGCAAAGGTTTCAAAATAATTCCTAAAAATCGGATTAATTTCTGATGGCAGAGACACCTGGTGTCGAACCCAGGGCACATTGACAGCTGGGAATGCACAGTTTGATTCGTAAGTATATCCGGAGAAGCGTCTATATATAATAGATATCTATTATATATAGATGCTTCTCCGGATTCATTCATATGTATAGCCATATAGCCATATAGCCATATAGCTATATAGCTATATAGCTATATAGATAGGATACAAATTCACAGGCTAAACTACAAGCGTCATTGCCTTGAAATTTTTATGACATATTGGCCATAACGTGAAACTCCCAGGAAAAAAGCGACTTTGATCCTCAGTGTCATAGGTTCGATTCCAGAGGGCCCCAAAGTCCCGATTTTTCCCGTTTAAATGCATTGCCGTGATTTTCGGGAATTTAAAAAAAATACTTTCCGGATAGGTAGAGAAATAAAACTCAAGGTGCCTATACTTATGGTCTTGGACTTTCGAAAACATCAATGACTTTTACAAAAAATATCCTGGGTTCGATGCTAGGACGATGTAAAGATCTGCCCTTTAAAATACATGGGAGCTGTTTTTCATTTTTTTTTGTGATGCACTTCTCGAAATAATAGGAATTTCGTGCTTAGCCGGAAAGTGTAAGGTAAGAATTGGTTTAAGAAAAAAGTTTTCATAAGACAGTACTATTCCTGGGTTCGATGCCAGAGCACATTAACATTTCTCTCATAAGGAATATAAGGGAAAAGTAAGACTTCGATTGAGGCAGTTGCAGCCAATATATCTGCTTGAATTTTCGCACATAGTTAAAGATTAATATCTTCTATTATGTTGCATAGGAAGTTTTACTAGAAAGACCCGGGTTCGATGCCGGGCGGTAAATATGTCTCCCGTTTAAAATACATTGGGTTAGTATTTCATTATTTTTGTGATGCACTTATCAACATGATAGGAAGTTCGTGCTTGGCTGGAAGATATATGGTTATAACTGGTTTAAGAAAAAAGTTTTCAGAAGACCGTACTATTCCTAGGTTCGATGCCAGAGCATATTAACATTTCTCTCATAAGAAATATAAGGGAAAAGTAGGACGTCGTTTGAGGCAGTTGCAGATAATATTTCTGCTTGAGTTTTCACAGATAATTAGAGACGGTGATCTTCTGCTGTGCTGCATAGTAAGTACCACCAGGAAGACCCGGGTTCGATGCCGGACGAATAAATTGCAGCGAATAATCAGAATATTTTCAATCCATTTTTTTTCTTTTGACGGCCTTCCCGATATGATGCCGACATGAAATTAGTGTTGTCGATCTGCTTGCAGTATGCAAGCTACATTTTACTCCTCTATTATATATAGATGCTTCTCCGGATTCATTCATGATATACCCAGATACCCAGATAGGATACTAATTCACAGGCTAAACTACTGGCGTCATTGACTCGAAATTTTTACCACGTATTGGCCATAACGTGAAACCCCCAGGAAAAAAGCGACTTTGATCCTCAGTGTCATAGGTTCGATTCCAGAGGGGCCCAAATTCCCGATTTTTCCCGTTTAAATGCATTACCGTGATTTTCGGGAATAAAAAAAAATACTTTCCGGATAGGTAGAGAAATAAAACTCAAGGAGCCTATATATATGGTAATGATCTATCGAATTCATAAATGAGTTTTACGGAAAATATCCTAAGTTCAATGCTAGGTCGAGGCAAAAATCGGCCGTTTAGAAAGCATTGTGGCGATTTTTATGATTTTTTTTGGACCCTTTCCCGATGGCATGGATACTTGAAATTCGGCATGAGGTTGGAGATCATAAATTTATTTCATAATCAAATTTTTTGTATTCGCTGATGGTCCTTGGTTCGATCCCAGAGGGCCATTTACATTCCTCAATGCATTTCTTATGGAGATAACGGAGACAAATTTTAGGTACTTCCCGGCATGATATCGATTTCAAACTTTTCACAAAATAAGATCAAGTCCTTTAAAATCATACTGTGCATTCACAGCGTAAATATATTTCCTGGGTTCGACACCAGGCGTCTCTAATATCAGTAGTTGATCCGATTTTAAATAATTATTTTGAGCCCTATCCCAATAATATAGAAACTTGAAATTCGGCAAATAGATAGAGATCATAAATAACTTTCATGAACATGTTTTAGATTTCCAAGATCGTCCTTGGTTCGAATCCAGAGCGCCATTTACATTCCTGAAAAGTAGAACGTCGTTTGAGGCAGTTGTAGCCAATATTTCTGCTTGAATTTTCACACATAGTAAGAGATGGTGATTTTCTGTTGTGCTACATAGTAAGCTAACCAGGAAGACCAGGGTTCGATGCCAGACGATTAAATTGCAGCGAATTTTAAGAATATTTTAATACCTTTTTTTTTCTTTTGAGGGCCGTCCCGATATGATGCCGACATAAAATTATTGTTGTCGATCTGCTTGCAGTATGCAAGCTACATTTTACTCGTATATATATATGAATACGAGTTGAATGTTGCGCGCATATTGCAAGCAGATCGACAACACTATTATCATGTCGGCATCATATCGGGACGGCCATCAAAAGATTAAAATGGATTGAAATTTTTCTTAATATTCGCTGAAATTCCATCGTCTGGCATCGAACCCGGGTCTTTACTGTGAACTTACTATACAGCCCAACAGAACATCACCATCTCTAACTATGATTGAAAATTCAAGCAGAAATATGGGCTACAACTGCCTCAAAAGACGTTCTAATTTTAACGATTTAAATGGCTCTCTGGATTCGAACCAAGGACGATCATGGAAATCTAAAAAATGTTTCTGAAATTTATTTATGATCTCTATCTATATGCCGAATTTGAAGTTTCTATATTATTGGCAAAGGTTTCAAAATAATTCCTAAAAATCGGATCAACTTCTGATTGCAGAGACACCTGGTGTCGAACCCAGGACATATTGATAGCTGTGAATGCACTGTTTGATTTGTATGGACTTGGTCTTTCTATATGCAAAGTTTGAAATCGATATCGTGCCGGGAAGTACCTAAAATTTGTTTCCGTTATCTCCGTAAGAAATGCATCGGAAAAGGTCCAAAAAAATCATAAAAATCGCCACAGTGCAATTTAAACGGCAGATTTTTGCCCCGACCTAGCATCGAACCAAGGATAATATTCGAAGATGTCTTTATGGTTTCCTTTAGATATGCACGGCATCTAGCGATCCCTTGAATTTTAATTCTCTCCTTTTCCGGGAAGTGCCTCAAAAAAATTTTCGAAAATCCCCGCCATGTATTCTTATGGACAAAATCGCGACTTTGGGGCCTTCTGGAATCGAACCCATAACACCGGGGTTCAATGTCGGCTTTTTCCTGGAGGATACACGTCATGGCCATAACGTCGTAAAAATTTCAAAGCAGTTGCACTTGTGGAACATGGTTAGACTTTTGATCCCCAGTGTATATATATATAAGTACGAGTAAAATGTAGCTTGCATACTGCAAGCAGATCAGCAATACTAATTTCATATCGGCATCACATCGGGACGGTCCTCATAAGAAAAAAAAGGATTTCATTTTTTCTTAATATTCGCTGAAATTTCATCGTCTGGCATCGAACCTGGGTCTTAATGGTATACCTACTATGAAACACAATAGAAGATCACCATCTCTAACTATGTGTGAAAATTCAACCAGAAATATTGGCTACAGCTGCCTCAAAAGACGCTCTAATGTTCACGAATGTAAATGGCTCTCGGGACTCGAACCAAGGACGAAACTGGAAATTTAAAACATTTTTCTGAAAATTATTAATGGTCTTAATCTATATGCCAAATTTCAAGTTTCTATATTATTGTGAAAGGGTTCAAAATAATTCCTAAAAATCGGATCAACTTCTGATTGCAGAGACACCTGGTGTCGAACCCAGGACACCTTGATAGCTATGAATGCATATTTTGATTTGTTAAGACTTGTTCATCTATCATGCAAAGTTAGAAGTCGATAGCATGCCGGGAAGTACCTAAAATTTGTTTCCGTTATCTCCGTAAGAAATGCATTGAGGAATTTAAATGTCCCTCTGGGATCGAACCAAGGTCCATCAGCGAATATGTAAAATTCGATTATGATATATTTTTATGGTATCTAACCTCATACCAAATTTCAAGTTTCTATGCCATCGGAAAAGGGTCCAAAAAATCTTAAAAATCGCAACAATGCATTTTAAACGGCCGATTTTTGCCCCGACCTAGCATCGAACCGCGGATAATATTCGTAGATGTCTTTATGGTTTCCTTTAGATATGCACGGCATCTAGCGATCCCTTGAATTTTAATTCTCTACTTTTCCGGGAAGTGCCTCAAAAAAATTTTCGAAAATCCCCGCCATGTATCCTTAGGGGGAAAATCGCAACTTTGGGGCCTTCTGGAATCGAACCCATGACACCGAGGTTCAATGTCGGCTTTTTTCTGGAGGTTACCCGTCATGGCCATAACGTCGTAAAAATTTCAAGTCGTTGGCACTTGTGGAATATGGTTAGACTTTTGATCCCCAGTGTATCTATTATATATAGATGCTTCTCCGGATTCATTCATATATACGAGTAAAATGTTGCTTGCATACTGCAAGCAGATCGACAACACTATTTTCATGTCGGCATCATATCCGGACGGCCATCAAAAGAAAAAAAAAGATTGAAATTTTTCTTAAAATTTGCCTAAATTCCATCGTCCGGCATCGAACCCGGGTCTTTACTGTGAACTTACTATGCAGCACAATAGAACATCGCCATCTTTAACTATGTGTGAAAATTCAAGTAGAAAAATTGGCTGCAACTGCCTCAAAAGACGTTCTCATTTTCACGAATTTAAATGGCTCTCTGGATTCGAACCAAGGACGATCTTGGAAATCTAAAACATTTTTCTGAAAGTTATTTATGATCTCTATCTATATGCCGAATTTGAAGTTTCTATATTATTGGCAAAAGTTTCAAAATAATTCCTAAAAATCGGATTAACTTCTGATTGCAGAGACACCTGGTGTCGAACCCAGGAATCTTTGATAGCTGTGAATGCACTGTTTGATTTGTATGGACTTGATCTTTGTACATGCAAAGTTTGAAGTTGATATCGTGCCGGGAAGTACCTAAAATTTGTTTCCGTTATCTCCGTAAGAAAAGCATTGGGAAGGGCAAATGGTCCTCTGGGATCGAACCAAGGACCATAAGCTAATATGTAAAATTCGATTATGAAATAAATTCATGATATCTATCGACGTGCCGAGTTTCAATAATCCATGTTATCGGGAAAGGATCCAAAAAAAATCTTAAAAATTCGCCGCAATGCATTTTAAACGGCCGATTTTTGCCCCGGCCTAGCATCGAACCAAGGACAATATTCGAAGATGTCTTTCCGATTTTCGTTGGCTATGCACGGCATTTAGCGGTCCCTCGAGTTTCAACTCTCTGCTTTTCCGGGAAGTGCCTCAAAAAAATTTTCGAAAATCCCCGCCATGTAATCTTATGGGGAAAATCGCGACTTTGGGGCCCTCTGGAATCGAACCCATGACACTGAGGTTCAAAATCGCAATTTTTCTGGAGGTTATACGTTATGGCCAATATGTCGTAAAAATGTCAAGCCATTGACGCTAGTGGTTTAGCCTGTGACTTTGTATCCTCTCTATATATATATATATATATATGAATATATGATATATGAATGAATCCGGAGAAGCATCTATATCTATTATATACGAGTAAAATGTTGCTTGCATACTGCAAGCAGATCGACAACACTAAATTTATATCGGCATTATATCGGGACGGTCCTCAAAAAAAAAATGAATGAAAATATTCATAAAATTCGCTGCAATATCATCGTCTGGCATCGAACCCGGGTCTTACTGGTGAACTTACTATGCGGCGCAATGGAAGATCACCATCTCTTACTATGTGTGAAAATTCAAGCAGAAATATTGGCTGCAACTGCCTCAAACGGCGTTCTACTTTTCCGAATTTAAATGGCTCTCTGGATTCGAACCAAGGACGATCTCGGAAATATAAAACATCTTTTTTAAATGGATCAATGCTCTTTATCTATATGCCTAATTTCATGTTTTAATATTATTGGGAAAGTGTTCAAATTAATTCTTAAATATCGGATATTTTACTGATTGTAGTGACGCCTGGTGTCTAACCCAGGACATATTGTAAGCTGTGAATGCACAGTATGATTTATTAGGACTTCATCTTGTTTTATACAAAGTTTATAGTCGATATCATGCCGGGAAGTACCTAAAACCTAATTCTGTTATCTCTATAAGAAATCCATTGAGGATGTAAATTGCTCTCTGGGATCGAGCCAAGGACCATCAGCGAATATGTAAAATTTGATTACGAAATATATTTATGATCTCCAACTCCATGCCGAATTTCAAGTTTCCATGCCATCGGGAAAGGGTCCAAAAAAAATCTTAAAAATCGCCACAATGCATTTTAAACGGCCGATTTTTGCCTTCACCTAGCATCGAACCCAGGTTATTTTCCGTAAAACTCATTTATGTTTTCGATAGATCATGACCGTATATAAAGGCTCCTAGAGTTTCAATTCTCTACCTATCCGGAAAGTATTTTTTAAAAATTCCCGAAAATCTAAGCAATGCATTTAAACGGGAAAAATCGGGACTTTGGGGCCCCCTGGAATCGAACCCATGACACTGAGGATAAAAATCGCAATTTTTCTGGCGGTTAATTGTTATGGCCAATACGCAGTAAAAATTTGAACTCAATCACGCTGGTGGTTTAGGCTGTGAATTTGTATCCTATCTATCTATATACCTATCTATATACCTATCTATATACCTATCTATATATATGAATGAATCCGGAGAAGCATCTATATATAATAGATAGATGCTTCTCCGGATTCATTCATATATATACCTATATAGATAGATAGATAGATAGGATACAAATTCACAGCCTAAACTACAAGCGTCATTGATCTGAAATTTTTATGACATATTGGCCATAACGTGAAACCCCCAGGAAAAAAGAGACTTTGATCCTCTGTGTCATAGGTTCGATTCCAGAGAGCCCCAAAGTCCCGATTTTTCCCGTTTGAATGCATTGCCTTGATTTTCGGGAATTAAAAAAAAATACTTTCCGGATAGGTAGAGAAGTAAAACTCAAGGTGCCTATATTTATGGTCTTGGACTTTCGAAAACATCAATGACTTTCACAAAAATTATCCTGGGTTCGATGCTAGGACGATGCAAAGATCTGCCCTTTAAAATACATGGGAGCCCTTTTTCATTATTTTTTTAGATGCACTTATCGAAATGATAGGATGTTCGTGCTTGGCTGGAAGATGTATGGTACGAATAAGTTTTAGAAAAAAATTTTCATAAGACCGTACTGTTCCTGGGTTCGAAGCCAGAGCACAATAACGTTTCTCTCATAAGGAATATAAAGGAAAAGTAGGACGTCATTTGAGGCAGTTGTAACCAATATTTCTGCTTGAATTTCTATACGCGGTTAGAGATGGTGTTTTTCTGTTGTGCTGCATAGAAAGTATTGCCTGAAAGACCCGGGTTCGATGCCAGGCGGTAAAAATATCCCCCATATATAATACTATGGGGTATCTTTTCATAATTTTTTTATGCATTTATCGATATGTAAGGGAGCTCTTGCTTAGATGGAAGATGTATATTAACACTTTGTTTAAGAAAAAAAATAGATAAGACCATGCTGTTCCTGGGTTCGATGCCAGAGCACATTATAATTTCTCAAATAAGGAGTGTAAGTGAATAGTAGGACGTCGTTTGAGGTAGTTGCACCTAATAGTTTTGCTTGAATTTTCACACATAGTTTGATATGGTAATCTTCTATTTTGCTGCATAGTAAGTACACCAGGAAGACCGGGGTTCGCTGCCAGGCGATTAAATTGCAGCGAATTCTACGAATATTTTGAATTTTTTTTTTCTTTTGATGTCCGTCCCGATATGATGCCGATATGAAATTAGTGTTGTCTATCTGCTTGCAGTATGCAAGCAACATTTTACTCGATTCTATTATATATAGATGCTTCTCCGGATTCATTCATATATCTATCTATTATATATAGATGCTTCTCCGGATTCACTCATGATATACCCAGATACCCAGATACCCAGATAGGATACTAATTCACAGGCTAAACTACTGGCGTCATTAACTCGAAATTTTTGCGACGTATTGGCCATAACGTAAAACCGCCAGAAAAATTGCAACTTTGAATCTCAGTGTCATGGGTTCGATTCCAGAGGGCCCCAAAGTCGCGATTTTCTCCATAAGGATACATGGCGGGGATTTTCAAAATTTTTTTTGGTGCACTTCCCGGAAAACTAGAGCGTTGAAATTATAGGGATAGCTAGATGCCGTGCATATCTAAAGGAAACCATAAAGACATCTACGAATATTAACCTTGGTTCGATGCTAGGTCGGGGCAAAAATCGGCCGTTAAAATGCATTGTGGCGATTTTTAAGATTTTTTTTGGACCCTTTTCCGATGTCATAGAAACTTGAAATTCGGTATGAGGTTAGATACCATATAAATATATCATAATCCAATTTTACATATTAGCTGATGGTCCTTGGTTCGATCCCAGAGGGACATTTACATTCCTCAATGCATTTCTTACGGAGATAACGGAAACAAATTTTAGGTACTTCCCGGCACGATAACGACTTCAAACTTTGCATATAAAAAGATCAAGTCGATACAAATCAAACAGTGCATTCACAGCTATCAATGTGTCCTGGGGTCGACACCAGGTGTCTCTGAAATCAGAAGTTTATCCGATTTTTAGGAATTATTTTGAAACCTTTGCCAATAATAAAGAAACTTCAAATTCAGCATTTAGATAGAGATTATAAATAACTTTTAGAAACATTTTTTTAGATTTCCAAGATCGTACTTGGTTCGAATCCAGAGAGCCATTTAAATTCGTGAAAATTAGAACGTCTTTTGAGGCAGTTGTAGCCCATATTTCTGCTTGAATTTTCACACATAGTTAGAGATGGTGATGTTCTATTGTGCTGCATAGTAAGTTCACAGTAAAGACCCGGGTTCGATGCCAGACGATGGTATTTCAGCGAATTTTAAGAAAAATTTCAATCCATTTTTTTCTTTTGATGGCCGTCCCAATATGATGCCGACATGAAAATAGTGTTGTCGATCTGCTTGCAGTATGCAAGCAACATTTTACTCGTATAATAGATAGCCATATAGCTATATAGCTATATAGCTATATAGATAGGATACTAATTCACAGGCTAAACTAAAAGTGTCATTGCCTTGTAATTTTTATGACGTATTGGCCATGACGTGAAACCCCCAGGAAAAAAGCGACTTTGATCCTCAGTGTCATAGGTTCGATTCCAGAGGGCCCCAAAGTCCCGATTTTTCCCATTTAAATGCATTGCCGTGATTTTCGGGAATTTTTAAAAAATACTTCCCGGATAGGTAGAGAATCAAAACTCTAACTGGAGGTTACACGTTATGGCCAATATGTTGTAAAAATTTCAAGGCAGTGGCATTTCTGGAACATGGTTAAACTTTTGATCCCCATTGTATATATATATAAGTATATCCGGAGAAGCGTCTATATATAATAGATATCCGGAGAAGCGTCTATATATAATAGATACGAGTAAAATGTTGCTTGCATACCGCAAGCAGATCGACAACACTATTTTCATGTCGGCATCATATCCGGACGGCCATCAAAAGAAAAAAATGGATTGAAATTTTTCTTAAAATTTGCTGAAATTCCATCGTCTGGCATCGAACCCGGGTCTTTACTGAGAACTTACTATGCAGCACAATAGAACAACACCATCTCTAACTATGTGTGAAAATTCAAGCAGAAATATGGGCTACAACTGCCTCAAAAGACGTTCTAATTTTCTCGAATTTAAATGGCTCTCTGGATTCGAACCAAGGACGATCTTGGAAATCTAAAAAATGTTTCTGAAAGTTATTTATGATCTCTATCTATATGCCGAATTTGAAGTTTCTATATTATTTGCAAAGGTTTCAAAATAATTCCTAAAAATCGGATCAACTTCTGATTGCAGAGACACCTGGTGTCGAACCCAGGACACATTGATAGCTGTGAGTGCACTGTTTGATTTGTATGGACTTGATCTTTTTATATGCAAAGTTTGAAGTCGATATCGTGCCGGGAAGTACCTAAAATTTGTTTCCGATATCTCCGTAAGAAAAGCATTGAGAAGTGCAAATTGCCCTCTGGGATCGAACCAAGGACCATAAGCTAATATATATAATTTTATTATGAAATATATTCATGATATCTATCGACGTGCTGAGTTTCAAGTATCCATGTTATCGGGAAAGGATCCAAAAAAAAACTTCAAAATCGCCGCAATGCACTTTAAATGGCCGATTTTTGCCCCGACCTAGCATCGAACCATGGACCATGTTCGGCGATGTCATTTTTATTTTCGTTGGATATCCACGGCATCTAGCGATCCCTCGAATTTCAACTCTCTACCTTTCCGAGAAATGCCTCAAAAAAATTTTCGAAAATTTTCACCATATATCCTTAGGCCTGTCTTCCTTTGGAAGCGACTACGAGCGACGCGTATACGGCCGTATACGGGCGACTAATCCCAATACACAGAAAGGAACGGAGCGTCGTCCACTGCAGGCGACTATGGGCGACTTGATTCGAGCGTACACCGGCGACCGGCGACTGATCCCATTGAAATGGGATCCGTCGCTCGTAGTCGCCGTTATGCAGTGCATGACTTAAAATGATATATACGCACTGAGGAGTATTTCAAGAGAAAAATAACATGCCAAATGTGTTATGAGTATTCAATTCTCTTATTTCGAGGATATTTTAGACAAATTCCTCAAATATTTAATTACTTTGATACAGGAATGTGATCCGTCGCTCGTAGTCGCCGCTACGCAGTGCATGACTTAAAATGATGTATACGCACTGAGGAGTATTTCACGAACAAAATACCATTGCAAATGTGTTATGAGTTTTCAATTCTCTTCTCTCGAGGATATTATAGACAAATTCCTCAAATATTTAATTACTTTGATACAGAATTGGAATCAGTCGCTCGTAAGCAGAGTTGCGTAGTGAATGGCTAGGAAAGATATGCTCACTGAAATTTTTAAACAGTACAAAATATTACACAAATTGTATTTTTAAGTATTAATAACTCTTATTTTGAGTTTTTCATTGACAAATTACAGTCATTTCAAATATCTACTGCATATCTACTACATCACTGTCAAAAAGTTATACTTTTGGCACTGATTGAAATATGAATATAATTGAACGGAAAAAATATATTGAAACCTAAGGTTTACGAAACATTTTTAAATAAACGAAGGACAATTATGAGCATTAACGAAGCATTAGAAGAAAATATAAAGTATCTTTTGAGGGCTACAAGTAAACGAACTTTAGTAATGCTCTATCGACAACGTTATCAATAACTTTGTAAAATAAAGAAATTTGTTGATAAAAGAAAATAAACAATATTACTTCCTCATCTATTGCAATTTATAGGTTAATGCTAGGAGGACAATAATCACAATGATACAACGGCTAGATTGAGCGAGAATATAAGTACAATTGTGTTTTTTCCTCCATAAATCAAGACTGAACTCGTATGAAAATTAATCGTCGATATGAATATAATCGTAAAAAGAAATGAAAACTTAGCTCATTCATTCATTCATCAAAGTTGTATCTTAGATATTGATCTTATAGGTAAATCTTGATGAAATTGTTTCTTTCTTTTGCGATTCCAAAATCCTTCGTTATTTTCGTCCCAGAAATTCTCCCAATTTCGAGGTTCAAGAGAAGGGATGTCTCTAAGATTAATATGTTCTATCCTCATTTTGTGGGATTCAGTATAAACCATCGTAATCAAACACTTAGTAACTTCCACAATTTCATTTCAAACGACCGGTTTCGTCAAAGAGTTGACATCTTCACCTGAAGATGTCAACTCGTTGACGAAAGCGGTCGTTTGAAATGAAATTGTGGAAGTTACTAAGTGTTTGATTACGATGGTTTAGGGATGTCTCTAGTAAGAACCATATGAATAGACTGGGAAATCCAGGTGAAAGCAAGGGTTCAGTTTCTAAGAAAAAGAAACTTGTTTGAAGGGAAGCAATAGAGGAGCTCCACGACACTGCGTGCAAAGTGCTATTAGTAGAAAGTTTGCTATTGAATTGAGTGTTGGAATTTATTCTTCTTAAAATGTTTTAGTTTCCTAAGCGTTCCCGCAAAAATTGTGTGATCTCCTTGGTTAAACCCCTTTGTCTTCACGAGTTCCACCTTTCTTCATTTGGACCCCTTGCGGAGTCTTGCTGCGAAGGGCTAAAATCCTCCTCGTCCATGAGGTGATTAACGAAGGCCAAGGTGGAATTTTCTACCCCGAAGTATCTCTGATGTTCTGTTGCACTCTTTCCTATCATTGTTCTCCCTCTCACAACTCGGAGAAAATAGAGAAATTCCTAACCGAAGATTTAAGCAACTGTATGATCTACCATGTTGAAAATGATCTTTGATGGACCAAATTACAGGAAATACTTGATTTTCTTTTTGCTGAGTATACCTGCATTATATGTATTCTACAGAATATCTATTGGCGTACAGGGGGTGCATTTCCGGCTAATCTAATTTCCTATTCGATTACTTCGATTATATTTCACTTGAGTAAAGAAAAATAATACACTTATTGTGTACTTACGTGACGTTGCCTATTATTTTAAATGGCTAAGAAATTATTGCGTTTAAACCTCTAGTTTCACGTATGAAATCTAGATGATCAGGCGTTACTTTACAAAATTACACTGTTTTTATTCATTCTCTAGTTTCACCTTGTTGAGAATCATCGGGCGCTTCTGCTAGTTCGCTATACAATACTCGGATTTTCTATTATAGATACCCGAGTTTGGAGTTAAATAAAAACTAAAGTAGAGATCCCACAGGAAAACTAGGTACACCAAAATCTTGCGTGTTTTATTTTGCGTTGTTCTACACGGTACAAAATTTTTATTACTATTATTTCTGTTACTAATTGAAGGACGAACGAAAAATGTGCCTGTTTTTTCGCGCTCTTTCACTAATTGTTCACTTTGAGCTTTTGTTTCTCATAAAGTATTACTTCAATCAAAATAAAAACTTTAGATGATATTAAGAAACATATTATAAACTAAAATAAAAATTTTCAGTGCCTTCTTATCGTTAGATAAAAAGTTGTTATCGATATGATAAAAAAACTTTTTTTCAGTAATGGGTGGACGTAAAAGTGTAAAATTGGTGTTGTTATAAAGCTCTCGCAAATAGTTTTCAAATGGTATCATCAACGATATCTACAACTCAGCGATTTTTTTTATACGAATTAATATTTATCGTTGCGGAAAGCGTCCCGAAATCAAGCACTGGAGCTAGAATACCGTTACAGCGACCGAGAAGCGGGTAGTCGCTTACAGTGGAAGACCCCCGTCGCCTGTAGGTCGCCCAAACTGACGTCGCCCGAATACGCTGGTCGCTCGGTCGCTCGTAGTCGCTTCCAAAGGAAGACCGGCCTTATGGAGAAAATCGGGACTTTGGGGCCTTCTGGAATCGAACCCATGACACCGAGGTTCAATGTCGTGAAAATAAGAACGTCTTTTGAGGCAGTTGTAGCCCATATTTCTGCTTGAATTTTCACACATAGTTAGAGATGGTGATGTTCTATTGTGCTGCATAGTAAGTTTACAGTAAAGACCCGAGTTCGATGCCAGACGATGGAAATTCAGCGAAATTTAAGAAAAATTTCAATCAATTTTTTTCTTTTGATGGCCGTCCCGATATGATGCCGACATGAAAATAGTGTTATCGATCTGCTTGCAGTATGCAAGCAACATTTTACTCGTATTACTTATAGGTATATCCGGAGAAGCGTCTATATATAATAGATAGATATGGCTCTGATGACAGTAGCGGATCATTCAAATGTTAATATCAATAACCTCATAAAAGCCAGTAAATATCAACTTACAATGGCAAATATAACGTATTTATAATGCAACAATCAATGAACAAAAACGATGCAATGATTTACGGTTCGACTGATCTGCTGAATTCAACTCGAGGTTAAAGAATTATGGAGATGAATCAAGTTTTAAATGCAACAGTAGCCGTCTTGTCAAACAGCAGAAAAGCCAGCGGACTTTTCTTAAACGCATCAAGAATTGATAATCTATCGAAGTAATCAGACAAAGATCATCGATGCAGACCACAAATCATCAGATGGGTGAATTTAAAACCGTGCCTAACGCATGCAGCTAGCTATAACAGTTGAAGAACGAATTGTGGTGGCGTGTTTCCTTGGTAGTTAATGGCTTGGCTTCACTTACTTTAGTGTATATCCGTAATTTCCTCAGTGGAAGTGAGAATTTTCATATCAATAAGGCTTAAGATATAGATGTCAATGTTTGAAAATCGAATTTGTGTAAAAATCGTGTGGTTTAACAATTTAAGTGCTGTTTGGCGGTTTGTGTGAATAGTGGGAACGTTTGGCGATTCCATGTGTGTATTCGTGTTAAACTATAAAATAGCATGTGTATAATTTTAAAATTTTCTGAATGTAGTTGTTTTCGTGACGTTTGACTCGCGTGATTTGTGACAATTTTTGTTGAATATGTTTTTGTTTTAATAAACAAAAAATACCATAGCTTAATCTCCTGTTTTTACTTTGTTTTCCTGCTGAAGAGAGTGATGGAATGTGATGTGTGTGAAATTTTTGATCGAGTATTATTAATAATATAGTCATTCAGCTGATAAGTGATTTAGAATGTTTCCTTTTATTAATATTCATCGTGTTTTCAAATACCTTGTAGATGTCACGAAAGGTCACTGAGGCATCTCCAAGACATCTTGTTAACATTCGAGATATCTCTGAGATGTGATTCTGCTATGTGGGTAGCTGTTTAATTAAAAGTAAGGGATTATGAAAACGTTTGTTTGTTTGTCCGTAGGGAAATTTGATGTGTGATCGAAAAGTATTATTGTTAATGCATCATTCAGCTGAAAAGAGAATTCATAGTCACCTAGTTTAATTAAAAGGAAGGGCTAATGAAGACTTGATAAATTCCCAATGTAACCTGGTATTTTGCAAATTAATCAACGAAAACTGGAGGTATATTATACATAGATGTTAAATAAATTTCAAATTATACTTCATTAACATGCAATTATTACGTAGCCATTGATTTCTTTTACTAATGAGAACCTTATTTTATTTGAAACCTTGTATAATATCCTGTGTTTTCGTTGATTATTTTGTGAAAAACTCAGTATTATCTGGAATATAACGAGCGCTCGAAAAATTTACATTAAAATGTGTATAGCACATTTTCGACCTGTTTTAACCGAAATGTTGACGGCACATTTCTGGCGCATTTTTACCCAGCAAAAATTTCATACCCAAAATGTGCTAGGCACATTTTAAAAATTTCTAAAATGTTTCACTGAAATGCTTCAAGTATGTTGTGATCACAAATTGTGCTACTAGGGAATTTTAATCTTCATTAATTTGGTAATATAAAATATCTATTACAGCTAAATAATGCTTTTCATCTGTTATTAATGGAGACAAAGTATCAAGGTATAAATGCAACTTTGGTCAGAAAATTGAAGCATTAATGTGAAAGAACTGTCAATGTTTACCAATATTTAGAGTATCACAATCTCTACTCTCTCCATCCTAGTGGTGAAAACTTTGCAACTTCCGATTAGTACTTTTATTTTAAAGCCTTAGTCACTATCTGCACCTTTATTTACAAAACAACATGTTTTGAGTATCCCTTCCATATTTCAAGAGATAAAGAAATTAGAGAACATTGGAAAGATGAATGAACAACTTATAAACATGTATATCTTCTAACAATAAACTATGCCATATGCATAGGAAATGAACCAAAATGAAAGGAACTGAGATCAGTTTTCAAAAGTAAATTCCAAATCATAGTATTTCTTTATTTATAAACTTTTCTAATGAAAGGGAATCATCTATCAGTCTGTCTTCCTCTAACTTTGAATATAAAATACAAAAGTATCTGAAAATAAACTTTATCAAATCCTCTGATAAATTATAATAAGGTTTGCATGCATTGTGTGAATTATAAAATGAATCTTTAACAAAGCCATCATAGATATCTTAATAATATTAAATATGTTGTATGAAACAATATTAGGAATATTATTTGCAGACAACTAAAATATACAATTTTCCAGCTATAATATTTGGGAATTGTATACAAGCATAAAATACCTATTCTGGAGATATCTCAAGCAACCCTGTTTTATCCAACAAATATTTAATGTCACAAATGTAAGGTAGTAATTGACAACTGCCATTCCTCAGAGTCCCTCTTAGAAAATAGAGAATTCTAGTATAAATTTGCAGCCAACATCTTCACAACCATAGGCATGAAATATCAAAACCAAGCAGTCACTAATAAGAAACTAACAGAGACAAACTATTGCTCTGTAAATGGTGATTTCTTTATTCATGCATCTTTTACAATAATGGAATAACTTTTGAAGACTCATTTTGAACTTTCAGACCAATTATTAAAGAAATTACATCTCATTAATTCACCCTAAAATTGTGTTTATTTTAGCTTGATAGGCCTACATACAATCCACCAATTTTTTGTATTTCTGAATTGGACAGTGAGTGTACATTGACTGATGCATGCTGTATCAGCCTTTTAAAGTCACTGATATATTAGTCATTAACCTAATAAGGTTACAATAATTTGAAAATATGAATTTGAATCCTATTGCATAGGCAATTTTCATCTCAAATAGAAAGCACATCAGTATTTCATGCTCTTTTACAATATTTGACTTGTTATAAATGACTACATTCTATGGATAATCTACGTACTGCTTTTTATAGCATTTTTTATTTTGAAAAATGGGTTAAATGTAATTGAGACAATCCTGGCAAATTTCATTAAGAGGCTTAACTTCATTAACTTGATATTTTAAGATAATTCTTAACCTTACCCAAGAGAAAAGTATGCAGAATTGGAATAAGATTCTCATTTCCTTTCATACTGTTGTGCAGGAATGTATTCATCTAACACTTCAATTTTGAAATAAAGGTTAATAATTACAGGTCAATTTTCATAAACTATTGTTATAAAAGATATTCTTCAAATTCACTTACAAATATGTTTAGAGTACCATTTTTATTTGTCTTTTTTTAAAAACTAATATTTTGTGAGACAATTTATGAAGAGTTGTCATTTACAAATATAAAACATGAATAAAGCATATTTCTTTTGCAGTGTTAAGAAAATGTTCTGATACATAAATAAGTAGTTTTCATGTACTCCATAGTTAAAGTTTAAATGCAATTATATAAACTCATAGACAAACCATGAAAAAAAATTCAGTAGATAGTCATGCTAAATATCTCTTTTACTGCAGTGGTCCCAAGTTAATCAAGGTGTACCTAAGAAAAATGAGCCAGGATGTAAAATAGTAAACACGAGCATTGGGTACTAGTATAGCTTAACTATTTTAACTACACTGGGGTCATCTGCGTAGAATGCTAAACGTTTTGGATCAATATGCTTCAATTGTTGTATATTTTGAAATATTATATTAAAGAATATAAAAAGTCTCTTTAAAAGACTTGCCTCGAGATATAAACATTATGTATCATGGAGAAAAATAATAAAAGTAGAAAATGAAAAGTTCAGAAGGAATTGATAAAAATTCTTCTAAGTCTTCAAATACCATATCTGACCCAACTTGCATTCATGCCACAAAGATTCAAGGGCACACTTATGCCATCATGTTGATCTATTACCTAGATTGTGCTTTAAGAAGCAGCAAGCCTGATGACTAAATTTGATAGAGATAACCTCTATATATAAACAAATATTACAGTGATATTTATTTATGATACCATCATTTTCCTATGTGAGCCTTTAAGGATCACCTCGACCGGTTAAGTAGTTGAACTAGCTTGCCCGGAGTAGGGTTAAAGGATAATGATAATATGCTAAAAAGTTATGCAAGTGTCTGTAAATGATCAGTTATTTACTATGATACATTGAATCCATTAATTTACCATTAAAAGGGGTCTAAAAAATTCAAGAGAATGTTGGGGTCATATTGACCCCACACGACTTAATTAGGTAACTTTTTGACTAGAATAATTAAGGAAATTTGCTTTCCCAAGTCAGAACATGTTAGTTTTCAATAAGTGAACAGTGCCATTGAAGGCACTTTCTGTTGGTGTGTTGGCTCAGTGCTTTTAGTCCCTTGCCTAAATGAGGTACTGGAGCTCTTATTTGGTCTTTAGCAAGTAAATATATGCACCTAAAAGAAACTTTCAGGTCTTATTCTTTAACCTCATGCTGAGGATGATGGAATATTTATTTCTCTTCAGATTGAGTACAGTCAATTACTTGCTAGCCACTCACAAGTCATAATAACTTCCAGCATGAGTCAGTTAAATCAAAAAGAATGAGCATCAGAATCTCTGGTCCATCGAGTGTCCTTACTTCCCATTTTTAGGAATCTCTCATTTCAGGTCTCATATTTCTGATGAAGCATGATTTTACCTTTGAAAGCCCTCCTCCTTGTTGAGAAGGAAATTTGTATTTGAGAGGACAAGATATACAGGAAATACAGGAATTGTTAACGACTTATATGGCCGGGAATTTGTTACTTCCTGAAAAAGTTGGAATGAATAGGTGTAGTAGGATTTAAGTTATTTATGTATTTGCCTGAGAATATGTTTCATTCATTGTGAAATGTGTTTCTGAATGTGGTATTATACAAACTGATCCACTTCCTATTAAATTGCAATTGTGCCTTTGTCATCATAATCATTACTGTGGTGTGATCATGGTTCTCCATGACGCATGTGCTTGCATTGTTACTTCAAATTGCACTCATGGGACTGAAAACGTGATCAATATTTTTCAAATTTTGTCAGGTGCTTTAAATCGCTAGTTTTATTTTGATAGAAAGTGTTCTTAGAATAACATCCGTCCTTCTACAGCAGTTTTTGATAGTTATAATGACAACACGATAGAAGGAACTGAGATGTTACTTCTGGTTATTAACCCTATGGTTGGTTTGACATGGCTTTCCACTCTATTTTTCTATCAGCCTGCCTCATCACCTCAACACAATTCCTTGTTTCCTCATCATTCATTATTTGCTCCATGTATCTCATTCAAGGTCTTACTCTGATATTTACCCTTGTACTTCAAAGACTGTCTTCGTTAGACGTGTCTTAAAATATGCCCAATCAGATTATTCCTCCTTTTCTTTCGTTTTATCATGAGATTTCATTCATTTCCTACTTTTTTCAATAACTATAGTTATCTACACAATTACTTCAGTAATTGTGGCACAATGAAGACCACTGGTGATGCCTGGTGACACATTGGACCAGCATTGCCTTGCTCATAAAGTAGCCTTTAAAAAAAGAGATGGAATTTATACCACTTGGTAGAGGTTAGAATATCTCCCCAGGAAGTGCAGACACTGGGCATAGTTCCCTATAGATTTCATCTCTTCTTCTTTTCCTCTTTAACTTTATCGTCATCATCAGCATCTTCTTCCCAGGGTTAGGCATGCCTGTGTATGTATGCCTGTTCTGGCTTCACTTGTTCTGTATAATTTTACTATCTTTTTCTCTGTCCTCCAAAACTTCTTTTGCCTATAGGTTGATATCCCATCACCAGTTTTGGAATTCTCCCGTTTGGCATTTGTAATATGTGTTCTTTCCATCTATTCTTGTATCCCTCTAATCTGTCAGTGATTGCCTGGACATTTAGTTCATCTCGTATATAAGTATTCCTTACTTTTTCAATTTTTGTGCAACCTTTCACTGATCTTAAAAACTTCATTTCAGATGATTCTATCTGCCTTAATTCATTTTTCTTAGTGCCCAACATTCTGACCCATACAATAGGGACCATAAAGTAGGGACTGCCATCACTTTATAAAACTATATTTGTGTTTCTTTTCTTGTTTTGTTTTTTTCAAGTTCTTACTGTGCCACATATTCTCTGGAAAGCATTAACTTTGTTTTTAGTATTTCTTCCTCGTAGTATGCTATATTGAATCCTAAATATTGGAAATGCAATATTGGAAATACGACAATTGTTCCAGGACTTAATCTTCTATAACATTTTTTGTTTGTATCGAGCTATTTCCTAAGAATGCCATAGTCTTTGCTTTATCTTTTGAAATTTTCAGTAAGTATATAAGTTGCTCAACTGTTGCAATCTATGTACTGCTATCTGCAGTTTGTTCTCTTTATCTTATACCTGATCATCAGCAAACAACATTGTATATAAATACTGATACGAACCCAATTCTATGCCTGTCGCTATTCTGCCTTCCTTCCATATTCTCAGTACATTGTCTATGTTAAACTTTAAATATATAATATTTCAAAGGAATTATTTAGCACTTTGATTCTAGTGCATCATATAAAAAGGGTTAGCATCTAACAAAACATTAGTTATTGATTCAACCCTTTTTTATTAGTAGAAGAACAGAATTAAAATTTTAGCATATGATATTAATTTACCTTATTTTCTATCCATATAATCTCAGAGGTATGTTGTGGCAGTAGTAGGTAAGTCATGAGTTGGAACAACTTTAGTCTTTCTTCCATTCCGCAGTTGTACACAGAGGAACAAAATAGAGAATATCTATAACAAACAATCCAGAATTAAAATATATTTTCCAAATAATAGGACGATAAGCAAGGTCATGATTTAAAAACTTCAACTGATCTTTTAATCATTCATGTTGATTTTAGACAAAAAGTAAGATTTTAAAGTTATACTCCCAACCATTGTATATTATAACTAAAGTAAACTTGCATTAGATTTACTTTTCAATATATCCTGCTTATTTTATTTATTCTTGCTGGTAACCAACATTTATGAAAATTATTCTAAAGATCAGGGGTTCCCAACTGGTGGTACTCAAGAACATTTCAGATGGTACACGTGGGTAATACGATTCAGAGAAAGAAAGAATTGAAAAATAATCTATATGTATTTATTTATTTTTGTCTTGAAAAGACAAAATACAAGTGCAATAATAATTAAATATGAAGTTTTCTCATTAATTTAATGAAGATAAAACATTGGGCACTTTTCCGACAGTAAATATAAGTTTCTATAAAATATAGGACCGTTGTTACTTCAAAATTTATAAAAAATTCAAGGGATACACAGTTGCTAAAAGGTTGAGAACCCCTGCTATAGATCATCACAGTCATTTCTACATTTTTTGCATCTTACAATGGTTTCCAAAAGAAGTTAAAAAAAGTGTTTAGTGGAAATAGTATCCAATTTTCTATATGAATTGATTTCATAGCTGGTTTTGCACAGATAAAATAAATTTTCTCACAAAAACTTTAAATGAATAAATCATGACACAGACTTGAACAGTAGGGTGGTTCGAAAAAAAAAAAAACGTTTTTTTAAATTTCAGATCGCTATAGTGCGAAAAAGTTGCAATTGGTATAGACATGAAAAAAGCACTAATCATTATTTTTTTATAAATTTTTCTTCCGGTTGTGCAATGCCATCAAAGTTAGCAAAAAAATGTGGAAAACCTTAATTTTTCATAATTTTTTAAACACGCCAGATGGTTTTCATTGCACTCCTATACCATGAATTAACTACTAAAAGTATGTGAAATCAATATATATGCACTTATTTCACCATTGTTTCATATCTTCCAGTTGTGCAACATTGTACAAAATGAGTAAAATTAGTAGTTTTTGCAAAATTTCAAAGTTTGACTGTTAAGTACATTTTAATCATACAAATTTTAGAGTTGCTATAGTTTAATTCTATTACAATGATAATTGGATAATAAATAACAACAATAATATATTTAAAATCCAAGCATATAAGATAAACTTTTATATTCAAGTGTAATTCAGTAGCCCAGCTTCGTCAAAAACAGCAGAGTAGCCTACCTGGACAGAGAGGCGAGGGGGTTTCCTTTCAGATAATTTCGGAAATTTCTTATAGTAAATATTTGGTATTTTATTTGTTTCAATATTCAATTTTTGGTGCAGATCTTTGCTCATTTTGTTTACAAAACGACCCAAAACTCACCATGGATGGTGGCTGCACTTCCAGTTCCACCCACACCCTACCCAACCTATCCAATGTAGGGTGTGTTATTTAAAATATGTACAAATTTATTTCGCTTTCTCTCTCTTTATGTATCCTTTCTAGTCTTTATCTATCGATAAACATCGAAATTTGGATTAGACTAGTCATATCAAAGAAGAAATAAACACGCAAAGCCCTTTACCCCCCATTGTAATTACAGATCAAATATTTCACAAATTCACCTCCACAAATGTAACTTGTTAGGAAGAAAGCAAAATGACCCAAGAACATAGGAATTTTTAAATTCTTCTTCTTTTTCTTAAATGTTCCATTACATTTTAGTTTCTTTGTTACAATCCATGTACATATAAATATGCTATCAATGATAGCAGCTGTTAATTCAATTTGAAAGGAAGTCAAACAACAATGAAAGCAATTACTACATTTCTAATGTCAGCTTTCATTAAATTCACCAATTAACAAATTTCCAATTCAGTTTTGATATTTCACTTCAACCATAGATAGATATATTAGTAGGTATTAGGCATAAAAAGTCAAATGCTTTTATAGAATAGTCTAAGTAGTCAGGGCCGTGCGCAGGATTTGCTCGTGGGAGGGGTTTTTAGTGTGAAAGTGTGACTCACTGAGGCGAAAGAAGGAGTCCTGACAGACGTTAACATGAAAGTTGAAAGAGACACTAAATTTTGGAAGAAAAAGTTTACTAAATGAAACATTAAATAAAATAATTTCATTTTAGCATATATATAGTATATATAGCACATAGCACCACAACAGCCCTAGTAAAAATAAATGATGACGTTCATAAATCGATGGATAATAGCAAATTAACAGCTTTAATCCTACTTCATTTTTGTAAAGCCTTCGACTCGGTAGATGCAGAGTTAATGCTTCCCAAATTGCATTTTATAGGGTTCTCAAAATCTTCAATTATTTGGTTTACTTCCGATCTACATTACCGTAAACAGAAAGTTGTCTCGTATGATTCCTCCTCCGCTTGGATAAGTATCAATCTTGTTCTCCCACGGGGATCAACCCTTGGCCCCTGATTGTTTTCTCTGTTTATTAATGACTGTCCTCAAGTAATTAAATATTGTAAGCATCATTTATACGCAGATGACTTACAGATATACGTCGATACCACGATTTCTGGATTCCATGAATGCATACAGCATGTAAATCATGACCTCAAACAAATTAATAACTGGAGTAAAGACAATTTTTTGAAAATAAATCCTTCAAAATCGCAAGCCATTGTCATCACGACACCCAAGTTGATAAAAAGGCTTAATCAAGATAACGATGCAAAGCTCACGTTAGACAACTCGCAGATCACATTCTGCGACTCTGTGAATAATCTGGTGTTATTATTTATAATGATCTTATGTGGTCAGAACACATCGTTAATGTGCGTAAAAAAGTTTATTCTTTAATTAATTCTCTTGGATGCCTTGGAAGTTTCCTGACGCCTTCGATTAAAGCTCAACCGATAAATTCATTAATCATGCCACACTTTGACTACGGTGGTATTGTTTTCCAAGACTTATCCAAAGAATAAGCAACCAAATTGCAGCGTTCCCAGAATGCATTGGTTCGATTTATCTCTTACTTAAAGAAATTCGACCATATCTCGGGTGCGTTTGAGAAATTGTCTTGGTTCAAGCTCTCTTCTCATCGAAAATTACATATCTTAACAACAACTTAACATGTTATTCGATTACAAACTCCTGATTACCTCTTTTCAGAATTTGTCAGCTTAGGGTCGGTACATAATTGCAACACTAGAGGAAGGAACAATCTACTCATTCCGAATCACAGGACAGAAATGCTTCATAAATCCTTTGCAGTGACCTCCATTAATTTATGGAACACCCTCCCCCACAGTATCAAATCTTCCTGTTCTATCCACACATTCAAGAGGAAATGCCTTTCGTATCTTCTAGAGAATCAATAATGCTAATTATCTCCATCATAGCAGTTTACATTTTACCATAAGTCAAGATCGTTTTTTATTTTTTTTCTTTCGTTCTGCGTGGAACAACACTTTAAACTTCTTTCTTTACTTTGGAATATTTTGTTCGTTTTTGGTACTACAGTTTACACCTAGTATAACCTATTCTTTTTCCTGTTTTGTATTTCCATAATATTATCTTACTTTAGATTATTGTTTATGCCTAAATCACGATTTTAACTCTTTTTATATGATTATTGTAGAGCGTTATTTTGGGTTGATCGTGTTTTATTCAGCTCTTTTTTAGTTCAGTCATATTTTTTATCACAAATGTATGTATCTACTTACCGTATTCTCTGCATTTCATTTTTTATCAACTTTCATTATTTGTCTTGATAATATGTCTCTAACACTTCTTGTAATTTTCCAGGTTGAATGTACATTGTTTTCTTTAATGTCTTTTAGTTTTTGCTATCGGTAGGTTTGCGCAGGTTTTTCACACCCCCCTTCTTTGTGGGTGTTTTCCTGCAGCGGATATTTTTCCTAAGTTTCTCCTAGGTTTTTTTACAACCGCAATCCCATCTTACATTTTCTTCTATTTTCCTCTAAGTTTTCATTGATACATGTAATATACTTACAATAATGTAACAACTTAACGACAGGTTAGATGGAAGAGGAGACTTTTTAGTCTTAATCTTGCCTATAATAAAGACCACTAATAATAATAATTTCATGAATCTCATACTCAATAAAGAACCAAGAAATCATTACAACTTATCTAAATGATTGAAATGGAGAAATATAGGTAATTATTTTATGCATTAGATTTATAGTCAGTCTATGAGTCCAGTTGAGGCTATAGTATATAAAGTGGTTCATCAAAATTAAAATGAAGAAAGGGACATTTTGACATTCTTATTGATCTGCCTCTAGTCTGTTAAATTTTTATTATGCTGTCTAAAGTATTTTTTTATAATTCCAAAGTTTTGATTAATTATTGAACTGTGATGTATGAATGAGAGGAGGAACGGTCTAAATATGATTTAATTCTTAAGGATATTTCACCATCACTTTGAAGGAGAGGTTGATAGTATTCTTCTCGGGACCTCCCAAGAAGAATTTATCCAAATCATACACCAGGAAAGTCTCAACTTTATATATTTTATTTCCAACCACGTTTGCTACCTGAGTGTCAGGTACATAAAAAGAATAATCAGACAAAGTACCCTACTCTCCTCAACAAGTAGTTGAGGAGAGTAGGGCAGCCTATGTACAGGTATGTACCTACTGATGTCACTCAGATAGCAAACTGGTGGGAAATAAAAACATCTGTTTGGAAGTAACTGAGTTCCTTTCTTTTGGATATAGGCTTGTAAAAATTAGGAAAAGGATCAAATGAAAGTCAGGGTACTTATTTTCTTTAAGGTTGTTGGAAAATATTCCGGAAGGACATGATATCCAAATTTCAAAAAGTCAATCTTTATTTTTATTTTGGATACCCTAAAATTTCAGAGTTTTGCTATCGTCTTTTCGGTCGGTGGGACAGGTTGTATATACACAATGATTTATTGATAAAACACCGTAAAAATATACAATTTGTACAATTCCACAGAGAAACAGGAAAAAGACTTCCACTTTTGCACCATCGTCATGGTGTTGACAAAATGTTGAAGCATTATCTTAAGTATTAGGGAGGGAGGAGAAGTTAAAGTAATGACAGGTTAGTCATGTAGGGGGAGGAGATAATGAGGGTTGTATGTTCATTACGATGGATGATGAATTTTTGGATAAAAGGTATTTGTATATTGTACGAGTAAAATGTAGCTTGCATACTGCAAGCAGATCGACAACACTAATTTCATAACGGCATTATATCGGGACGGTCCCAGAAAGGAAAAAATTGATTGAAAATATACTTAAAATTCGCTTCAATTTATTCGTCTGGCATCGAACCCGGGTCTTTTTGGTGAAATTACTATGCAGCACATCAGAAGATCATCTTCTCTAAATACGTGTGAAAATTCAAGCAGAAATATTGGCTGCAACTGCCTCAAACGAAGACCTACTTTTCACGAATGTTAATAGCTCTCTGGATTCGAACCAAGGACGATCTAGGAAATAATAAAATATGTTTTCGAAATGTATCTATATGTTCTATATATATGCCGAATTTCAAGTTTTAATATTATTGGGAAGGGGTTCAAAATAATTCTTAAAAATCGGATCAGTGACTTATTGTAGAGACGCCTGGTGTCGAACCTTGGACGTATTGGAAGCTGTAAATGCACAAAATGACTTGCTAGTACCTGATCTAATTTCATAGAAAGTTTGAAGTTGATATCATGCCGGGAAGTACCTAAAATGTGTTTCCGTTATCCCCATAAGGAATGCATTGTGGAGTGCAAATGGCCCACTGGGATCGAACCAAGGACCATAAGCGAATACAAAAAAATTGATTATGAAATATTTTTATGATTTCTAACCCCATGCCAAATTTCAAGTTTCCATGCATTCGGAAAGAGGTCGAAAAAATATCTTAAAAATCGCCACAATGCATTTTAAACGGCCGATTTTTGCCCCGACCTAGCATCGAACCCAGGATATTTTCCGTAATACTCAATTATGTTTACGATAGATCATGTTCACATATATAGGCTCCTTGAGTTTTGATTCTCTACCTACCCGGAAAGTATTTTTTTTTAATTCCCGAAAATCCCTCTGGAATCGAACCCATGACACTGAGATTCAAAATCGCAATTTTTCTGGAGGTTATACGTTATGGCCAATATGTCGTAAAAATTTCAAGCCATTGACGCTAGTGGTTTAGCCTGTGACTTTGTATCCTCTCTCTATATACATATATATATATATATATATATATATATACGAGTAAAATGTTGCTTGCATTCTGCAAGCAGATCGACAACACTATTTTCATGTCGGCATCATATCCGGAAGGCCATCAAAAGAAAAAAAAAGATTGAAATATTTCTTAAAATTGCCTAAATTCCATCGTCCGGCATCGAACCCGGGTCTTTACTATGAACTTACTATGCAGCACGATAGAACATCACCATCTCTAACGATGTGTGAAAATTCAAGCAGAAATATGGGCTACAACTGCCTCAAAAGACGTTCTAATTTTTACGAATTTAAATGGCTCTCTGGATTCGAACCAAGGACGATCTTGGAAATCTAAAAAATGTTTCTGAAAGTTATTTATGATCTCTATCTATATGCCGAATTTGAAGTTTCTATATTATTGGCAAAGGTTTCAAAATAATACCTAAAAATCGGATTAACTTCTGATTGCAGAGACACCTGGTGTCGAACCCAGGACTCTTTGATAGCTGTGAATTCACTGTTTGATTTGTATGGACTTGATCTTTCTACATGCAAAGTTTGAAGTCAATATCGTGCCGGGAAGTACCTAAAATTTGTTTCCGTTATCTCCGTAAGAAAAGCATTGGGAAGTGCAAATGGTCCTCTGGGATCGAACCAAGGACCATAAGCTAATATATAAAATTCGATTATGAAATAAATTCATGATATCTATCGAAGTGCTGAGTTTCAAGTATCCATGTTATCGGGAAAGGATCCAAAAAAAATCTTAAAAATCGCCGCAATGCATTTTAAACGGCCGATTTTTGCCCCGGCCTAGCATCGAACCAAGGATAATATTCGTAGATGTCTTTATCGTTTTCTTTAGATATCTTTGGCATCTAGCGATCTCTCGAATTTCAACTCTCTACTTTCCCTGGAAGTGCACCAAAAAAATTTTCGAAAATCCCCGCCATGTATCCTTATGGAGAAAATCGCGACTTTGGGGCCTTCTGGAATCGAACCCATGACACCGAGGTTCAAAGTCGGCTTTTTCCTGGAGGTTACACGTCATGGCCATAACGTCGTAAAAATTTCAAGTCGGTGGCACTTGTGGAACATGGTAAAACTTTTGATCCCCTATATATATATATATATATATATAACTTATATATAGGTATATCCGGAGAAGCGTCTATATATAATAGATATATATATATATATATATATATATATATATATATATATATATATATATATATATGAATATATGATATATGAATGAATCCGGAGAAGCATCTATATATAATAGATATACAGCAAAATTGAAAGAATATGGTCCTTGTCTCCGCAGAAGCTCAGCGGACAGATGTTGAATATGTATCACTTTCTTACATAAATTGTGATACATTGTCATGCTTAGTTGCAAAAATACACCCAAATTCCTTTAACGCCATGATTTCTTGAAGGTAGACTTGCCTTGACTTGAAAATAGCTTCTTGAGATGTGAACATAATCTTAAAATTTTACTATACAAATATAATTTACCTATAATTTTGGAAACTACATTTAAATAAATGATTTATAGTTACACTATTTTTTGTTAGTATGCAACAAATTTATAGTACTAAAATTAATATCTTACCTCATTGTCCACTGTTGGTGTTTGTTACTTTCTCCATGTACGAAGTATAGAGAAAGTATTGTTTTCATGAAAAAAATCGACTTCGAGATTTAAACGGAAATACATGTTTGGGGGTCCCTAGAACACGTTTTGACCATTTTCGGAATGATGTCTGTGTGTATGTGTGTGTGTGTGTGTGTGATAGTGTGCGCTCTAATGTGAAAACTATTAGCCATATCAATACCAAAATTTATATATAGTATTGTCGTGTGTGCTGTCAGAGTTGATTAGTTTTTGGAGTAAATCGGTCAACCGGAAGTCGAGCTTTATTCATCAAAGCTCATTTCCGGTTTTCAAAATATCTCCATAAATATGATATACGAGTAAAATGTTGCTTGCATACTGCAAGCAGATCAACAACACTATTTTCAGGTCGGCATCATATTGGGACGGCCATCAAAAGAAAAAAATATATTGAAATTTTTCTTAAAATTCGCAAAAACTCCATCGTCTGGCATCGAACCAGGGTCTTTACTGTGAACTTACTATGCAGCACAATAGAACATCACCATCTCTAACTATGTGTGAAAATTCAAGCAGAAATATGGGCTATAACAGCCTCAGGAGACGTTCTAATTTTCACGAATTTAAATGGCTCTCTGGATTCGAACCAAGGACGATCTTGGAAATCTAAAAAATGCATCTGAAAGTTATTTATGATCTATATCTATATGCCGAGTTTGCAGTTTCTATATTATTGGTACATGTTTCAAAATAATTCCTAAAAATCGGATCAACTTTTGATTGCAGAGACACCTGGTGTCGAACCCAGGACCCATTAATAGCTGTAAATGCACAGTTTGTTTTTATGGATTTGATCTTTCTATATGCAAAGTTTGAAGTCGATATCACGCCGGGAAGTACCTAAAATTTGTTTCCGTTATCTCCGTAAGAAATGCATTGAGGAATTTAAATGTCCCTCTGGGATCGAACCAAGGACCATCAGCGAATATGTAAAATACGATTATGATATATTTTTATGGTATCTAACCTCATACCGAATATCAAGTTTCTATGCCATCGGAAAAGGGTCCAAAAAAAATCTTAAAAATTGCCACAATGCATTTTAAACGGCCGATTTTTGCCCCGACCTAGCATCGAACCAAGGATAATATTCGTAGATGTCTTTATGGTTTCCTTTAGATTTGCACGGCATCTAGCGATCCCTTGAATTTCAAATCTCTCCTTTTCCGGGAAATGCCTCAAAAAAATTTTCGAAAATCCCCGCCATGTATTCTTATGGACAAAATCACGACTTTGGGGCCTTCTGGAATCGAACCCATGACACTGAGGTTCAAAATCTCATTTTTCTGGTGGTTACACCTAATGGCCAATACGTCGTAAAAATTTCAAGTCGATGACGCTTCTAGTTTAGGCTGTGAATTAGTATCCTATCTATCTATCTATCTATCTATCTATCTATCTATCTATCTATATCCTTGAATGAATCCGGAGAAGCATCTATATTTAATAGATAGGTATATTGTATTATTTATAAAAGTTTTAGATAATGTGTTTTGCTATAACTTTTGTAATTAACATATTTTTGTATCACCGGTTGATTAAGAGTTATTCGTGAAATCCTGATTAACCGGAAGTAGCTGATTATGTACTTTGTGGGCGCTCTATCATGAGAACTATTAGTCAGATCAACACCAAATTTCATATTTAGTATTTTGGTTGGTGTCGTTAGAGTTGATTAGTTTTTGGAGTAAATCGGTCAACCGGAAGTTGAGCTACATTCTTCAAAATTCATTTCCGGTTTTCAAATTATCTCCATAAATATGATATTAAGGTATAAACTGTTCTTTATAAAAGTTTTAGAAAATTAAATTTACTATAACTTTTGTACGAAACATATTTTTTTATCACTGATTGTGTACGAATTATTTATGAAATTCTGATAAACCTGAAGTTGCTGATTATGTATGTTGTGGGCGCTGGGGCGAAAGGCCATTTCATCGTTTTTCATCGAACATGTCCCGAAAAACATTATTTACAATGTTTGTGACGTAAAAGATAATATTATATAAATTAATCACTTATCTTCCAAGTTTAGATGGAATATAGAGTTCGAATATACTATCGTAGATAAATATTTACATCTTATATATGGAGAAAGTCATGTGCTGGCCACATCAGATTTTTTATTCTTGTCTTTGAGAAGGACTATACTCTCGTACGCAAACCAATTAATCTTGTAGATTTCTTTGTTCGAGGCCCCACTTTTGCGAGAATTCTTTTCTTTCTTCATCTCCCACGAAAAATGGCTCAACAGGTAATGAAATTTTTTGTTTATCTCCTCCGTGTCAACACAGAATGAAATGCTGATCTCCTGCAAAGCATCATGCCGTTTATTTCTATTTTTATAATCTGTCAGCCAACTATTCCATAGAACTGGACGCTCTCGGTACATATCCAGAAGTTTCAGAGTATCTGAATCAGTCCATTCTATTTCAACGGAATACAAAATCTAAAAAAGAACTAAGTTATATAATCAAAATATATAGCGGTAGGTAGATGGTGGCTTCGATGCTTGAGCGAAACAACTAATGCCGACGGAGTATGCCAGCTAAAGTGTCTCCACTACGAGCAGGCCGATCGGCTTCCTTTGATCTTTACCGCCACCGCTCGGGAAAGGATCGGCATGATGCTGAAGCCGACAGTTGCGTCTTCATTGGTTCGGCCAATCTGCAATGCCGATCATAGTGCAGACGCACCTTTAGATGTAACATTCTGTTGTAGAGAACAATAGAGAGGAGTTAGGGAGGAACGTAATGCTTTCTGTGAGGGATTGAAGCAAATTGACCACTCTTCGGATAGTAATGAAAATATAACTCCATCCTAATAAATGGGTGGATATAACTTTGCAAAATTCCACTTTATAAAAGGAAGTGGAAGTTCTTTTAAAGTGGAATTTTGCAAAGTTATTTCCACCCATTTATTAGGATGGAGTTCCACAAAGTTAAAGCTTCCTTGATTTATTTCAATATACTTAATCTTTCCTTATAGTTGTCCGTATTATTCTCATATAAACGTTAATTTTATTCTAACCAATGAGATTTATTTCAGCTTAAATAATATTTTTTAATTAACACCTTGGAACCTCTACTCATACTGTAAGTAACTCGATATCCATTCAAAAACTTTTGAATTCATCACTTCGCAAACCCTTTCATCTTCAGAGTCGAACTTTTAAGGATGGTGTATGTTTAGTTAATATCTCAATATTATTTCATATGAAGATCTTCTTTCAATTTAAATTTAAATTATGTATCTTTAATATTCTAACTTATTATTTTTCTCTTTGTAATGTTTACCACTTTTTATTGTTCTTTTACCCAAGTATATATTTATAATATTGTTTTTTAGTATTATCTTTTTTTATCTTAAATGTTTTTACAATTTTTATGTTCTCTAAAATTCTTTATTGTGTAATAAGAATGATATTTTTTGTATTCTTGAATGATATTAGTTTAGAATCAGTTTATATATCATTACATACTCAACTACTTTGCAATATTAAGTCACTATAGATATATTTATATATGTTATGTAAAAGGTTGAGGGCAACTTTCCCCGTAATAAAGATTATTATTATAATTATTATTATTCTGTGACATCGATCTTATTTTGATTACTATGCATTCTACGTCCTTACTCTGTTTTTTTCTTTTCCATTTTTTTCTGTTCACCATTTTATTTATCACTTCTACCTTTGCCCATCATTTTATTATTTCGTTTTTATTGACTCTTTCAATAATTATTTGGGTTCTATTTGAGACACTGCTTTTACTCTTTTCGAATTCCTCATCTGTAGCGAGTTCCTTTCAGTGCCTCTCTTTTCCTTTCTCATCCCTGTCGACTGCTAAATCCCTTTATTGTCGTAAGATCTTTTTAAATGTGATCAGAGTTCTTATTATTTCTAAATTATGATCAAAGTCTGCATCAGCAACATAACAATTTCACTATTTCGTTTCCTCTTTCTAACTTCAATCAACTTGGTATTCCTTGGCTTTTTTCCCCTCTGTCTTTCATTATTCTGAGCAGCGATGATTTAGAGGTCATTTCTATAACAATTCTTCTACTTTCTTGAGCTATTTTAACTTCTGTACGTTAACTAATACATTCTCCTACTTCTTACCCATCTTTGCATTGCCCACTTCTGCATTCTAATATCCCATTAAGTATAGGTCTTTCCTGTTTTTCTACCTTTTCCCTTTACCTTTCCCTTAACACCTTTTTGTAACTTAAGTCTTTGTCATCCTCGTTGAAATATAATGTGGGAAAGTACACCTGAACTCAGTGGCGGCGGGTCCATTGGGTTCACTGAACCCCCTAAGAAAACTACTGCACTATTTTCTATGTACCAATATTCTTACCATAACCCAAATATCCTTGACACCAATCACTGGGCCTAACTTTTCTTTCATTGAGTCCCGATTCCTGTCGCTTTTGGTTCTAACTAGCTTGACTTCGCTTGAGGTTCACACTCCAAAGTGAGCCCCTTTAGACGATGCGTTATAGGTGAAGAGCGGTGACGGGAAAGAGGGGCATAAGGCCTTTAAACATGGACCCAGTGGCGCAGCGATGGGGGGGGGTTTAGGGGTTCCACTCCCCCCCCCCAAGAGTCAAGTCCTATGACTAGCTCTGAGCTTTTTTTTCTGCTGAAGAGTACAAAACCCCAATCATCATGCAAGTCTTAGAGATACACTGCTTGATAAATTCAGCGAAAGCTCCACATACCCATAAATATGGCTCCAATTTCAGCTAAGGTTTTGCACTAAGGCCCGAGTGCACCAATCTCGGTTAAGGCTTAATCGCAGTTAAATTGTTAACTAACTGCAGTTAAGGCCATTTTCAAGTGCACCAACCTCGGTTAGCGTTAATCGGGCAGCTGACCGCGGTTAAGAATTAACCAAGCGAAATCGACCTTTTAAGTTACTTAATCGGTGTAGCAACAAGAGAGGTAAACAATTATGGTGTTTCGGTTTGATGATTTCGAGGATGAACTCCTGTATTTAGATTATTTAGAAAACCATAATAATTTTCAGTCTAGAAACCATGACGTTAGGGTGAATCCTTTCGATAATTTAAGTGAAACTAAATTCCACGAAAGATATAGGTTGAGGAAAGAAATTGTGCTTTCACTCTTAGAAAATATTCGCCATCATCTTGAATATCCAAGCCAGAGAATCAATCCTCTTTCGCCGATGGATAAACTTTTGACTATGTTGAGATTTTACGCCACAGGTGCGTTTTACATGCTGATAGGAGATTCTTTCAGAATACACCGAACTACTGCTTTACATGCAATCGACGAGGTATTGGTGCCTCAGTTCGAGGATTGCCTCAGTTCGTGCACTTCCCAAATTCTCCGTGAGAACGAAGAGCTGTGATGGATGGCTTTTACAACATTGCTAATTTCTCTGGTGTTTTGGGTGCCATAGACTGTACGCATATACGAATAAAATCACCGGGGGTGATAATGCAGAAACCTTTCGAAATAGGAAGGGTTATTTTTCGATAAATGTACAAACCATATGCGATCATAATTTATTGATAAGGGATTTAGTTGTATGGTGGCCAGGATCCGTGCACGGCAGCACAATATTTAGAAATTCCTCCTTAAGGACAAAGTTTGAAGCGGGTGACATGACCAATGGATTTTTGTTGGGAGATGGAGGGTATGCATGCAAGACCTATCTCCCTACACCACTGAGAAATCCACATACACCTGCTGAACAGTTTTACAATAGGGCCCATATAAAAATAAGAAACACGATTGAAAGACTCTTCGGTGTTTGGAAACGGAGATTTCCAATTTTGGCATTTGGATTAAGGAGTAGACTGCATAAATCCTTTGCAGTAATCTCAGCTACTGCAGTTCTTCATAACATAGCAATTGCCGCTAGGGAAGACGATCCTCCGAATGATGTTGAAGTGACTAGGTTACTCGGAGAGCTGCAGCAAAGGAGGAGATTGCTGATGATGAACCTATAAATCATCTTATGTACCGCAATGATCAAGTTACTGGACAAGCTATTCGTCAGGCATTACATTTACAGGGCAAGTACATTTTGTTTCATGTGAGAATCATTTGATAAGTTGTTAAAATAAAGCTGCAAAAACTACTCGTAAAACCCACAAAAAGGTTTAGGAATTATAAAACTTTATACACAGGATTTTAAATCCTCTAGAATATTAATTTTGCTGTGAAAACTGAATAAATTAATGAAAGTAAAGGTGTTCAAATTAAATCTTTATAATTTATTAAACTTAAATATAGGAACATTGTGAAAATTGTATTTAAAATGGTAACACAGGCTGCTATTCACTGTCTATCTCCTTGTTCATTTTTCACCAGTACTTCAACTTCTCCTTCAGTATTAAAATTTTCATATTTTTTATTTCTATTTCCTTTAGGTGTTCTTCCTTCATTATCTTAAGCTGCTCTTGCGACACTTCAGTTCTGCTTCTGCAGGAGTCTTTCATTTCATCCATGGGATGCCTGCTTTTATCTTTAATTCTTTTATTCATCAGTTTACTACTTCCTATTGATGTTGCAGCTCCTGTCATGCCTACTACTTCTGCTTCGTGAATTTCAACAATAGGAGTCTCAGTTAATGATACTGATTCATTTTGTGCTGTCTCTGGATTCTCGAACACATCCTATAAACATTGAATATTAGCAGTTTACTATACTCATGACTTATACAAGGTGTAACCTTATGTTACCTGTAAACCTACCTCTGATGAATTTGATATATTTTGTGGAATGATTGTATGCTGCTAATCTAAAAAAGTAACCAGATTTGATTATTTTTTTCATTTTATTTAGGTTACTGGTATGAATATTATTATGCTTACCATTACTATGATGAAAAGCATCTGAATCAAAAGGGTTTTCCATTGGTCTTACGTTGGGACCCAAAATAAATGCTACCTTTTCGTTAATTCTAATTCTTTTTTCATTTGATGGCCCTCCTCCAGTCCTATACATTTCCATCTTCTCATCTGCTATGTCTTCCCTTGTCTTTCTTTTCATGTTCTCTTGGCATGTTTTCAATTGGCCATGTAATCTTTTAACAACACCTTAAGAACCATATAAATTCACTTCTGTTATTTTAAAATTTAAGCAAGCTAAAGAAGTTATTTTGATACGATAAAAAAATAGTGAGAAAATAAAGTTATGTGAGTATTTCAACTGCACACTCTTATTGCTGTTACGAATTAGGTAATTCTCTTTAAAATACTTGCAAATATCGAAGATTACTAAAATAACATTGTAATAATAACTAATACTATAAATACACATTGATAAAATTCAAAAGCATGCGAAATGAAGAGCAAAAGGTAATAAGTATTTCATTTTAATATTATTGGGTAGGGGTTCAAAATAATTCCTAAAAATCGGATCAACTTCTGATTGCAGAGACACCTTGTGTCAAACCCAGGACATATTGTAAGCTGTGAATGCACAGTTTGATTTGTAAAGACTTGCTCTTCTATCATGCAAAGTTTGAAGTCTATAGCATTCCGGGAAGTACCTAAATTTTGTTTCCGTTATCTCCGTAAGAAATGCATTGAGAAGTGCAAAGGGCCCTCTGGGATCGAACCAAAGACCATCAGCGAACATGTAAAATTTTATTATGAAATATATTCATGATATCTATCCACGTGCCGAGTTTCAAGTTTCCATGTTATCGGGAAAGGATAAAAAAAAAATCTTCAAAATCACCGCAATGCATTTTAAACGGCCGATTTTTGCCCTAACCTAGCATCGAACCATGGACCATATTCGGCGATGTCTTTTTCATTTTCTTTGGATATGCATAGCTTCTAGCGATCCCTCGAATTTCAACTCTACCATTCCGGGAAGTGCCTCAAAAACATTTTCGAAAATCCCCGCCATGTATTCTTATGGGGAAAATCGCAACTTTGGGGCCTTCTGAAATGGAACGCATGACACTGAGGTTCAAAATCGGATTTTTTCTGGAGGTTACACGTTATGGCCAATATGTCGTAAAAATTTCAAGTCGGTGGCACTTGTGGAACATGGTTAGAATTTTGATCCCCTATATCTATTATATATAGATGCTTCTCCGGATTCATTCATGTATATCTATTACGAGTAAAATGTTGCTTGCATACTGCAAGCAGATCGACAACACTATTTTCATGTTGGCATCATATCGGGACGGCCATCAAAAGAAAAAAATGGATTGAAATTTTTCTTAAAATTCCCTGAAATTCCATCGTCTGGCATCGAACCCGGGTCTTTCTGGTGATACTCACTAAGCAGCACAATAGAAGATCACCATCTCTAACTATGTGTGAAAATCCAAGTAGAAATATGGGCCAAATAACTGCCTCAAAAGACGTTCTAATATTCACGAATTTAAATAGCTCTCTGGATTCGAACCAAGGACGATCTTGGAAATCTAAAATATGTTTCAGAATTTAACTTATGATCTCTATCTATATGCCGAATTTCAAGTTTCTATATTATTGGAAAAGGTTTCAAAATAATTCCTAAAAATCGGATCAACTTCTGATTGCAGAGACACCTGGTGTCGAACCCAGGAACATTGATAGCTGTGAATGCACTGTTTGATTTGTATGGACGTGATCTTTGTATATGCAAAGTTTGAAGTCGATATCGTGCCGGGAAGTACCTAATATTTGTTTCCGTTATATCCGTAAGAAATGCATTGAGGAATTTAAATGTCCCTCTGGTATCGAACCAAGGACCATCAGCGAATATGTATAATTCGATTATGAAATAGTTTTATAGTATCTAACCTCATACGGAATTTCACGTTTCTATGCCATCGGTAAAGGGTCCAAAAAAAATCTTAAAAATCGCCACAATACATTTTAAACGGCCGATTTTTGCCCCTACCTAGCATCGAACCAAGGATAATATTCGTAGATGTCTTTATGGTTTTTTTCAGATATGCATGGCATCTAGCGGTCCCTTGAATTTCAACTCTCTCCTTTTCCGGGAAGTGCCTCAAAAAATTTTTCGAAAATCCCCGCCATGTATCCTTATGGAGAAAATCCCGACTTTGGGGCCTTCTGGAATCGAACCCATGACACCGAGGTTCGAAGTCGACTTTTTCCTGGAGGTTACACGTTATGGCCTATACGTCGTAAAAATTTCAAGGCAGTGGCACTTGTGGAACATGGTTAGAATTTTGATCCCCTATATATAACTTATATATATACAGGGTGTCCCAAAAGTCATGGACCAAACGAAACACAGAGGTAGAACATCACATGGGCTACAGGTTTACAATTCATCTTGGCGTCCGATCTTCTTATGTTCTCGAATTACGAATTTTTTTCGTATTTTTTGAGAAAACCATGACTTTCCAGTCATTTGTGGTCATGGTTACGTAAGTATTTGAGATGCATTGTTGAATTTTTTCTCTAAAAATGCTAAATAGTTGTTGTAACTGACAAGAGAATATTTTTTACCCTCACTCTTACCGTTTAGCCAAAATAAAATTTCAAATTCTAAAATTCTCAAGACTCAGAACTTTGCCAAAATCTTTGAGGACAATTTAAAAAAAATTTCATAATAAAAAATTTTTTTGCCACGTATCTTAAAAACTTTTTCAGTGCATCAGCTATTTACCACGTAAATTTGGTTGGATTATCTTTACGGCATCATACCTAAAATTTGATTCGTAACATAGTAAGTCAATGATTCCCAGTAATAACAAACAAGTCAAAGCCTCTTCAAACCTTAAACAGGAGTCATTAATGTGTTTAATTATCGAAAAAAGAAAACGTTTTACTATTCAACATGGCTGTGGCACTCTCTGGCGGTAAGATTAAATACCCCCTACCCTCATTACTTGCTTTAATCAACAACAATACCCTTCGAGATTACTACAATGTACGGACCATTGTTGGGAGCCGCGGCGTAACTACGCTTTTGCAACAATGCAGCTCACGTTCGTTTTGATTCCATATTAAAACAAAAGGGCTTGATACAGGGTGTCATCTGCTGTCAAAATAATAACATATGCGTTTGTTAGTGGTTTAGAAATTCTAGCATTTTTTATGTGTTTTTTTATTTCAATTCGTTATCAAGTAAAGAATGATAAAAAGCTACATTTTCATAAATATGTGATTTTTTGTGTTACTAGATTATGCCGATTTCTGACGTAAGAAAAATTTGAATAATTTCTTTTATATGATAGTAGGAAAAAAATCTACTTTTGACTGCTTCATACATAAAATTTAAACTTTGAAGAAAGTTTACTTTAGTTAAAAACACCGAAAAGCGAACAAGCACTTCAATAACTTCTACAACTCCAGATGATGAGATACAGGCAAATACCAGAGAAAGAGAGAGAAAGAGAGAGATAAATAGTTTCAAAATTTTATTCATTAATCTTATAGTAAATGTTCAAAATGAGCTCCTCTGGCCCTAATAGAAAGGCGACACCTTCTCAAAAAGTTTCTTTTTAAATTACGTAGTGCACGAACATTATCTCTTATAGCTTGTGCTGCGGCTTCTAATTTATTGCGAAGCTCTTGGTCATTTACATTTTCTTCGGTGTACACTAATTCTTTGAAGTATCCCCACAGAAAAAAATCCACGGGATTGAGGTCCGGTGAGCGTGCCGGCCACTGTATGGCTCCTCCTCTTCCAATCCACCGATCTTGAAACTTCTCATTTAGAAAATTCCACACAAGGTATGATGAATGCGCTGGTGCTCCGTCGTGCTGCAGCCACATTCTTTGACGAAGCTCAATTGGAATATCTTCCAATAGAATTGGCAAGTGCTGTCTAACAAACATTAAGTACCGTTGACCGTTGAGTCTTGGTGGTAGCTCAAATGGTCCTATGAGCCTTCCTCCGAGTATTCCAGCCCATAAATTTATACTGAACTGATGCTGGAAGCGGTCATTGCAGATAATTCTTGGATTATCCACGCCCCAGTAATGCATATTATGTATGTTAAATATTCCCACCCTTCTGAATGAAGACTCGTCTGTCCATAAAATGGTTTCGAAGAAGTTTTGATCTCTTCGGGAACGTCGCAGAATTTCTCGACAAAAATCCACGCGAGGAGCGTAGTCAGCTGGTAGTAGCGCTTGCACTCGTTGCACGTGATATGGGTGTAGAGCGTTACGTTTAAAAATACGCTGAACAGTAGATTTTGATAAATTTGCAGCTCGTGAGATGCAGCGTATGCTTGTAGAAGGGTCCTCTTCTACCATGTCGATCACTTCTTCAGCGTCCAACGTAGGCCTTCCCTCCCGATCTCGACCACCAGGAATCACACCTTCCATGTACACGTTGTGTACACGCACTAGCACTCTATGATCTGGATAGCGTTCGCGACCCGGGAATCTATTCTGGTATTCCCTTGCAGCTTGCCGAGCGTTTCCATCACACAATCCATAAATGAAATGCATTTCTGCATATTCACGCGGTGTGTACAATTTTGGCATCTCAGCAAAGTTTCAAAGTTTTGATCACAGGTAAAATCGGAGCCTTCGAAACGCTTCACAACAAATATTAGTCAGTAAAGACTGTGATATAATTAAAACGAACGTGAGCTGCATTGTTGCGAAAGCGTAGTTACGCCGCGGCTCCCAACAATGGTCCGTACATTGTAGTAATCTCGAAGGGTATTGTTGTTGATTAAAGCAAGTAATGAGGGTAGGGGGTATTTAATCTTACCGCCGGAGAGTGCCACAGCCATGTTAAATAGTAAAACGTTTTCTTTTTTCGATAATTAAACACATCAATGACTCCTGTTTAAGGTTTGAAGAGGCTTTGACTTGTTTGTTAGTACTGGGAATCATTGACTTACTATGTTACGAATCAAATTTTAGGTATGATGCCGTAAAGATAACCCAACAAAATTTACCTGGTAAATAGCTGATGCACTGAAAAAGTTTTTAAGATACGTGGCAAAAAAATTTTTTATTATGAAATTTTTTTTAAATTGCCCTCAAAGATTTTGGCAAAGTTCGGAGTCTTGAGAATTTTAGAATTTGAAATTTTATTTTGGCTAAACGGTAAGAGTAAGGATAAAAAATATTCTCTTGTCAGTTACAACAACTATTTAGCATTTTTAGAGAAAAAATTCAACAATGCATCTCAAATACTTACGTAACCATGACCACAAATGACTGGAAAGTCATGGTTTTCTCAAAAAATACGAAAAAAATTCGTAATTCGAGAACATAAGAAGATCGGACGCCAAGATGAATTGTAAACCTGTAGCCCATGTGATGTTCTACCTCTGTGTTTCGTTTGGTCCATGACTTTTGGGACACCCTGTATATATATATAGGTATATCCGGAGAAGCGTCTATATATAATAGATATATAGATGCTTCTCCGGATTCATTCATATATCATATATATATTCATATATTCATATATATATATATATAGAGAGGATACAAAGTCACAGGCTAAACCACTAGCGTCAATGGCTTGAAATTTTTACGACATATTGGCCATAACGTATAACCTCCAGAAAAATTGCGATTTTGAACCTCCGTGTCATGGGTTCGATTCCAAAGGGCCCCAAAGTCCCGATTTTTCCCGTTTAAATGCATTGCTTTAATTTTCGGGAATTAAAAAAAAATACTTTCCGAATAGGTAGAGAATCGAAACTCAAGGAGCCTATATATATGGTCATCATCTATCGAAAACATAAATGAGTTTTACGGAAAATATCCTGGGTTCGATGCTAGGTCGGGGCAAAAATCGGCCGTTTAAAATGCATTGTGGCGATTTTTTTAGATTTTTTTTGGACCCCTTCCCGATGGCATGGAAACTTGAAATTTAGCATGGGGTTATGAATCATAAATATATTTCATAATAAATTTTTTTGTATTCGCTTATGGTCCTTGGTTCGATCCCAGAGGGCCATTTGCACTCCACAATGCATTTCTTATGGGGATAACGGAAACAAATTTTAGGTACTTCCCGGCGTGATATCGACTTCAAACTTAATATGAAATTATATCAGGTTCTAGCAAGTCATTTTGTGCATTCCCAGCTTCCAATACGTCCAAGGTTCGACACCAGGCGTCTCTACAATCAGTAACTGATCCGATTTTCAATAATAATTTTGAACCCTTTCCCAACAATATCGAAACTTGAAATTCGGCATGTAGATAGAGATCGTAAATAACTTTCAGAAACATTTTTTAGATTTCAAAGATCGTCCTTGGTTCGAATCCAGAGAGCCATTTAAATTCGTGAAAATGAGAACGTCTTTTGAGGTAGTTGTAGCCCATATTACTGCTTGAATTTTCACACGTATTTAGAGATGGCGATGTTCTATTGTGCTGCATAGTAAGTTCACCAGTAAGACCCGGGGTTCGATGCCAGACGATGAAATTTCAGCAAATTTAAGAAAAAATTAAATCCTTTTTTTTTTTCTTATGAGGACCGTCCCGATGTGATGCCGATATGAAATTAGTATTGCCGATCTGCTTGCAGTATGCAAGCTACATTTTACTCGTCTATTATATATAGATGCCTCTCCGGATTCATTCATATATCATATATATATATATATATATATGTATATATATATATATATATCTATTATATATAGATGCTTCTCCGGATTCATTCATATATCATATATATATATAGAGAGGATACAAATTCACAGCCTAAACCACAAGCGTCATTGACTTGAAATTTTTAAGACGTATTGGCCATAACGTATAACCACCAGAAAAATTGCGATTTTGAACCTCAGTGTCATGGGATCGATTCCAGAGGGCCCCAAAGTCGCGATTTTTCCCGTTTAAATGCATTGCTTTGATTTTCGGGAATTTTTAAAAAATACTTCCCGTATAGGTAGAGAAATGAAAATCTAGGAGCCTTTATATATGGTCATGATCTATCGAAAACGTAAATGAGTTTTACGGAAAATATCCTGGGTTCGATGCTAGGTCGAGGCAAAAATCGGCCGTTTAAAATGTATTGTGGCGATTTTTAAGATTTTTTTTTGACGCCTTCCCGATGGCATGGAAACTTGAAATTCGGCATGGAGTTGGAGATTATAAATATATTTCATAATCAAATTTAAAATATTCGCTGATGGTCCTTGGTTCGATCCCAGGGCGCCATTTACATTTCTCAATGCATTTCTTATGGAGATAACGGAAACAAATTTTAGGTACTTCCCGGAATGCTATCGACTTAAAACTTAGCGTGATAGAAGAACCAGTCTTAACAAATCAAACTATGCATTTATAGCTATCAATGTGTCCTGGGTTCGACACCAGGTGTCTCTGCAATCAGAAGTTGATCCGATTTTTAGGAATTATTTTGAAACCTTTCCCAATAATATAGAAACTTGAAATTTGGCATATGGATTGAGATCATTATTAAATTTCAGAAACATTTTTTAAATTTCGAAGATTGTCCTTGGTTCGAGTCCCGAGAGCCATTTACATTCGTGAACATTAGAGCATCTTTTGAGGCAGTTGTAGCCAATATTTCTGCTTGAATTTTCACACATAGTAAGAGATGGTGATCTTCTATTGTGCTTCATAGTAAGTTCACCAGTAAGATCCGGGTTTGATGCCAGACGATGAAATTTCAGCGAATTTTAAGAAAAATTTCAATCCTTTTTTTTTCTTTTGAGGACCGTCCCGATATGATGCCGATATGAAATTAGTATTGCCGATCTGCTTGCAGTATGCAAGCTACATTTTACTCGTATATATATATATATATATATATATATATATATAGAGAGAGGATACAAAGTCACAGGCTAAACCACTAGCGTCAATGGCTTGAAATTTTTACGACATATTGGCCATAACGTATAACCTCCAGAAAAATTGCGATTTTGAACCTCGATGTCATGGGTTCGATTCCAGAGGGCCCCAAAGTCCCGATTTTTCCCGTTTAAATGCATTGCTTTGATTTTCGGGAATTAAAAAAAAATACTTTCCGGATAGGTATCGAATCAAAACTCAAGGAGCCTATATATATGGTCATGATCTATCGAAAACATAAATGAGTTTTACGGAAAATATCCTGGGTTCGATGCTAGGTCGGGGCAAAAATCGGCCGTTTAAATTGCATTGTGGCGATTTTTAAGATTTTTTTTGGACCCTTTCCCGATGGCATGAGAATGTGAAATTTGGCATGGAGTTGGAGATCAATAATAAATTTCAGGATCGAATTTTTTATATTCGCTGATGGTCCTTGGTTCGATCCCAGAGGGCCATTTAAATTCCTCAATGCATTTCTTACGGAGATAACGGAAACAAATTATAGGTACTTCCCGGCACGATAAAGACTTCAAACTTTGGACAAAGAAAGATTAAGTGTATACAAATCAAAATATGCATTCCCAGCTGTCAATGTGTCCTGGTTTCGACACCAGGCGTCCCTAATATCAGTAACTGATCCGATTTTCAAAAATTATTTTGAACCCGTTCCCAACAATATCGAAACTTGAAATTCGGCATGTAGATAGAGATCGTAAATAACTTTCAGAAACATTTTTTAGATTTCAAAGATCGTCCTTGGTTCGAATCCAGAGAGCCATTTAAATTCGTGAAAATGAGAACGTCTTTTGAGGTAGTTGTAGCCCATATTACTGCTTGAATTTTCACACGTATTTAGAGATGGCGATGTTCTATTGTGCTGCATAGTAAGTTTAACAGTAAAGACCCGGGTTCGATGCCAGACGATGGAATTTCAGTGAATTTCAAGAAAAATTTCAATCCTTTATTTTTTTCTTATGAGGACCGTCCCGATATGATGCCGACATGAAAACAGTGTTGTCGATCTGCTTGCAGTATGCAAGTAACATTTTACTCGTACCTAGATAGATAGATAGATAGGATACTAATTCACAGCCTAAACCACAAGCGTGATTGACTTGAAATTTTTACGACGTATTGGCGGTAACATGTAACCACCAGAAAAAATGCGTTTTTGAACCTCAGTGTCATGGGTTCGATTCCAGAGGGTCCCAAAGTCCCGATTTTTCCTGTTTAAATGCATTGCTTTGATTTTCGGGAATTAAAAAAAAATATTTTCCGGATAGGTAGAAAATCGAAACTCAAGGAGCCTATATATATGGTCATGATCTATCGAAAACATAAATGACGTTTACGGAAAATATCCTGGGTTCGATGCTAGGACGATGCAAAAATCGGCCATTTGAAATACATTGAGGTAGATTTTCATTATTTTTTTTCATGCACTTATCGAAATGATAGGAAGTTTTGGCTTATATGGAAGATGTATATTAATCATAGGTTTTTGAAAAAAATGTAGATAAGACCTTACTGTTCCTGGGTTCGATGCCAGAGCACATAAAAGTTTCTCTCATAAGGAATATAAGGGAAAAGTAGGACGTCATTTGAGGCAGTTGCACCTAATATTTCTGTTTGAATTTTCACACATGGTTAAAGGATGTGATCTTCTTTAGTGCTGCATAGAAAGTATTAGCAGAAAGACCCGGGTTCGAAGCCAGATGGTAAATATATCCCCCATTTAAAATACATTGAGTTAGTTTTCATTATTTTTTTGATGTATTTATCTAAATGATAGGAAGTTCTTGCTTTGCTGGAAGATGTATATTAAGACAGCTTAAGAAAAACATTTAGATACGAAATGCTTTTCCTGGTTTCGATGCCAGGGCACATAAAAATTTCTCTCATAAGGAACATAAGGGAAAAGTAGGACTTCGTTTGAGGCAGTTGCAGCCAATATTTTTGTTTGAATTTACACACATAGTTATAGATGGTGATCTTCTTTTGAGCTGCATAGTAAGTTCACTAGAAAGACCGGGTTCGATTCCAGATGATTAATTTGTAGTTAATTTTAAGAATAATTTCAATCCTTTTATTTTTTTGCGGACCGTCCTCATATGATGCCGATATGAAAGTAAGGTTGTTGATCTGCTTGCAGTATGCAAGCTACATTTTACTCGTATATATATATATATATATCTATATATATATATATATATATATATATATATATATATATATATATATATATAGGTACGAGTAAAATGTAGCTAGCATACTGCATGCAGATCGACAACACTAATTTCATGTCGGCATCATATCGGGACGGCCCTCAAAAGAAAAAAAAAGGGATTGAAAAGATTCTTAAATTTCGCTGCAATTTAATCGTCTGGCATTGAACCTAGGCCTTCCTGTTGAACCTACAATGCAGCAAAACAGAAAATCACCATCTCTTACTATATGTGAAAATTGAAGCAGAACTATTGGCTCCAACTGCCTCAAACGACGCCCTACTTTTCAATAATGTAAATGGCTCTCTGGATTCGAACCAAGGACGATTTTGGAAATCTGAATCATGCTTTTGAAATGAATCTATGTTCTCTATCTATATGCCTAATTTTAAGTTTTAATGTTATTTGGAAGGGGTTTAAATTAATTCTTAAAATTCGGATAATTTACTGATTGTAGAGACGCCTGGTGTCGAACCCAGGAAATATTGGTAGCTGTGAATGCAGAGTATGACTTTTTAAAACTTCATATTATTTCATACTAAAATTGAAGTCGATATCATATCGGGAAATACCTAAAACTTTTATCTTTTATCTCCATAAGAAATGCATTGAGGAATGTAAATGGCTCTCTGGGATCGAACCAAGGACCATCAGTGAATATGTAAAATTCGATTATGAAATATATTTATGATCTCCAACTCCATGCCGAATTTCAAGTATCCATGCCATCGGGAAAGGGTCAAAAAAAATCTTAAAAATCGCCACAATGCATTTTAAATGGCCGACTTTTGCCTCGACCTAGCATCAGACCCAGGATATTTTCCGTAAAACTCATTTAGGTTTTCGATAGATCATGACCATATATATAGGCTCCTAGAGTTTCGACTCTCTAGCTATCCGGGAAGTATTTTTTAAAAATTCCCGAAAATTAAAGCAATGCATTTAAACGGGAAAAATTGGGACTTCGGGGCCCTCTGGTATCGAACCCATGACACTGAGGTTCAAAATCGCAATTTTTCTGGGGGTTACACGTCACACATAGTTAGAAATGGTGATCTTCAATTGTGCTGCATAGTAAGTTCACAGTAAAGACCCGTGTTCGATGCCAGAAGAAGAAATTGCAGCGAATTTTAAGAATATTTTCAATCCACTTTTTTTCTTTGAGGACCGTCCCGATATGATGCCGGTATGAAATTAGTATTGCCGATCTGCTTGCAGTATGCAAGCTACATTTCACTCGTATATAATAGATATCCGGATAAGCGTCTATATATAATAGATATATATACACTTCTCCGGATATACCTATATCTATTAATATTTAAAAAATATTTCCCGGATAGGTAGGGAATTTAAACTCAAGGAGCCGATGGATATAGTCAGAATCTATCAATAACGTAAATGAACATCTCGGAAAAAGTCCTGAGTTCGATGCTAGGACGATGCAAAAATCGGCCCTTTAAAATACATTGAGGTAGTTTTTCATTATTTTTTTTCATACACTTATCGGAATGATAAGTAGTTCGTGCTTGGCAAGAAGATGTACGGTAAGAATCGATTTTAGAAAAAAAATTAGTTAAGACCGTACTACTCCTGGGTTCGATGCCAGAGCGCATTAAAATATCTCTCATAAGGAATATAAGGGAAAAGTAGGACGTCGTTTCAGGCAGTTGCACCCAATATTTTAGCTTGAATTTACAAACATAGCTAGAAGTGGTGATTTTCTGTTGTACTGCATAGAAAGTATCACCATAAAGTCCCGGGTTCGATGCCGGGTGGCAAATATGTCTCCCGTTTAAAATACAGTGGGTTGGTTTTTCATTATTTTTTGATGCACTTATCGAAATAATTGGAAGTTCTTGCTTATATGGAAGATGTATATTAAGACTCGGTCTAAGAAAAAAATTAATATAAGACCATGCTGTTCCTGGTTTCGATGCCAGAGCACATTACAATTTCTCACAAAAGGAATATATGTGAAAAGTAGGACGTCATTTGAGGCAGTTGCAGCCAATATTTCTGCCTGAATTTTCACACGTAGTTAGAGAAGGTGATCTTCTGTTGTGCTACATTGTAAGTTAACCAGGAAGACCCGTATTCGATGCCAGACGATTAAATTGCAGCGAATTTTAGGAATATTTTCAATCCTTTCTATTTCTTTCGAGGACCGTCCCGAAATGATGCTGACATGAAATTAATGTTGTCAATCTGCTTGCAATATGCAAGCTACATTTTACTCGTATATAGATGCTTCTCCGGATTCATTCATATATATAGGGATATAGGTATATAGATAGGATACTAGACATGGGCGCCGCGCCGATTACGCCAGCCGCCGACAATAGCGGGCACGCCGCCGCCGCCGAAGAAATAACTACGGCGCGCCGCCGAGCCGCCGCCGGAAATTTTATCGGCGGCGGCGCGGCGTGGCTTTGATTTAAAAACAAAGTCCCACAGTCGAAAATATGCTAACAAGTAGCTCGAAGAGATGCGCTTTGAACTGATAAAACACTTCTCGGCCTTTCCACGAGGGCGTTGAGTTATACGTGATATCGATACGTGTTACGATTAGGCCGTTTGCACTCGTGCCGGCAAAATCGGTGCCGGTGTAGGAGTCGAGGAGCACTTAACGGGCAGGAGTCACTGTACAGTGAGTCCCACCAGAAGGTGGCAAATACTTGAAAAGTGTGCCTTGCCAGGGCGGGGTACACTTTACTCAGGCGGCTATCACTTAATGCATAGTTTTCTTCACATATTAGCAGTTTTTTGCCTTAGATTTTGCGGAAACTTGTTTATAATTATCAGACATAAGTTTTAAAGGAATTATAAATTATTATATCATCTTATTAGTAAAAAAGTTATTAATTTTAAATAAATGAAAAAGCTATTTATTGTCGGTCTTTCCATTATAGTTACTTGAGTTTTGAGTTGAATAAAACTTAAACAAGAATGTCCACAGAAAAACAAGTTCCATCAAATTTTAGCTTGATGTATTGCATGTGTAACTATGCAATAGAAATTTTTTTAAAATCTTTTTGGTGCTTTATCGCAGTCAGAAATAAATAAGTTTCCGTTATTTCGCGCTCTAAAACAGAGCGCCCAATTTGAAAAATGATATCTCATAAAATATTAATTTAATTAACACAAAATATTAACACAATATTGCGGTGTATATTTTTAATCAAAATTGAAAATTTAAATATATTTCCTTGCCGCCAGAATAATGTTACCGATTACGTAAAACAACTTTTTCTCAGTAATGAAAGTGGGTACGTTTGCAAACTTGCTTTCGTTACCAAGATCTAGGTAGAATATTTCATAATACGTATATGTAATAATATATTTCATACGTTATATAATTCATACAATACATTGCGGAAGATGTAACTTCCGCAATGTATGTTCTTTTTCGAATGTTTATACTAGAAAATAGGGATTTAAAATAACACAAATAAAATTCAGTCTTTTCTCAGAATACTATCTCGCTGGATGATTTTAATGAATTAAGTATAGCGAAAAGTAGTTGGCAACTACTTTTTTGAACGCATTTTTCTTAAACCTCTCGATATTCCCTTTAAAATTTTCAAGATGTATTTTCCCAGAATATTTAACAGGAAATTTAAAAGTATCGAAAAAAGATCATAAAAGGAAGCAAATAATCTAGAATAAGAACTAATTCGTTTCTGAAATGAGAGTGAGTATTTAAGAACAAGTACAAACAAATTCGCTACGAATTTACAAATTTTTAATTTTAAATATTTTTCTTTTATCATTTTTCCTTGTAAATATGATAATAATTAACCATAATTAAATTTCACTGAACAACTTTAAATTACTGTATCTCCATGTGGTATAACATGAAAATTAATATAGGCTAACTCTCTCTTTCAGCGCGTATATTTCTACTACGTGCATCAATCTCTCTTATGAACATGGGGCCGTTTGAGATAAGTTGGGCTTTAGTAATTTCAAGTAATGTGTATTCATTAAGTATCATAATTTATGTGAATACTTTGATAAAAACAATCTTGACCATAACTGTAAACCAAAATGTTAACTCCAATAAGAGAATTTCCTTCATAGGGTACAACAGTATTTTCCTGGATTACCTTCAATTCCTTTAAATTGAAGCATCTTTTGATTTATAAAAAACGTCTAATCCAGAGTTCTAAAACCTTATAATCGATTTGAATATTCATTAGAACATATGAAAAATCAGCTGAGGTTCTGCCCGTTATTTGACGATTTGTGTATTTGAACTGATGACATGCAATGGGTGCGTGCGGGTGTACATTTTTTGTTTTCTGAAAATTTCAAATGTATGTCAATTCCTGGATTCCATACTTGAAAAATGTGGCGCAAATGTGATGTCAAAACTAATTCACAACAATAGTACATCCATTGATCGACATTCTACCGGGTATTTGTGCCCAATTTGTGATACCACTCTTTAAACGGTAGCGTAATTATAAGAAGCATGCTTTTGAGAAAATAAGGAAAGCAAAGTATTACCAAATTAACCCCTTTAAGGGGCAGAGCGAGCTAGAATCGAAACATGCTGGCCAAGAATAAGGAAATATTTTTTGAGTGTGAACTTTGAAACTTCGCATTGCCATACCTCAATACTTTCTGCATATAATATTTCCAGACAGCGTCTTATGTGAGCTCGTTTTACTTAAATCGGAGAGTCCGAGAGAGGACAAGAGAAAGATATATAACTTAAAAGACATGCTGCATGAAGTAAGTATTTCACCACCAGAAGCTATATTCAGATATCTGATGGAAGTGATTCAGTAATTCAATTATTCTACTGTGATCACTTAAAAAATCATAATTAAGCTTAAGGGTTGATTATTTAACACTGTATTGATTTTTCCCGATGATTCTGCTCATTTGGGTTTGGTATGAAGCTAAAGAATTTTGCAAAAATCTAAACCTGGCATTATCGGTAAATTTTGGTCAATTTTTACCACCTGTATAATTTTAATAGGTAGATATCCGCGTAGATAATTTGTTAGTAATAGACAGGATTTATTCGAGAATGGCCAGTACTAAAGTCCGCACTCAAGAAAAGGATTTTTTACCAGGTTTTTTCGATTCTAGCCCACTGTGCTGCGCATTCAAGATAGCTCTACATTGTCTTTATTGGTATGATATTATTATAATAAAATACTCTCAGATATTCGAGTTATTCGCCTTTTTTCTGCCGTATACGAACGAAATTTTTCACGCCGCCGGTTACGCCGCGCCGCCGCCAACGATTTAGCAGTCAGCGTTCACGCCGTTACGCCGCCGCCGCCGGCTTCATTTTCCCCCTACGCCGCCGCTGACAAAAATCATAACGGCGCCCATGTCTATAGGATACTAATTCACAGCCTAAACTACAAGCGTCATTAACTTGAAATTTTTTCGATGTATTGGCCATAACGTGTAACCGCCAGAAAAATTGCGATTTTGAACCTCAGTGTCATGGGTTCGATTCCAGAGGGCCCCGAATTCCCGATTTTTTCCATTTAAATGCATTGCTAAGGTTTTAGAGAATTTTTATAAAATACTTCCCGGATAGGTAGAGAGTCTAAACTCAAGGAGCCTTTATATATGCCATAATCTATAGAAAAAATAAATACCTAAAACGGAAAATATCCTGGGTTCGATGCCTAGACGATGCAAATATCTACCCTTTAAAATACATGGGAGTCGTTATTCATTATTTATTTTGATGCACTTATCGAAATGCTAGGAAGTTCAGGCTTAGCTGGAAGATATATGGTAAGAAATAGTTTATGAAAAAAATTTTTATAAGTCCGTTTTATTCATGCCAGAGCGCAATCACTTTTCTCTCATAAGGAATATAAGGGAAAAGTAGGACCTCGTTTGAGGCAGTTGCAGCCAATATTTCCGCTTGAATTTGCATACGTAGTTAGAGATGGTGATCTTCTGTTGTGTTGCATAGTAAGTTCACCAGGAAGACCCGGGTTCGATGCCAGACGATCAAATTAAAGCAAATTCTAAGAATATTTTCAATCCTTTTTCTTTTTCTTTTAGGGACCGTCCCGATATAATGCCGATATGAAATTAGTGTTGTCGATCTGCTTGCAGTATGCAAGCAACATTTTACTCGTACCTATATATATATAAGTTATATATAGGGGATCAAAATTCTAACCATGCTCCACTAGTGCCCCTGCCTTGAAATTTTTACGACATATTGGCCATAACGTGTAACCTCCAGAAAAAAGCCGACATTGAACCTCAGTGTCACTGGTTCGATTCCAGAAGGCTCCAAAGTCACGATTTTTCCCGTTTGAATTCATTGCATCGAATTTTGGAAATTTTTAAAAAATACTTCCCGGATACCTAGAAAATCAAAACTCTAGGAACTCTATATATATGGTCATGATCTATCGAAAACATATATGACTTCTACAGAAAATATCCTTGGTTCGATGCTAGGACGATGCAAAAACCGGCCATTTAAAATACATTGAGGTAGATTTTAATTTTTTTTTCATTCACTTATCGAGATGATAGGAAGTTTGTGCTTAGTTGGAAGATGTATGGTAAGATTTGGTTTCAGAAAAAAATTTAAATAAGCCCGTTCTGTTCCTGGGTTCGATGCCAGAGAACATTAGAACTTTTCTCATAAGGAATATAAGGGAAAGGTAGGACGTCGTTTGAGGCAGTTGCATCCAATATTTTTGCTTGAAATTTCACACATAGTTTAAAATGGCGATCATCTATTGTGCTGCATAGAAAGTATTACCAAAAAGACCTGGGTTCGAAGCCAGGCGTAAATATATCCCCCTTTTAAAATACATTGAGGTAGTTTTCATTATTTATTTTGATGTACTTATCGACTTAATAGGAAGTTCTTGCTTAGGCAGAAAATGTATATTATAACTATGTTAAAGAAAGAAAATTAGATAAGACTATGCTATTCCTGGGTTCGATGCCAGAGCACATTAGAATTTCTCACATAAGGAATATAAGGGTATAGTAGGACGTCGTTTGAGGTAGTTGCAGCCAATATATCTGCTTGAATTTTCATACATAGATAGAGATGGTGATTTTCTGTTGGGCTGCATAGTAAGTTCACCAGGAAGACCCAGGTTCGATACCAGACAATTACATTGCAGCGAATTTGAAGAATATTTTCAATCCTTTTTTTTTCTTTTGATTACCGTCCCGATATGATGCCGATATGAATTTAGAATTGTCGATCTGCTTGCAGTATGCAAGCTACATTTTACTCGTACAAACAACAAAGACAAATGAGTTGCGATATACGTTGACTTGAAATTTTTACGACGTAATGGCCATAACGTGTAACCTCCAGAAAAAAAGCCGACTTTGAACCTCAGTGTCATGGGTTCGATTCCAGTAGGCCCCATAGTCTCGATTTTCTCCGTAAGAATATATGGTTGGGATTTTCGAAAATTATTTTGTGGCACTTCCCGGAAAAGTTGAGGGTTGTAATCGAGGGATCGCTAGAAGCCGTGCACATCCAACGAAAATCAAAAAGACATCTTCGAATATTGTCCATAGTTCGATGCTAGGGAGGGGCAAATATCGGCCTTTGAAAATGCATTTTGGCGATTTTTATGGTTTTTTATGGACCCCTTCCCGATGGCATGGAAACTTGAAAGTCGGCATGGGGTTAGATATCATAAATATATTTCATAATCAAGTTTTACGTATTCGCTGATGGTCCTTGGATCGATCCCAGAGGGCCATTTATATTTCTCAATGCATTTCTTATGGAGATCACGGAAACAAATTTTCGTACTTCTCGGCATGATTTCGACTTCATACTTTGTATGACATAAGATAAAGTAATAAAAACTCATTCTGTGTATTCACAGCTGCCAATATGTCCTGGTTTCGACACCAGGAGTCTCTACAATCAGTTACTTATCCGATTTTTATGAATTATTTTGAACCCCTACCCAATAATATTAAAACTCGTATTTCGGCATATACATAGAGATCATAGATTCATTTCAGTAACATGTTTTGAATTTCCAAGATCGTCCTTGGTTCGAATCCAGAGAGCCATTTTCATTCAAGAAAAGTAGAACGTAGTTTGAGGCATGTGCAGCCAATATTTCTGCTTGAATTTTCACATATAGTTAGAGATGGTGATTTTCTGTTGTGCTGCATAGTAAGTTCACCAGGAAGACCCGGTATCGATGCCAGACGATTACATTGCGGCGAATTTTAAGAATATTTTCAACCCTTTTTTATTTTCTTTTGAGGATCGTCCCGATATGATGCCGAAATGAAATTAGTATTGTCGATCTGCTTGCTATATGCAAGCTATATTTTACTCGTACAAACCATGCCTCGGATATTCCCGGAAAAAAACGTCCTCCTTAGTGAGACAGTGGCGACAGCGTGAACTAATGGCAGCACTAGTTCACCGAACCACTGGTCTTCTATCTATCCCACGGGTAGCATATACAAATTACAAATTCCTTTTTAAAATTGTATGTTTAAAATTGGTGAAACAAGTAAATTTCGCAGTATGCCATGAAATTATAAAGTTGATATTCTAAATTATATAGCTAACCGATGATAATAGTTTTTTGTTAGTTATACTTGCGGAAAACAGTAATAATTCGAGTGATTTTATGGCTTAAGGAATTTGTAGTTTCCAAAAATACCACCGGATTATTATCAAAAGTTTTCACAATATATAGGAAAGAAGGGATGGAATCAGAAGAGGGGTAGGGAGGTGAAAGGGTGTGGGGAGGTGAAAGAGTGGGGGGAGGTTAGGGTGGGGGAGATGAAAGGGTGGGGGAGGTGAAAGGGTGGGGGAGGTGAAGGTTGGGGTACTGGAGGAAGCAATTGGCAGCAGGGATACGTTGGTTTTCATGATAATGGGAGCTAAAGTTCAATGTAAAATTTCCCCTACCTTAAATGACAATCTTGCAGATCGGGCCGGGTAAAATGACTAATAAATATTTATAGATATTGTCATTAAAAATGTTTTTATTTGGTAGTGTTAGGTCCACATAACTTACCCCTAACATCCGAAGTAATATTTGATGGTATAAGAATATAATTTAAACATAGATTCAAAAACAACAAGCATCCAGGAACAACACAACTACGTGGCATCACGAATATCAAGAATACAACGCACAACGAGAATACAATAGTTATTTTACGACTGCTTCGACTAAGATCTAGTCAGTAAAACGTAACGATAAGATATAATTTCACTGAATCAGGCGAGGTGTTGTGGTAATCCATAATGGAAATATTCTACGAAACATTTGTTCTTTTACCAAAAATTTATTTTTAGAAAAAACAATCAAACGACCGGTTTCGACAATTAATCGTCATCCTCTGGAATCGTCGAAACCGGTCGTGAGATTGTTTTTTATAAAAATAAATTTGTGGTAAAAGAACAACTGTTTCGTAAATTATTTCCGATAAGAAATAACTAGCATATACGAAAAGTTATCACTATATATAGGTAAAAAGGGATGGAATCAGGAGAGGGGTGGGGAGGTGAAAGAATGAGGGGAGCCGAGGGTTAGGGTATTGGAGGAAGCAGGTTTGCAATTGACAGCAGGGGGAAGGAGGTCGTGAGAAGGTGCACCGTAATGAGTTTAAATTACTATTTTGACGGAGAAGGATTTCCATTTGTTTGAATATCTCTAACAATAGTCCCTTGCATAAATGGTGAGCGAGTAGATCATTAAAATCTAAGGTGTGATTGTCTCCAAGTAGGTATAATGACTTCTGTGGAGCATTACGAAGCGAAGATTAGGATATTTAGATTTAGATATATACCCTGCGAGCCACCAGTGGCGTATGGCAGGGGGTGTAATACACCACCATTATTCATTCCTCCCTATTAGTATCTCTAATAGCCTGGGGAAAAAAACGAACAAAACTAATTATCCGCCCTTGCGATTACTTTCCTATAACGCTTCGTCGATGCCGCTCTCGTTCGCTCCTTACTGGCACTAATACTTCATTTACTTCGTCTATAAATTCTGAACGAATGAACTTTTCGAAAAGTTTCCGTCGATATTCAGTTCTTCTCATCTGTAGTGAATTCCAGCCGAGGGACTCTATCATTGCCGTAACGCTGCTATCAAACCTGAAATCCCCGCGAACGAATCGGGCTGCTCTACGCTGGACCATCTCTAAATCTGAGACTAAACCTACTTCGTGTGGAGTCCAAACCGCACAGGAGTATTCTAGACTCGGACGAACAAGAGAAAAGTAAGCTATTTCTTTGACTCTCGATGAGCATCCTCTCAACGTTCTACCAGTTAATCTTTGCATTCTATTCGCTTTTCCTATCGCATCTCGAATACTTTCTTTAAAAGATAAGCTACTGCTAAAGGTGACTCCTAGGTATTTGCTGCCGTGCACTAACTCTAATGGATGCCCTGAAATTTGGTACTGCGCGGGAATTATGTTTGTGGAGCGCGTAAAGCTCATGCCAATGCATTTATTTATATTTAAATCCAGCTACCAATCTTAACACCATCTTGATGACGTCCAGGTTGTTTTGAAGTACATTGAAATCGTAGTGGTGGAAGCAGGTTAGCAATCGATAGCAGGGGGGAGGTCGTGAGAAGGTGAACGGTAATGAGTTAAAAATTACTATTTTAGTGGTTGAGGATTTTTATTTGTTCGAATATCTCAAATAATAGTCCCTTGGGTAAATGGTGGATTCTCTTCTTCCCAATACATTTGTTATGATCCCATCTTTCCCATATATTTGTGTGAGTGTTAAGTTCAGCAATCACCTCTGTTGGTAGGGAATTGTTGATGCCCAAAAAATTACTAAAAAATTTCGTCATATTCATCTGAATTCTCTCAATCTCGACTCCAGTACGATATTTTACCTTCCCTTGTTCAATTTCCTTTCTTTTGGTGTATATCTAGATTTAGTACAACTATTATTTGTGGTTAAATTCTGCAAAGGAAGAAATGTCTGCAATCGATCGAAATTAACTATATTGGACAAACAAACATCAATATGTAATACTACATTGGATCTTATAGACTGGACCCGTAGTGTTTTTCGAAACTACCGATTTCTTAAGCCATAAAATAACTCGAATCGTTAATATTTTCCGTAAGTATAACTTTCGAATAACTGTTATCATCCGTTAGCTATATAATCTTACGTATAAAAATTCAGCCTGTGGCCGCAAAACTCGAAAAATACTCGTACTGATATGAAATTTTAACACAACGTTGCATTCAAATACGAGAGTTTCTATTGTAAATAAATGACATTCAGTCCTTGGTTCGATCCCAGACGAGACAAAACATTTCCATAAGAAATGTACATAAAGTTCATTTTTGCCGCTGCAGGCTTTATTTCCTTTAGCAAAATTAAATTAAAAAGAATAGTCAAAGGAAATGGAGACAAGCACCAAAAGCAGGTAAACTAAGTAAAGAATCTTATTTTGATCGTGTATTATTGTTTTTGAATTGAATTATCGAGATTTTACATGGAATGTATTTATATATATTGCCATGTTTTTTGTTTGTCTAATCTCTCATATATTTATTACTATCGGTAGGTTTTTCCACCATTCTTCTAATTTCTTCTCGTAATTTTTTCTGTTTATTTAATTAGTCCACAAATAAAGGCGATTTTTTGGAATACATAATTCGCATAACATTGAAAATTCATCTGTAATACAGCAACATAGTAAAACCTTTTGTTTATGTTGTCGGTCGCGAAATAAATTTATTGCGGAATTGAGACTTGGTAATTTTTCACATCATGTTGGGATTGAAATAAATCGTCTCTAACCACATTGTATAATACACTGCATTTGTATTTCGAGACAACGCGTTGTTTCCGTTACAACGGATGGAGCGGTTTAAGTTACCCGGGTTACTCCTGGGCTTCTGTCCGAGCCCTTCGAGCGGTCTTAGCCTCACTAAGCGTGCCAAAGGGAAAGCATTGCGGGGATAGGAAGTGTCCGAGGCATGGTACAAACAACAAAGACAAATGAGTTGCGATATACGTTTAGGCGAGCACTAAGCGGTACTCAACGTATTCACAGGGACGTTAATCGGCTGCCAGATAACCGCGGTCAGCAAAACCTCGGTTAATGTTGGTGAACTCCAAACTTAAGTTGACCACCGTTAATATTTAATCGCGGTCAGCTAACGGCGGATTTAATCGAGATTGGTGCACTCGGGCCTAAATGTTCAACACATGCTCTTCTTAAGCCTATCCTTTAGTTAGATGACTCACACCATAAGATAAGATTTCCATGAGAAAAATTCGAAAGTGCTGATTCATTTACTCCTCGCAAAAATATAAGGGAGCATTCGAGAAGTAATTCGAAACTTTCACCCTGAAAACGGAGATTACGTTTAAGAGACAAACAGATTAATAAAACGCTCAGTTAAATCTTCTGCATGTGACTGTTTTTAGGGTGTGAATGCAAGGTTAGGCTCGTCAGTAGTGCTTTTGAGAAATACACAGTAAACAGTTCGAAGGAGATTTGGAGGAGGAGGAGGAGTTTGGATTTCATAAGCTGCAGATGGACATCCGAAAATTTTTTTTTCACTATCCGCGATTAGCTCAAGGCCTCTATCCGAAAAACATACGTTAATGGCAATGTGTTTTTTTATGAAATGACCATTATCATATGCTTAAATTAGGATTGCCTTTTTTAGGGCTGCTATCGGCGGGCACACCTGAAGATGAGTTTAGCTACAATTCCAAAGGCACTGGTTCCTTTATTAAGCATTCTGGACGATTAAAAGTCTGCATAGGAGACTCTTTATTACTCGAGTTGATTGAAAATGTACTGATCCTTATTTTATGATAACCTGTTATTTTGCTGTATATTTACAAAAATAATTCGATAACCGAATTTCCGTAGAAATTTGAAGAAGTATTGTAGCAATACAAGTTATCACTAAAAATAATTTTCGATGATTTTATTAATGATATACCATTTGGAAGCGAATCAGTCAGCTGAAAGGTATTGTGCGCGTAAGTTACGCACATATTTATCGGAACCGTGACTTGATGGCTTGAAATAAATTTGATGAACTGTTAAAACTGTGGCTTAAATTCTCCAGCTTCCTTTTTCCTCCTTCCACCAATTTTTTTCTCTGGTAATAGAATCCAACGAACCTCATGACTTATATCCTGTCATCTTGTTATCTTATGGTCATGCAATGCCCCTTCAAAATTTCAATTCATGGAACAATTTTGTTTTCTTTGAACACAATGCATTAAAACTGGGTTTGCGTCAGCTCTCTGCTGGTTAAACAACCTAACTACTACTTGGTCTATATAATTGTAAGTTGACGACTTCATTTTTTCACCTTGGTGTGTAACTTTAATACTGCAAATTCAATTATAATATCAACTATAATCAAGATTACATTGTATTTTTTAATGCAGCCGAATTTTTAATACTCGGCTTGTGACGCATTCAACTGAATGCGTAATAATGAATAGCTAATACATAAATAACGAAATCAGGCTTAATTGTAAGCCTACCAGAAAATTTCATCTGATATAAATGATTTTTGGTTCTTAGAAGAGAAGTTAATTTTAAAAACAAGGGATGAAGTCACTCTTAAGAAACCTGATGATGATATAGTCTAATAACGAAAGATATTCAAATAAGCATGGGCGCGCCAATGTGGGGATCTAATGAGTGGATATTACGTTTTATGTCTCTTGCCATATAATCTTAACTAATTTTTTTCCTTCTCAAGCTTGACAACCTCTTGGAAGAAAGAACGCTCAGAGATTCGTAAAGTTTATATCTACAACACTAAAAAACTTCAAACTACTATCGGAAAGTGTAATCAGTTGGCTATCTAAGTGTTAAACTCCTCTATTTTTCAATGTATTTAGTTTTTGAAAGAATTGACATATTTGTAATAAGTAACGAGCATGAATGTACTAGCCCCTGTAAGTTAGGCGGCAATTTTCGTTTCCTTGGACCCCTCCCATTGGCAAATCCTGGCTGCGCCACTGCATGGGCCGATCGCTGCATTAAGATGCAGCGACAGCCGACGAGAATGGCTTCATAGGATTTTCGGAAATTTGTTTTTTGCACTTCCCGGCGAATTAAAGAGTTGAAATTCGATAGATCGCTGGAAGCCGTGCATATCCAACGAAAACTACAAACACACTCTAGGAGATTATCCTTGGTTCGACGCTAGGCCAGGGCATATATTCTCCTATTTAAAGTGCATTGCGACGAGTTTTCAGTTTTTTTAATGCCTTCCCAATAACATGGAAACTTAAAACCCAGCATGTGAATAGAGATCAAAAATACATTTCATATACGCTGTTTAACGTTTCCCTGATGATCCTTGGTTCGATTCCAGAGCACCATTTACATTCCTCTATGCACTGCAAAAGGGGATAGTGGAATCTTAGTTTAGGATCATCCCGGAATGATTTCGACATAAAACTTTAGATTAAAAGCTACGTAATGGCTACCCATAATACGGTGCAATATTGTGAATTTACGGAGTTCGTTCGTATCCAGTCTACATATTCAGTTGCGTTGTTGTGGTTGCTTGTGGCGTATTCAGTACACAAACCTACTACTGTACGTGTTTGTGAACAGTTTTTCTATCTCTTCACGATGACTAGTGTCCAATTTCTGAAAGACATTAATATTTCCTCTCTTTCTGTTGAAGAAAAATGTGCAATAAAAGAAGTAGGGAGGCCTATTCCTTTGCTGAACCTATCTCAGATTCAGAGTAACAGAGGAAGGCAATACTGCCGAGTGTTTAAGCCACAAATATATGAGAGAAACAGTTTGATTTTTGTGGCTGTGACTTCTCCAATAGGCTATACTGTTTCCCTTGTTCGGTGTTGCGAAAGACAAGGACACGATCTGGACAAAAATAGGTGTCTTCGATTTAAGGCATTTATCTCAAAAAATTACAAAGCATGAGGAATCTATTGGACACAAGAATGCCAGTTTGGATCTTTCAATTTTGGGTAAAACGGTGATCAGAAATACTTCAACCTTAAATAAAACAATGTAAGGTAATTGATTTACTTTCTTATGATTATATTTGATTCATCAACAAATAAATGCAACTTAGTCAAAAGGTAATTCGGTCTTTAAAAATACATACGAAGAAATTTGAAGCGAGAATTAAAAAAAGCAATTTTCAATTTTGGTGAATGTGGGGATTTTTCGCAACAAAGTCATACATTGATTAAACCCGAAGCATTTATATTTCTATTGATTTTATCCGCGGTTGTTGTGAATTATCCTTCGTCCATGAAAGCAGAAGCAATATTCCAGTATGAGCCACACTATTCAACCATATTCGCAGTCACTTAATTAAATACGGCTTTGAAATGAATCCCCTGTTTTTTAGTCACGCGCCGCCACTGCCTGAACTACTATAGGTTTTACTTGTAATGGTAATGTCTCCAGATTCCAGGTATCCGAAATCTCAGACAATGACGTAGTATAAGAGACTTGGCATTTTGGTGTCTTCTTCCCATTTCTTTTCCATTCTTTTTCTATAAGATGGTCCGAAAAATTTTCCGCCATTTTAGTAAAATGAGCAAACACTCATCCTTGAGCACAGAAACTATGACGAACTAAAAATAGTCGAATTCTGCATCCTCACTATTACCAACGGTTTCCTTTTACTGCGTCTACATCCCTACGAGAAATATCCGTGACCATCCTTATTAGTGAATATCTTTTTACATCTACATGTGCATAAATACGAGGCCTTTCGGCGTGAGGCCGAAAACGCGAGCAAACAACAAAAAGCGAAGAAACAAAAAATTCAAACTTTTCTGTATGACTATTCTGTTTGAAGTTATGCATTCAAAAAATTATTTAGGCCTCTTTGGCAACATTTTTCAATTCCAGTTTATTTTCAAGTCCTCCTTTATCATCTTTGGTAAATACGGCCGATTTTTCTACCATCAGCACCGGACGCTGTCACTCCCATCTGCGATATATTCATGGAATGCTCGACTGTGTTCATAACATTACACTCATAATGGCCGCCCCATTGAGGTACAGCTTGCAATAGATAAGATTAGAGAAATCAAGATGTGTAAAGAGGATAAGATTCGAATACACCTCTGCTTTCTCGTTATCACAGCTCTTAATTGCACACATTAGATCCAGCTTTCCTCATAAGCAAAGTACGAGAGAAAATTATTTTTTTAAACGGAGAAAAATGAAAAGCGATGAACTTTACACTAGTGCATTATGATTATCGTCAATCCTAGGGAAATATAGGAGCAACTTTCATAGTTTTGATTGCATCATGAATCAATGCTTTGCAAGAGTCACTTGTAAGAAAAAGTATAAATTATCTAACCAGCTATAATATTTGCCACCGGTATTACAAATACAATTGGTTGAATTTTTGAAAAAATAAAATCAATTGACAGTATTTCAAAGATTATTCGTAGTTCGAAAATTATTAGGAGACGTTCGATTTGAAACGATCAAGAATAAGTAAACATACTGACTTTAGGCATGAAATTGAAGATTATCGACGAGTGAAGAGAATTCCCATTAATGGTCATATGTATCATAGGAAGCTGACAAACAATTTATTTCACGAATTATATGATGAAATATATGAATGCCATTTACTAATTTAAGTGGATTATTTTTACTTCTTTTTTAAATTTTTCTGTATTTTTGGTATGAAAACGTTTCATTATGAAGAACATATCACTTTTAGTAATATAGAGGAAGTAGCAGGAAGCGGTACTGTTAATAATTATGTTTTATTGTTTGTATTACGGTTTGTTCAATACGTTACGTTACTAAGTTCGCGCAGGCTGACTTTACTGTCCAGTACGACGGCCTGTGGAAACACGCCAAAAAAGCCTCTGAAAACACGCCGCAAAAGCCTCTGAAACATCTGGATATTCAGGTATGTCATAAAAGATTCGATTGACTTCTCTCCCTTCCATGCCTCTCCCTTCCCGCCCACTCCTTTACCATCCTCTCCCTTACCACCCATTCCATTCTACCCTCTCCCAACCCACCCTCTGCCTTCCCACCCTTTCCCACCCTCCCCCCTCTCCCTTCCATCATCTCCCTTCCCAACCTCTCCCTTCCCGCCCTCTCCCTTCCGCCCACTACCTTCCCCCCTCTCCCTTCCGGCCCTCTCCCTTCCCGCCCTCTCCCTTCCGCCCACTACCTTCCCCCCTCTCCCTTCCGGCCCTCTCCCTTCCCGACCTCTCCCTTCCCACCCTCTCCCTTCCCGACCTCTCCCATCCGGCCTATCCCTTTCCCGCCCTCTCCCTTCCCACCCTCTCCCTTCCCGCCCTCTCCCATTCCGCCCTCTCCCTTCCCGCCCTCTCCCTTCCCGCCCTCTCCCTTCCCGCCCTCTCCCTTCCCGACCTCTCCCTTCCCCCCCTCTCCCTCCCCCCCTCTCCCTTCCTGCCCTCTCCCTTCCCGCCCTCTCCCTTCCGCCCACTCCCTTCCCCCTCTCCCTTCCGGCCCTCTCCCTTCCCGACCTCTCCCTTCCCACCCTCTCCCTTCCCACCCTCTCCCTTCCCACCCTCTCCCTTCCCGACCTCTCCCATCCGGCCTATCCCTTCCCGCCCTCTCCCTTCCCGCCCTCTCCCTTCCCGACCTCTCCCTTCCCCCCCTCTCCCTCCCCCCCTGTCCCTTCCTGCCCTCTCCCTTCCCGACCTCTCCCTTCCCACCCTCTCCCTTCCCGACCTCTCCCTTCCCCCCCTCTCCCTCCCCCCCTCTCCCTTCCCGCCCTCTCCCTTCCCGCCCTCTCCCTTCCCGACCTCTCCCTTCCCACCCTCTCCCTTCCCGACCTCTCCCTTCCCACCCTCTCCCTTCCCGACCTCTCCCTTCCCCCCCTCTCCCTCCCCCCCTCTCCCTTCCCGACCTCTCCCTTCCCCCCTCTCCCTCCCCCCCTCTCCCTTCCTGCCCTCTCCCTTCCCGCCCTCTCCCATTCCGCCCTCTCCCTTCCCGCCCTCTCCCTTCCCGCCCTCTCCCTTCCCGCCCTCTCCCTTCCCCCCCTCTCCCTCCCCCCCTCTCCCTTCCCGCCCTCTCCCTTCCGCCCACTCCCTTCCCCCCTCTCCCTTCCGGCCCTCTCCCTTCCCGACCTCTCCCTTCCCACCCTCTCCCTTCCCGACCTCTCCCATCCGGCCTATCCCTTCCCCCCTCTCCCTTCCCCCCTCTCCCTTCCCCCCTCTCCCTTCCCGCCCTCTCCCTTCCTGCCCTCTCCCTTTCCGCCCTCTCCCTTCCTGCCCTCTCCCTTTCCGCCCTCTCCCTTCCCCCCTCTCCCTTCCCCCCTCTCCCTTCCCCCCTCTCCCTTCCCGCCCTCTCCCTTCCTGCCCTCTCCCTTACCGCCCTCTCCCTTCCTGCCCTCTCCCTTTCCGCCCTCTCCCTTCTCGCCCTCTCCCTTCCGCCCACTCCCTTCCGCCCACTCCCTTCCCGCCCTCTCCCTTCTCACCCTCTCCCTTCTCACCCTCTCCCTCCCCCCTCTCCCTTCCAGCCCTCTCCCTTCCTGCCCTCTCCCTTCCCGCCCACTCCATTCCCGCCCTCTCCCTACAAACCCTTTTTCTTCCCATCCTATCCCACCCTCTCCCTTCCTTTCCCGCATTCACCACACACCCTCCTTTCTCACCCTCTTACTTCACAACCCAATTTTTCTTACCTTACCCCTTGCCTCCCTCCCCACACGTACCCCTCACTCCCTTTTATCCCTCTCGTCATAAACCTCCTCAACCGTCCCTCCAACTTCCCCATCAGATTTATTCAGAGGAAAAGTAACAGTTATACAATGAAGAGTTACAAAATCTTTAAATTATACATGACCCTGCCTTACACTTCCTTAGAAATCTATACATTCTGCAGTAGTTAATTAGGTTCAGGGTGCTACGTCAATTTTATATCCATATTGTATATATTTCTAGTTATGGGAAACTATACATGTTCTGTCCTTATCATTTTTTACCATACATGATGGAAAATATATTATGGGTCAGAAGAAAAAGATTATATTACACTTTTTATACATCTAATGAGTTATATATAAATATATGCATAGATAAATAAACCTATTTTATCTTTAATGATTGAATAAATACACCAAATAGATATACAAAACATAAAATTTACAAAATACTTTTCAACCTTGAATCATCATTATACACAATGAAGATTAAGTTTTGCAAAAGCTGCAAGTAGTATGCATACATATAACTTCACAGAATTGTCCAATAAACTGTTCCTTAAATAGTTAAGAATATAATTATGTGATTGGAATGTGCACTACACGAGGAAACTTGAGTTAACTTCAAAAATCAAAGGTTTTTATTCACAAGGAAGTTAGTATTTATTATAAACTTGATCCCGATGCCATCCCCAGCAGATGAAACACAAAATGATTCCCGCCAATTCAATTTGTACTCATCGTATTCTGCGATCCTTTCATGGACCGAATAACTCTCCAAAGAATCTCTGCATTCCTACTCTCTCCTTTCAATGATAGAAAAAAGGTCCAAGCATCTTACTGAAGAAAAACTTTTAAAATAATGAAAAAAAAGCTTATCTAAATAACCGAAAAACTATGTTAAATTAAAGAACCCACAATCTACCATCCATGTATAAAAGTAGTATTAACATTAGATTCAGACTATTCTCGATGTTTTTTTAATAACATCCCAGGACCGAAAATGACTACGCAGCTATATGTAATCCTATTCTTGCCCTTCAGTCTTGAGAAAACATCCGAGCTTCAATCTGAAGAAAAAATTTAAATATAATTAATAGAACATTATCTAACAACAAAACACTATGTAAATTGAAATAATGCACCATCTAACATACTTGTATATAAGTAATATTAACTGTAGAATCAAATAATACTCATTGTATTCTGCATTCCGTCCCTAGACCAAACAAATGTCTGCAGCATCTCCGCAAGCGCATTCTTGCCCTTCCATCTTCGGTAGAGTTCCAAGCAACCTGCTGAAGAATAAATTAACAAACAAATCATATATCATAATCTAAAAAAAAACAATGTTAAATAAAAGAATAGGCTATCGACAAAACTTGAATTTAAGTTGTATAAACAGTAGATTCTAATTATACTCATTCTTTTTGAATTCGATTCACAGACCAAATAACTCTCCGAGCCATCTCTGTAAGGCACTCTTGTCCTTCCATCTTCAGATTAGATCCGAGCGTCTTTCTGAAGAATCAATTTAAAAACAATTAATAAATCATTAGCTAACACCCAAAACGCTATGTTTATTACGAGAACGCACAATCAACCAAAGTTGAATGTAGGAAGTATAAGCAGTAGATTCAAATTATACTCGTACCATTTGAATTCCATTCCTGGGGTAAAATAACTCACAGCAGCAACTCTGTAAACGTACTCCTTCCCTTCCATCTTCCCATTAAGTCCATGTGTCTTGCTGAAGAATCAATTTCAAAAAAATAATAAATCATTATATAACAACCAAATCACTATATTAATTAAGAGAACACGCTAACAAACCAACCTTAATGTAAGTAGTATTATCAGTAGATTCAAATATACACAGTCTTTCTGAATACCATTCCTGGATCAAATAACTATCCTCAGCATCTCTGTAATCTGACTCTTGCCCATCGATCCTCCTTTAAGATCCAAGCGTCATTCGGAAGCATCAATTAAAAAACAATTAATTAATCATTATCCAACAACAAAATACTATATTAATTAAGAGGACGCGCTAACAACCCAACCTTAATGTAAGTAGTATTAACAGTAGATTCAAATTATACTCAGTCTTTTTGAATTCCATTCCTGGACCAAATAACTCTCCACAGCATCTCTGTAATCGCACTCCCTTGCCCTTCGATCATCCTTTTAGATCCGAGCGTCTTTCTGAAGAATCAATTTTTAAACAATAAATAAATCATTATCCAACAACCAAATACTATATTAATTAAGAGAACACGCTAACAACCCAACCTTAATGTAAGCAGTAATAACAGAAGATTCAAATATACACAGTCTTTTTGAATTCCATTCCAAGACCAAATAACTATCCACAGCATGTCTGTAATCTGACTCCTGCCCATTGATACTCCTTTTAGATCTGAGCGTTTTTCTGAAGAATCAATTAAAAAACAATTAATTACTCATTATCCAACAACAAAATACTACATTAATTAAGAGAACGCGCTAACAACCCAACCTTAATGTAAGTAGTATTAACAGTAGATTCAAATATACTCAGTCTTATTGAATTCCAATTCTGGACCAAATAACTATCCACAGTATCTCTGTAATCCTACTCCTGCCCATTGATCCTCCTTTTAGATCCGAGCTTTTTTCTGAAGAATCAATTAAAAAACAATTAATTACACATTATCCATGAACAAAATACTATATTAATTAAGAGAACACACTTACAACGCAACCTTAAAGTAAGTAGTATTAGCAGTAGATTTAAATATACTCAGTCTTTTTGAATTCCATTCCTGGACCAAATAACTATCCACAGCATCTCTGTTATCTGACTCCTGCCCATTGATCCTCCTTTAAGATCCGAGCAATTTTCTAAACAAACAATTAAAAAAACAATTAATTACTCATTATCCAACAACAAAATACTATATTAATTAAGAGAACGCGCTAACAACACAACCTTAAAGTAAGTAGTATTAACAGTAGATTCAAATATACTCAGTCTTTTTGAATTCCATTTCTGGACCAAATAACTATCCACAGCATCTCTGTAATCTGACTTATGCCCATTGATCCTCCTTTTAGATCTGAGCGTTTTCCTGAAGAATCAATTAAAAAACAATTAATTATTCATTATCCAACAACAAAATACTATATTAATTAAGAGAATGCGCTAACATCCCAACCTTAAAGTAAGTAGTATTAGCAGTAGATTCAAATTTACTCAGTGTTTTTGAATTCCATTCCTGGACCAAATAACTATCCCGAGCATCTCTGTAATCTGACTCCTGCCCATTGGTCCTCCTTTTAGATCCGAGCGTTTTACTGAAGAATCAATTAAAAAACAGTTAATTACTCATTATCCAACAACAAAATACTATATTAATTAAGAGAATGCGCTAACAACCCAACCTTAATGTAAGTAGTATTAAAAGTAGATTCAAATATACTCAGTCTTTTTGATTTACATTCCTGGACCAAATAACTATCCACAGCATCTCTGTAATCTGACTCCTGCCCATTGATCCTCCTTTCAGATCGGAGCATTTTACTAAACAAACAATTAAAAAACAATTAATTACTCATTATCCAACACCAAAATACTATATTAATTAAGAGATCGCGCTAACAACCCAACCTTAATATAAGTAGTATTAACAGTAGATTCAAATATACTCAGTCTTTTTGAATTCCATTTCTGGACCAAATAACTATCCACAGCATCTCTGTAATCTGACTTATGCCCATTGATCCTCTTTTTAGATCCGAGCGTTTTTTTGAAGAATCAAATAAAAAACAATTAATTACTCATTATCCAACTACAAAATACTATATTAATTAAGAGAACGCGCTAACAACCCAACCTTAATGTAAGCAGTATTAACAGTACATTAAAATATACTCAGTCTTTTTGAATTCCATTCCTGGACCAAATAACTATCCACAGCATCTCTGTAATCTGACTCCTGCCCATTGATCCTCCTTTTAGATCTGAGCGTTTTTCTGAAGAATCAATTAAAAAACAATTAATTACTCATTATCCAACAACAAAATACTATATTAATTAAGAGAACGCGCTAACAAACCAACCAAAATGTAATAAGTATGAACAGTAGATTCAAATATACTCAGTCTTATTGAATTCCAATTCTGGACCAAATAACTATCTGCAGCATCTCTGTAATCCTACTCCTGCCCATTGATCCTCCTTTTAGATCCAAGCGTTTTTCTGAAGAATCAATTAAAAAAACAATTAATTACTCATTATCCAACAAAAAAATACTATATTAATTAAGAGAACGCGCTAACAAACCAACCTTAATGTAATAAGTATGAACAGTAGATTCAAAAATACTCAGTCTTATTGAATTCCAATTCTGGACCAAATAATTATCCACAGCATCTCTGTAATCTGAGTCCTGCCCATTAATACTCCTTTTAGATCTGAGCGTTTTTCTGAAGAATCAATTAAAAAACAATTAATTACTCATTATCCAACAACAAAATACTATATAATTAAGAGAACCTGCTAACAACCCAACCTTAATGTAAGTAGTATTAGCAGTAGATTTAATATACTCAGTCTTTTTGAATTCCATTCCTGGACCAAATAACTATCCAGAGCATCTATTTAATCTGACTCCTGCCCATTGATCCTCCTTTAAGATCCGAGCGTCTTTCTGAAGAATCAATTAAAAAACAATTAATTGCTCATTATCCAACAACAAAATACTATATTAATTAAGAGAACGTGCTAACAACCCAACCTTAATGTAAGTAGTATTAGCAGTAGATTTAAATATACTCAGTATTTTTGAATTCCATTCCTGGACCAAATAACTATCCACAGCATCTCTGTAATCAGACTTCTGCCCATTGATCCTCCTTTTAGATCCGAGTGTTTTCCTGAAGAATCAATTATTCAAAACAATATTTACTCATTATCTATCAACAAAATACTATATTAATTAAGAGAACGCGCTAACAACCCAACCTTAATGTAAGTAGTATGAACAGTAGATTCAAATATACTCAGTCTTATTGAATTCCAATTCTGGACCAAATATCTATCCACAGCATCTCTGTAATTAGACTTCTGCCCATGGATCCTCCTTTTAGATCCGAGCGTTTACCTGAAGAATCAATTAAAAAACAATTAATTATTCGTTATCCAATAACAAAATACTATATTTAATAAGAGAACGCGCTAACAACCCAACCTTAATGTAAGTAGTATTAACAGTAGATTCAAATATACTCAGTCTTTTTGAATTCCAATTCTGGACCAAATAACTATCCAAGGCATCTCTGTAATCTGACTTCTGCCCATTGATCCTCCTTTTAGATTCGCGCGTATTTCTGAAGAATCAATTAAAAAAAAATTAATTACTCATTATCTAACAACAAAATACTATATTAATTAAGAGAACCCGATAACAACCCAACCTTAAAGTAAGTAGTATTAGCAGTAGATTCAAATATATCAGTCTTTTTGTATTCCAATCCTGGACCAAATAACTATCCACAGCATCTCTGTAATCTGACATCCGCCCATTGATCCTCCATTTAGATCCGAGCGTTTTTCTGAAGAATCAATTATTAAAAACAATTAATTACTCATTATCCATCAACAAAATACTATATTAATTAAGAGAACGTGCTAACAACCCAACTTTAATGTAAGTAGTTTTAACAATAGATTCAAATATACTCAGTCTTTTTGAATTCCATTCCTGGACCAAATAACTATCCACAGCATCTCTGTAATCTTATTCCTTCCCATTGATCCTCCTTTTAGATCTGAGCGTTTTTCTGAAGAATCAATTAAAAAACAATTAATTATTCATTATCTAACAACAAAATACTATATTAATTAAGAGAACGCTCTGACAACCCAACCTTAATGTAAGTAGTATTAACAGTAGATTCAAATATACTTGGTCTCTTTGAATTTTATTATTTGACCAAATAACTATCCACAGCATCTCTGTAATCTGACTTCTGCCCATTGATCCTCCTTTTAGATCCGAGCGTTTTCCTGAAGAATCAATTAAAAAACAATTAATTATTCATTATCCAACAACAAAATACTATATTAATTAAGAGAACGTGCTAACACCCATTCTTAATGTAAGTAGTATTAACAGTAGATTCAAATATACTCAGTCTATTTGAATTCCATTCCTGGACCAAATAACTATCCACAACATCTCTGTGATCTTACTCCTGCCCATTGATCCTCCTTTTAGATCCGAGCGTTTTTCTGAAGAATCAATTAAAAAAACAATTAATTACTCATTAACCATCAACAAAATACTAAATTAATTAAGAGAACGCAGTAACAACCCAACCTTAATGTAAGTAGTATTAACAGTAGATTCAAATATACTCAGTCTTTTTGAATTCCATTACTGGACCAAATAACTATCCACAACATCTCTGTGATCTTACTCCTATCCATTGATCCTCCTTTTAGATCCGAGCGTTTTTCTGAAGAATCAATTAAAAAAACAATTAATTACTCATTAACCATCAACAAAATACTAAATTAATTAAGAGAACGCAGTAACAACCCAACCTTAATGTACGTAGTATTTACAGTAGATTCAAATATACTCAGTCTTTTTGAATTCCATTCCTGGACCAAATAACTATCCACAACATCTCTGTGATCTTACTCCTGCCCATTGATCCTCCTTTTAGATCCAAGTGTTTTTCTGAAGAATCAATTTAAAAAAATCAATTAATCATTATCCAACAACAAAATACTATATTAATTAAGAGAACGTGCTAACAACCCAACCTTAAAGTAAGTAGTATTAGCAGTAGCTTCAAATATACTCATTCTTTTTGAATTCCATTCCTGGACCAAATAACTATCCACAATATCTCTGTAATCTCACACCTGCCCATTGAACCTCCTTTTAGATCCGAGCGTTTTTCTGAAGAATCAATTATTAAAAACAATTTATTATTCATTATCCAACAACAAAATACTATATTAATTAAGAGAACGCGCTAACAACCCAACCTTAATATAAGTAGTATTAACAGTAGATTCAAATATACTCAGTCTTTTTGAATTCCATTTCTGGACCAAATAACTATCCACAGCATCTCTGTAATCTGACTTATGCCCATTGATCCTCTTTTTAGATCCGAGCGTTTTTTTGAAGAATCAAATAAAAAACAATTAATTACTCATTATCCAACTACAAAATACTATATTAATTAAGAGAACGCGCTAACAACCCAACCTTAATGTAAGCAGTATTAACAGTACATTAAAATATACTCAGTCTTTTTGAATTCCATTCCTGGACCAAATAACTATCCACAGCATCTCTGTAATCTGACTCCTGCCCATTGATCCTCCTTTTAGATCTGAGCGTTTTTCTGAAGAATCAATTAAAAAACAATTAATTACTCATTATCCAACAACAAAATACTATATTAATTAAGAGAACGCGCTAACAAACCAACCAAAATGTAATAAGTATGAACAGTAGATTCAAATATACTCAGTCTTATTGAATTCCAATTCTGGACCAAATAACTATCTGCAGCATCTCTGTAATCCTACTCCTGCCCATTGATCCTCCTTTTAGATCCAAGCGTTTTTCTGAAGAATCAATTAAAAAAACAATTAATTACTCATTATCCAACAAAAAAATACTATATTAATTAAGAGAACGCGCTAACAAACCAACCTTAATGTAATAAGTATGAACAGTAGATTCAAAAATACTCAGTCTTATTGAATTCCAATTCTGGACCAAATAATTATCCACAGCATCTCTGTAATCTGAGTCCTGCCCATTAATACTCCTTTTAGATCTGAGCGTTTTTCTGAAGAATCAATTAAAAAACAATTAATTACTCATTATCCAACAACAAAATACTATATAATTAAGAGAACCTGCTAACAACCCAACCTTAATGTAAGTAGTATTAGCAGTAGATTTAATATACTCAGTCTTTTTGAATTCCATTCCTGGACCAAATAACTATCCAGAGCATCTATTTAATCTGACTCCTGCCCATTGATCCTCCTTTAAGATCCGAGCGTCTTTCTGAAGAATCAATTAAAAAACAATTAATTGCTCATTATCCAACAACAAAATACTATATTAATAAAGAGAACGTGCTAACAACCCAACCTTAATGTAAGTAGTATTAGCAGTAGATTTAAATATACTCAGTATTTTTGAATTCCATTCCTGGACCAAATAACTATCCACAGCATCTCTGTAATCAGACTTCTGCCCATTGATCCTCCTTTTAGATCCGAGTGTTTTCCTGAAGAATCAATTATTCAAAACAATATTTACTCATTATCTATCAACAAAATACTATATTAATTAAGAGAACGCGCTAACAACCCAACCTTAATGTAAGTAGTATGAACAGTAGATTCAAATATACTCAGTCTTATTGAATTCCAATTCTGGACCAAATAACTATCCACAGCATCTCTGTAATTAGACTTCTGCCCATGGATCCTCCTTTTAGATCCGAGCGTTTACCTGAAGAATCAATTAAAAAACAATTAATTATTCGTTATCCAATAACAAAATACTATATTTAATAAGAGAACGCGCTAACAACCCAACCTTAATGTAAGTAGTATTAACAGTAAATTCAATTATACTCAGTCTTTTTGAATTCCAATTCTGGACCAAATTACTATCCAAGGCATCTCTGTGATCTGACTCCTGCCTATTTATCCTCCTTTTTGATCCGAGCGTTTTTCTGAAGAATCAATTAAAAAAAAATTAATTCATCATTATCCAACAACAAAGTACTATATTTATTAGGAGAACGCGCTAATAACCCAACCTTAAAGTAAGTAGTATTAGCAGTAGCTTCAAATATACTCATTCTTTTTGAATTCCATTCCTGGACCAAATAACTATCCACAGCATCTCTGTAATCTGACACCTGCCCATTGATCCTCTTCTTAGATCCGAGTGTTTTTCTGAAGAATCAATTATTAAAATCAATTAATTACTCATTATCCAACAACAAAATACTATATTATTTAAGAGAACGCGCTAACAACCCAACCTTAATGTAATAAGTATGAACAGTAGATTCAAATATACTCAGTCTTATTGAATTCCATTCCTGGACCAAATAACTATCCACAGCATCTCTGTGATCTTACTCCTGCCCATTGATCCTCCTTTAAGATCCGAGCGTTTTCCAGAAGAATCACTTAAAAAACAATTAATTATTAGTTATCCAACAACAAAATACTATATTAATTAAGAGAACGCGCTAACAACCCAACCTTAATGTATGTAGTATTAACAGTAGATTCAAATATACTCAGTCTTTTTGAATTCCATTTCTGGACCAAATAACTATCCACAATATCTCTGTAATCTGACTTCTGCCCATTGATCCTCCTTTTAGATCCGAGCGTTTTTCTGCAGAATCAATTAAAAAACAATTAATAACTCATTATCCAACAACAAAATACTATATTAATTAAGAGAACGCGCTAACAACCCAACCTTAATGTAAGTAGTATTAACAGTAGATTCAAATATACTCAGTCTTTTTGAATTCCAATTCTGGACCAAATAACTATCCAAGGCATCTCTGTAATCTGACTTCTGCCCATTGATCCTCCTTTTAGATTCGCGTGTATTTCTGAAGAATCAATTAAAAAAAAATTAATTACTCATTATCTAACAACAAAATACTATATTAATTAAGAGAACCCGATAACAACCCAACCTTAAAGTAAGTAGTATTAGCAGTAGATTCAAATATATCAGTCTTTTTGTATTCCATTCCTGGACCAAATAACTATCCACAGCATCTCTGTAATCTGACTTCTGCCCATTGATCCTCCTTTTAGATCCGAGCGTTTTACTGAAGAATCAATTAAAAAACAATTAATTATTCATTATCCAACAACAAAATACTAAATTAATTAAGAGAACGCAGTAACAATCCAACCTTAATGTACGTAGTATTTACAGTAGATTCAAATATACTCAGTCTTTTTGAAATCCATTCCTGGACCAAATAACTATCCACAACATCTCTGTGATCTTACTCCTGCCCATTGATCCTCCTTTTAGATCCAAGCGTTTTTCTGAAGAATCAATTTAAAAAAATCAATTAATCATTATCCAACAACAAAATACTATATTAATTAAGAGAACGTGCTAACAACCCAACCTTAAAGTAAGTAGTATTAGCAGTAGCTTCAAATATACTCATTCTTTTTGAATTCCATTCCTGGACCAAATAACTATCCACAATATCTCTGTAATCTGACACCTGCCCATTGATCCTCCTTTTAGATCCGAGCGTTTTTCTGAAGAATCAATTATTAAAAACAATTTATTATTCATTATCCAACAACAAAATACTATATTAATTAAGAGAACGCGCTAACAACCCAACCTTAATGTAAGAAGTATTAACAGTAGATTCAAATATACTCAGTCTTATTGAATTCGATTTCTGGACCAAATAACTATCCACAGCATCTCTGTAATCTGACTTCTGCCCATTGATCCTCCTTTTAGATCCGATCGTTTTCCTGAAGAATCAATTAAAAAACAATTAATTATTCATTATCCAACAACAAAATACTATATTAATTAAGAGAACGTACTAACAACCCAACCTTAATGTAAGTAGTATTTACCGTGCATTCAAATATACTCAGTCTTTTTGAATTCCAATTCAGGACCAAATAACTATCCAAGGCATCTCTGTAATCTGACTCCTGCCCATTGATCCTCCTTTTAGATCCGAGCGTTTTTCTGCAGAATCAATGAAAAAACAATTAATAACTCATTATCTAACAACAAAATACTATATTAATTAAGAGAACCCGATAACAACCCAACCTTAAAGTAAGTAGTATTAGCAGTAGATTCAAATATATCAGTCTTTTTGTATTCCAATCCTGGACCAAATAACTATCCACAGCATCTCTGTAATCTGACATCCGCCCATTGATCCTCCATTTAGATCCGAGCGTTTTTCTGAAGAATCAATTATTAAAAACAATTAATTACTCATTATCCATCAACAAAATACTATATTAATTAAGAGAACGTGCTAACAACCCAACTTTAATTTAAGTAGTATTAACAATAGATTCAAATATACTCAGTCTTTTTGAATTCCATTCCTGGACCAAATAACTATCCACAGCATCTCTGTAATCTGACATCCGCCCATTGATCCTCCATTTAGATCCGAGCGTTTTTCTGAAGAATCAATTATTAAAAACAATTAATTACTCATTATCCATCAACAAAATACTATATTAATTAAGAGAACGTGCTAACAACCCAACTTTAATGTAAGTAGTTTTAACAATAGATTCAAATATACTCAGTCTTTTTGAATTCCATTCCTGGACCAAATAACTATCCACAGCATCTCTGTAATCTTATTCCTTCCCATTGATCCTCCTTTTAGATCTGAGCGTTTTTCTGAAGAATCAATTAATAAACAATTAATTATTCATTATCTAGCAACAAAATACTATATTAATTAAGAGAACGCTCTGACAACCCAACCTTAATGTAAGTAGTATTAACAGTAGATTCAAATATACTTGGTCTCTTTGAATTTTATTATTTGACCAAATAACTATCCACAGCATCTCTGTAATCTGACTTCTGCCCATTGATCCTCCTTTTAGATCCGAGCGTTTTCCTGAAGAATCAATTATTAAAAACAATTAATTACTCATTATCCATCAACAAAATACTATATTAATTAAGAGAACGTGCTAACAACCCAACTTTAATTTAAGTAGTATTAACAATAGATTCAAATATACTCAGTCTTTTTGAATTCCATTCCTGGACCAAATAACTATCCACAGCATCTCTGTAATCTGACATCCGCCCATTGATCCTCCATTTAGATCCGAGCGTTTTTCTGAAGAATCAATTATTAAAAACAATTAATTACTCATTATCCATCAACAAAATACTATATTAATTAAGAGAACGTGCTAACAACCCAACTTTAATGTAAGTAGTTTTAACAATAGATTCAAATATACTCAGTCTTTTTGAATTCCATTCCTGGACCAAATAACTATCCACAGCATCTCTGTAATCTTATTCCTTCCCATTGATCCTCCTTTTAGATCTGAGCGTTTTTCTGAAGAATCAATTAATAAACAATTAATTATTCATTATCTAGCAACAAAATACTATATTAATTAAGAGAACGCTCTGACAACCCAACCTTAATGTAAGTAGTATTAACAGTAGATTCAAATATACTTGGTCTCTTTGAATTTTATTATTTGACCAAATAACTATCCACAGCATCTCTGTAATCTGACTTCTGCCCATTGATCCTCCTTTTAGATCCGAGCGTTTTCCTGAAGAATCAATTAAAAAACAATTAATTATTCATTATCCAACAACAAAATACTATATTAATTAAGAGAACGTGCTAACACCCATTCTTAATGTAAGTAGTATTAACAGTAGATTCAAATATACTCAGTCTATTTGAATTCCATTCCTGGACCAAATAACTATCCACAACATCTCTGTGATCTTACTCCTGCCCATTGATCCTCCTTTTAGATCCGAGCGTTTTTCTGAAGAATCAATTAAAAAAACAATTAATTACTCATTAACCATCAACAAAATACTAAATTAATTAAGAGAACGCAGTAACAACCCAACCTTAATGTAAGTAGTATTAACAGTAGATTCAAATATACTCAGTCTTTTTGAATTCCATTACTGGACCAAATAACTATCCACAACATCTCTGTGATCTTACTCCTATCCATTGATCCTCCTTTTAGATCCGAGCGTTTTTCTGAAGAATCAATTAAAAAAACAATTAATTACTCATTAACCATCAACAAAATACTAAATTAATTAAGAGAACGCAGTAACAACCCAACCTTAATGTACGTAGTATTTACAGTAGATTCAAATATACTCAGTCTTTTTGAATTCCATTCCTGGACCAAATAACTATCCACAACATCTCTGTGATCTTACTCCTGCCCATTGAACCTCCTTTTAGATCCGAGCGTTTTTCTGAAGAATCAATTATTAAAAACAATTTATTATTCATTATCCAACAACAAAATACTATATTAATTAAGAGAACGCGCTAACAACCCAACCTTAATGTAAGTAGTATTAACAGTAGATTCAAATATACTCAGTCTTATTGAATTCGAATTCTGGACCAAATAACTATCCACAGCATCTCTGTAATCTGACTTCTGCCCATTGATCCTCCTTTTAGATCCGATCGTTTTCCTGAAGAATCAATTAAAAAACAATTAATTATTCATTATCCAACAACAAAATACTATATTAATTAAGAGATGCGCTAACAACCCAACCTTAATGAAAGTAGTATTAACAGTAGATTCAAATATACTCAGTCTTTTTGAATTCCATTCCTGGACCAAATAACTATCCACAGCATCTCTTTAATCTTATTCCTGCCCATTGATCCTCCTATTAGATCCAAGCGTTTTTCTGAAGAATCAATTCAAAAACAATTAATTATTCATTATCTAACAACAAAATACTATATTGATTAAGAGAACGTGCTAACAACCCAACTTTAATGTAAGTAGTATTAACAGTACATTCAAATATACTCAGTCTTTTTGAATTCCAATTCTGGACCAAATAACTATCCAAGGCATCTCTGTAATCTGGCTCCAGCCCATTGATCCTCCTTTTAGATCCGAGCGTTTTTCTGAAGAATCAATTAAAAAAAAATTGAATTACTCATTATCCAACAACCATATACTATATTAATTAAGAGAAAGCTCAAACAACCCAACCTTAATGATGGTAGTATTAACAGTAGATTCAAATATACTACGTCTTTTTGAATTCCATTCCTGGACCAAATAACTTTCCACTGCATCTCTGTGATCTGATTCCTGCCTATTGATCCTCCTTTAAGATCTGAGCGTTTTTCAGAAGAATCAATTAAAAAACAATTAATTACTCATTATCCAACAAACATATACTATATTAATTAAGAGAACACAGTAAAACCCAACCTTAAAGTAAGTAGTATTAGCAGTAGATTCAAATATATCAGTCTTTTTGTATTCCATTCCTGGACCAAATAACTATCCACAGCATCTCTGTAATCTGACATCCGCCCATTGATCCTCCATTTAGATCCGAGCGTTTTTCTGAAGAATCAATTATTAAAAACAATTAATTACTCATTATCCATCAACAAAATACTATATTAATTAAGAGAACGTGCTAACAACCCAACTTTAATGTAAGTAGTATTAACAATAGATTCAAATATACTCAGTCTTTTTGAATTCCATTCCTGGACCAAATAACTATCCACAGCATCTCATTAACCTTATTCCTTCCCACTGATCCTCCTTTTAGATCTGAGCGTTTTTCTGAAGAATCAATTAAAAAAAAATTAATTATTCATTATCTTGGAACAAAATACTATATTAATTAAGAGAACGCTCTGACAACCCAACCTTAATGTAAGTAGTATTAACAATAGATTCAAATATTCTCAGTCTTTTTGAATTCCATTCCTGGACCAAATAACTATCCACAGCATCTCTGTAATCTTATTCCTTCTCATTGATCCTCCTTTTAGATCTGAGCGTTTTTCTGAAGAATCAATTAAAAAACAATTAATTATTCATTATCTAGCAACAAAATACTATATTAATTAAGAGACCGCTCTGACAACCCAACCATAATGTAAGTAGTATTAACAGTAGATTCAAATATACTTGGTCTCTTTGAATTTTATTCTTTGACCAAATAACTATCCACAGCATCTCTGTAATCTGACTTCTGCCCATTGATCCTCCTTTTAGATCCGAGCGTTTTCCTGAAGAATCAATTAAAAAACAATTAATTATTCATTATCTAACAACAAAATACTATATTAATTAAGAGAACGCGCTAACAACCCAACCTTAATGTAAGTAGTATTTACTGTACATTCAAATATACTCAGTCTTTTTGAATTCCAACTCAGGACCAAATAACTATCCAAGGCATCTTTGTAATCTGACTCCTGCCCATTGATCCTCCTTTTAGATCCGAGCGTTTTTCTGCAGAATCAATTTAAAAAAAATTAATTAATCATTATCCAACAACAAAATACTATATTAATTAAGAGAACGTGCTAACACCCATTCTTAATGTAAGTAGTATTAACAGTAGATTCAAATATACTCAGTCTTTTTGAATTCCATTCCTGGACCAAATAACTATCCACAACATCCCTGTGATCTTACTTCTGCCCATTGATCCTCCTTTTAGATCCGAGCGTTTTTCTGAAGAATCAATTAAAAAAACAATTAATTACTCATTAACCATCAACAAAATACTAAATTAATTAAGAGAACGCAGTAACAACCCAACCTTAATGTACGTAGTATTTACAGTAGATTCAAATATACTCAGTCTTTTTGAAATCCATTCCTGGACCAAATAACTATCCACAACATCCCTGTGATCTTACTCCTGCCCATTGATCCTCCTTTTAGATCCAAGCGTTTTTCTGAAGAATCAATTTAAAAAAATCAATTAATCATTATCCAACAACAAAATACTATATTAATTAAGAGAACGTGCTAACAACCCAACCATAAAGTAAGTAGTATTAGCAGTAGCTTCAAATATACTCATTCTTTTTGAATTCCATTCCTGGACCAAATAACTATCCACAATATCTCTGTAATCTGACACCTGCCCATTGATCCTCATTTTAGATCCGAGCGTTTTTCTGAAGAATCAATTATTAAAAACAATTTATTATTCATTATCCAACAACAAAATACTATATTAATTAAGAGAACGCGCTAACAACCCAACCTTAAAGTAAGTAGTATTAACAGTAGAATTAAATATACTCAGTCTTATTGAATTCGAATTCTGGACCAAATAACTATCCACAGCATCTCTGTAATCTGACTTCTGCCCATTGATCCTCCTTTTAGATCTGAGCGTTTTTCCGCAGAATCAATTAAAAAACAATTAATAACTCATTATCCAACAACAAAATACTATATTAATTAAGAGAACGCGCTAACAACCCAACCTTAATGTAAGTAGTATTAACAGTAGATTCAAATATACTCAGTCTTTTTGAATTCCAATTCTGGACCAAATAACTATCCAAGGCATCTCTTTAATCTGACTTCTGCCCATTGATCCTCCTTTTAGATTCGCGCGTTTTTCTGAAGAATCAATTAAAAAAAAATTAATTACTCATTATCTAACAACAAAATACTATATTAATTAAGAGAACCCGATAACAACCCAACCTTAAAGTAAGTAGTATTAACAGTACATTCAAATATACTCAGTCTTTTTGAATTCCAATTCTGGACCAAATAACTATCCAAGGCATCTCTGTAATCTGGCTCCAGCCCATTGATCCTCCTTTTAGATCCGAGCGTTTTTCTGAAGAATCAATTAAAAAAAAATTGAATTACTCATTATCCAACAACCATATACTATATTAATTAAGAGAAAGCTCAAACAACCCAACCTTAATGATGGTAGTATTAACAGTAGATTCAAATATACTACGTCTTTTTGAATTCCATTCCTGGACCAAATAACTTTCCACTGCATCTCTGTGATCTGATTCCTGCCTATTGATCCTCCTTTAAGATCTGAGCGTTTTTCAGAAGAATCAATTAAAAAACAATTAATTACTCATTATCCAACAAACATATACTATATTAATTAAGAGAACACAGTAAAACCCAACCTTAAAGTAAGTAGTATTAGCAGTAGATTCAAATATATCAGTCTTTTTGTATTCCATTCCTGGACCAAATAACTATCCACAGCATCTCTGTAATCTGACATCCGCCCATTGATCCTCCATTTAGATCCGAGCGTTTTTCTGAAGAATCAATTATTAAAAACAATTAATTACTCATTATCCATCAACAAAATACTATATTAATTAAGAGAACGTGCTAACAACCCAACTTTAATGTAAGTAGTATTAACAATAGATTCAAATATACTCAGTCTTTTTGAATTCCATTCCTGGACCAAATAACTATCCACAGCATCTCATTAACCTTATTCCTTCCCACTGATCCTCCTTTTAGATCTGAGCGTTTTTCTGAAGAATCAATTAAAAAAAAATTAATTATTCATTATCTTGGAACAAAATACTATATTAATTAAGAGAACGCTCTGACAACCCAACCTTAATGTAAGTAGTATTAACAATAGATTCAAATATTCTCAGTCTTTTTGAATTCCATTCCTGGACCAAATAACTATCCACAGCATCTCTGTAATCTTATTCCTTCTCATTGATCCTCCTTTTAGATCTGAGCGTTTTTCTGAAGAATCAATTAAAAAACAATTAATTATTCATTATCTAGCAACAAAATACTATATTAATTAAGAGACCGCTCTGACAACCCAACCATAATGTAAGTAGTATTAACAGTAGATTCAAATATACTTGGTCTCTTTGAATTTTATTCTTTGACCAAATAACTATCCACAGCATCTCTGTAATCTGACTTCTGCCCATTGATCCTCCTTTTAGATCCGAGCGTTTTCCTGAAGAATCAATTAAAAAACAATTAATTATTCATTATCTAACAACAAAATACTATATTAATTAAGAGAACGCGCTAACAACCCAACCTTAATGTAAGTAGTATTTACTGTACATTCAAATATACTCAGTCTTTTTGAATTCCAACTCAGGACCAAATAACTATCCAAGGCATCTTTGTAATCTGACTCCTGCCCATTGATCCTCCTTTTAGATCCGAGCGTTTTTCTGCAGAATCAATTTAAAAAAAATTAATTAATCATTATCCAACAACAAAATACTATATTAATTAAGAGAACGTGCTAACACCCATTCTTAATGTAAGTAGTATTAACAGTAGATTCAAATATACTCAGTCTTTTTGAATTCCATTCCTGGACCAAATAACTATCCACAACATCCCTGTGATCTTACTTCTGCCCATTGATCCTCCTTTTAGATCCGAGCGTTTTTCTGAAGAATCAATTAAAAAAACAATTAATTACTCATTAACCATCAACAAAATACTAAATTAATTAAGAGAACGCAGTAACAACCCAACCTTAATGTACGTAGTATTTACAGTAGATTCAAATATACTCAGTCTTTTTGAAATCCATTCCTGGACCAAATAACTATCCACAACATCCCTGTGATCTTACTCCTGCCCATTGATCCTCCTTTTAGATCCAAGCGTTTTTCTGAAGAATCAATTTAAAAAAATCAATTAATCATTATCCAACAACAAAATACTATATTAATTAAGAGAACGTGCTAACAACCCAACCATAAAGTAAGTAGTATTAGCAGTAGCTTCAAATATACTCATTCTTTTTGAATTCCATTCCTGGACCAAATAACTATCCACAATATCTCTGTAATCTGACACCTGCCCATTGATCCTCATTTTAGATCCGAGCGTTTTTCTGAAGAATCAATTATTAAAAACAATTTATTATTCATTATCCAACAACAAAATACTATATTAATTAAGAGAACGCGCTAACAACCCAACCTTAAAGTAAGTAGTATTAACAGTAGAATTAAATATACTCAGTCTTATTGAATTCGAATTCTGGACCAAATAACTATCCACAGCATCTCTGTAATCTGACTTCTGCCCATTGATCCTCCTTTTAGATCTGAGCGTTTTTCCGCAGAATCAATTAAAAAACAATTAATAACTCATTATCCAACAACAAAATACTATATTAATTAAGAGAACGCGCTAACAACCCAACCTTAATGTAAGTAGTATTAACAGTAGATTCAAATATACTCAGTCTTTTTGAATTCCAATTCTGGACCAAATAACTATCCAAGGCATCTCTTTAATCTGACTTCTGCCCATTGATCCTCCTTTTAGATTCGCGCGTTTTTCTGAAGAATCAATTAAAAAAAAATTAATTACTCATTATCTAACAACAAAATACTATATTAATTAAGAGAACCCGATAACAACCCAACCTTAAAGTAAGTAGTATTAGCAGTAGATTCAAATATATCAGTCTTTTTGTATTCCATTCCTGGACCAAATAACTATCCACAGCATCTCTGTAATCTGACATCCGCCCATTGATCCTCCATTTAGATCCGAGCGTTTTTCTGAAGAATCAATTATAAAAAACAATTAATTACTCATTATCCATCAACAAAATAATATATTAATTAAGAGAACGTGCTAACAACCCAACTTTAATGTAAGTAGTATTAACAATAGATTCAAATATACTCAGTCTTTTTGAATTCCATTCCTGGACCAAATAACTATCCACAGCATCTCTGTAGTCTTATTCCTTCCGATTGATCCTCCTTTTAGATCTGAGCGTTTTTCTGAAGAATCAATTAAAAAACAATTAATTATTCATTATCTTGCAACAAAATACTATATTAATTAAGAGAACGTTCTGACAACCCAACCTTAATGTAAGTAGTTTTAACAATAGATTCAAATATACTCAGTCTTTTTGAATTCCATTCCTGGACCAAATAACTATCCACAGCATCTCTGTAATCTTATTCCTTCCCATTGATCCTCCTTTTAGATCTGAGCGTTTTTCTGAAGAATCAATTAAAAAACAATTAATTATTTATTATCTAGCAACAAAATACTATATTAATTAAGAGAACGCTCTGACAACCCAAACTTAATGTAAGTAGTATTAACAGTAGATTCAAATATACTCAGTCTTTTTGAATTCCATTTCTGGACCAAATAACTATCCACAACATATCTGTGATCTTACTCCTGCCCATTGATCCTCCTTTTAGATCCGAGCGTTTTTCTGAAGAATCAATTAAAAAAACAATTAATTACTCATTAACCATCAACAAAATACTAAATTAATTAAGAGAACGCAGTAACAACCCAACCTTAATGTACGTAGTATTTACAGTAGATTCAAATATACTCAGTCTTTTTGAATTCCATTCCTGGACCAAATAACTATCCACAACATCTCTGTGATCTTACTCCTGCCCATTGATCCTCCTTTTAGATCCAAGCGTTTTTCTGAAGAATCAATTTAAAAAAATCAATTAATCATTATCCAACAACAAAATACTATATTAATTAAGAGAACGTGCTAACAACCCAACCATAAAGTAAGTAGTATTAGCAGTAGCTTCAAATATACTCATTCTTTTTGAATTCCATTCCTGGACCAAATAACTATCCACAATATCTCTGTAATCTGACACCTTCCCATTGAACCTCCTTTTAGATCCGAGCGTTTTTCTGAAGAATCAATTATTAAAAACAATTTATTATTCATTATCCAACAACAAAATACTATATTAATTAAGAGAACGCGCTAACAACCCAACCTTAATGTAAGTAGTATTAACAGTAGATTCAAATATACTCAGTCTTATTGAATTCGAATTCTGGACCAAATAACTATCCACAGCATCTCTGTAATCTGACTTCTGCCCATTGATCCTCCTTTTAGATCCGATCGTTTTGCTGAAGAATCAATTAAAAAACAATTAATTATTCATTATCCAACAACAAAATACTATATTAATTAAGAGATGCGCTAACAACCCAACCTTAATGAAAGTAGTATTAACAGTAGATTCAAATATACTCAGTCTTTTTGAATTCCATTCCTGGACCAAATAACTATCCACAGCATCTCTTTAATCTTATTCCTGCCCATTGATCCTCCTTTTAGATCCGAGCGTTTTTCTGAAGAATCAATTCAAAAACAATTAATTATTCATTATCTAACAACAAAATACTATATTGATTAAGAGAACGCTCTAACAACCCAACCTTAATGTAAGTAATATTAACAGTAGATTCAAATATACTCAGTCTTTTTGAATTCCATTTCTGGACCAAATAACTATCCACAGCATCTCTGTGATCTGACTCCTGCCCATTGATCCTCCTTTTAGATCCGAGCGTTTTTCTGAAGAATCAATTAAAAAAACAATTAATTACTCATTAACCATCAACAAAATACTAAATTAATTAAGAGAACATGCTAACTACCCAACCTTAATATAAGTAGTATTAACAGTAGATTCAAATATACTCAGTCTTTTTGAATTCCATTCCTGGACCAAATAACTATCCACAGCATCTCTGTGATCTGACTCCTGCCTATTGATCCTCCTTTTAGATCTGAGTGTTTTTCTGAATAATCAATTAAAAAACAAATAAGTTCTCATAATCCATCAACAAAATACTAAATTAATTAAGAGAATGTGCTAACAACCTAACCTTAATGTGAGTAGTATTAACAGTAGATTCAAATACACCCAGTCTTTTTGAATTCCATTCCTGGACCAAATAACTATCCACAGCATCTCTGTGATCTGACTCCTGCCTATTGATCCTCCTTTTAGATCCGAGCGTTTTTCTGAAGAATCAATTAAAAAAACAATTAATTACTCATTAACCATCAACAAAATACTAAATTAATTAAGAGAACGCAGTAACATCCCAACCTTTATGTATGTAGTATTTACAGTAGATTCAAATATACTCAGTCTTTTTGAAATCCATTCCTGGACCAAATAACTATCCACAACATCCCTGTGATCTTACTCCAGCCCATTGATCCTCCTTTTAGATCCAAGCGTTTTTCTGAAGAATCAACATAAAAAAATCAATTAATCATTATCCAACAACAAAATACTATATTAATTAAGAGAACGTGCTAACAACCCAACCATAAAGTAAGTAGTATTAGCAGTAGCTTCAAATATACTCATTCTTTTTGAATTCCATTCCTGGACCAAATAACTATCCACAATATCTCTGTAATCTGACACCTGCCCATTGATCCTCATTTTAGATCCGAGTGTTTTTCTGAAGAATCAATTATTAAAAACAATTTATTATTCATTATCCAACAACAAAATACTATATTAATTAAGAGAACGCGCTAACAACCCAACCTTAATGTAAGTAGTATTAACAGTAGAATTAAATATACTCAGTCTTATTGAATTCGAATTCTGGACCAAATAACTATCCACAGCATCTCTGTAATCTGACTTCTGCCCATTGATCCTCCTTTTAGATCCGATCGTTTTCCTGAAGAATCAATTAAAAAACAATTAATTATTCATTATCCAACAACAAAATACTATATTAATTAAGAGAACGCGCTAACAACCCAACCTTAATGTAAGTAGTATTTACCGTACATTCAAATATACTCAGTCTTTTTGAATTCAAATTCAGGACCAAATAACTATCCAAGGCATCTCTGTAATCTGACTCCTGCCCATTGATCCTCCTTTTAGATCCGAGCGTTTTTCTGCAGAATCAATTAAAAAACAATTAATAACTCATTATCCAACAACAAAATACTATATTAATTAAGAGAACGCGCTAACAACCCAACCTTAATGTAAGTAGTATTAACAGTAGATTCAAATATACTCAGTCTTTTTGAATTCCAATTCTGGACCAAATAACTATCCAAGGCATCTCTTTAATCTGACTTCTGCCCATTGATCCTCCTTTTAGATTCGCGCGTTTTTCTGAAGAATCAATTAAAAAAAAATTAATTACTCATTATCTAACAACAAAATACTATATTAATTAAGAGAACCCGATAACAACCCAACCTTAAAGTAAGTAGTATTAGCAGTAGATTCAAATATATCAGTCTTTTTGTATTCCATTCCTGGACCAAATAACTATCCACAGCATCTCTGTAATCTGACATCCGCCCATTGATCCTCCATTTAGATCCGAGCGTTTTTCTGAAGAATCAATTATTAAAAACAATTAATTACTCATTATCCATCAACAAAATAATATATTAATTAAGAGAACGTGCTAACAACCCAACTTTAATGTAAGTAGTATTAACAATAGATTCAAATATACTCAGTCTTTTTGAATTCCATTCCTGGACCAAATAACTATCCACAGCATCTCTGTAATCTTATTCCTTCCCATTGATCCTCCTTTTAGATCTGAGCGTTTTTCTGAAGGATCAATTAAAAAACAATTAATTATTCATTATCTTGCAACAAAATACTATATTAATTAAGAGAACGTTCTGACAACCCAACCTTAATGTAAGTAGTTTTAACAATAGATTCAAATATACTCAGTCTTTTTGAATTCCATTCCTGGACCAAATAACTATCCACAGCATCTCTGTAATCTTATTCCTTCCCATTGATCCTCCTTTTAGATCTGAGCGTTTTTCTGAAGAATCAATTAAAAAACAATTAATTATTCATTATCTAGCAACAAAATACTATATTAATTAAGAGAACGCTCTGACAACCCAACCTTAATGTAAGTAGTATTAACAGTAGATTCAAATATACTTGGTCTCTTTGAATTTTATTCTTTGACCAAATAACTATCCACATCATCTCTGTAATCTGACTTCTGCCCATTGATCCTCCTTTTAGATCCGAGCGTTTTCCTGAAGAATCAATTAAAAAACAATTAATTATTCATTATCCAACAACAAAATACTATATTAATTAAGAGAACGTGCTAACACTCATTCTTAATGTAAGTAGTATTAACAGTAGATTCAAATATACTCAGTCTTTTTGAATTCCATTCCTGGACCAAATAACTATCCACAACATCTCTGTGATCTTACTCCTGCCCATTGATCCTCCTTTTAGATCCGAGCGTTTTTCTGAAGAATCAATTAAAAAAACAATTATTTACTCATTAACCATCAACAAAATACTAAATTAATTAAGAGAACGCAGTAACAACCCAACCTTAATGTAAGTAGTATTAACAGTAGATTCAAATATACTCAGTCTTTTTGAATTCCATTACTGGACCAAATAACTATCCACAACATCTCTGTGATCTTACTCCTGCCCATTGATCCTCCTTTTAGATCCGATCGTTTTTCTGAAGAATCAATTAAAAAAACAATTAATTACTCATTAACCATCAACAAAATACTAAATTAATTAAGAGTACGCAGTAACAACCCAACCTTAATGTAAGTAGTATTAACAGTAGATTCAAATATACTCAGTCTTTTTGAATTCCATTACTGGACCAAATAACTATCCACAACATCTCTGTGATCTTACTCCTGCCCATTGATCCTCCTTTTAGATCCGAGCGTTTTTCTGAAGAATCAATTAAAAAAACAATTAATTACTCATTAACCATCAAAAAAATACTAAATTAATTAAGAGAACGCAGTAACAACCCAACCTTAATGTACGTAGTATTTACAGTAGATTCAAATATACTCAGTCTTTTTGAATTCCATTCCTGGACCAAATAACTATCCACAACATCTCTGTAATCTTACTCCTGCCCATTGATCCTCCTTTTAGATCCAATCGTTTTTCTGAAGAATCAATATAAAAAATTCAATTAATCATTATCTAACAACAAAATACTATATTAATTAAGAGAACGTGCTAACAACCCAACCTTAAAGTAAGTAGTATTAGCAGTAGCTTCAAATATACTCATTCTTTTTGAATTCCATTCCTGGACCAAATAACTATCCACAATATCTCTGTAATCTGACACCTGCCCATTGAACCTCCTTTTAGATCCGAGCGTTTTTCTGAAGAATCAATTATTAAAAACAATTTATTATTCATTATCCAACAACAAAATACTATATTAATTAAGAGAACGCGCTAACAACCCAACCTTAATGTAAGTAGTATTAACAGTAGATTCAAATATACTCAGTCTTATTGAATTCGAATTCTGGACCAAATAACTATCCACAGCATCTCTGTAATCTGACTTCTGCCCATTGATCCTCCTTTTAGATCCGATCGTTTTCCTGAAGAATCAATTAAAAAACAATTAATTATTCATTATCCAACAACAAAATACTATATTAATTAAGAGATGCGCTAACAACCCAACCTTAATGAAAGTAGTATTAACAGTAGATTCAAATATACTCAGTCTTTTTGAAATCCATTCCTGGACCAAATAACTATCCACAGCATCTCTTTAATCTTATTCCTGCCCATTGATCCTCCTTTTAGATCCGAGCGTTTTTCTGAAGAATCAATTAAAAAAACAATTAATTACTCATTAACCATCAACAAAATACTAAATTAATTAAGAGAACATGCTAACTACCCAACCTTAATATAAGTAGTATTAACAGTAGATTCAAATATACTCAGTCTTTTTGAATTCCATTCCTGGACCAAATAACTATCCACAGCATCTCTGTGATCTGACTCCTGCCTATTGATCCTCCTTTTAGATCTGAGAATTTTTCTAAAGAATCAATTAAAAAACAATTAATTTCTCATTATCCAACAATCATATAATATATTAATTAAGAGAACGCAGTAACAACCCAACCTTAATGTAAGTAGTATTAACAGTAGATTCAAATATACTCAGTCTTTTTGAATTCCATTTCTGGACTAAATAACTATCCACAGCATCTCTGTGATCTGACTCCTGCCTATTGATCCTCCTTTTAGAGCTGAGTGTTTTTCTGAATAATCAATTAAAAAACAAATAAGTTCTCATAATCCATCAACAAAATACTAAATTAATTAAGAGAATGTGCTAACAACCTAACCTTAATGTGAGTAGTATTAACAGTAGATTCAAATACACCCAGTCTTTTTGAATTCCATTCCTGGACCAAATAACTATCCACAGCATCTCTGTGATCTGACTCCTGCCTATTGATCCTCCTTTTAGATCTGAGCGTTTTACTGAAGAATCAATTAAAAAACAATTAATTATTCATTATCCAACAACAAAATACTATATTAATTAAGTGAACCCGCTAACAACCAAACGTTAATGTAAGTAGTATTAACAGTATATTCAAATATACTCAGTCTTATTGAATTGTAATTCTGGACCAAATAACTAGCCACAGCATCTCTGTGATCTGACTCCTGCCCATTGATCCTCCTTTTAGATCCGAGCGTTTTCCTGAAGAATCAATTAAAAAACAATTAATTATTCGTTATCCAACAACAAAATACTATATTAATTAAGAGAACGCGCTAACAACCCAACCTTAATGTAAGTAGTATTAACAGTAGATTCAAATATACTCATTTTTTTTTAATTCCATTTCTGGACCAAATAACTATCCACAGCATGTCTGTATTCTGACTCCTACCTATTGGTCCTCCTTTTAGATCTGAGCGTTTTTCTTTAGAATCAATTAAAAAACAATAAATTACTCAATTGCCCAACAACAAAATACTATATTAATTAAGAGAACCCGCTAACAACCCAACCTTAAGGTAAGTAGTATTAACAGTAGATTCAAATATACTCAGTCTTTTTGAATTCCACGCGTGGACCAAAAAACTATCCACAGCATACCTGTGATCTGACTCCTGCCTATTGATCCTCCTTTTAGATCTGAGCGTTTCTCTGACGAATCAATTAAAAAAAATTAATTACTCATTACCCAACAACCATATACTATATTAATTAAGAGAACGTGCTAACAACCCAACATTAATGTAAGTAGTATTAACAGTAGATTCAAATATACTCAGTCTTTTTAAATTCTATTCCTGGACCAAATAACTATCCACAGCATGTCTGTATTCTGACTCCTACCTATTGGTCCTCCTTTTAGATCTGAGCGTTTTTCTTTAGAATCAATTAAAAAACAATAAATTACTCATTACCCAACAACAAAATACTATATTAATTAAGAGAACCCGCTAACAACCCAACCTTAAGGTAAGTAGTATTAACAGTAGATTCAAATATACTCAGTCTTTTTGAATTCCATGCTTGGACCAAATAACTATCCACAGCATACCTGTGATCTGACTCCTGCCTATTGATCCTCCTTTTAGATCTGAGCGTTTCTCTGACGAATCAATTAAAAAAAATTAATTACTCATTACCCAACAACCATATACTATATTAATTAAGAGAACGCAGTAACAACCCAACCTTAATGTAAGTAGTATTAACAGTAGATTCAAATATACTAAGTCCTTTTGAAATTCATTCCTGGACCAAATAACTATCCACAGCATCTCTTTAATCTTATTCCTGCCCATTGACCCTCCTTTTAGATCTGAGCGTTTTTCTGAAGAATCAATTATTAAAAACAATTAATTACTCATTATCCAACAACAAAATACTATATTAATTAAGAGAACGTGCTAACAACCCAACCTTAATGTAAGTAGTATTAACAGTAGATTCAAATATACGCAGTCTTTTTGAATTCCATTCCTGGACCAAATAACTATCCACAGCATCTCTGTGATCTGACTCCTGCCCATTGATCCTCCTTTTAGATCTGAGAGTTTTTCTGAAGAATCAATTTAAAAAACAATTAAATACTCATTAACCATCAACTAAATACTAAATTAATTAAGAGAACGTGCGAACTACCCAACCTTAATATAAGTAGTATTAACAGTAGATTCAAATATACTCAGTCTTTTTGAATTCCATTTCTGGACCAAATTACTATCCAAAGCATCTCTGTGATCTGACTCCTGCCTATTGATCCTCCTTTTAGATCTGAGCGTTTTTCAGAAGAATCAATTTAAAAACAATTAATTACTCATTATCCAACAACCATATACTATAATAATTAAGAGAACGCAGTACAACCCAACCTTAATGTAAGTAGTATTAACAGTAGATTCAAATATACTCAGTCTTTTTGAATTCCATTTCTGGACCAATGAACTATCCATAGCATCTCTGTGATCTGACTCCTGACTATTGATCCTCCTTTTAGATCTGAGCGTTTTTCTGAAGAATCAATTAAAAAACAATTAATTACTCATAATCCATCAACAAAATACTAAATTAATTAAGAGAACGTGCTAACAACCCAACCTTAATATAAGTAGTATTAAGAGTAGATTCAAATATACTCAGTCTTTTTGAATTCCATTTCTGGACCAAATAACTATCCACAGCATCTCTGTGATCTGACTCCTGCGTATTGATCCTCCTTTTAGATCTGAGCGTTTTTCTGAAGAATCAATTAAAAAACAATTAATTACTCATTATCCAGCAACCATATACTATACTAATTAAGAGAACACAGTAAAAACCCAACCTTAATGTAAGTAGTAATAACAGTAGATTCAAATATACTCAGTCTTTTTGAATTCCATTTCTGGACCAAATAACTATCCACAGCATCTCTGTGATCTGAGTCCTGCCTATTGATCCTCCTTTTAGATCTGAGCGTTTTTCTTAAGAATCAATTAAAAAACAATTAATTACTCATTATCCAACAGCAATATACTATATTAATTAAAAGAACGCTCTAACAACCCAACCTTAATGTACGTAGTATTTACAGTAGATTCAAATATACTCAGTCTTTTTGAATTCCATTTCTGGACCAAATAACTATCCACAGCATCTCTGTAATCTGGCTCCTGCCCATTGATCCTCCTTTTAGATCGGAGCGTTTTTCTGAAGAATCAATTTTTAAAAAATTAATAAATCATTATCCAACAACAAAATAATATATTAATTAAGAGAACGTGCTAACAACCCAACCTTAAAGTAAGTAGTATTAGCAGTAGCTTCAAATATACTCAGTCTTTTTGAATTCTTTCTGGACCAAATAACTGTCCACAGCATCTCTGTGATCTGACTCCTGCCCATTGATCCTCCTTTAAGATCTGAGCGTTTTTCTGAAGAATCAATTATTAAAAACAATTAATTACTCATTATCAAACAACAAAATACTATGTTAATTAAGAGAACGTGCTAACAACCCAACCTTAATGTAAGTAGTATTAACAGTAGATTCAAATATACCCAGTCTTTTTGAATTCCATTCCTGGACCAAATAACTATCCACAGCATCTCTGTAATCTGACTCCTGCCTATTGATCCTCCTTTTAGATCTGAGCGTTTTTCTGAAGAATCAATTAAAAAACAATTAATTACTGATTATCCAACAACCATATACTATATTAATTAAGAGAACGCAGTAACAACCCAACCTTAATGTAAGTAGTATTAACAGTAGATTCAAATATACTCAGTCTTTTTGAATTCCATTTCTGGACCAAATAACTATCCACAGCATCTCTGTGATCTGACTCCTGCCCATTGATCCTCCTTTTAGATCCAAGCGTTTTTCTGAAGAATCAATTAAAAAACAATTAATTACTGATTATCCAACAACCATATACTATATTAATTAAGAGAACGCAGTAACAACCCAACCTTAATGTAAGTAGTATTAACAGTAGATTCAAATATACTCAGTCTTTTTGAATTCCATTTCTGGACCAAATAACTATCCACAGCATCTCTGTGATCTGACTCCAGCCTATTGATCCTCCTTTTAGATCTGAGCGTTTTTCTGAAGAATCAATTAAAAAACCATTAATTACTGATTATCCAACAACCATATACTATATTAATTAAGAGAACGCAGTAACAACCAAACCTTAATGTAAGTAGTATTAACAGAAGATTCAAATATACTCAGTCTTTTTGAATTCCATTCCTGGACCAAATAATTATCCACAGCATCTCTGTGATCTGACTCCTGCCCATTGATCTTCCTTTTAGATCCGAGCGTTTTTCTGAAGAATCAATTAAAAACAATAAATTACTCATAATCCATCAACAAAATACTAAATTAATTAAGAGAACGTGCTAACAACCTAACCCGAATGTAAGTAGTATTAACAGTAGATTCAAATGTACCCATTCTTTTTGAATTCCATTCCTGGACTAAATAACTATCCAGAGCATCTCTGTAATCTGACTCCTGCCCATTAGTACTCCTTTTAGATCCGAGCATTTTTCTGAAGAATCAATTAAAAAAACAGTTAATTACTCATTATGCATCAACAAAATTCTAAATTAATTATGAGAACGTGCTAACAACCCAACCTTAATGTAAGTAGTATTAACATTACATTCAAATATACTCAGTCTTTTTGAATTCCAATTCTGGACCAAATAACTATACAAGGCATCTCTGTAATCTGACTTCTGCCCATTGATCCTCCTTTTAGATCCGAGCGTTTTTCTGAAGAAACAATTAAAAAACAATTAATTACTCAGTATCCAACAACAAAATACCATATTAATTAAGAGAACGCGCTAACAACCCATCCTTAATGTAAGTAGTATTAACAGTAGATTCAAATATACTCAGTCTTTTTGAGTTCCATTCCTGGACCAAATAACTATCCACAGCATGTCTGTAATCTGACTCCTGCCCATTGGTCCTCCTTTTAGATCCGAGCGTTTTTCTGAAGAATCAATTAAAAACAATTAATTACTCATAATCCATCAACAAAATACTAAATTAATTAAGAGAACGTGCTAACAACCTAACCTGAATGTAAGTAGTATTAACAGTAGATTCAAATGTACCCATTCTTTTTGAATTCCATTCCTGGACCAAATAACTATCCATAACATCTCTGTGATCTGACTCCTGCCTATTGATCCTCCTATTAGATCTGAGCGTTTTTCTGAAGAATCAATTAAAAAACCATTAATTACTCATTATCCAACAAAAATATACTATATTAATTAACAGAACGCTGTAACAACCCAACCTTATGTAAGTACTATATACAGTAGATTCATATATACTCAGTCTTTTTGAATTCCATTCCTGGACTAAATAACTATCCAGAGCATCTCTGTAATCTGACTCCTGCCCATTAGTCCTCCTTTTAGATCCGAGCATTTTTCTGAAGAATCAATTAAAAAAACAGTTAATTAATCATTATCCATCAACAAAATACTAAATTAATTAAGAGAACGTGCTAACAACCCAACCTTAATGTAAGTACTATTAACATTACATTCAAATATACTCAGTCTTTTTGAATTCCAATTCTGGACCAAATAACTATCCAAGGCATCTCTGTAATCTGACTTCTGCCCATTGATCCTCCTTTTAGTTCCAAGCGTTTTCCTGAAGAATCAATTAAAAAACAATTAATTATTCATTATCTAACAACAAAATACTATATTTATTAAGAGAACCCGCTAACAACCCAACCTAAATGTAAGTTGTATTTACAGTAAATTCAAATACACTCAGTCTTTTTGAATTCCATGCTAAGACCAAATAACTATCCATAGCATACCTGTGATCTGACTCCTGCCTATTGATCCTCCTTTTAGATCTGCGCTTTTCTCTGACGAATCAATTAAAAAAAATTAATTACTCCATATCCAACAACCATATACTATATTAATTAAGAGAACGCAGTAACAACCCAACCTTAATGAAAGTAGTATTAACAGTAGATTCAAATATACTCAGTCTTTTTGAATTCCAATTCTGGACCAAATAACTATCCAAGGCATCTCTGTAATCTGACTTCTGCCCATTGATCCTCCTTTTAGTTCCAAGCGTTTTCCTGAAGAATCAATTAAAAAACAATTAATTATTCATTATCTAACAACAAAATACTATATTTATTAAGAGAACCCGCTAACAACCCAACCTAAATGTAAGTTGTATTTACAGTAAATTCAAATACACTCAGTCTTTTTGAATTCCATGCTAAGACCAAATAACTATCCATAGCATACCTGTGATCTGACTCCTGCCTATTGATCCTCCTTTTAGATCTGCGCTTTTCTCTGACGAATCAATTAAAAAAAATTAATTACTCCATATCCAACAACCATATACTATATTAATTAAGAGAACGCAGTAACAACCCAACCTTAATGTAAGTAGTATTAACAGTAGATTCAAATATACCCAGTCTTTTTTAATTCCATTCCTGGACCAAATAACTATCCACAGCATCTCTGTTATCTGACTCCTGCCCATTGATCTTCCTTTTAGATCCAAGCGTTTTTCTGAAGAATAAATTAAAAACAATTAATTACTCATAATCCATCAACAAAATACTAAATTAATTAAGAGAACGTGCTAAAAACCCAACCTTAATATAAGTAGTATTAAGAGTAGATTCAAATATACTCAGTCTTTTTGAATTCCATTTCTGGACCAAATAACTATCCACAGCATCTCTGTGATCTGACTCCTGCGTATTGATCCTCCTTTTAGATCTGAGCGTTTTTCTGAAGAATCAATTAAAAAACAATTAATTATTCATTATCCAGCAACCATATACTATACTAATTAAGAGAACACAGTAAAAACCCAACCTTAATGTAAGTAGTAATAACAGTAGATTCAAATATACTCAGTCTTTTTGAATTCCATTTCTGGACCAAATAACTATCCACAGCATCTCTGTGATCTGACTCCTGCCTATTGATCCTCCTTTTAGATCTGAGCGTTTTTCTGAAGAATCAATTAAAAAACAATTAATTACTCATTATCCAACAGCAATATACTATATTAATTAAAAGAACGCTCTAACAACCCAACCTTAATGTACGTAGTATTTACAGTAGATTCAAATATACTCAGTCTTTTTGAATTCCATTCCTGGACCAAATAACTATCCACAGCATCTCTGTGAATTGACTCCTGCCCATTGATCTTCCTTTTAGATCCGAGCGATTTTCTGAAGAATCAATTAAAAAACACTTAATTATTCATTATTCAACAACAAAATACTATATTAATTAAGAGAACGTGCTAACAACACAACCTTAATGTAAGTAGTATTTACAGTACATTCAAATATAATCAGTCTTTTTGAATTCCAATTCTGGACCAAATAATTAACCAAGGCATCTCTGTAATCTGGCTCCTGCCCATTGATCCTCCTTTTAGATCGGAGCGTTTTTCTGAAGAATCAATTTTTAAAAAATTAATTAATCATTATCCAACAACAAAATACTATATTAATTAAGAGAACGTGCTAACAACCCAACCTTAAAGTAAGTAGTATTAGCAGTAGCTTCAAATATACTCAGTCTTTTTGAATTCTTTCTGGACCAAATAACTGTCCACAGCATCTTTGTGATCTGACTCCTGCCCATTGATCCTCCTTTAAGATCTGAGCGTTTTTCTGAAGAATCAATTATTAAAAACAATTAATTACTCATTATCAAACAACAAAATACTATATTAATTAAGAGAACGTGCTAACAACCCAACCTTAATGTAAGTAGTATTAACAGTAGATTCAAATATACCCAGTCTTTTTGAATTCCATTCCTGGACCAAATAACTATCCACAGCATCTATGTGATCTGACTCCTGCCCATTGATCTTCCTTTTAGATCCGAGCGTTTTTCTGAAGAATCAATTAAAAACAATTAATTACTCATAATCCATCAACAAAATACTAAATTAATTAAGAGAACGTGCTAACAACCCAACCTTAATATAAGTAGTATTAAGAGTAGATTCATATATACTCTGTCTTTTTGAATTCCATTTCTGCACCAAATAACTATCCACAGCATCTCTGTGATCTGACTCCTGCCCATTGATCCTCCTTTTAGATCTGAGCGTTTTTCTGAAGAATCAATTAAAAAACAATTAATTACTCTTTATCCAACAATTATATAGTATATTAATTATGAGAACGCTGTAACAACCCAACCTTAATGTAAGTAGTATTAACAGTAGATTCAAATATACTCATTCTTTTTGAATTCCATTCCTGGACCAAATAACTATCCACAATATCTCTGTAATCTGACACCTGCCCATTGATCCTCCTTTTAGATCAAAGTGTTTTTCTGAAGAATCAATTCTTAAGAACAATTAATTACTCATTATCCAACAACAAAATACTATATTAATTAAGAGAACGCGCTAACAACCCAACCTTAATGTAAGTAGTATTAACAGTAGATTCAAATATACTCAGTCTTTTTGAATTCCATTTCTGGACCAAATAACTATCCACAGCATCTCTGTGATCTGACTCCTGCCTATTGATCCTCCTTTTAGATCTGAGCGTTTTTCTGAAGAATCAATTAAAAAACAATTAATTACTGATTATCCAACAACCATATACTATATTAATTAAGAGAACGCAGTAACAACCCAACCTTAATGTAAGTAGTACTAACAGTAGATTCAAATATACTCAGTCTTTTTGAATTCCATTTCTGGACCAAATAACTATCCACAGCATCTCTGTGATCTGACTCCTGCCCATTGATCCTCCTTTTCGATCCGAGCGTTTTTCTGAAGAATCAATTAAAAAAAAAATGAATTACTCATTATCCAACAACCATATACTATATTAATTAAGAGAACGCTCTAACAACCCAACCTTAATGTATGTAGTATTAACAGTAGATTCAAATATACTCAGTCTTTTTGAATTCCATTTCTGGACCAAATAACTATCAACAGCATCTCTGTGATCTGACTCCTGCCCATTGATCCTCCTTTTAGATCCGAGCGTTTTTCTGAAGAATCAATTAAAAAAACAATTAATTACTCATTAACCATCAACAAAATACTAAATTAACTAAGAGAACGTGCTAACTACCCAACCTTAATATAAGTAGTATTAACAGTAGATTCAAATATACTCAGTCTTTTTGAATTCCATTTCTGGACCAAATAACTATCCACAGCATCTCTGTGATCTGACTCCTGCCTATTGATCCTCCTTTTAGATCTGAGCGTTTTTCTGAAGAATCAATTAAAAAACAATTAATTACTGATTATCCAACAACCATATACTATATTAATTAAGAGAACGCAGTAACAACCCAACCTTAATGTAAGTAGTATTAACAGTAGAATCAAATATACTCAGTCTTTTTGAATTCCATTTCTGGACCAAATAACTATCCACAGCATCTCTGTGATCTGACTCCAGCCTATTGATCCTCCTTTTAGATCTGAGCGTTTTTCTGAAGAATCAATTAAAAAACAATTAATTACTGATTATCCAACAACCATATACTATATTAATTAAGAGAACGTGCTAACTACCCAACCTTAATATAAGTAGTATTAACAGTAGATTCAAATATACTCAGTCTTTTTGAATTCCATTTCTGGACCAAATAACTATCCACAGCATCTCTGTGATCTGACTCCTGCCTATTGATCCTCCTTTTAGATCTGAGCGTTTTTCTGAAGAATCAATTAAAAAACAATTAATTACTGATTATCCAACAACCATATACTATATTAATTAAGAGAACGCAGTAACAACCCAACCTTAATGTAAGTAGTATTAACAGTAGATTCAAATATACTCAGTCTTTTTGAATTCCATTCCTGGACCAAATAATTATCCACAGCATCTCTGTGATCTGACTCCTGCCCATTGATCTTCCTTTTAGATCCGAGCGTTTTTCTGAAGAATCAATTAAAAACAATTAATTACTCATAATCCATCAACAAAATACTAAATTAATTAAGAGAACGTGCTAACAACCTAACCCGAATGTAAGTAGTATTAACAGTAGATTCAAATGTACCCATTCTTTTTGAATTCCATTCCTGGACTAAATAACTATCCAGAGCATCTCTGTAATCTGACTCCTGCCCATTAGTACTCCTTTTAGATCCGAGCATTTTTCTGAAGAATCAATTAAAAAAACAGTTAATTACTCATTATGCATCAACAAAATTCTAAATTAATTATGAGAACATGCTAACAACCCAACCTTAATGTAAGTAGTATTAACATTACATTCAAATATACTCAGTCTTTTTGAATTCCAATTCTGGACCAAATAACTATCCAAGGCATCTCTGTAATCTGACTTCTGCCCATAAATCCTCCTTTTAGATCCGAGCGTTTTTCTGAAGAAACAATTAAAAAACAATTAATTACTCATTATCCAACAACAAAATACCATATTAATTAAGAGAACGCGCTAACAACCCATCCTTAATGTAAGTAGTATTAACAGTAGATTCAAATATACTCAGTCTTTTTGAGTTCCATTCCTGGACCAAATAACTATCCACAGCATGTCTGTAATCTGACTCCTGCCCATTGGTCCTCCTTTTAGATCCGAGCGTTTTTCTGAAGAATCAATTAAAAACAATTAATTACTCATAATCCATCAACAAAATACTAAATTAATTAAGAGAACGTGCTAACAACCTAACCCGAATGTAAGTAGTATTAACAGTAGATTCAAATGTACCCATTCTTTTTGAATTCCATTCCTGGACCAAATAACTATCCATAACATCTCTGTGATCTGACTCCTGCCTATTGATCCTCCTATTAGATCTGAGCGTTTTTCTGAAGAATCAATTAAAAAACCATTAAATACTCATTATCCAACAAAAATATACTATATTAATTAACAGAACGCTCTAACAACCCAACCTTATGTAAGTACTATATACAGTAGATTCATATATACTCAGTCTTTTTGAATTCCATTCCTGGACTAAATAACTATCCAGAGCATCTCTGTAATCTGACTCCTGCCCATTAGTCCTCCTTTTAGATCCGAGCATTTTTCTGAAGAATCAATTAAAAAAACAGTTAATTAATCATTATCCATCAACAAAATACTAAATTAATTAAGAGAACGTGCTAACAACCCAACCTTAATGTAAGTACTATTAACATTACATTCAAATATACTCAGTCTTTTTGAATTCCAATTCTGGACCAAATAACTATCCAAGGCATCTCTGTAATCTGACTTCTGCCCATTGATCCTCCTTTTAGATTCAAGCGTTTTCCTGAAGAATCAATTAAAAAACTATTAATTATTCATTATCTAACAACAAAATACTATATTTATTAAGAGAACCCGCAAACAACCCAACCTAAATGTAAGTTGTATTTACAGTACATTCAAATACACTCAGTCTTTTTGAATTCCAATTCTGGACCAAATAACTATCCACAGCATCTCTTTAATCTTATTCCTGCCCATTGATCCTCCTTTTAGATCCGAGCGTTTTTCTGAAGAAACAATTAAAAAACAATTAATTACTCATTATCCAACAACAAAATACCATATTAATTAAGAGAACGCGCTAACAACCCATCCTTAATGTAAGTAGTATTAACAGTAGATTCAAATATACTCAGTCTTTTTGAATTCCATTCCTGGACCAAATAACTATCCACAGCATCTCTGTAATCTTATTCCTGCCCATTGATCCTCCTTTTATATCTGAGTGTTTTTCTGAAGAGTCAATTAAAATTCAATTAATTACTCATTATCAAACAACAAAATACTATATTAATTAAGAGAACGCAGTAACAACCCAACCTTAAGGTAAGTAGTATTAACAGTAGATTCAAATATACTCAGTCTTTTTGAATTCCATGCTTGGACCAAATAACTATCCATAGCATACCTGTGATCTGACTCCTGCCTATTGATCCTCCTTTTAGATCTGAGCTTTTCTCTGACGAATCAATTAAAAAAAAATTAATTACTCCTTATCCAACAACCATATACTATATTAATTAAGAGAACGCAGTAACAACCCAACCTTAATGAAAGTAGTATTAACAGTAGATTCAAATATTTTAAGTCTTTTTGAATTCCATTCCTGGACCAAATAACTATCCACAGCATCTCTGTGATCTGACTCCTGCCCATTGATCCTCCTTATAGATCCGAGCGTTTTCCTTAAGAATCAATTAAAAAACAATTAATTATTCATTATCCAACAACAAAATACTATATTAATTAAGTAAACCCGCTAACAACCCAACCTTTATGTAAGTAGTATTAACAGTAGATTCAAATATACTCAGTCTTTTTGAATTCCATTCCTGGACCCAATAACTATCCACAGCATCTCTTTAATCTTATTCCTGCCCATTGATACTCCTTTTAGATCCGAGCGTTTTTCTGAAGAAACAATTAAAAAACAATTAATTACTCATTATCTAACAACAAAATACCATATTAATTAAGAGAACCCGCTAAAAACCCAACCTTAATCTAAGTAGTATTAACAGTAGATTCAAATTTACTCAGTCTTTTTGAATTCCATTCCTGGACCAAATAACTATCCACAGCATCTCTGTGATCTGACTCCTGCCCATTGATCCTCCTTTTAGATCCAAGCGTTTTTCTGAAGAATCAATTAAAAAAACAATTAATTACTCATTAACCATCAACAAAATACTAAATTAATTAAGAGAACGCGCTAACAACCCATCCTTAATGTAAGTAGTATTAACAGTAGATTCAAATATACTCAGTCTTTTTGAATTCCATTCCTGGACCAAATAACTATCCACAGCATCTCTGTAATCTTATTCCTGCCCATTGATCCTCCTTTTAGATCTGAGTGTTTTTCTGAAGAGTCAATTAAAATTCAATTAATTACTCATTATCAAACAACAAAATACTATATTAATTAAGAGAACGCAGTAACAACCCATCCTTAATGTAAGTAGTATTAACAGTAGATTCAAATATACTCAGTCTTTTTGAATTCCATGCTTGGACCAAATAACTATCCATAGCATACCTGTGATCTGACTCCTGCCTATTGATCCTCCTTTTAGATCTGCGCTTTTCTCTGACGAATCAATTAAAAAAAATTAATTACTCCATATCCAACAACCATATACTATATTAATTAAGAGAACGCAGTAACAACCCAACCTTAATGAAAGTAGTATTAACAGTAGATTCAAATATACTCAGTCTTTTTGAATTCCATTTCTGGACCAAATAACTATCCACAGCATCTCTGTGATCTGACTCCTGCCTATTGATCCTCCTTTTAGATCTGAGCGTTTTTCTGAAGAATCAATTAAAAAACAATTAATTACTGATTATCCAACAACCATATACTATATTAATTAAGAGAACGCAGTAACAACCCAACCTTAATGTAAGTAGTATTAACAGTAGATTCAAATATACCCAGTCTTTTTTAATTCCATTCCTGGACCAAATAACTATCCACAGCATCTCTGTGATCTGACTCCTGCCCATTGATCTTCCTTTTAGATCCAAGCGTTTTTCTGAAGAATAAATTAAAAACAATTAATTACTCATAATCCATCAACAAAATACTAAATTAATTAAGAGAACGTGCTAACAACCCAACCTTAATATAAGTAGTATTAAGAGTAGATTCAAATATACTCAGTCTTTTTGAATTCCATTTCTGGACCAAATAACTATCCACAGCATCTCTGTGATCTGACTCCTGCGTATTGATCCTCCTTTTAGATCTGAGCGTTTTTCTGAAGAATCAATTAAAAAACAATTAATTATTCATTATCCAGCAACCATATACTATACTAATTAAGAGAACACAGTAAAAACCCAACCTTAATGTAAGTAGTAATAACAGTAGATTCAAATATACTCAGTCTTTTTGAATTCCATTTCTGGACCAAATAACTATCCACAGCATCTCTGTGATCTGACTCCTGCCTATTGATCCTCCTTTTAGATCTGAGCGTTTTTCTGAAGAATCAATTAAAAAACAATTAATTACTCATTATCCAACAGCAATATACTATATTAATTAAAAGAACGCTCTAACAACCCAACCTTAATGTACGTAGTATTTACAGTAGATTCAAATATACTCAGTCTTTTTGAATTCCATTCCTGGACCAAATAACTATCCACAGCATCTCTGTGAATTGACTCCTGCCCATTGATCTTCCTTTTAGATCCGAGCGATTTTCTGAAGAATCAATTAAAAAACAATTAATTATTCATTATTCAACAACAAAATACTATATTAATTAAGAGAACGTGCTAACAACACAACCTTAATGTAAGTAGTATTTACAGTACATTCAAATATAATCAGTCTTTTTGAATTCCAATTCTGGACCAAATAATTAACCAAGGCATCTCTGTAATCTGGCTCCTGCCCATTGATCCTCCTTTTAGATCGGAGCGTTTTTCTGAAGAATCAATTTTTAAAAAATTAATTAATCATTATCCAACAACAAAATACTATATTAATTAAGAGAACGTGCTAACAACCCAACCTTAAAGTAAGTAGTATTAGCAGTAGCTTCAAATATACTCAGTCTTTTTGAATTCTTTCTGGACCAAATAACTGTCCACAGCATCTCTGTGATCTGACTCCTGCCCATTGATCCTCCTTTAAGATCTGAGCGTTTTTCTGAAGAATCAATTATTAAAAACAATTAATTACTCATTATCAAACAACAAAATACTATATTAATTAAGAGAACGTGCTAACAACCCAACCTTAATGTAAGTAGTATTAACAGTAGATTCAAATATACCCAGTCTTTTTGAATTCCATTCCTGGACCAAATAACTATCCACAGCATCTATGTGATCTGACTCCTGCCCATTGATCTTCCTTTTAGATCCGAGCGTTTTTCTGAAGAATCAATTAAAAACAATTAATTACTCATAATCCATCAACAAAATACTAAATTAATTAAGAGAACGTGCTAACAACCCAACCTTAATATAAGTAGTATTAAGAGTAGATTCATATATACTCTGTCTTTTTGAATTCCATTTCTGCACCAAATAACTATCCACAGCATCTCTGATATCTGACTCCTGCCCATTGATCCTCCTTTTAGATCTGAGCGTTTTTCTGAAGAATCAATTAAAAAACAATTAATTACTCTTTATCCAACAATTATATAGTATATTAATTATGAGAACGCTGTAACAACCCAACCTTAATGTAAGTAGTATTAACAGTAGATTCAAATATACTCATTCTTTTTGAATTCCATTCCTGGACCAAATAACTATCCACAATATCTCTGTAATCTGACACCTGCCCATTGATCCTCCTTTTAGATCAAAGTGTTTTTCTGAACAATCAATTCTTAAGAACAATTAATTACTCATTATCCAACAACAAAATACTATATTAATTAAGAGAACGCGCTAACAACCCAACCTTAATGTAAGTAGTATTAACAGTAGATTCAAATATACTCAGTCTTTTTGAATTCCATTTCTGGACCAAATAACTATCCACAGCATCTCTGTGATCTGACTCCTGCCTATTGATCCTCCTTTTAGATCTGAGCGTTTTTCTGAAGAATCAATTAAAAAACAATTAATTACTGATTATCCAACAACCATATACTATATTAATTAAGAGAACGCTGTAACAACCCAACCTTAATGTAAGTAGTATTAACAGTAGATTCAAATATACTCATTCTTTTTGAATTCCATTTCTGGACCAAATAACTATCCACAGCATCTCTGTGATCTGACTCCTGCCTATTGATCCTCCTTTTAGATCTGAGCGTTTTTCTGAAGAATCAATTAAAAAACAATTAATTACTCTTTATCCAACAATTATATAGTATATTAATTATGAGAACGCTGTAACAACCCAACCTTAATGTAAGTAGTATTAACAGTAGATTCAAATATACTCATTCTTTTTGAATTCCATTCCTGGACCAAATAACTATCCACAATATCTCTGTAATCTGACACCTGCCCATTGATCCTCCTTTTAGATCAAAGTGTTTTTCTGAACAATCAATTCTTAAGAACAATTAATTACTCATTATCCAACAACAAAATACTATATTAATTAAGAGAACGCGCTAACAACCCAACCTTAATGTAAGTAGTATTAACAGTAGATTCAAATATACTCAGTCTTTTTGAATTCCATTTCTGGACCAAATAACTATCCACAGCATCTCTGTGATCTGACTCCTGCCTATTGATCCTCCTTTTAGATCTGAGCGTTTTTCTGAAGAATCAATTAAAAAACAATTAATTACTGATTATCCAACAACCATATACTATATTAATTAAGAGAACGCTGTAACAACCCAACCTTAATGTAAGTAGTATTAACAGTAGATTCAAATATACTCAGTCTTTTTGAATTCCATTTCTGGACCAAATAACTATCCACAGCATCTCTGTGATCTGACTCCTGCCTATTGATCCTCCTTTTAGATCTGAGCGTTTTTCTGAAGAATCAATTAAAAAACAATTAATTACTCTTTATCCAACAATTATATAGTATATTAATTATGAGAACGCTGTAACAACCCAACCTTAATGTAAGTAGTATTAACAGTAGATTCAAATATACTCATTCTTTTTGAATTCCATTCCTGGACCAAATAACTATCCACAATATCTCTGTAATCTGACACCTGCCCATTGATCCTCCTTTTAGATCAAAGTGTTTTTCTGAACAATCAATTCTTAAGAACAATTAATTACTCATTATCCAACAACAAAATACTATATTAATTAAGAGAACGCAGTAACAACCCAACCTTAATGTAAGTAGTATTAACAGTAGATTCAAATATACTCAGTCTTTTTGAATTCCATTTCTGGACCAAATAACTATCCACAGCATCTCTGTGATCTGACTCCTGCCCATTGATCCTCCTTTTAGATCCGAGCGTTTTTCTGAAGAATCAATTAAAAAAAAAATGAATTACTCATTATCCAACAACCATATACTATATTAATTAAGAGAACGCTCTAACAACCCAACCTTAATGTATGTAGTATTAACAGTAGATTCAAATATACTCAGTCTTTTTGAATTCCATTTCTGGACCAAATAACTATCCACAGCATCTCTGTGATCTGACTCCTGCCTATTGATCCTCCTTTTAGATCTGAGCGTTTTTCTGAAGAATCAATTAAAAAACAATTAATTACTGATTATCCAACAACCATATACTATATTAATTAAGAGAACGCAGTAACAACCCAACCTTAATGAAAGTAGTATTAACAGTAGATTCAAATGTACCCATTCTTTTTGAATTCCATTCCTGGACTAAATAACTATCCACAGCATCTCTGTGATCTGACTCCTGCCCATTGATCTTCCTTTTAGATCCGAGTGTTTTTCTGAAGAATCAATTAAAAACAATTAATTACTCATAATCCATCAACAAAATACTAAATTAATTAAGAGAACGTGCTAACAACCTAACCCGAATGTAAGTAGTATTAACAGTAGATTCAAATGTACCCATTCTTTTTGAATTCCATTCCTGGACTAAATAACTATCCAGAGCCTCTCTGTAATCTGACTCCTGCCCATTAGTACTCCTTTTAGATCCGAGCATTTTTCTGAAGAATCAATTAAAAAAACAGTTAATTACTCATTATGCATCAACAAAATTCTAAATTAATTATGAGAACATGCTAACAACCCAACCTTAATGTAAGTAGTATTAACATTACATTCAAATATACTCAGTCTTTTTGAATTCCAATTCTGGACCAAATAACTATCCAAGGCATCTCTGTAATCTGACTTCTGCCCATAAATCCTCCTTTTAGATCCGAGCGTTTTTCTGAAGAAACAATTCAAAAACAATTAATTACTCATTATCCAACAACAAAATACCATATTAATTAAGAGAACGCGCTAACAACCCATCCTTAATGTAAGTAGTATTAACAGTAGATTCAAATATACTCAGTCTTTTTGAGTTCCATTCCTGGACCAAATAACTATCCACAGCATGTCTGTAATCTGACTCCTGCCCATTGGTCCTCCTTTTAGATCCGAGCGTTTTTCTGAAGAATCAATTAAAAACAATTAATTACTCATAATCCAACAACAAAATACTAAATTAATTAAGAGAACGTGCTAACAACCTAACCCGAATGTAAGTAGTATTAACAGTAGATTCAAATGTACCCATTCTTTTTGAATTCCATTCCTGGACCAAATAACTATCCATAACATCTCTGTGATCTGACTCCTGCCTATTGATCCTCCTATTAGATCTGAGCGTTTTTCTGAAGAATCAATTAAAAAACCATTAAATACTCATTATCCAAAAAATATACTATATTAATTAACAGAACGCTCTAACAACCCAACCTTATGTAAGTACTATATACAGTAGATTCATATATACTCAGTCTTTTTGAATTCCATTCCTGGACTAAATAACTATCCAGAGCATCTCTGTAATCTGACTCCTGCCCATTAGTCCTCCTTTTAGATCCGAGCATTTTTCTGAAGAATCAATTAAAAAAACAGTTAATTAATCATTATCCATCAACAAAATACTAAATTAATTAAGAGAACGTGCTAACAACCCAACCTTAATGTAAGTAGTATTAACAGTAGATTCAAATATACTCATTCTTTTTGAATTCCATTCCTGGACCAAATAACTATCCACAATATCTCTGTAATCTGACACCTGCCCATTGATCCTCCTTTTAGATCAAAGTGTTTTTCTGAACAATCAATTCTTAAGAACAATTAATTACTCATTATCCAACAACAAAATACTATATTAATTAAGAGAACGCAGTAACAACCCAACCTTAATGTAAGTAGTATTAACAGTAGATTCAAATATACTCAGTCTTTTTGAATTCCATTTCTGGACCAAATAACTATCCACAGCATCTCTGTGATCTGACTCCTGCCCATTGATCCTCCTTTTAGATCCGAGCGTTTTTCTGAAGAATCAATTAAAAAAAAAATGAATTACTCATTATCCAACAACCATATACTATATTAATTAAGAGAACGCTCTAACAACCCAACCTTAATGTATGTAGTATTAACAGTAGATTCAAATATACTCAGTCTTTTTGAATTCCATTTCTGGACCAAATAACTATCCACAGCATCTCTGTGATCTGACTCCTGCCTATTGATCCTCCTTTTAGATCTGAGCGTTTTTCTGAAGAATCAATTAAAAAACAATTAATTACTGATTATCCAACAACCATATACTATATTAATTAAGAGAACGCAGTAACAACCCAACCTTAATGAAAGTAGTATTAACAGTAGATTCAAATGTACCCATTCTTTTTGAATTCCATTCCTGGACTAAATAACTATCCACAGCATCTCTGTGATCTGACTCCTGCCCATTGATCTTCCTTTTAGATCCGAGTGTTTTTCTGAAGAATCAATTAAAAACAATTAATTACTCATAATCCATCAACAAAATACTAAATTAATTAAGAGAACGTGCTAACAACCTAACCCGAATGTAAGTAGTATTAACAGTAGATTCAAATGTACCCATTCTTTTTGAATTCCATTCCTGGACTAAATAACTATCCAGAGCCTCTCTGTAATCTGACTCCTGCCCATTAGTACTCCTTTTAGATCCGAGCATTTTTCTGAAGAATCAATTAAAAAAACAGTTAATTACTCATTATGCATCAACAAAATTCTAAATTAATTATGAGAACATGCTAACAACCCAACCTTAATGTAAGTAGTATTAACATTACATTCAAATATACTCAGTCTTTTTGAATTCCAATTCTGGACCAAATAACTATCCAAGGCATCTCTGTAATCTGACTTCTGCCCATAAATCCTCCTTTTAGATCCGAGCGTTTTTCTGAAGAAACAATTCAAAAACAATTAATTACTCATTATCCAACAACAAAATACCATATTAATTAAGAGAACGCGCTAACAACCCATCCTTAATGTAAGTAGTATTAACAGTAGATTCAAATATACTCAGTCTTTTTGAGTTCCATTCCTGGACCAAATAACTATCCACAGCATGTCTGTAATCTGACTCCTGCCCATTGGTCCTCCTTTTAGATCCGAGCGTTTTTCTGAAGAATCAATTAAAAACAATTAATTACTCATAATCCATCAACAAAATACTAAATTAATTAAGAGAACGTGCTAACAACCTAACCCGAATGTAAGTAGTATTAACAGTAGATTCAAATGTACCCATTCTTTTTGAATTCCATTCCTGGACCAAATAACTATCCATAACATCTCTGTGATCTGACTCCTGCCTATTGATCCTCCTATTAGATCTGAGCGTTTTTCTGAAGAATCAATTAAAAAACCATTAAATACTCATTATCCAAAAAATATACTATATTAATTAACAGAACGCTCTAACAACCCAACCTTATGTAAGTACTATATACAGTAGATTCATATATACTCAGTCTTTTTGAATTCCATTCCTGGACTAAATAACTATCCAGAGCATCTCTGTAATCTGACTCCTGCCCATTAGTCCTCCTTTTAGATCCGAGCATTTTTCTGAAGAATCAATTAAAAAAACAGTTAATTAATCATTATCCATCAACAAAATACTAAATTAATTAAGAGAACGTGCTAACAACCCAACCTTAATGTAAGTACTATTAACATTACATTCAAATATACTCAGTCTTTTTGAATTCCAATTCTGGACCAAATAACTATCCAAGGCATCTCTGTAATCTGACTTCTGCCCATTGATCCTCCTTTTAGATCCAAGCGTTTTCCTGAAGAATCAATTAAAAAACTATTAATTATTCATTATCTAACAACAAAATACTATATTTATTAAGAGAACCCGCTAACAACCCAACCTAAATGTAAGTTGTATTTACAGTACATTCAAATACACTCAGTCTTTTTGAATTCCAATTCTGGACCAAATAACTATCCACAGCATCTCTTTAATCTTATTCCTGCCCATTGATCCTCCTTTTAGATCCGAGCGTTTTTCTGAAGAAACAATTAAAAAACAATTAATTACTCATTATCCAACAACAAAATACCATATTAATTAAGAGAACGCGCTAACAACCCATCCTTAATGTAAGTAGTATTAACAGTAGATTCAAATATACTCAGTCTTTTTGAATTCCATTCCTGGACCAAATAACTATCCACAGCATCTCTGTAATCTTATTCCTGCCCATTGATCCTCCTTTTATATCTGAGTGTTTTTCTGAAGAGTCAATTAAAATTCAATTAATTACTCATTATCAAACAACAAAATACTATATTAATTAAGAGAACGCAGTAACAACCCAACCTTAAGGTAAGTAGTATTAACAGTAGATTCAAATATACTCATTCTTTTTGAATTCCATTCCTGGACCAAATAACTATCCATAGCATACCTGTGATCTGACTCCTGCCTATTGATCCTCCTTTTAGATCTGAGCTTTTCTCTGACGAATCAATTAAAAAAAAATTAATTACTCCTTATCCAACAACCATATACTATATTAATTAAGAGAACGCAGTAACAACCCAACCTTAATGAAAGTAGTATTAACAGTAGATTCAAATATTTTAAGTCTTTTTGAATTCCATTCCTGGACCAAATAACTATCCACAGCATCTCTGTGATCTGACTCCTGCCCATTGATCCTCCTTATAGATCCGAGCGTTTTCCTTAAGAATCAATTAAAAAACAATTAATTATTCATTATCCAACAACAAAATAGTATATTAATTAAGTAAACCCGCTAACAACCCAACCTTTATGTAAGTAGTATTAACAGTAGATTCAAATATACTCAGTCTTTTTGAATTCCATTCCTGGACCCAATAACTATCCACAGCATCTCTTTAATCTTATTCCTGCCCATTGATACTCCTTTTAGATCCGAGCGTTTTTCTGAAGAAACAATTAAAAAACAATTAATTACTCATTATCTAACAACAAAATACCATATTAATTAAGAGAACCCGCTAAAAACCCAACCTTAATCTAAGTAGTATTAACAGTAGATTCAAATTTACTCAGTCTTTTTGAATTCCATTCCTGGACCAAATAACTATCCACAGCATCTCTGTGATCTGACTCCTGCCCATTGATCCTCCTTTTAGATCCAAGCGTTTTTCTGAAGAATCAATTAAAAAAACAATTAATTACTCATTAACCATCAACAAAATACTAAATTAATTAAGAGAACGTGCTAACTACCCAAACTTAATATTAGTAGTATTAACATTAGATTCAAATATACTCAGTCTTTTTGAATTCCATTTCTGGACCAAATAACTATCCACAGCATCTCTGTGATCTGACTCCTTCCTATTGATCCACCTTTTAGATCTGAGCGTTTTTCTGAAGAATCAATTAAAAAACAATTAATTACTGATTATCCAACAACCATATACTATATTAATTAAGAGAACGCAGTAACAACCCAACCTTAATGTAAGTAGTATTAACAGTAGATTCAAATATACTCAGTCTTTTTGAATTCCATTTCTGGACCAAATAACTATCCACAGCATCTCTGTGATCTGACTCCAGCCTATTGATCCTCCTTTTAGATCTGAGCGTTTTTCTGAAGAATCAATTAAAAAACCATTAATTACTGATTATCCAACAACCATATACTATATTAATTAAGAGAACGCAGTAACAACCAAACCTTAATGTAAGTAGTATTAACAGAAGATTCAAATATACTCAGTCTTTTTGAATTCCATTCCTGGACCAAATAATTATCCACAGCATCTCTGTGATCTGACTCCTGCCCATTGATCTTCCTTTTAGATCCGAGCGTTTTTCTGAAGAATCAATTAAAAACAATTAATTACTCATAATCCATCAACAAAATACTAAATTAATTAAGAGAACGTGCTAACAACCTAACCCGAATGTAAGTAGTATTAACAGTAGATTCAAATGTACCCATTCTTTTTGAATTCCATTCCTGGACCAAATAACTATCCATAACATCTCTGTGATCTGACTCCTGCCTATTGATCCTCCTTTTAGATCTGAGCGTTTTTCTGAAGAATCAATTAAAAAACCATTAATTACTCATTATGCAACAACAATATACTATATTAATTAACAGAACGCTCTAACAACCCAACCTTAATGTAAGTAGTATTTACAGTAGATTCATATATACTCAGTCTTTTTGAATTCCATTCCTGGACTAAATAACTATCCAGAGCATCTCTTTAATCTTATTCCTGCCCATTGATCCTCCTTTTAGATCCGAGCGTTTTTCTGAAGAAACAATTAAAAAACAATTAATTACTCATTATCCAACAACAAAATACCATATTAATTAAGAGAACGCGCTAACAACCCATCCTTAATGTAAGTAGTATTAACAGTAGATTCAAATATACTCAGTCTTTTTGAGTTCCATTCCTGGACCAAATAACTATCCACAGCATGTCTGTAATCTGACTCCTGCCCATTGGTCCTCCTTTTAGATCCGAGCGTTTTTCTGAAGAATCAATTAAAAACAATTAATTACTCATAATCCATCAACAAAATACTAAATTAATTAAGAGAACATGCTAACAACCTAACCCGAATGTAAGTAGTATTAACAGTAGATTCAAATGTACCCATTCTTTTTGAATTCCATTCCTGGACCAAATAACTATCCATAACATCTCTGTGATCTGACTCCTGCCTATTGATCCACCTTTTAGATCTGAGCGTTTTTCTGAAGAATCAATTAAAAAACCATTAATTACTCATTATCCAACAACAATATACTATATTAATTAACAGAACGCTCTAACAACCCAACCTTAATGTAAGTACTATATACAGTAGATTCATATATACTCAGTCTTTTTGAATTCCATTCCTGGACTAAATAACTATCCACAGCATCTCTGTGATCTGACTCCTGCCCATTGATCTTCCTTTTAGATCCAAGCGTTTTCTGAAGAATCAATTAAAAACAATTAATTACTCATAATCCATCAACAAAATACTAAATTAATTAAGAGAACGTGCTAACAACCCAACCTTAATATAAGTAGTATTAAGAGTAGATTCAAATATACTCAGTCTTTTTGAATTCCATTTCTGGACCAAATAACTATCCACAGCATCTCTGTGATCTGACTCCTGCGTATTGATCCTCCTTTTAGATCTGAGCGTTTTTCTGAAGAATCAATTAAAAAACAATTAATTACTCATTATCCAGCAACCATATACTATACTAATTAAGAGAACACAGTAAAAACCCAACCTTAATGTAAGTAGTAATAACAGTAGATTCAAATATACTCAGTCTTTTTGAATTCCATTTCTGGACCAAATAACTATCCACAGCATCTCTGTGATCTGACTCCTGCCTATTGATCCTCCTTTTAGATCTGAGCGTTTTTCTGAAGAATCAATTAAAAAACAATTAATTACTCATTATCCAACAGCAATATACTATATTAATTAAAAGAACGCTCTAACAACCCAACCTTAATGTACGTAGTATTTACAGTAGATTCAAATATACTCAGTCTTTTTGAATTCCATTCCTGGACCAAATAACTATCCATAGCATCTCTGTGAATTGACTCCTGCCCATTGATCTTCCTTTTAGATCCGAGCGATTTTCTGAAGAATCAATTAAAAAACAATTAATTATTCATTATTCAACAACAAAATACTATATTAATTAAGAGAACGTGCTAACAACACAACCTTAATGTAAGTAGTATTTACAGTACATTCAAATATAATCAGTCTTTTTGAATTCCAATTCTGGACCAAATAATTAACCAAGACATCTCTGTAATCTGGCTCCTGCCCATTGATCCTCCTTTTAGATCGGAGCGTTTTTCTGAAGAATCAATTTTTAAAAAATTAATTAATCATTATCCAACAACAAAATACTATATTAATTAAGAGAACGTGCTAACAACCCAACCTTAAAGTAAGTAGTATTAGCAGTAGCTTCAAATATACTCAGTCTTTTTGAATTCTTTCTGGACCAAATAACTGTTTACAGCATCTCTGTGATCTGACTCCTGCCCATTGATCCTCCTTTAAGATCTGAGCGTTTTTCTGAAGAATCAATTATTAAAAACAATTAATTACTCATTATCAAACAACAAAATACTATATTAATTAAGAGAACGTGCTAAAACCCAACCTTAATGTAAGTAGTATTAACAGTAGATTCAAATATACCCAGTCTTTTTGAATTCCATTCCTGGACCAAATAACTATCCACAGCATCTATGTGATCTGACTCCTGCCCATTGATCTTCCTTTTAGATCCGAGCGTTTTTCTGAAGAATCAATTAAAAACAATTAATTACTCATAATCCATCAACAAAATACTAAATTAATTAAGAGAACCTGCTAACAACCCAACCTTAATATAAGTAGTATTAAGAGTAGATTCATATATACTCTGTCTTTTTGAATTCCATTTCTGCACCAAATAATTATCCACAGCATCTCTGTGATCTGACTCCTGCCCATTGATCCTCCTTTTAGATCTGAGCGTTATTCTGAAGAATCAATTAAAAAACAATTAATTACTCTTTATCCAACAATTATATAGTATATTAATTATGAGAACGCTGTAACAACCCAACCTTAATGTAAGTAGTATTAACAGTAGATTCAAATATACTCATTCTTTTTGAATTCCATTCCTGGACCAAATAACTATCCACAATATCTCTGTAATCTGACACCTGCCCATTGATCCTCCTTTTAGATCAAAGTGTTTTTCTGAAGAATCAATTATTAAGAACAATTAATTACTCATTATCCAACAACAAAATACTATATTAATTAAGAGAACGCGCTAACAACCCAACCTTAATGTAAGTAGTATTAACAGTAGATTCAAATATACTCAGTCTTTTTGAATTCCATTTCTGGACCAAATAACTATCCACAGCATCTCTGTGATCTGACTCCTGCCTATTGATCCTCCTTTTAGATCTGAGCGTTTTTCTGAAGAATTAATTAAAAAACAATTAATTACTGATTATCCAACAACCATATACTATATTAATTAAGAGAACGCTCTAACAACCCAACCTTAATGTATGTAGTATTAACAGTAGATTCAAATATACTCAGTCTTTTTGAATTCCATTTCTGGACCAAATAACTATCAACAGCATCTCTGTGATCTGACTCCTGCCCATTGATCCTCCTTTTAGATCCGAGCGTTTTTCTGAAGAATCAATTAAAAAAACAATTAATTACTCATTAACCATCAACAAAATACTAAATTAACTAAGAGAACGTGCTAACTACCCAACCTTAATATAAGTAGTATTAACAGTAGATTCAAATATACTCAGTCTTTTTGAATTCCATTTCTGGACCAAATAACTATCAACAGCATCTCTGTGATCTGACTCCTGCCCATTGATCCTCCTTTTAGATCCGAGCGTTTTTCTGAAGAATCAATTAAAAAAACAATTAATTACTCATTAACCATCAACAAAATACTAAATTAACTAAGAGAACGTGCTAACTACCCAACCTTAATATAAGTAGTATTAACAGTAGATTCAAATATACTCAGTCTTTTTGAATTCCTTTTCTGGACCAAATAACTATCCACAGCATCTCTGTGATCTGACTCCTGCCTATTGATCCTCCTTTTAGATCTGAGCGTTTTTCTGAAGAATCAATTAAAAAACAATTAATTACTGATTATCCAACAACCATATACTATATTAATTAAGAGAACGCAGTAACAACCCAACCTTAATGTAAGTAGTATTAACAGTAGATTCAAATATACTCAGTCTTTTTGAATTCCATTTCTGGACCAAATAACTATCCACAGCATCTCTGTGATCTGACTCCAGCCTATTGATCCTCCTTTTAGATCTGAGCGTTTTTCTGAAGAATCAATTAAAAAACCATTAATTACTGATTATCCAACAACCATATACTATATTAATTAAGAGAACGCAGTAACAACCAAACCTTAATGTAAGTAGTATTAACAGAAGATTCAAATATACTCAGTCTTTTTGAATTCCATTCCTGGACCAAATAATTATCCACAGCATCTCTGTGATCTGACTCCTGCCCATTGATCTTCCTTTTAGATCCGAGCGTTTTTCTGAAGAATCAATTAAAAACAATTAATTACTCATAATCCATCAACAAAATACTAAATTAATTAAGAGAACGTGCTAACAACCTAACCCGAATGTAAGTAGTATTAACAGTAGATTCAAATGTACCCATTCTTTTTGAATTCCATTCCTGGACTAAATAACTATCCAGAGCATCTCTGTAATCTGACTCCTGCCCATTAGTACTCCTTTTAGATCCGAGCATTTTTCTGAAGAATCAATTAAAAAAACAGTTAATTACTCATTATGCATCAACAAAATTCTAAATTAATTATGAGAACGTGCTAACAACCCAACCTTAATGTAAGTAGTATTAACATTACATTCAAATATACTCAGTCTTTTTGAATTCCAATTCTGGACCAAATAACTATCCAAGGCATCTCTGTAATCTGACTTCTGCCCATAAATCCTCCTTTTAGATCCGAGCGTTTTTCTGAAGAAACAATTAAAAAACAATTAATTACTCATTATCCAACAACAAAATACCATATTAATTAAGAGAACGCGCTAACAACCCATCCTTAATGTAAGTAGTATTAACAGTAGATTCAAATATACTCAGTCTTTTTGAGTTCCATTCCTGGACCAAATAACTATCCACAGCATGTCTGTAATCTGACTCCTGGCCATTGGTCCTCCTTTTAGATCCGAGCGTTTTTCTGAAGAATCAATTAAAAACAAATAATTACTCATAATCCATCAACAAAATACTAAATTAATTAAGAGAACGTGCTAACAACCTAACCCGAATGTAAGTAGTATTAACAGTAGATTCAAATGTACCCATTCTTTTTGAATTCCATTCCTGGACCAAATAACTATCCACAGCATCTATGTGATCTGACTCCTGCCCATTGATCTTCCTTTTAGATCCGAGCGTTTTTCTGAAGAATCAATTAAAAACAATTAATTACTCATAATCCATCAACAAAATACTAAATTAATTAAGAGAACCTGCTAACAACCCAACCTTAATATAAGTAGTATTAAGAGTAGATTCATATATACTCTGTCTTTTTGAATTCCATTTCTGCACCAAATAACTATCCACAGCATCTCTGTGATCTGACTCCTGCCCATTGATCCTCCTTTTAGATCTGAGCGTTATTCTGAAGAATCAATTAAAAAACAATTAATTACTCTTTATCCAACAATTATATAGTATATTAATTATGAGAACGCTGTAACAACCCAACCTTAATGTAAGTAGTATTAACAGTAGATTCAAATATACTCATTCTTTTTGAATTCCATTCCTGGACCAAATAACTATCCACAATATCTCTGTAATCTGACACCTGCCCATTGATCCTCCTTTTAGATCAAAGTGTTTTTCTGAAGAATCAATTATTAAGAACAATTAATTACTCATTATCCAACAACAAAATACTATATTAATTAAGAGAACGCGCTAACAACCCAACCTTAATGTAAGTAGTATTAACAGTAGATTCAAATATACTCAGTCTTTTTGAATTCCATTTCTGGACCAAATAACTATCCACAGCATCTCTGTGATCTGACTCCTGCCTATTGATCCTCCTTTTAGATCTGAGCGTTTTTCTGAAGAATCAATTAAAAAACAATTAATTACTGATTATCCAACAACCATATACTATATTAATTAAGAGAACGCAGTAACAACCCAACCTTAATGTAAGTAGTATTAACAGTAGATTCAAATATACTCAGTCTTTTTGAATTCCATTTCTGGACCAAATAACTATCCACAGCATCTCTGTGATCTGACTCCAGCCTATTGATCCTCCTTTTAGATCTGAGCGTTTTTCTGAAGAATCAATTAAAAAACCATTAATTACTGATTATCCAACAACCATATACTATATTAATTAAGAGAACGCAGTAACAACCAAACCTTAATGTAAGTAGTATTAACAGAAGATTCAAATATACTCAGTCTTTTTGAATTCCATTCCTGGACCAAATAATTATCCACAGCATCTCTGTGATCTGACTCCTGCCCATTGATCTTCCTTTTAGATCCGAGCGTTTTTCTGAAGAATCAATTAAAAACAATTAATTACTCATAATCCATCAACAAAATACTAAATTAATTAAGAGAACGTGCTAACAACCTAACACGAATGTAAGTAGTATTAACAGTAGATTCAAATGTACCCATTCTTTTTGAATTCCATTCCTGGACTAAATAACTATCCAGAGCATCTCTGTAATCTGACTCCTGCCCATTAGTACTCCTTTTAGATCCGAGCATTTTTCTGAAGAATCAATTAAAAAAACAGTTAATTACTCATTATGCATCAACAAAATTCTAAATTAATTATGAGAACGTGCTAACAACCCAACCTTAATGTAAGTAGTATTAACATTACATTCAAATATACTCAGTCTTTTTGAATTCCAATTCTGGACCAAATAACTATCCAAGGCATCTCTGTAATCTGACTTCTGCCCATAAATCCTCCTTTTAGATCCGAGCGTTTTTCTGAAGAAACAATTAAAAAAACAATTAATTACTCATTATCCAACAACAAAATACCATATTAATTAAGAGAACGCGCTAACAACCCATCCTTAATGTAAGTAGTATTAACAGTAGATTCAAATATACTCAGTCTTTTTGAGTTCCATTCCTGGACCAAATAACTATCCACAGCATGTCTGTAATCTGACTCCTGCCCATTGGTCCTCCTTTTAGATCCGAGCGTTTTTCTGAAGAATCAATTAAAAACAAATAATTACTCATAATCCATCAACAAAATACTAAATTAATTAAGAGAACGTGCTAACAACCTAACCCGAATGTAAGTAGTATTAACAGTAGATTCAAATGTACCCATTCTTTTTGAATTCCATTCCTGGACCAAATAACTATCCATAACATCTCTGTGATCTGACTCCTGCCTATTGATCCTCCTATTAGATCTGAGCGTTTTTCTGAAGAATCAATTAAAAAACCATTAAATACTCATTATCCAACAAAAATATACTATATTAATTAACAGAACGCTCTAACAACCCAACCTTATGTAAGTACTATATACAGTAGATTCATATATACTCAGTCTTTTTGAATTCCATTCCTGGACTAAATAACTATCCAGAGCATCTCTGTAATCTGACTCCTGCCCATTAGTCCTCCTTTTAGATCCGAGCATTTTTCTGAAGAATCAATTAAAAAAACAGTTAATTAATCATTATCCATCAACAAAATACTAAATTAATTAAGAGAACGTGCTAACAACCCAACCTTAATGTAAGTACTATTAACATTACATTCAAATATACTCAGTCTTTTTGAATTCCAATTCTGGACCAAATAACTATCCAAGGCATCTCTGTAATCTGACTTCTGCCCATTGATCCTCCTTTTAGATCCAAGCGTTTTCCTGAAGAATCAATTAAAAAACTATTAATTATTCATTATCTAACAACAAAATACTATATTTATTAAGAGAACCCGCTAACAACCCATCCTTAATGTAAGTAGTATTAACAGTAGATTCAAATATACTCAGTCTTTTTGAATTCCATTCCTGGACCAAATAACTATCCACAGCATCTCTGTAATCTTATTCCTGCCCATTGATCCTCCTTTTAGATCTGAGTGTTTTTCTGAAGAGTCAATTAAAATTCAATTAATTACTCATTATCAAACAACAAAATACTATATTAATTAAGAGAACGCAGTAACAACCCAACCTTAAGGTAAGTAGTATTAACAGTAGATTCAAATATACTCAGTCTTTTTGAATTCCATGCTTGGACCAAATAACTATCCATAGCATACCTGTGATCTGACTCCTGCCTATTGATCCTCCTTTTAGATCTGAGCTTTTCTCTGACGAATCAATTAAAAAAAATTAATTACTCCTTATCCAACAACCATATACTATATTAATTAAGAGAACGCAGTAACAACCTAACCTTAATGAAAGTAGTATTAACAGTAGATTCAAATATTTTAAGTCTTTTTGAATTCCATTCCTGGACCAAATAACTATCCACAGCATCTCTGTGATCTGACTCCTGCCCATTGATCCTCCTTATAGATCCAAGCGTTTTCCTTAAGAATCAATTAAAAAACAATTAATTATTCATTATCCAACAACAAAATACTATATTAATTAAGTGAACCCGCTAACAACCCAACCTTTATGTAAGTAGTATTAACAGTAGATTCAAATATACTCAGTCTTTTTGAATTCCATTCCTGGACCCAATAACTATCCACAGCATCTCTTTAATCTTATTCCTGCCCATTGATCCTCCTTTTAGATCCGAGCGTTTTTCTGAAGAAACAATTAAAAAACAATTAATTACTCATTATCTAACAACAAAATACCATATTAATTAAGAGAACCCGCTAAAAACCCAACCTTAATCTAAGTAGTATTAACAGTAGATTCAAATTTACTCAGTCTTTTTGAATTCCATTCCTGGACCAAATAACTATCCACAGCATCTCTGTGATCTGACTCCTGCCCATTGATCCTCCTTTTAGATCCAAGCGTTTTTCTGAAGAATCAATTAAAAAAACAATTAATTACTCATTAACCATCAACAAAATACTAAATTAATTAAGAGAACGTGCTAACTACCCAACCTTAATATTAGTAGTATTAACATTAGATTCAAATATACTCAGTCTTTTTGAATTCCATTTCTGGACCAAATAACTATCCACAGCATCTCTGTGATCTGACTCCTGCCTATTGATCCTCCTTTTAGATCTGAGCGTTTTTCTGAAGAATCAATTAAAAAACAATTAATTACTGATTATCCAACAACCATATACTATATTAATTAAGAGAACGCAGTAACAACCAAACCTTAATGTAAGTAGTATTAACAGAAGATTCAAATATACTCAGTCTTTTTGAATTCCATTCCAGGACCAAATAATTATCCACAGCATCTCTGTGATCTGACTCCAGCCTATTGATCCTCCTTTTAGATCTGAGCGTTTTTCTGAAGAATCAATTAAAAAACCATTAATTACTGATTATCCAACAACCATATACTATATTAATTAAGAGAACGCAGTAACAACCAAACCTTAATGTAAGTAGTATTAACAGAAGATTCAAATATACTCAGTCTTTTTGAATTCCATTCCAGGACCAAATAATTATCCACAGCATCTCTGTGATCTGACTCCTGCCCATTGATCTTCCTTTTAGATCCGAGCGTTTTTCTGAAGAATCAATTAAAAACAATTAATTACTCATAATCCATCAACAAAATACTAAATTAATTAAGAGAACGTGCTAACAACCTAACCCGAATGTAAGTAGTATTAACAGTAGATTCAAATGTACCCATTCTTTTTGAATTCCATTCCTGGACCAAATAACTATCCATAACATCTCTGTGATCTGACTCCTGCCTATTGATCCTCCTTTTAGATCTGAGCGTTTTTCTGAAGAATCAATTAAAAAACCATTAATTACTCATTATCCAACAACAATATACTATATTAATTAACAGAACGCTCTAACAACCCAACCTTAATGTAAGTAGTATTTACAGTAGATTCATATATACTCAGTCTTTTTGAATTCCATTCCTGGACTAAATAACTATCCAGAGCATCTCTTTAATCTTATTCCTGCCCATTGATCCTCCTTTTAGATCCGAGCGTTTTTCTGAAGAAACAATTAAAAAACAATTAATTACTCATTATCCAACAACAAAATACCATATTAATTAAGAGAACGCGCTAACAACCCATCCTTAATGTAAGTAGTATTAACAGTAGATTCAAATATACTCAGTCTTTTTGAGTTCCATTCCTGGACCAAATAACTATCCACAGCATGTCTGTAATCTGACTCCTGCCCATTGGTCCTCCTTTTAGATCCGAGCGTTTTTCTGAAGAATCAATTAAAAACAATTAATTACTCATAATCCATCAACAAAATACTAAATTAATTAAGAGAACGTGCTAACAACCTAACCCGAATGTAAGTAGTATTAACAGTAGATTCAAATGTACCCATTCTTTTTGAATTCCATTCCTGGACCAAATAACTATCCATAACATCTCTGTGATCTGACTCCTGCCTATTGATCCTCCTTTTAGATCTGAGCGTTTTTCTGAAGAATCAATTAAAAAACCATTAATTACTCATTATCCAACAACAATATACTATATTAATTAACAGAACGCTCTAACAACCCAACCTTAATGTAAGTACTATATACAGTAGATTCATATATACTCAGTCTTTTTGAATTCCATTCCTGGACTAAATAACTATCCACAGCATCTCTGTGATCTGACTCCTGCCCATTGATCTTCCTTTTAGATCCAAGCGTTTTTCTGAAGAATCAATTAAAAACAATTAATTACTCATAATCCATCAACAAAATACTAAATTAATTAAGAGAACGTGCTAACAACCCAACCTTAATATAAGTAGTATTAAGAGTAGATTCAAATATACTCAGTCTTTTTGAATTCCATTTCTGGACCAAATAACTATCCACAGCATCTCTGTGATCTGACTCCTGCGTATTGATCCTCCTTTTAGATCTGAGCGTTTTTCTGAAGAATCAATTAAAAAACAATTAATTACTCATTATCCAGCAACCATATACTATACTAATTAAGAGAACACAGTAAAAACCCAACCTTAATGTAAGTAGTAATAACAGTAGATTCAAATATACTCAGTCTTTTTGAATTCCATTTCTGGACCAAATAACTATCCACAGCATCTCTGTGATCTGACTCCTGCCTATTGATCCTCCTTTTAGATCTGAGCGTTTTTCTGAAGAATCAATTAAAAAACAATTAATTACTCATTATCCAACAGCAATATACTATATTAATTAAAAGAACGCTCTAACAACCCAACCTTAATGTACGTAGTATTTACAGTAGATTCAAATATACTCAGTCTTTTTGAATTCCATTCCTGGACCAAATAACTATCCACAGCATCTCTGTGAATTGACTCCTGCCCATTGATCTTCCTTTTAGATCCGAGCGATTTTCTGAAGAATCAATTAAAAAACAATTAATTATTCATTATTCAACAACAAAATACTATATTAATTAAGAGAACGTGCTAACAACACAACCTTAATGTAAGTAGTATTTACAGTACATTCAAATATAATCAGTCTTTTTGAATTCCAATTCTGGACCAAATAATTAACCAAGGCATCTCTGTAATCTGGCTCCTGCCCATTAATCCTCCTTTTAGATCGGAGCGTTTTTCTGAAGAATCAATTTTTAAAAAATTAATTAATCATTATCCAACAACAAAATACTATATTAATTAAGAGAACGTGCTAACAACCCAACCTTAAAGTAAGTAGTATTAGCAGTAGCTTCAAATATACTCAGTCTTTTTGAATTCTTTCTGGACCAAATAACTGTCCACAGCATCTCTGTGATCTGACTCCTGCCCATTGATCCTCCTTTAAGATCTGAGCGTTTTTCTGAAGAATCAATTATTAAAAACAATTAATTACTCATTATCAAACAACAAAATACTATATTAATTAAGAGAACGTGCTAACAACCCAACCTTAATGTAAGTAGTATTAACAGTAGATTCAAATATACCCAGTCTTTTTGAATTCCATTCCTGGACCAAATAACTATCCACAGCATCTATGTGATCTGACTCCTGCCCATTGATCTTCCTTTTAGATCCGAGCGTTTTTCTGAAGAATCAATTAAAAACAATTAATTACTCATAATCCATCAACAAAATACTAAATTAATTAAGAGAACGTGCTAACAACCCAACCTTAATATAAGTAGTATTAAGAGTAGATTCATATATACTCTGTCTTTTTGAATTCCATTTCTGCACCTTATAACTATCCACAGCATCTCTGTGATCTGACTCCTGCCCATTGATCCTCCTTTTAGATCTGAGCGTTTTTCTGAAGAATCAATTAAAAAACAATTAATTACTCTTTATCCAACAATTATATAGTATATTAATTATGAGAACGCTGTAACAACCCAACCTTAATGTAAGTAGTATTAACAGTAGATTCAAATATACTCATTCTTTTTGAATTCCATTCCTGGACCAAATAACTATCCACAATATCTCTGTAATCTGACACCTGCCCATTGATCGTCCTTTTAGATCAAAGTGTTTTTCTGAAGAATCAATTATTAAGAACAATTAATTACTCATTATCCAACAACAAAATACTATATTAATTAAGAGAACGCGCTAACAACCCAACCTTAATGTAAGTAGTATTAACAGTAGATTCAAATATACTCAGTCTTTTTGAATTCCATTTCTGGACCAAATAACTATCCACAGCATCTCTGTGATCTGACTCCTGCCTATTGATCCTCCTTTTAGATCTGAGCGTTTTTCTGAAGAATCAATTAAAAAACAATTAATTACTGATTATCCAACAACCATATACTATATTAATTAAGAGAACGCAGTAACAACCCAACCTTAATGTAAGTAGTATTAACAGTAGATTCAAATATACTCAGTCTTTTTGAATTCCATTTCTGGACCAAATAACTATCCACAGCATCTCTGTGATCTGACTCCTGCCCATTGATCCTCCTTTTAGATCCGAGCGTTTTTCTGAAGAATCAATTAAAAAAAAAATGAATTACTCATTATCCAACAACCATATACTATATTAATTAAGAGAACGCAGTAACAACCCAACCTTAATGTAAGTAGTATTAGCAGTAGATTCAAATATACTCAGTCTTTTTGAATTCCATTTCTGGACCAAATAACTATCAACAGCATCTCTGTGATCTGACTCCTGCCCATTGATCCTCCTTTTAGATCCGAGCGTTTTTCTGAAGAATCAATTAAAAAAACAATTAATTACTCATTAACCATCAACAAAATACTAAATTAACTAAGAGAACGTGCTAACTACCCAACCTTAATATAAGTAGTATTAACAGTAGATTCAAATATACTCAGTCTTTTTGAATTCCATTTCTGGACCAAATAACTATCCACAGCATCTCTGTGATCTGACTCCTGCCTATTGATCCTCCTTTTAGATCTGAGCGTTTTTCTGAAGAATCAATTAAAAAACAATTAATTACTGATTATCCAACAACCATATACTATATTAATTAAGAGAACGCAGTAACAACCCAACCTTAATGTAAGTAGTATTAACAGTAGATTCAAATATACTCAGTCTTTTTGAATTCCATTTCTGGACCAAATAACTATCCACAGCATCTCTGTGATCTGACTCCAGCCTATTGATCCTCCTTTTAGATCTGAGCGTTTTTCTGAAGAATCAATTAAAAAACCATTAATTACTGATTATCCAACAACCATATACTATATTAATTAAGAGAACGCAGTAACAACCAAACCTTAATGTAAGTAGTATTAACAGAAGATTCAAATATACTCAGTCTTTTTGAATTCCATTCCTGGACCAAATAATTATCCACAGCATCTCTGTGATCTGACTCCTGCCCATTGATCTTCCTTTTAGATCCGAGCGTTTTTCTGAAGAATCAATTAAAAACAATTAATTACTCATAATCCATCAACAAAATACTAAATTAATTAAGAGAACGTGCTAACAACCTAACCCGAATGTAAGTAGTATTAACAGTAGATTCAAATGTACCCATTCTTTTTGAATTCCATTCCTGGACTAAATAACTATCCAGAGCATCTCTGTAATCTGACTCCTGCCCATTAGTACTCCTTTTAGATCCGAGCATTTTTCTGAAGAATCAATTAAAAAAACAGTTAATTACTCATTATGCATCAACAAAATTCTAAATTAATTATGAGAACGTGCTAACAACCCAACCTTAATGTAAGTAGTATTAACATTACATTCAAATATACTCAGTCTTTTTGAATTCCAATTCTGGACCAAATAACTATCCAAGGCATCTCTGTAATCTGACTTCTGCCCATAAATCCTCCTTTTAGATCCGAGCGTTTTTCTGAAGAAACAATTAAAAAACAATTAATTACTCATTATCCAACAACAAAATACCATATTAATTAAGAGAACGCGCTAACAACCCATCCTTAATGTAAGTAGTATTAACAGTAGATTCAAATATACTCAGTCTTTTTGAGTTCCATTCCTGGACCAAATAACTATCCACAGCATGTCTGTAATCTGACTCCTGCCCATTGGTCCTCCTTTTAGATCCGAGCGTTTTTCTGAAGAATCAATTAAAAACAAATAATTACTCATAATCCATCAACAAAATACTAAATTAATTAAGAGAACGTGCTAACAACCTAACCCGAATGTAAGTAGTATTAACAGTAGATTCAAATGTACCCATTCTTTTTGAATTCCATTCCTGGACCAAATAACTATCCATAACATCTCTGTGATCTGACTCCTGCCTATTGATCCTCCTATTAGATCTGAGCGTTTTTCTGAAGAATCAATTAAAAAACCATTAAATACTCATTATCCAACAAAAATATACTATATTAATTAAGAGAACGTGCTAACAACCCAACCTTAATGTAAGTACTATTAACATTACATTCAAATATACTCAGTCTTTTTGAATTCCAATTCTGGACCAAATAACTATCCAAGGCATCTCTGTAATCTGACTTCTGCCCATTGATCCTCCTTTTAGATCCAAGCGTTTTCCTGAAGAATCAATTAAAAAACTATTAATTATTCATTATCTAACAACAAAATACTATATTTATTAAGAGAACCCGCTAACAACCCAACCTAAATGTAAGTTGTATTTACAGTACATTCAAATACACTCAGTCTTTTTGAATTCCAATTCTGGACCAAATAACTATCCACAGCATCTCTTTAATCTTATTCCTGCCCATTGATCCTCCTTTTAGATCCGAGCGTTTTTCTGAAGAAACAATTAAAAAACAATTAATTACTCATTATCCAACAACAAAATACCATATTAATTAAGAGAACGCGCTAACAACCCATCCTTAATGTAAGTAGTATTAACAGTAGATTCAAATATACTCAGTCTTTTTGAATTCCATTCCTGGACCAAATAACTATCCACAGCATCTCTGTAATCTTATTCCTGCCCATTGATCCTCCTTTTAGATCCGAGCGTTTTTCTGAAGAAACAATTAAAAAACAATTAATTACTCATTATCTAACAACAAAATACCATATTAATTAAGAGAACCCGCTAAAAACCCAACCTTAATCTAAGTAGTATTAACAGTAGATTCAAATTTACTCAGTCTTTTTGAATTCCATTCCTGGACCAAATAACTATCCACAGCATCTCTGTGATCTGCCTCCTGCCCATTGATCCTCCTTTTAGATCCAAGCGTTTTTCTGAAGAATCAATTAAAAAAACAATTAATTACTGATTATCCAACAACCATATACTATATTAATTAAGAGAACGCAGTAACAACCCAACCTTAATGTAAGTAGTATTAACAGTAGATTCAAATATACTCAGTCTTTTTGAATTCCATTTCTGGACCAAATAACTATCCACAGCATCTCTGTGATCTGACTCCAGCCTATTGATCCTCCTTTTAGATCTGAGCGTTTTTCTGAAGAATCAATTAAAAAACCATTAATTACTGATTATCCAACAACCATATACTATATTAATTAAGAGAACGCAGTAACAACCAAACCTTAATGTAAGTAGTATTAACAGAAGATTCAAATATACTCAGTCTTTTTGAATTCCATTCCTGGACCAAATAATTATCCACAGCATCTCTGTGATCTGACTCCTTCCCATTGATCTTCCTTTTAGATCCGAGCGTTTTTCTGAAGAATCAATTAAAAACAATTAATTACTCATAATCCATCAACAAAATACTAAATTAATTAAGAGAACGTGCTAACAACCTAACCCGAATGTAAGTAGTATTAACAGTAGATTCAAATGTACCCATTCTTTTTGAATTCCATTCCTGGACCAAATAACTATCCATAACATCTCTGTGATCTGACTCCTGCCTATTGATCCTCCTTTTAGATCTGAGCGTTTTTCTGAAGAATCAATTAAAAAACCATTAATTACTCATTATCCAACAACAATATACTATATTAATTAACAGAACGCTCTAACAACCCAACCTTAATGTAAGTAGTATTTACAGTAGATTCATATATACTCAGTCTTTTTGAATTCCATTCCTGGACTAAATAACTATCCAGAGCATCTCTTTAATCTTATTCCTGCCCATTGATCCTCCTTTTAGATCCGAGCGTTTTTCTGAAGAAACAATTAAAAAACAATTAATTACTCATTATCCAACAACAAAATACCATATTAATTAAGAGAACGCGCTAACAACCCATCCTTAATGTAAGTAGTATTAACAGTAGATTCAAATATACTCAGTCTTTTTGAGTTCCATTCCTGGACCAAATAACTATCCACAGCATGTCTGTAATCTGACTCCTGCCCATTGGTCCTCCTTTTAGATCCGAGCGTTTTTCTGAAGAATCAATTAAAAACAATTAATTACTCATAATCCATCAACAAAATACTAAATTAATTAAGAGAACGTGCTAACAACCTAACCCAAATGTAAGTAATATTAACAGTAGATTCAAATGTACCCATTCTTTTTGAATTCCATTCCTGGACCAAATAACTATCCATAACATCTCTGTGATCTGACTCCTGCCTATTGATCCTCCTTTTAGATCTGAGCGTTTTTCTGAAGAATCAATTAAAAAACCATTAATTACTCATTATCAAACAACAATATACTATATTTATTAACAGAACGCTCTAACAACCCAACCTTAATGTAAGTTATATATACAGTAGATTCATATATACTCAGTCTTTTTGAATTCCATTCCTGGACTAAATAACTATCCAAGGCATCTCTGTAATCTGACTTCTGCCCATTGATCCTCCTTTTAGATCCAAGCGTTTTCCTGAAGAATCAATTAAAAAACAATTAATTATTCATTATCCAACAACAATATACTATATTTATTAAGAGAACCCGCTAACAACCCATCCTTAATGTAAGTAGTATTAACAGTAGATTCAAATATACTCAGTCTTTTTGAGTTCCATTCCTGGACCAAATAACTATCCACAGCATGTCTGTAATCTGACTCCTGCCCATTGGTCCTCCTTTTAGATCTGAGCGTTTTTCTTTAGAATCAATTAAAAAACAATAAATTACTCATTATCCAACAACAAAATACTATATTAATTAAGAGAACGCAGTAACAACCCAACCTTAAGGTAAGTAGTATTAACAGTTGATTCAAATATACTCAGTCTTTTTGAATTCCATTCCTGGACCCAATAACTATCCACAGCTTACCTGTGATCTGACTCCTGCCTATTGATCCTCCTTTTAGATCTGAGCGTTTCTCTGACGAATCAATTAAAAAAAATTAATTACTCCTTATCCAACAACCATATACTACATTAATTAAGAGAACGCAGTAACAACCCAACCTTAATGAAAGTAGTATTAACAGTAGATTCAAATATACTAAGTCTTTTTGAATTCCATTCCTGGACCAAATAATTATCCACAGCATCTCTGTGATCTGACTCCTGCCCATTGAACCTCCTTTTAGATCCGAGCGTTTTCCTTAAGAATCAATTAAAAAACAATTAATTACTCATTATCCAACAACAAAATACTATATTAATTAAGTGAACCCGCTAACAACCCAACCTTTATGTAAGTAGTATTAACAGTAGATTCAAATATACTCAGTCTTTTTGAATTCCATTCCTGGACCCAATAACTATCCACAGCATCTCTTTAATCTTATTCCTGCCCATTGATCCTCCTTTTAGATCCGAGCGTTTTTCTGAAGAAACAATTAAAAAACAATTAATTACTCATTATCTAACAACAAAATACCATATTAATTAAGAGAACCCGCTAAAAACCCAACCTTAATGTAAGTAGTATTAACAGTAGATTCAAATTTACTCAGTCTTTTTGAATTCCATTCCTGGACCAAATAACTATCCACAGCATGTCTGTAATCTGACTCCTGCCTATTGATCCTCCTTTTAGATCTGAGCGTTTTTCAGAAGAATCAATTTAAAAACAATTAATTACTCATTATCCAACAACCATATACAATATTAATTAAGAGAAAGCAGTAACAACCCAACCTTAATGTAAGTAGTATTAACAGTAGATTCAAATATACTCAGTCTTTTTTAATTCCATTTCTGGACCAAATTACTATCCAAAGCATCTCTGTGATCTGACTCCTGCCTATTGATCCTCCTTTTAGATCTGAGCGTTTTTCAGAAGAATCAATTTAAAAACAATTAATTACTCATTAACCAACAACCATATACAATATTAATTAAGAGAAAGCAGTAACAACCCAACCTTAATGTAAGTAGTATTAACAGTAGATTCAAATAAACTCAGTCTTTTTGAATTCCATTTCTGGACCAAATAACTATCCACAGCATCTCTGTGATCTGACTCCTGACTATTGATCCTCCTTTTAGATCTGAGCGTTTTTCTGAAGAATCAATTAAAAAAACAATTAATTACTCATTATCCATCAACAAAATACTAAATTAATTAAGAGAACGTGCTAACAACCCAACTTTAATGTAAGTAGTATTTACAGTGCATTCAAATATACTCAGTCTTTTTGAATTCCAATTCTGGACCAAATATCTATCCACAGCAACTCTGTGATCTGACTTCTGCCCATTGATCCTCCTTTTAGATCCGAGCGTTCTCCTGAGGAATCAATTAAATAACAATTAATTATTCATTATCCAACAACAAAATACTATATTTATTAAGAGAACGCGCTAACAACCCAACCTTTATGTAAGTAGTTTTAACAGTAGATTCAAATATACTCAGTCTTTTTGTATTCCATTCTTGGACCAAATAACTATCCACAGCATCTCTGTGATCTGACTTCTGCCCATTGATCCTCCTTTTAGATCCGAGCGTTTTCCTTAAGAATCAATTAAAAAACAATTAATTATTCATTATCCAAAAACAAAATACGATATTAATTAAGAGAACGCGCTAACAACCCAACCTTAATGTAAGTAGTATTTACAGTGCATTCAAATATACTCAGTCTTTTTGAATTCCAATTCTGGACCTAATAACTATCCAAGGCATCTCTGTAATCTGACTCCTGCCCATTGATCCTCCTTTTAGATCCGAGAGTTTTTCTGAAGAATCAATTAAAAAACAATTAATTACTCATTATCCATCAACAAAATACTAAATTAATTAAGAGAACGTGCTAACAACCCAACATTAATGTAAGTAGTATTAACAGTAGATTCAAATATACTCAATCTTTTTGAATGCCATACCTGGACCAAATAACTATCCACAGTATCTCTGTGATCTGACTACTGCCTATTGATCCTCCTTTTAGATCGGAGCGTTTTCTGAAGAATCAAATAAAAAAAAAATGAATTACTCATTATCCAACCACCATATACTATATTAATTAAGAGAACGCTCTAACAACCCAACGTTAATGTAAGTAGTATTAACAGTAGATTCAAGTAAACTCAGTCTTTTTGAATTCCATTCCTGGACCAAATAACTACCACAGCATCTCTGTGATCTGACTCCTGCCCATTGATCCTCCTTTTAGATCCGAGCGTTTTTCTGAAGAATCAATTAAAAAAACAATTAAATACTCATTAACCATCAAAAAATACTAAATTAATTAAGAGAACGTGCTAACTACCCAACCTTAATATAAGTAGTATTAACAGTAGATTCAAATATACTCAGTCTTTTTGAATTCCATTTCTGGACCAATGAAATCCATAGCATCTCTGTGATCTGACTCCTGACTATTGATCCTCCTTTTAGATCTGAGCGTTTTTCTGAAGAATCAATTAAAAAACAATTAATTACTCATTATCCAACAACAATATACTATATTAATTAAAAGAACGCTCTAACAACCCAACCTTAATGTAAGTAGTATTAAGAGTAGATTCAAATATACTCAGTCTTTTTGAATTCCATTCCTGGACCAAAAAACTATCCACAGCATCTCTGTGATCTGACTCCTGCCCATTGATCTTCCTTTTAGATCCGAGCGTTTTTTTTAAGAATCAATTAAAAACAATTAATTACTCATAATCCATCAACAAAATACTAAATTAATTAAGAGAACGTGCTAACAACCTAACCTTAATGTAAGTAGTATTAACTGTAGATTCAAATATACCCAGTCATTTTTAATTCCATTCCTGGAACAAATAACTATCCACAGCATCTCTGTGATCTGACTCCTGCCCATTGATCTTCCTTTTAGATCCAAGCGTTTTTCTTAAGAATCAATTAAAAACAATTAATTACTCATAATACATCAACAAAATACTAAATTAATTAAGAGAACGTGCTAACAACCCAACCTTAATATTAGTAGTATTAAGAGTAGATTCAAATATACTCAGTCTTTTTGAATTCCATTTCTGGACCACATAACTATCCACAGCATCTCTGTGATCTGACTCCTGCGTATTGATCCTCCTTTTAGATCTGAGCGTTTTTCTGAAGAATCAATTAAAAAACAATTAATTACTCATTATCCAGCAACCATATACTATATTAATTAAGAGAACGCAGTAAAAACCCAACCTTAATGTAAGTAGTATTAACAGTAGATTCAAATATACTCAGTCTTTTTGAATTCCATTTCTGGACCAAATAACTATCCACAGCATCTCTGTGATCTGACTCCTGCTTATTGATCCTCCTTTTAGATCTGAGCGTTTTTCTGAAGAATCAATTAAAAAACAATTAATTACTCATTATCCAACAACAAAATACTATATTAATTAAGAGAACGTGCTAACAACCCAACCTTAAAGTAAGTAGTATTAGCAGTAGCTTCAAATATACTCAGTCTTTTTGAATTCTTTCTGGACCAAATAACTGTCCACAGCATCTCTGTGATCTGACTCCTGCCCATTGATCCTCCTTTAAGATCTGAGCGTTTTTCTGAAGAATCAATTATTAAAAACAATTAATTACTCGTTATCAAACAACAAAATACTATATTAATTAAGAGTACGCGCTAACAACCCAACCTTAATGTGAGTAGTATTAACAGTAGATTCAAATATACTCAGTCTTTTTGAATTTTATTCCTGGACCAAATAACTATCCACAGCATCTCTTTAATCTTATTCCTGCCCATTGATCCTCCTTTTAGATCCGAGCGTTTTCCTGAAGAATCAATTAAAAAACAATTAAATACTCATAACCCATCAACAAAATACTAAATTAATTAAGAGAACTTGCTAACAACCCAACCTTAATATAAGTAGTATTAAGAGTAGATTCATATATACTCTGTCTTTTTGAATTCCATTTCTGGACCAAATAACTATCCACAGCATCTCTTTGATCTGACTCCTGCCCATTGATCCTCCTTTTAGATCTGAGCGTTTTTCTGAAGAATCAATTAAAAAACAATTAATTACTGATTATCCAACAACCATATACTATATTAATTAAGAGAACGCAGTAACAACCCAACCTTAATGTAAGTAGTATTAACAGTAGATTCAAATATACTCAGTCTTTTTGAATTCCATTTCTGGACCAAATAACTATCCACAGCATCTCTGTGATCTGACTCCTGCCCATTGATCCTCCTTTTAGATCCGAGTGTTTTTCTGAAGAATAATTTAAAAAAAAAATGAATTACTCATTATCCAACAACCATATACTATATTAATTAAGAGAACGCTCTAACAACCCAACCTTAATGTATGTAGTATTAACAGTAGATTCAAATATACTCAGTCTTTTTGAATTCCATTTCTGGACCAAATAACTATCCACAGCATCTCTGTGATCTGACTCCTGCCCATTGATCCTCCATTAAGATCCGAGCGTTTTTCTGAAGAATCAATTAAAAAAACAATTAATTACTCATTAACCATCAACAAAATACTAAATTAATTAAGAGAACGTGCTAACTACCCAACCTAAATATAAGTAGTATTAACAGTAGATTCAAATATACTCATTCTTTTTGAATTCCATTTCTGGACCAAATAACTATCCACAGCATCTCTGTGATCTGACTCCTGCCTATTGATCCTCCTTTTAGATCTGAGCGTTTTTCTGAAGAATCAATTAAAAAACAATTAATTACTGATTATCCAACAACCATATACTATATTAATTAAGAGAACGCAGTAACAACCCAACCTTAATGTAAGTAGTATTAACAGTAGATTCAAATATACTCAGTCTTTTTGAATTCCATTTCTGGACCAAATAACTATCCACAGCATCTCTGTGATCTGACTCCAGCCTATTGATCCTCCTTTTAGATCTGAGCGTTTTTCTGAAGAATCAATTAAAAAACCATTAATTACTGATTATCCAACAACCATATACTATATTAATTAAGAGAACGCAGTAACAACCAAACCTTAATGTAAGTAGTATTAACAGAAGATTCAATTATACTCAGTCTTTTTGAATTCCATTCCTGGACCAAATAACTATCCACAGCATCTCTGTAATCTGACTCCTGCCCATTGATCCTCCTTTTAGATCCGAGCATTTTTCTGAAGAATCAATTAAAAAAACAGTTAATTACTCATTACCCATCAACAAAATTCTAAATTAATTAAGAGAACGTGCTAACAACCCAACCTTAATGTAAGTAGTATTAACATTACATTCAAATATACTCAGTCTTTTTGAATTCCAATTCTGGACCAAATAACTATCCAAGGCATCTCTGTAATCTGACTTCTGCCCATTGATCCTCCTTTTAGATCCAAGCATTTTCCTGAAGAATCAATTAAAAAACAATTAATTATTCATTATCTAACAACAAAATACTATATTTATTAAGAGAACCCGCTAACAACCCAACCTAAATGTAAGTTGTATTTACAGTACATTCAAATACACTCAGTCTTTTTGAATTCCAATTCTGGACCAAATAACTATCCACAGCATCTCTTTAATCTTATTCCTGCCCATTGATCCCCCTTTTATATCCGAGCGTTTTTCTGAAGAAACAATTAAAAAACAATTAATTACTCATTATCCAACAACAAAATACCATATTAATTAAGAGAACGCGCTAACAACCCATCCTTAATGTAAGTAGTATTTACAGTAGATTCATATATACTCAGTCTTTTTGAATTCCATTCCTGGACTAAATAACTATCCAGAGCATCTCTTTAATCTTATTCCTGCCCATTGATCCTCCTTTTAGATCCGAGCGTTTTTCTGAAGAAACAATTAAAAAACAATTAATTACTCATTATCCAACAACAAAATACCATATTTATTAAGAGAACGCGCTAACAACCCATCCTTAATGTAAGTAGTATTAACAGTAGATTCAAATATACTCAGTCTTTTTGAGTTCCATTCCTGGACCAAATAACTATCCACAGCATGTCTGTAATCTGACTCCTGCCCATTGGTACTCCTTTTAGATCCGAGCGTTTTTCTGAAGAATCAATTAAAAACAATTAATTACTCATAATCCATCAACAAAATACTAAATTAATTAAGAGAACGTGCTAACAACCTAACCCGATGTAAGTAGTATTAACAGTAGATTCAAATGTACCCATTCTTTTTGAATTCCATTCCTGGACTAAATAACTATCCAAGGCATCTCTGTAATCTGACTTCTGCCCATTGATCCTCCTTTTAGATCCAAGCGTTTTCCTGAAGAATCAATTAAAAAACAATTAATTATTCATTATCCAACAACAAAATACTATATTTATTAAGAGAACCCGCTAACAACCCAACCTAAATGTAAGTTGTATTTACAGTACATTCAAATACACTCAGTCTTTTTAAATTCCAATTCTGGACCAAATAACTATCCACAGCATCTCTTTAATCTTATTCCTGCCCATTGATCCTCCTTTTAGATCCGAGCGTTTTTCTGAAGAAACAATTAAAAAACAATTAATTACTCATTATCCAACAACAAAATACCATATTAATTAAGAGAACACGCTAACAACCCATCCTTAATGTAAGTAGTATTAACAGTAGATTCATATATACTCAGGCTTTTTGAGTTCCATTCCTGGACCAAATAACTATCCACAGCATGTCTGTAATCTGACTCCTGCCCATTGGTCCTCCTTTTAGATCTGAGCGTTTTTCTTTAGAAACAATTAAAAAACAATAAATTACTCATTATCCAACAACAAAATACTATATTAATTAAGAGAACGCAGTAACAACCCAACCTTAAGGTAAGTAGTATTAACAGTTGATTCAAATATACTCAGTCTTTTTGAATTCCATGCTTGGACCAAATAACTATCCACAGCATACCTGTGATCTGACTCCTGCCTATTGATCCTCCTTTTAGATCTGAGCGTTTCTCTGACGAATCAATTAAAAAAAATTAATTACTCCTTATCCAACAACCATATACTATATTAATTAAGAGAACGCAGTAACAACCCAACCTTAATGAAAGTAGTATTAACAGTAGATTCAAATATACTAAGTCTTTTTGAATTCCATTCCTGGACCAAATAACTATCCACAGCATCTCTGTAATCTGACTTCTGCCCATTGATCCTCCTTTTAGATCCGAGGTTTTTTCTGAAGAATCAATTAAAAAACAATTAATTATTCATTATCTATCAACAAAATACTATATTTATTAAGAGAACGCGCTAACAACCCAACATTAATGTAAGTAGTATGAACAGTAGATTCAAATATACTAAGTCTTTTTGAATTCCATTCCTGGACCCAATAACTATCCACAACATCTCTTTAATCTTATTCCTGCCCATTGATCCTCCTTTTAGATCCGAGCGTTTTTCTGAAGAAACAATTAAAAAACAATTAATTACTCATTATCTAACAACAAAATACCATATTAATTAAGAGAACCCGCTAAAAACCCAACCTTAATGTAAGTAGTATTAACAGTAGATTCAAATTTACTCAGTCTTTTTGAATTCCATTCCTGGACCAAATAACTATCCACAGCATGTCTGTAATCTGACTCCTGCCTATTGATCCTCCTTTTAGATCTGAGCGTTTTTCAGAAGAATCAATTTAAAAACAATTAATTACTCATTATCTAACAACCATATACAATATTAATTAAGAGAAAGCAGTAACAACCCAACCTTAATGTAAGTAGTATTAACAGTAGATTCAAATATACTCAGTCTTTTTTAATTCCATTTCTGGACCAAATATCTATCCACAGCAACTCTGTGATCTGACTTCTGCCCATTGATCCTCCTTTTAGATCCGAGCGTTCTCCTGAAGAATCAATTAAATAACAATTAATTATTCATTATCCAACAACAAAATACTATATTTATTAAGAGAACGCGCTAACAACCCAACCTTTATGTAAGTAGTTTTAACAGTAGATTCAAATATACTCAGTCTTTTTGAATTCCATTCTTGGACCAAATAACTATCCACAGCATCTCTGTGATCTGACTTCTGCCCATTGATCCTCCTTTTAGATCCGAGCGTTTTCCTGAAGAATCAATTAAAAAACAATTAATTATTCATTATCCAAAAACAAAATACGATCTTAATTAAGAGAACGCGCTAACAACCCAACCTTAATGTAAGTAGTATTTACAGTGCATTCAAATATACTCAGTCTTTTTGAATTCCAATTCTGGACCTAAGAACTATCCAAGGCATCTCTGTAATCTGACTCCTGCCCATTGATCCTCCTTTTAGATCCGAGAGTTTTTCTGAAGAATCAATTAAAAAACAATTAATTACTCATTATCCATCAACAAAATACTAAATTAATTAAGAGAACGTGCTAACAACCCAAGATTAATGTAAGTAGTATTAACAGTAGATTCAAATATACTCAATCTTTTTGAATGCCATACCTGGACCAAATAACTATCCACAGTATCTCTGTGATCTGACTACTGCCTATTGATCCTCCTTTTAGATCGGAGCGTTTTCTGAAGAATCAATTAAAAAAAAAATGAATTACTCATTATCCAACAACCATATACTATATTAATTAAGAGAACGCTCTAACAACCCAACGTTAATGTAAGTAGTATTAACAGTAGATTCAAGTAAACTCAGTCTTTTTGAATTCCATTCCTGGACCAAATAACTACCACAGCATCTCTGTGATCTGACTCCTGCCCATTGATCCTCCTTTTAGATCCGAGCGTTTTTCTGAAGAATCAATTAAAAAAACAATTAAATACTCATTAACCATCAACAAAATACTAAATTAATTAAGAGAACGTGCTAACTACCCAACCTTAATATAAGTAGTATTAACAGTAGATTCAAATATACTCAGTCTTTTTGAATTCCATTTCTGGACCAATGAACTATCCATAGCATCTCTGTGATCTGACTCCTGACTATTGATCCTCCTTTTAGATCTGAGCGTTTTTCTGAAGAATCAATTAAAAAACCATTAATTACTCATTATCCAACAACAATATACTATATTAATTAAAAGAATGCTCTAACAACCCAACCTTAATGTAAGTAGTATTAAGAGTAGATTCAAATATACTCAGTCTTTTTGAATTCCATTCCTGGACCAAAAAACTATCCACAGCATCTCTGTGATCTGACTCCTGCCCATTGATCTTCCTTTTAGATCCGAGCGTTTTTTTTAAGAATCAATTAAAAACAATTAATTACTCATAATCCATCAACAAAATACTAAATTAATTAAGAGAACGTGCTAACAACCTAACCTTAATGTAAGTAGTATTAACAGTAGATTCAAATATACCCAGTCATTTTTAATTCCATTCCTGGACCAAATAACAATCCACAGCATCTCTGTGATCTGACTCCTGCCCATTGATCTTCCTTTTAGATCCAAGCGTTTTTCTGAAGAATCAATTAAAAACAATTAATTAGTCATAATACATCAACAAAATACTAAATTAATTAAGAGAACGTGCTAACAACCCAACCTTAATATAAGTAGTATTAAGAGTAGATTCAAATATACTCAGTCTTTTTGAATTCCATTTCTGGACCACATAACTATCCACAGCATCTCTGTGATCTGACTCCTGCGTATTGATCCTCCTTTTAGATCTGAGCGTTTTTCTGAAGAATCAATTAAAAAACAATTAATTACTCATTATCCAGCAACCATATACTATATTAATTAAGAGACACAGTAAAAACCCAACCTTAATGTAAGTAGTATTAACAGTAGATTCAAATATACTCAGTCTTTTTGAATTCCATTTCTGGACCAAATAACTATCCACAGCATCTCTGTGATCTGACTCCTGCTTATTGATCCTCCTTTTAGATCTGAGCGTTTTTCTGAAGAATCAATTAAAAAACAATTAATTACTCATTATCCAACAACAAAATACTATATTAATTAAGAGAACGTGCTAACAACCCAACCTTAAAGTAAGTAGTATTAGCAGTAGCTTCAAATATACTCAGTCTTTTTGAATTCTTTCTGGACCAAATAACTGTCCACAGCATCTCTGTGATCTGACTCCTGCCCATTGATCCTCCTTTAAGATCTGAGCGTTTTTCTGAAGAATCAATTATTAAAAACAATTAATTACTCATTATCAAACAACAAAATACTATATTAATTAAGAGTACGCGCTAACAACCCAACCTTAATGTGAGTAGTATTAACAGTAGATTCAAATATACTCAGTCTTTTTGAATTCCATTCCTGGACCAAATAACTATCCACAGCATCTCTTTAATCTTATTCCTGCCCATTGATCCTCCTTTTAGATCCGAGCGTTTTCCTGAAGAATCAATTAAAAAACAATTAATTACTCATAACCCATCAACAAAATACTAAATTAATTAAGAGAACTTGCTAACAACCCAACCTTAATATAAGTAGTATTAAGAGTAGATTCATATATACTCTGTCTTTTTGAATTCCATTTCTGGACCAAATAACTATCCACAGCATCTCTGTGATCTGACTCCTGCCCATTGATCCTCCTTTTAGATCTGAGCGTTTTTCTGAAGAATCAATTAAAAAACAATTAATTACTCTTTATCCAACAATTATATAGTATATTAATTATGAGAACGCTGTAACAACCCAACCTTAATGTAAGTAGTATTAACAGTAGATTCAAATATACTCATTCTTTTTGAATTCCATTCCTGGACCAAATAACTATCCACAATATCTCTGTAATCTGACACCTGCCCATTGATCCTCCTTTTAGATCAGAGTGTTTTTCTGAAGAATCAATTATTAAGAACAATTAATTACTCATAATCCATCAACAAAATACTAAATTAATTAAGAGAATGTGCTAACAACCTAACCTTAATGTAAGTAGTATTAACAGTAGATTCAAATATACCCAGTCATTTTTAATTCCATTCCTGGACCAAATAACAATCCACAGCATCTCTGTGATCTGACTCCTGCCCATTGATCTTCCTTTTAGATCCAAGCGTTTTTCTGAAGAATCAATTAAAAACAATTAATTACTCATAATCCATCAACAAAATACTAAATTAATTAAGAGAACGTGCTAACAACCCAACCTTAATATAAGTAGTATTAAGAGTAGATTCAAATATACTCAGTCTTTTTGAATTCCATTTCTGGACCACATAACTATCCACAGCATCTCTGTGATCTGACTCCTGCGTATTGATCCTCCTTTTAGATCTGAGCGTTTTTCTGAAGAATCAATTAAAAAACAATTAATTACTCATTATCCAGCAACCATATACTATATTAATTAAGAGAACGCAGTAAAAACCCAACCTTAATGTAAGTAGTATTAACAGTAGATTCAAATATACTCAGTCTTTTTGAATTCCATTTCTGGACCAAATAACTATCCACAGCATCTCTGTGATCTGACTCCTGCTTATTGATCCTCCTTTTAGATCTGAGCGTTTTTCTGAAGAATCAATTAAAAAACAATTAATTACTCATTATCCAACAACAAAATACTATATTAATTAAGAGAACGTGCTAACAACCCAACCTTAAAGTAAGTAGTATTAGCAGTAGCTTCAAATATACTCAGTCTTTTTGAATTCTTTCTGGACCAAATAACTGTCCACAGCATCTCTGTGATCTGACTCCTGCCCATTGATCCTCCTTTAAGATCTGAGCGTTTTTCTGAAGAATCAATTATTAAAAACAATTAATTACTCGTTATCAAACAACAAAATACTATATTAATTAAGAGTACGCGCTAACAACCCAACCTTAATGTGAGTAGTATTAACAGTAGATTCAAATATACTCAGTCTTTTTGAATTCCATTCCTGGACCAAATAACTATCCACAGCATCTCTTTAATCTTATTCCTGCCCATTGATCCTCCTTTTAGATCCGAGCGTTTTCCTGAAGAATCAATTAAAAAACAATTAATTACTCATAACCCATCAACAAAATACTAAATTAATTAAGAGAACTTGCTAACAACCCAACCTTAATATAAGTAGTATTAAGAGTAGATTCATATATACTCTGTCTTTTTGAATTCCATTTCTGGACCAAATAACTATCCACAGCATCTCTGTGATCTGACTCCTGCCCATTGATCCTCCTTTTAGATCTGAGCGTTTTTCTGAAGAATCAATTAAAAAACAATTAATTACTCTTTATCCAACAATTATATAGTATATTAATTATGAGAACGCTGTAACAACCCAACCTTAATGTAAGTAGTATTAACAGTAGATTCAAATATACTCATTCTTTTTGAATTCCATTCCTGGACCAAATAACTATCCACAATATCTCTGTAATCTGACACCTGCCCATTGATCCTCCTTTTAGATCAGAGTGTTTTTCTGAAGAATCAATTATTAAGAACAATTAATTACTCATTATCCAACAACAAAATACTATATTAATTAAGAGAACGCGCTAACAACCCAACCATAATGTCAGTAGTATTAACAGTAGATTCAAATATACTCAGTCTTATTGAATTCCAATTCTGGACCAAATAACTATCCACAGCATCTCTGTAATCTGACTTCTGCCCATTGATCCTCCTTTTAGATCCGATCGTTTTCCTGAAGAATCAATTAAAAAACAATTAATTATTCATTATCAAACAACAAAATACTATATTAATTAAGAGATGCGCTAACAACCCAACCTTAATGAAAGTAGTATTAACAGTAGATTCAAATATACTCAGTCTTTTTGAATTCCATTCCTGGACCAAATAACTATCCACAGAATCTCTTTTAACTTATTCCTGCCCATTGATCCTCCTTTTAGATCCGAGCGTTTTTCTGAAGAATCAATTCAAAAAACAATTAATTATTCATCATCCAACAACAAAATACTATATTGATTAAGAGAACGCGCTAAATACCCAACTTTAATGTAAGTAGTATTAACAGTACATTCAAATATACTCAGTCTTTTTGAATTCCATTCCTGGACCCAATAACTATCCACAACATCTCTTTAATCTTATTCCTGCCCATTGATCCTCCTTTTAGATCCGAGCGTTTTTCTGAAGAAACAATTAAAAAACAATTAATTACTCATTATCTAACAACAAAATACCATATTAATTAAGAGAACCCGCTAAAAACCCAACCTTAATGTAAGTAGTATTAACAGTAGATTCAAATTTACTCAGTCTTTTTGAATTCCATTCCTGGACCAAATAACTATCCACAGCATGTCTGTAATCTGACTCCTGCCTATTGATCCTCCTTTTAGATCTGAGCGTTTTTCAGAAGAATCAATTTAAAAACAATTAATTACTCATTATCTAACAACCATATACAATATTAATTAAGAGAAAGCAGTAACAACCCAACCTTAATGTAAGTAGTATTAACAGTAGATTCAAATATACTCAGTCTTTTTTAATTCCATTTCTGGACCAAATATCTATCCACAGCAACTCTGTGATCTGACTTCTGCCCATTGATCCTCCTTTTAGATCCGAGCGTTCTCCTGAAGAATCAATTAAATAACAATTAATTATTCATTATCCAACAACAAAATACTATATTTATTAAGAGAACGCGCTAACAACCCAACCTTTATGTAAGTAGTTTTAACAGTAGATTCAAATATACTCAGTCTTTTTGAATTCCATTCTTGGACCAAATAACTATCCACAGCATCTCTGTGATCTGACTTCTGCCCATTGATCCTCCTTTTAGATCCGAGCGTTTTCCTGAAGAATCAATTAAAAAACAATTAATTATTCATTATCCAAAAACAAAATACGATATTAATTAAGAGAACGCGCTAACAACCCAACCTTAATGTAAGTAGTATTTACAGTGCATTCAAATATACTCAGTCTTTTTGAATTCCAATTCTGGACCTAAGAACTATCCAAGGCATCTCTGTAATCTGACTCCTGCCCATTGATCCTCCTTTTAGATCCGAGAGTTTTTCTGAAGAATCAATTAAAAAACAATTAATTACTCATTATCCATCAACAAAATACTAAATTAATTAAGAGAACGTGCTAACAACCCAAGATTAATGTAAGTAGTATTAACAGTAGATTCAAATATACTCAATCTTTTTGAATGCCATACCTGGACCAAATAACTATCCACAGTATCTCTGTGATCTGACTACTGCCTATTGATCCTCCTTTTAGATCGGAGCGTTTTCTGAAGAATCAATTAAAAAAAAAATGAATTACTCATTATCCAACAACCATATACTATATTAATTAAGAGAACGCTCTAACAACCCAACGTTAATGTAAGTAGTATTAACAGTAGATTCAAGTAAACTCAGTCTTTTTGAATTCCATTCCTGGACCAAATAACTACCACAGCATCTCTGTGATCTGACTCCTGCCCATTGATCCTCCTTTTAGATCCGAGCGTTTTTCTGAAGAATCAATTAAAAAAACAATTAAATACTCATTAACCATCAACAAAATACTAAATTAATTAAGAGAACGTGCTAACTACCCAACCTTAATATAAGTAGTATTAACAGTAGATTCAAATATACTCAGTCTTTTTGAATTCCATTTCTGGACCAATGAACTATCCATAGCATCTCTGTGATCTGACTCCTGACTATTGATCCTCCTTTTAGATCTGAGCGTTTTTCTGAAGAATCAATTAAAAAACCATTAATTACTCATTATCCAACAACAATATACTATATTAATTAAAAGAATGCTCTAACAACCTAACCTTAATGTAAGTAGTATTAAGAGTAGATTCAAATATACTCAGTCTTTTTGAATTCCATTCCTGGACCAAAAAACTATCCACAGCATCTCTGTGATCTGACTCCTGCCCATTGATCTTCCTTTTAGATCCAAGCGTTTTTCTGAAGAATCAATTAAAAACAATTAATTAGTCATAATACATCAACAAAATACTAAATTAATTAAGAGAACGTGCTAACAACCCAACCTTAATATAAGTAGTATTAAGAGTAGATTCAAATATACTCAGTCTTTTTGAATTCCATTTCTGGACCACATAACTATCCACAGCATCTCTGTGATCTGACTCCTGCGTATTGATCCTCCTTTTAGATCTGAGCGTTTTTCTGAAGAATCAATTAAAAAACAATTAATTACTCATTATCCAGCAACCATATACTATATTAATTAAGAGACACAGTAAAAACCCAACCTTAATGTAAGTAGTATTAACAGTAGATTCAAATATACTCAGTCTTTTTGAATTCCATTTCTGGACCAAATAACTATCCACAGCATCTCTGTGATCTGACTCCTGCTTATTGATCCTCCTTTTAGATCTGAGCGTTTTTCTGAAGAATCAATTAAAAAACAATTAATTACTCATTATCCAACAACAAAATACTATATTAATTAAGAGAACGTGCTAACAACCCAACCTTAAAGTAAGTAGTATTAGCAGTAGCTTCAAATATACTCAGTCTTTTTGAATTCTTTCTGGACCAAATAACTGTCCACAGCATCTCTGTGATCTGACTCCTGCCCATTGATCCTCCTTTAAGATCTGAGCGTTTTTCTGAAGAATCAATTATTAAAAACAATTAATTACTCGTTATCAAACAACAAAATACTATATTAATTAAGAGTACGCGCTAACAACCCAACCTTAATGTGAGTAGTATTAACAGTAGATTCAAATATACTCAGTCTTTTTGAATTCCATTCCTGGACCAAATAACTATCCACAGCATCTCTTTAATCTTATTCCTGCCCATTGATCCTCCTTTTAGATCCGAGCGTTTTCCTGAAGAATCAATTAAAAAACAATTAATTACTCATAACCCATCAACAAAATACTAAATTAATTAAGAGAACTTGCTAACAACCCAACCTTAATATAAGTAGTATTAAGAGTAGATTCATATATACTCTGTCTTTTTGAATTCCATTTCTGGACCAAATAACTATCCACAGCATCTCTGTGATCTGACTCCTGCCCATTGATCCTCCTTTTAGATCTGAGCGTTTTTCTGAAGAATCAATTAAAAAACAATTAATTACTCTTTATCCAACAATTATATAGTATATTAATTATGAGAACGCTGTAACAACCCAACCTTAATGTAAGTAGTATTAACAGTAGATTCAAATATACTCATTCTTTTTGAATTCCATTCCTGGACCAAATAACTATCCACAATATCTCTGTAATCTGACACCTGCCCATTGATCCTCCTTTTAGATCAGAGTGTTTTTCTGAAGAATCAATTATTAAGAACAATTAATTACTCATAATCCATCAACAAAATACTAAATTAATTAAGAGAATGTGCTAACAACCTAACCTTAATGTAAGTAGTATTAACAGTAGATTCAAATATACCCAGTCATTTTTAATTCCATTCCTGGACCAAATAACAATCCACAGCATCTCTGTGATCTGACTCCTGCCCATTGATCTTCCTTTTAGATCCAAGCGTTTTTCTGAAGAATCAATTAAAAACAATTAATTACTCATAATACATCAACAAAATACTAAATTAATTAAGAGAACGTGCTAACAACCCAACCTTAATATAAGTAGTATTAAGAGTAGATTCAAATATACTCAGTCTTTTTGAATTCCATTTCTGGACCACATAACTATCCACAGCATCTCTGTGATCTGACTCCTGCGTATTGATCCTCCTTTTAGATCTGAGCGTTTTTCTGAAGAATCAATTAAAAAACAATTAATTACTCATTATCCAGCAACCATATACTATATTAATTAAGAGAACGCAGTAAAAACCCAACCTTAATGTAAGTAGTATTAACAGTAGATTCAAATATACTCAGTCTTTTTGAATTCCATTTCTGGACCAAATAACTATCCACAGCATCTCTGTGATCTGACTCCTGCTTATTGATCCTCCTTTTAGATCTGAGCGTTTTTCTGAAGAATCAATTAAAAAACAATTAATTACTCATTATCCAACAACAAAATACTATATTAATTAAGAGAACGTGCTAACAACCCAACCTTAAAGTAAGTAGTATTAGCAGTAGCTTCAAATATACTCAGTCTTTTTGAATTCTTTCTGGACCAAATAACTGTCCACAGCATCTCTGTGATCTGACTCCTGCCCATTGATCCTCCTTTAAGATCTGAGCGTTTTTCTGAAGAATCAATTATTAAAAACAATTAATTACTCGTTATCAAACAACAAAATACTATATTAATTAAGAGTACGCGCTAACAACCCAACCTTAATGTGAGTAGTATTAACAGTAGATTCAAATATACTCAGTCTTTTTGAATTCCATTCCTGGACCAAATAACTATCCACAGCATCTCTTTAATCTTATTCCTGCCCATTGATCCTCCTTTTAGATCCGAGCGTTTTCCTGAAGAATCAATTAAAAAACAATTAATTACTCATAACCCATCAACAAAATACTAAATTAATTAAGAGAACTTGCTAACAACCCAACCTTAATATAAGTAGTATTAAGAGTAGATTCATATATACTCTGTCTTTTTGAATTCCATTTCTGGACCAAATAACTATCCACAGCATCTCTGTGATCTGACTCCTGCCCATTGATCCTCCTTTTAGATCTGAGCGTTTTTCTGAAGAATCAATTAAAAAACAATTAATTACTCTTTATCCAACAATTATATAGTATATTAATTATGAGAACGCTGTAACAACCCAACCTTAATGAAAGTAGTATTAACAGTAGATTCAAATATACTCATTCTTTTTGAATTCCATTCCTGGACCAAATAACTATCCACAATATCTCTGTAATCTGACACCTGCCCATTGATCCTCCTTTTAGATCAGAGTGTTTTTCTGAAGAATCAATTATTAAGAACAATTAATTACTCATTATCCAACAACAAAATACTATATTAATTAAGAGAACGCGCTAACAACCCAACCATAATGTCAGTAGTATTAACAGTAGATTCAAATATACTCAGTCTTATTGAATTCCAATTCTGGACCAAATAACTATCCACAGCATCTCTGTAATCTGACTTCTGCCCATTGATCCTCCTTTTAGATCCGATCGTTTTCCTGAAGAATCAATTAAAAAACAATTAATTATTCATTATCAAACAACAAAATACTATATTAATTAAGAGATGCGCTAACAACCCAACCTTAATGAAAGTAGTATTAACAGTAGATTCAAATATACTCAGTCTTTTTGAATTCCATTCCTGGACCAAATAACTATCCACAGAATCTCTTTTAACTTATTCCTGCCCATTGATCCTCCTTTTAGATCCGAGCGTTTTTCTGAAGAATCAATTCAAAAAACAATTAATTATTCATCATCCAACAACAAAATACTATATTGATTAAGAGAACGCGCTAAATACCCAACTTTAATGTAAGTAGTATTAACAGTACATTCCAATATACTCAGTCTTTTTGAATTCCAATTCTGGACCAAAGTACTATCCAAGGCATCTCTGTAATCTGACTCCTGCCCATTGATCCTCCTTTTAGATCCGAGCGTTTTTCTGAAGAATCAATTAAAAAAAAAATGAATTACTCATTATCCAACAACCATATACTATATTAATTAAGAGAACGCTCTAACAACCCAACCTTAATGTAAGTAGTATTAACAGTAGATTCAAATATACTCAGTCTTTTTGAATTCCATTTCTGGACCAAATAACTATCCACAGCATCTCTGTGATCTGACTCCTGCCCATTGATCCTCCTTTAAGATCCGAGCGTTTTTCTGAAGAATCAATTCAAAAAACAATTAATTACTCATTAACCATCAACAAAATACTAAATTAATTAAGAGAACGTGCTAACTACCCAACCTAAATATAAGTAGTATTAACAGTAGATTCAAATATACTCAGTCTTTTTGAATTCCATTTCTGGACCAAATAACTATCCACAGCATCTCTGTGATCTGACTCCTGCCTATTGATCCTCCTTTTAGATCTGAGTGTTTTTCTGAAGAATCAATTAAAAAACAATTAATTACTGATTATCCAACAACCATATACTATATTAATTAAGAGAACGCAGTAACAACCCAACCTTAATGTAAGTAGTATTAACAGTAGATTCAAATATACTCAGTCTTTTTGAATTCCATTTCTGGACCAAATAACTATCCACAGCATCTCTGTGATCTGACTCCAGCCTATTGATCCTCCTTTTAGATCCGAGCATTTTTCTGAAGAATCAATTAAAAAAACAGTTAATTACTCATTACCCATCAACAAAATTCTAAATTAATTAAGAGAACGTGCTAACAACCCAACCTTAATGTAAGTAGTATTAACATTACATTCAAATATACTCAGTCTTTTTAAATTCCAATTCTGGACCAAATAACTATCCAAGGCATCTCTGTAATCTGACTTCTGCCCATTGATCCTCCTTTTAGATCCGAGCGTTTTTCTGAAGAAACAATTAAAAAACAATTAATTATTCATTATCCAACAACAAAATACCATATTAATTAAGAGAACGCGCTAACAACCCATCCTTAATGTAAGTAGTATTAACAGTAGATTCAAATATACTCAGTCTTTTTGAGTTCCATTCCTGGACCAAATAACTATCCACAGCATGTCTGTAATCTGACTCCTGCCCATTGGTCCTCCTTTTAGATCCGAGCGTTTTTCTGAAGAATCATTTAAAAACAATTAATTACTCATAATCCATCAACAAAATACTAAATTAATTAAGAGAACGTGCTAACAACCTAACCCGAATGTAAGTAGTATTAACAGTAGATTCAAATGTACCCATTCTTTTTGAATTCCATTCCTGGACCAAATAACTATCCATAACATCTCTGTGATCTGACTCCTGCCTATTGATCTTCCTTTTAGATCTGAGCGTTTTTCTGAAGAATCAATTAAAAAACCATTAATTACTCATTATCCAACAACAATATACTATATTAATTAACAGAACGCTCTAACAACCCAACCTTATGTAAGTACTATATACAGTAGATTCATATATACTCAGTCTTTTTGAATTCCATTCCTGGACTAAATAACTATCCAGAGCATCTCTGTAATCTGACTCCTGCCCATTAGTCCTCCTTTAGATCCGAGCATTTTTCTGAAGAATCAATTAAAAAAACAGTTAATTACTCATTATGCATCAACAAAATACTAAATTAATTAAGAGAACGTGCAAACAACCCAACCTTAATGTAAGTAGTATTAACATTACATTCAAATATACTCAGTCTTTTTGAATTCCAATTCTGGACCAAATTACTATCCAAGGCATCTCTGTAATCTGACTTCTGCCCATTGATCCTCCTTTTAGATCCAAGTGTTTTCCTGAAGAATCAATTAAAAAACAATTAATTATTCATTATCTAACAACAAAATACTATATTTATTAAGAGAACCCGCTAACAACCCAACCTAAATGTAAGTTGTATTTACAGTACATTCAAATACACTCAGTCTTTTTGAATTCCAATTCTGGACCAAATAACTATCCACAGCATCTCTTTAATCTTATTCCTGCCCATTGATCCTCCTTTTAGATCCGAGCGTTTTTCTGAAGAAACAATTAAAAAACAATTAATTACTCATTATCCAACAACAAAATACCATATTAATTAAGAGAACGCGCTAACAACCCATCCTTAATGTAAGTAGTATTAACAGTAGATTCAAATATACTCAGTCTTTTTGAATTCCATACTTGGACCAAATAACTATCCACAGCATCTCTGTAATCTTATTCCTGCCCATTGATTCTCCTTTTAGATCCGAGCGTTTTTCTGAAGAATCAATTAAAAACAATTAATTACTCATAATCCATCAACAAAATACTAAATTCATTAAGAGAACGTGCTAACAACCTAACCCAAATGTAAGTAGTATTAACAGTAGATTCAAATGTACCCTTTCTTTTTGAATTCCATTCCTGGACCAAATAACTATCCATAACATCTCTGTGATCTGACTCCTGCCTATTGATCCTCCTTTTAGATCTGAGCTTTTCTCTGACGAATCAATTAAAAAAAATTAATTACTCCTTATCCAACAACCGTATACTATATTAATTAAGAGAACGCAGTAACAACCTAACCCGAATGTAAGTAGTATTAACAGTAGATTCAAATGTACCCATTCTTTTTGAATTCCATTCCTGGACCAAATAACTATCCATAACATCTCTGTGATCTGACTCCTGCCTATTGATCCTCCTTTCAGATCTGAGCGTTTTTCTGAAGAATCAATTAAAAAACCATTAATTACTCATTATCCAACAACAATATACTATATTAATTAACAGAACGCTCTAACAACCCAACCTAAATGTAAGTAGTATTTACAGTAGATTCATATATACTCAGTCTTTTTGAATTCCATTCCTGGACTAAATAACTATCCAGAGCATCTCTTTAATCTTATTCCTGCCCATTGATCCTCCTTTTAGATCCGAGCGTTTTTCTGAAGAAACAATTAAAAAACAATTAATTACTCATTATCCAACAACAAAATACCATATTAATTAAGAGAACGCGCTAACAACCCATCCTTAATGTAAGTAGTATTAACAGTAGATTCAAATATACTCAGTCTTTTTGAATTCCATTTCTGGACCAAATAACTATCCACAGCATCTCTGTGATCTGACTCCAGCCTATTGATCCTCCTTTTAGATCTGAGCGTTTTTCTGAAGAATCAATTAAAAAACCATTAATTACTGATTATCCAACAACCATATACTATATTAATTAAGAGAACGCAGTAACAACCAAACCTTAATGTAAGTAGTATTAACAGAAGATTCAATTATACTCAGTCTTTTTGAATTCCATTCCTGGACCAAATAACTAACCACAGCATCTCTGTAATTTGACTCCTGCCCATTGATCCTCCTTTTAGATCCGAGCATTTTTCTGAAGAATCAATTAAAAAAACAGTTAATAACTCATTACCCATGAACAAAATTCTAAATTAATTAAGAGAACGTGCTAACAACCCAACCTTAATGTAAGTAGTATTAACATTACATTCAAATATACTCAGTCTTTTTGAATTCCAATTCTGGACCAAATAACTATCCAAGGCATCTCTGTAATCTGACTTCTGCCCATTGATCCTCCTTTTAGATCCGAGCGTTTTTCTGAAGAAACAATTAAAAAACAATTAATTACTCATTATCCAACAACAAAATACCATATTAATTAAGAGAACGCGCTAACAACCCATCCTTAATGTAAGTAGTATTAACAGTAGATTCAAATATACTCAGTCTTTTTGAGTTCCATTCCTGGACCAAATAACTATCCACAGCATGTCTGTAATCTGACTCCTGCCCATTGGTCCTCCTTTTAGATCCGAGCGTTTTTCTGAAGAATCATTTAAAAACAATTAATTACTCATAATCCATCAACAAAATACTAAATTAATTAAGAGAACGTGCTAACAACCTAACCCGAATGTAAGTAGTATTAACAGTAGATTCAAATGTACCCATTCTTTTTGAATTCCATTCCTGGACCAAATAACTATCCATAACATCTCTGTGATCTGACTCCTGCCTATTGATCTTCCTTTTAGATCTGAGCGTTTTTCTGAAGAATCAATTAAAAAACCATTAATTACTCATTATCCAACAACAATATACTATATTAATTAACAGAACGCTCTAACAACCCAACCTTATGTAAGTACTATATACAGAAGATTCATATATACTCAGTCTTTTTGAATTCCATTCCTGGACTAAATAACTATCCAGAGCATCTCTGTAATCTGACTCCTGCCCATTAGTCCTCATTTAGATCCGAGCATTTTTCTGAAGAATCAATTAAAAAAACAGTTAATTACTCATTATCCATCAACAAAATACTAAATTAATTAAGAGAACGTGCAAACAACCCAACCTTAATGTAAGTAGTATTAACATTACATTCAAATATACTCAGTCTTTTTGAATTCCAATTCTGGACCAAATAACTATCCAAGGCATCTCTGTAATCTGACTTCTGCCCATTGATCCTCCTTTTAGATCCAAGCGTTTTCCTGAAGAATCAATTAAAAAACAATTAATTATTCATTATCTAACAACAAAATACTATATTTATTAAGAGAACCCGCTAACAACCCAACCTAAATGTAAGTTGTATTTACAGTACATTCAAATACACTCAGTCTTTTTGAATTCCAATTCTGGACCAAATAACTATCCACAGCATCTCTTTAATCTCATTCCTGCCCATTGATCCTCCTTTTAGATCCGAGCGTTTTTCTGAAGAAACAATTAAAAAACAATTAATTACTCATTATCCAACAACAAAATACCATATTAATTAAGAGAACGCGCTAACAACCCATCCTTAATGTAAGTAGTATTAACAGTAGATTCAAATATACTCAGTCTTTTTGAATTCCATACTTGGACCAAATAACTATCCACAGCATCTCTGTAATCTTATTCCTGCCCATTGATCCTCCTTTTAGATCCGAGCGTTTTTCTGAAGAATCAATTAAAAACAATTAATTACTCATAATCCATCAACAAAATACTAAATTAATTAAGAGAACGTGCTAACAACCTAACCCGAATGTAAGTAGTATTAACAGTAGATTCAAATGTACCCATTCTTTTTGAATTCCATTCCTGGACCAAATAACTATCCAAGGCATCTCTGTAATCTGACTCCTGCCCATTGATCCTCCTTTTAGATCTGAGCGTTTTTCTGAAGAATCAATTAAAAAACAATTAATTACTGATTATCCAAAAACCATATACTATATTAATTAAGAGAACGCAGTAACCACCCAACCTTAATGTAAGTAGTATTAACAGTAGATTCAAATATACTCAGTCTTTTTGAATTCCATTTCTGGACCAAATAACTATCCACAGCATCTCTGTGATCTGACTCCTGTCCATTGGTCCTCCTTTTAGATCTGAGCGTTTTTCTTTAGAATCAATTAAAAAACAATAAATTACTCATTACCCAACAACAACATACTATATTAATTAAGAGAACCCGCTAACAACCCAACTTTAATGTAAGTAGTATTAACAATAGATTCAAATATACTCAGTCTTTTTGAATTCCATTCCTGGACCAAATAACTATCCACAGCATCTCTGTAATCTTATTCCTGCCCATTGATCCTCCTTTTAGATCTGAGTGTTTTTCTGAAGAGTCAATTAATATTCAATTAATTACTCATTATCCAACAACAAAATACTATATTAATTAAGACAACGCAGTAACAACCCAACCTTAAGGTAAGTAGTATTAACAGTAGATTCAAATATACTCAGTCTTTTTGAATTCCATGCTTGGACCAAATAACTATCCACAGCATACCTGTGATCTGACTCCTGCCTATTGATCCTCCTTTTAGATCTGAGCGTTTCTATGACGAATCAATTAAAAAAAATTAATTACTCCTTATCCAACAACCATATACTATATTAATTAAGAGAACGCAGTAACAACCCAACCTTAATGAAAGTAGTATTAACAGTAGATTCAAATATACTAAGTCTTTTTGAATTCCATTCCTGGACCAAATAACTATCCACAGCATCTCTGTGATCTGACTCCTGGCCATTGATCCTCCTTTTAGATCCGAGCGTTTTCCTTAAGAATCAATTAAAAAACAATTAATTACTCATTATCCAACAACAAAATACTATATTAATTAAGTGAACCCGCTAACAACCCAACCTTTATGTAAGTAGTATTAACAGTAGATTCAAATATACTCAGTCTTTTTGAATTCCATTCCTGGACCCAATAACTATCCACAGCATCTCTTTAATCTTATTCCTGCCCATTGATCCTCCTTTTAGATCCGAGCGTTTTTCTGAAGAAACAATTAAAAAACAATTAATTACTCATTATCTAACAACAAAATACCATATCAATTAAGAGAACCCGCTAAAAACCCAACCTTAATGTAAGTAGTATTAACAGTAGATTCAAATTTACTCAGTCTTTTTGAATTCCATTCCTGGACCAAATTACTATCCAAGGCATCTCTGTAATCTGACTCCTGCCCATTGATCCTCCTTTTAGATCTGAGCGTTTTTCTGAAGAATCAATTAAAAAACAATTAATTACTGATTATCCAAAAACCATATACTATATTAATTAAGAGAACGCAGTAACCACCCAACCTTAATGTAAGTAGTATTAACAGTAGATTCAAATATACTCAGTCTTTTTGAATTCCATTTCTGGACCAAATAACTATCCACAGCATCTCTGTGATCTGACTCCTGCCTATTGATCCTCCTTTTAGATCTGAGCGTTTTTCTGAAGAATCAATTAAAAAACAATTAATTACTGATTATCCAACAACCATATACTATATTAATTAAGAGAACGCAGTAACAACCCAACCTTTATGTAAGTAGTATTAACAGTAGATTCAAATATACTCAGTCTTTTTTAATTCCATTTCTGGACCAAATAACTATCCACAGCATCTCTGTGATCTGACTCCAGCCTATTGATCCTCCTTTTAGATCTGAGCGTTTTTCTGAAGAATCAATTAAAAAACCATTAATTACTGATTATCCAACAACCATATACTATATTAATTAAGAGAACGCAGTAACAACCAAACCTTAATGTAAGTAGTTTTAACAGAAGATTCAAATATACTCAGTCTTTTTGAATTCGATTCCTGGACCAAATAATTTTCCACAGCATCTCTGTGATCTGACTCCTGCCCATTGATCTTCCTTTTAGATCCGAGCGTTTTTCTGAAGAATCAATTAAAAACAATTAATTACTCATAATCCATCAACAAAATACTAAATTAATTAAGAGAACGTGCTAACAACCTAACCCGAATGTAAGTAGTATTAACAGTAGATTCAATTGTACCCATTCTTTTTGAATTCCATTCCTGGACCAAATAACTATCCATAACATCTCTGTGATCTGACTCCTGCCTATTGATCCTCCTTTTAGATCTGAGCGTTTTTCTGAAGAATCAATTAAAAAACCATTAATTACTCATTATCCAACAACAATATACTATATTAATTAACAGAACGCTCTAACAACCCAACCTTAATGTAAGTAGTATTTACAGTAGATTCATATATACTCAGTCTTTTTGAATTCCATTCCTAGACTAAATAACTATCCAGAGCATCTCTGTAATCTGACTCCTGCCCATTAGTCCTCCTTTTAGATCCGAGCATTTTTCTGAAGAATCAATTAAAAAAACAGTTAATTACTCATTATCCATCAACAAAATTCTAAATTAATTAAGAGAACGTGCTAACAACCCAACCTTAATGTAAGTAGTATTAACATTACATTCAAATATACACAGTCTTTTTGAATTCCAATTCTGGACCAAATAACTATCCAAGGCATCTCTGTAATCTGACTTCTGCCCATTGGTCCTCCTTTTAGATCCGAGCGTTTTTCTGAAGAATCAATTAAAAACAATTAATTACTCATAATCCATCAACAAAATACTAAATTAATTAAGAGAACGTGCTAACAACCTAACCCGAATGTAAGTAGTATTAACAGTAGATTCAAATGTACCCATTCTTTTTGAATTCCATTCCTGGACCAAATAACTATCCATAACATCTCTGTGATCTGACTCCTGCCTATTGATCCTCCTTTTAGATCTGAGCGTTTTTCTGAAGAATCAATTAAAAAAACAGTTAATTACTCATTTTCCATCAACAAGATACAAAATTAATTAAGAGAACGTGCTAACAACCCAACCTAAATTTAAGTTGTATTTACAGTACATTCAAATACACTCAGTCTTTTTGAATTCCAATTCTGGACCAAATAACTATCCACAGCATCTCTTTAATCTTATTCCTGCCCATTGATCCTCCTTTTAGATCCGAGCGTTTTTCTGAAGAAACAATTAAAAAACAATTTATTACTCATTATCCAACAACAAAATACCATATTAATTAAGAGAACGCGCTAACAACCCATCCTTAATGTAAGTAGTATTAACAGTAGATTCAAATATACTCAGTCTTTTTGAATTCCATTCCTGGACCAAATAACTATCCACAGCATCTCTGTAATGTTATTCCTGTCCATTGATCTTCCTTTTAGATCTGAGTGTTTTTCTGAAGAGTCAATTAAAATTCAATTAATTACTCATTATCAAACAACAAAATACTATATTAATTAAGAGAACCCGCTAAAAACCCAACCTTAATGTAAGTAGTATTAACAGTAGATTCAAATTTACTCAGTCTTTTTGAATTCCATTCCTGGACCAAATAACTATCCACAGCATGTCTGTAATCTGACTCCTGCCCATTGATCCTCCTTTTAGATCTGAGCGCTTCACTGAAGAATCAATTAAAAAACATTTAATTACTCATAATCCAACAACAAAATACTATATTAATTAAGAGAACGCGCTAACAACCCAACCTTAATGTAAGTAGTATTAACAGTAGATTCATATATACTTAGTCTTTTTGAATTCCATTCCTGGACCAAATAACTATCCACAGCATGTCTGTAATCTGACTCCTGCTCATTGGTCCTCCTTTTAGATCTGTGTGTTCTTGTTTAGAATCAATTAAAAAACAATTAATTAATCGATACCCAACAACATAATACCATATTAATTAAGAGAACCCGCTAACAACCCAACCTTAATGTAAGTAGTATTAACAATAGATTCAAATATACTCAGTCTTTTTGAATTCCATTCCTGGACCAAATAATTATCCACAGCATGTCTGTAATCTGACTCCTGCCCATTGATCCTCCTTTTAGATCTGAGCGTTTCACTAAAGAATCAATTAAAAAACATTTAATTACTCATTATCCAACAACAAAATACCATATTAATTAAGAGAACGCGCTTACAACCCAATTTTAATGTAAGTAGTATTAACAGTAGATTCAAATATACTCGGTCTTTTTGAATTCCATTCCTGGACCAAATAACTATCCACAGCATGTCTGTAATCTGACTCCTGCCCATTGGTCCTGCTTTTCGATCTGAGCATTTTTCTTTAGAATCAATTAAAAAACAATTAATTACTCATTACCCAACAACAAAATACTATATTAATTAAGAGAACCCGCTAACAACCCAACCTTAATGTAAGTAGTATTAACAGTAGATTCAAATATACTCAGTCTTATTGAATTCCAATTCTGGACCAAATAACTATCCACAGCATCTCTGTAATCTGACTTCTGCCCATTGATCCTCCTTTTAGATCCGATCGTTTTCCTGAAGAATCAATTAAAAAGCAATTAATTATTCATTATCCAACAACAAAATACTATATTAATTAAGAGATGCGCTAACAACCCAACCTTAATGAAAGTAGTATTAACAGTAGATTCAAATATACTCAGTCTTTTTGAATTCCATTCCTGGACCAAATAACTATCCACAGAATCTCTTTTATCTTATTCCTGCCCATTGATCCTCCTTTTAGATCCGAGCGTTTTTCTGAAGAATCAATTCAAAAAACAATTAATTATTCATCATCCAACAACAAAATACTATATTGATTAAGAGAACGCGCTAAATACCCAACTTTAATGTAAGTAGTATTAACAGTACATTCAAATATACTCAGTCTTTTTGAATTCCAATTCTGGACCAAATTACTATCCAAGGCATCTCTGTAATCTGACTCCTGCCCATTGATCCTCCTTTTAGATCCGAGCGTTTTTCTGAAGAATCAATTAAAAAAAAAATGAATTACTCATTATCCAACAACCATATACTATATTAATTAAGAGAACGCTCTAACAACCCAACCTTAATGTAAGTAGTATTAACAGTAGATTCAAATATACTCAGTCTTTTTGAATTCCATTTCTGGACCAAATAACTATCCACAGCATCTCTGTGATCTGACTCCTGCCCATTGATCCTCCTTTTAGATCCAAGCGTTTTTCTGAAGAATCAATTAAAAAACAATTAATTACTGATTATCCAACAACCATATACTATATTAATTAAGAGAACGCAGTAACAACCCAACCTTAATGTAAGTAGTATTAACAGTAGATTCAAATATACTCAGTCTTTTTGAATTCCATTTCTGGACCAAATAACTATCCACAGCATCTCTGTGATCTGACTCCAGCCTATTGATCCTCCTTTTAGATCTGAGCGTTTTTCTGAAGAATCAATTAAAAAACCATTAATTACTGATTATCCAACAACCATATACTATATTAATTAAGAGAACGCAGTAACAACCAAACCTTAATGTAAGTAGTATTAACAGAAGATTCAAATATACTCAGTCTTTTTGAATTCCATTCCTGGACCAAATAATTATCCACAGCATCTCTGTGATCTGACTCCTGCCCATTGATCTTCCTTTTAGATCCGAGCGTTTTTCTGAAGAATCAATTAAAAACATTTAATTACTCATAATCCATCAACAAAATACTAAATTAATTAAGAGAACGTACTAACAACCTAACCCGAATGTAAGTAGTATTAACAGTAGATTCAAATGTACCCATTCTTTTTGAATTCCATTCCTGGACCAAATAACTATCCATAACATCTCTGTGATCTGACTCCTGCCTATTGATCCTCCTTTTAGATCTGAGCGTTTTTCTGAAGAATCAATTAAAAAACCATTAATTAAACATTATCCAACAACAATATACTATATTAATTAACAGAACGCTCTAACAACCCAACCTTAATGTAAGTAGTATTTACAGTAGATTCATATATACTCAGTCTTTTTGAATTCCATTCCTGGACTAAATAACTATCCAGAGCATCTCTTTAATCTTATTCCTGCCCATTGATCCTCCTTTTAGATCCGAGCGTTTTTCTGAAGAAACAATTAAAAAACAATTAATTACTCATTATCCAACAACAAAATACCATATTAATTAAGAGAATGCGCTAACAACCCATCCTTAATGTAAGTAGTATTAACAGTAGATTCAAATATACTCAGTCTTTTTGAGTTCCATTCCTGGACCAAATAACTATCCACAGCATGTCTGTAATCTGACTCCTGCCCATTGGTCCTCCTTTTAGATCCAAGCGTTTTTCTGAAGAATCAATTAAAAACAATTAATTACTCATAATCCATCAACAAAATACTAAATTAATTAAGAGAACGTGCTAACAACCTAACCCGAATGTAAGTAGTATTAACAGTAGATTCAAATGTACCCATTCTTTTTGAATTCCATTCCTGGACCAAATAACTATCCATAACATCTCTGTGATCTGACTCCTGCCTATTGATCCTCCTTTTAGATCTGAGCGTTTTTCTGAAGAATCAATTAAAAAAAAAATGAATTACTCATTATCCAACAACAAAATACCATATTAATTAACAGAACGCTCTAACAACCCAACCTTAATGTAAGTAGTATTAACAGTAGATTCAAATATACTCAGTATTTTGAATTCCATTTCTGGACCAAATAACTATCCACAGCATCTCTGTGATCTGACTCCTGCCCATTGATCCTCCTTTTAGATCCGAGCGTTTTTCTGTAGAATCAATTAAAAAAACAATTAATTACTCATTAACCATCAACAAAATACTAAATTAATTAAGAGAACGTGCTAACTACCCAACCTTAATATAAGTAGTATTTTCAGTAGATTCAAATATACTCAGTCTTTTTGAATTCCATTTCTGGACCAAATAACTATCGACAGCATCTCTGTGATCTGACTCCTGCCTATTGATCCTCCTTTTAGATCTGAGCGTTTTTCTGAAGAATCAATTAAAAAACAATTAATTACTGATTATCCAACAACAAAATACTATATTTATTAAGAGAACCCGCTAACAACCCAACCTAAATGTAAGTTGTATTTACAGTACATTCAAATACACTCAGTCTTTTTGAATTCCATGCTTGGACCAAATAACTATCCACAGCATACCTGTGATCTGACTCCTGCCTATTGATCCTCCTTTTAGATCTGAGCGTTTCTCTGACGAATCAATTAAAAAAAATTAATTACTCCTTATCCAACAACCATATACTATATTAATTAAGAGAACGCAGTAACAACCCAACCTTAATGAAAGTAGTATTAACAGTAGATTCAAATATACTAAGTCTTTTTGAATTCCATTCCTGGACCAAATAACTATCCACAGCATCTCTGTGATCTGACTCCTGCCCATTGATCCTCCTTTTAGATCCGAGCGTTTTCCTTAAGAATCAATTAAAAAACAATTAATTACTCATTATCCAACAACAAAATACTATATTAATTAAGTGAACCCGCTAACAACCCAACCTTTATGTAAGTAGTATTAACAGTAGATTCAAATATACTCAGTCTTTTTGAATTCCATTCCTGGACCAAATAACTATCCACAGAATGTCTGTAATCTGACTTCTGCCCATTGATCCTCCTTTTAGATCCAATCGTTTTCCTGAAGAATCAATTAAAAAACAATTAATTACTCATTATCCAACAACAAAATACTATATTTATTAAGAGAACGCGCTAACAACCCAACCTTAATGTAAGTTGTATTAACAGTACATTCAAATATACTCAGTCTTTTTGAATTCCAATTCTGGACCAAATAACAATCCACAGCATCTCTTTAATCTGACTTCTCCCCTTGGATCTTCCTTTTAGATCCGAGCGTTTTCCTTAAGAATCAATTAAAAAACAATTAATTATTCATTATCCAACAACAAAATACTATATTAATTAACTGAACCTGCTAACAACCCAACCTTAATGTAAGTAATATTAACAGTAGATTCAAATACACTCAGTCTTATTGAATTGTAATTCTGGACCAAATAACTAGCCACAGCATCTCTGTAATCTGACTTCAGCCCATTGATCCTCCTTTTAGATCCGAGCGCTTTCCTGAAGAATCAATTAAAAAGCAAATAATTATTCGTTATCCAACAACAAAATACTATATTAATTAAGAGAACGCGCTAACAACCCAACCTTAATATAAGTAGTATTAACAGTAGATTCAAATATACTCAGTCTTTTTGAATTCCATTCCTGGACCAAATAACTATCCACAGCATCTCTGTGATCTGATTCCTGACCATTGATCCTCCTTTTAGATCCGAGCATTTTTCTGAAGAATCAATTAAAAAACAATTAATTACTTATTATCCATCAACAAAATACTAAATTAATTAAGAGAACATGCTAACAACCCAACCTTAATGTAAGTAGTATTAACAGTACATTCAAATATACTCAGCCTTTTTGAATTCCAATTCTGGACCAAATATCTATCCACAGCATCTCTGTGATCTGACTCCTGCCTATTGATCCTCCTTTTAGATCTGAGCGTTTTCCAGAAGAATCAATTAAAAAACAATTAATTACTCATTATCCAACAACCATATACACTATTAATTTAGAGAACGCAGTAACAACCCAACATTAATGTAAGTAGTATTAACAGTAGATTCAAATATACTCAGTCTTTTTGAATTCCATTTCTGGACCAAAGAATTATTTATAGCATCTCTGTGATCTGACTCCTGACTATTGATCCTCCTTTTAGATCTGAGCGTTTTTCTGAAGAATCAAATAAAAAAAATTAATTACTCCATATCCAATAACCATATACACTATTAATTTAGAGAACGCAGTAACAACCCAACATTAATGTAAGTAGTATTAACAGTAGATTCAAATATACTCAGTCTTTTTGAATTCCATGCTTGGACCAAATAACTATCCACAGCATACCTGTGATCTGACTCCTGCCTATTGATCCTCCTTTTAGATCTGAGCGTTTCTCTGACGAATCAATTAAAAAAAATTAATTACTACTTATCCAACAACCATATACTATATTAATTAAGAGAACGCAGTAACAACCCAACCTTAATATAAGTAGTATTAACAGTAGATTCAAATATACTAAGTCTTTTTGAATTCCATTCCTGGACCAAATAACTATCCACAGCATCTCTGTAATCTTATTCCTGCCCATTGATCCTCCTTTTGGATCTGAGTGTTTTCCTTAAGAATCAATTATAATTCAATTAATTACTCATTATCCAACAACAAAATACTATATTAATTAAGAGAACGCTCTAACAACCCAACCTTAAGGTAAGTAGTATTAACAGTAGATTCAAATATACTCAGTCTTTTTGAATTCCATGCTTGGACCAAATAACTATCCACAGCATACCTGTGATCTGACTCCTGCCTATTGATCCTCCTTTTAGATCTGAGCGTTTCTCTGACGAATCAATTAAAAAAAATTAATTACTCCTTATCCAACAACCATATATTATATTAATTAAGAGAACGCAGTAACAACCCAACCTTAATGTAAGTAGTATTAACAGTAGATTCAAATATATTAAGTCTTTTTGAATTCCATTTCTGGACCAAATAACTATCCACAGCATCTCTGTGATCTGACTCCAGCCTATTGATCCTCCTTTTAGATCTGAGCGTTTTTCTGAAGAATCAATTAAAAAACAATTAATTACTCATTATCCAACAACCATATACTATATTAATTAAGAGAACGCAGTAACAACCCAACCTTAATGTAAGTAGTATTAACAGTAGATTCAAATATACTCAGTCTTTTTGAATTCCATTCCTGGACCAAATAATAATCCACAGCATCTCTGTGATCTGACTCCTGCCCATTGATCTTCCTATTAGATCCGAGCATTTTTCTGAAGAATCAATTAAAAAAACAGTTAATTACTCATTATCCATCAATAAAATACTATATTAATTAAGAGAACGTGCTAAATACCTAACCTTAATGTAAGTAGTATTAACAGTAGATTCAAATATACTCAGTCTTTTTGAATTCCATTTCTGGACCAAATGACTATCCACAGCATCTCTGTAATCTGACTTCTGCCCATTGATCCTCCTTTAAGATCCGAGCGTTTTCCTGAAGAATCAATTAAAAAACAATTAATTATTCATTATCCAACAACAAAATACTATATTTATTAAGGGAGCGCGCTAACAACCCAACCTTAATGTAAGTAGTATTAACATTACATTCAAATATACTCAGTGTTTTTGAATTCCAATTCTGGACCAAATAACTATCCAAGGCATCTCTGTAATCTGACTTCTGCCCATTGATCCTCCTTTTAGATCCAAGCGTTTTCCTGAAGAATCAATTAAAAAACAATTAATTTTTCATTATCCAACAACAAAATACTATATTTATTAAGAGAACCCGCTAACAACCCAACCTAAATGTAAGTTGTATTTACAGTACATTCAAATACACTCAGTCTTATTGAATTCCAATTCTGGACCAAATAACTATCCACAGCATCTCTTTAATCTTATTCCTGCCCATTGATCCTCCTTTTAGATCCGAGCGTTTTTCTGAAGAAACAATTAAAAAACAATTAATTACTCATTATCCAACAACAAAATACCATATTAATTAAGAGAACGCGCTAACAACCCATCCTTAATGTAAGTAGTATTAACAGTAGATTCAAATATACTCAGTCTTTTTGAATTCCATTCCTGGACCAAATAACTATCCACAGCATGTCTGTAATCTGACTCCTGCCCATTGGTCCTCCTTTTAGATCTGAGCGTTTTTCTTTAGAATCAATTAAAAAACAATTAATTACTCATTACCCAACAACAAAATACTATATTAATTAAGAGAACGCGCTAACAACCCAACCTTAATGTAAGTAGTATTAAGAGTAGATTCAAATATACTCAGTCTTTTTGAATTCAATTCCTGGACCCAATAACTATCGACAGAATCTCTTTAATCTTATTCCTGCCCATTGATCCTCCTTTTAGATCCAAGCGTTTTTCTGAAGAAAGAATTAAAAAAACAATTAATTACTCATTTTCCAACAACAAAATACCATATTAATTAAGAGAACGCGCTAACAACCCAACCTTAATGTAAGTAGTATTAACAGTAGATTCAAATATACTCAATCTTTTTGAATTCCATGCTTGGACAAAATTACTATCCACAGCATACCTGTGATCTGACTCCTGCCTATTGATCCTCCTTTTAGATCTGAGCGTTTCTCTGACGAATCAATTAAAAAAAAATAATTACTCATTATCCAACAACCATATACTATATTAATTAAGAGAACGCGCTAACAACCCAACCTTAAAGTAAGTAGTATTAGCAGTAGATTTAAATATACTCACCTTTTTGAATTCCATTCCTAGACCAAATAACTATCCACATTATCTCTGTAATCTGACTCCTGTCCATTGATCCTCCTTTTAGATCCGAGCGTCTTTCTGAAGAATCAATTAAAAAACAATTAATTACTCATTATCCAACAACAAAATACTATTTTAATTAAGAGAACGTGCTTACAACCCAACCTTAATGTAAGTAGTATTAACAGTAGATTCAAATATACTCAGTCTTTTTGAATTCCATTCTTGGACCAAATAACTATCCACAGCATCTCTGTAATCTGACTCCTGCCCATTGATCCTCCTTTTAGATCCGAGCGTCTTTCTGAAGAATCAATTAAAAAACAATTAATTACTCATTATCAAACAACAAAATACTATTTTAATTAAGAGAACGTGCTTACAACCCAACCTTAATGTAAGTAGTATAAGCAGTAGATTTAAATATACTCAGTCTTTTTGAAATACATTCCTGGACCAAATAACTATCCAGAGCATCTCATTAATCTGACTCCTGCCCATTGATCCTCTTTTTAGATCCGAGCATTTTTTTTAAGAATCAATTAAAAAACAATTAATTACTCATTATCCAACAACAATATACTATATTAATTAAAAGAACGCTCTAACAACCCAACCTTAATGTAAGTAGTATTTACAGTAGATTCATATATACTCAGTCTTTTTGAATTCCATTCCTGGACCAAATAACTATCCACAGCATCTCTGTGATCTGACTCCTGCCCATTGATCTTCCTTTTAGATCCGAGCGTTTTTCTGAAGAATCAATTAAAAAAACAATTAATTACTCATTATCCATCAATAAAATACTAAATTAATTAAGAGAACGTGCTAACAACCCAACCTTAATGTAAGTAGTATTAACAGTAGATTCAAATATACTCAGTCTTTTTGAATTCCATTTCTGGACCAAATAACTATCCACAGCATCTCTGTGATCTGACTTCTGCCCATTGATCCTCTTTTTAGATCCGAGCATTTTTTTTAAGAATCAATTAAAAAACAATTAATTACTCATTATCCAACAACAATATACTATATTAATTAAAAGAACGCTCTAACAACCCAACCTTAATGTAAGTAGTATTTACAGTAGATTCATATATACTCAATCTTTTTGAATTCCATTTCTGGACCAAATAACTATCCACAGCATCTCTGTGATCTGACTCCTGCCCATTGATCTTCCTTTTAGATCCGAGCGTTTTTCTGAAGAATCAATTAAAAAACAATTAATTATTCATTATCCAACAACAAAGTGCTATATTTATTAAGAGAACGTGCTAACAACCCAACCTTAATGTAAGTAGTATTTACAGTACATTCAAATATACTCAGTCTTTTTGAATTCCAATTCTGGACCAAATAACTATCCATAGCATCTCTGTAATCTGACTCCTGCCCATTGATCCTCCTTTTAGATCTGAGTGTTTTCCTGAAGAATCAATTTAAAAAAAATTAATTAATCATTATATAAAAACAAAATACTATATTAATTAAGAGAACATGCTAACAACCCAACCTTAAAGCAATTAGTATTAGCAGTAGCTTCAAATATACTCATTCTTTTTGAATTCCATTCCTGGACCAAATAACTATCCACAGTTTCTCTGTAATCTGACACCTGCCCATTGATCCTCCTATTAGATCCGAGCGTTTTTCTGAAGAATCAATTATTAAAAACAATTAATTACTCATTATCGAACAACAAAATACTATATTAATTTAGAGAACGCCCTAACAACCCAACCTTAAAGTAAGTAGAATTAACAGTTGATTCAAATATACTCAGTCTTATTGAATTCCAATTCTGGACCAAATAACTATCAACAGCATCTCAGTAATCTGACTTCTCCCCATTGATCCTCCTTTTAGATCGGAGCGTTTTCCTGAAGAATCAATTAAAAAACTATTAATTATTCGTTATCCAACAACAAAATACTATATTAATTAAGAAAACGCAGTAACAACCCAACCTTAATGTAAGTAGTATTTACAGTAGATTCAAATATACTCAGTCTTTTTGAATTCCATTGCTGGACCAAATAACTATCCACAGCATCTATGTGATCTGACTCCTGCCCATTGATCCTCCTTTTAGATCCGAGCGTTTTCTGAAGAATCAATTAAAAAACAATTAATTACTCATTATCCATCAATAAAATACTAAATTAATTAAGAGAACGTGCTAACAACCCAACCTTAATGTAAGTAGTATTAACAGTATATTCAAATATACTCAGTCTTTTTGAATTCCATTTCTGGACCAAATAACTATCCACAGCATCTCTGTAATCTGACTTCTGCCCATTGATCCTACTTTTATATCCGAGCGTTTTCCTAAAGAATCAATTTAAAAACAATTAATTACTCATTATCCGACAACCATATACTATATTAATTAAGAGAACGCGGTAACAACCCAACCTTAATGTAAGTAGTATTAACAGTAGATTCAAATATACTCAGTCTTTTTGAATTCCATTTCTGGACCAAAGAACTATCCATAGCATCTCTGTGATCTGACTCCTGACTATTGATCCTCCTTTTAGATCTGAGCGTTTTTCTGAAGAATCAATTAAAAAACAATTAATTACTCATTATCCAACAACAATATACTATATTAATTAAAAGAACGCTCTAACAACCCAACCTTAATATAAGTAGTATTAATAGTAGATTCAAATATACTCAGTCTTTTTGAATTCCATTTCTGGACCAAATAACTATCCACAGCATCTATGTGATCTGACTCCTGCCTATTGATCCTCCTTTTAGATCTGAGTGTTTTTCTGAAGAATCAATTAAAAAACATTTAATTACTCATTATCCAACAACCATATACTATATTAACTAAGAGAACGCAGTAACAACCCAACCTTAATGTAAGTAGTATTAAGAGTAGATTCAAATATACTCATTCTTTTTGAATTCCATTCCAGGACCAAATAACTATCCACAGCATCTCTGTGATCTGACTCCTGCCCATTGATCTTCCTTTTAGATCCGAGCGTTTTTCTTAAGAATCAATTAAAAACAATTAATTACTCATAATCCATCAACAAAAAACTAAATTAATTAAGAGAACGTGCTAACAACCTAACCTTAATATAAGTAGTATTAACAGTAGATTCAAATATACACGGTCTTTTTTAATTCCATCCCTGGACCAAATAACTATCCACAGCATCTCTGTGATCTGACTCCTGCCCATTGATCTTCCTTTTAGATCCGAGCGTTTTTCTGAAGAATCCATTAAAAACAATTAATTACTCATAATCCATCAACAAAATACTAAATTAATTAAGAGAACGTGCTAACAACCCAACCTTAATATAAGTAGTATTAAGAGTAGATTCAAATATACTCAGTCTTGTTGAATTCCATTTCTGGACCAAATAACTATCCACAGCATCTCTGTGATCTGACTCCTGCGTATTGATCCTCCTTTTAGATCTGAGCGTTTTTCTGAAGAATCAATTAAAAAACAATTAATTACTCATTATCCAACAACCATATACTATATTAATTAAGAGAACCCGCTAACAACCCAACCTTAATGTAAGTAGTATTAACAATAGATTCAAATATACTCAGTCTTTTTGAATTCCATTCCTGGACCAAATAACTATCCACAGCATCTCTGTAATCTTATTCCTGCCCATTGATCCTCCTTTTAGATCCGAGCGTGTTTCTGAAGAATCAATTATTAAAAACAATTAATTACTCATTATCCAACAACAAAATACTATATTAATTAAGAGAACGCGCTAACAACCCAACCTTAATGTAAGTAGTATTAACAGTAGATTCAAATATACTCAGTCTTATTGAATTCCAATTCTGGACCAAATAACTATCCACAGCATCTCTGTAATCTGACTTCTGCCCATTGATCCTCCTTTTAGATCCAAGCGTTTTCCTGAAGAATCAATTAAAAAACAATTAATTATTCATTATCCAACAACAAAATACTATATTTATTAAGAGAACCCGCTAACAACCCAACCTAAATGTAAGTTGTATTTACAGTACATTCAAATACACTCAGTCTTTTTGAATTCCAATTCTGGACCAAATAACTATCCACAGCATCTCTTTAGTCTTATTCCTGCCCATTGATCCTACATTTAGATCCGAGCGTTTTTCTGAAGAATCAATTAAAAAACAATTAATTACTCATTATCCAACAACAAAATACCATATTAATTAAGAGAACGCGCTAACAACCCATCCTTAATGTAAGTAGTATTAACAGTAGATTCAAATATACTCAGTCTTGTTGAATTCCATTCCTGGACCAAATAACTATCCACAGCATGTCTGTAATGTGACTCCTGCCCATTGGTTCTCCTTTTAGATCTGAGCGTTTTTCTTTAGAATCAATTAAAAAAAAATTAATTACTCATTACCCAACAACAAAATACTATATTAATTAAGAGAACCCGCTAACAACCCAACTTTAATGTAAGTAGTATTAACAATAGATTAAAATATACTCAGTCTTTTTGAATTCCATTCCTGGACCAAATAACTATCCACAGCATCTCTGTAATCTTATTCCTGCCCATTGATCCTCCTTTTAGATCTGAGTGTTTTCCTGAAGAATCAATTAAAATTCAATTAATTACTCATTATCCAACAACAAAATACTATATTAATTAAGAGAACGCTCTAACAACCCAACCTTAAGGTAAGTAGTATTAACAGTAGATTCAAAAATACTCAGTCTTTTTGAATTCCATGCTTGGACCAAATAACTATCCACAGCATACCTGTGATCTGACTCCTGCCTATTGATCCTCCTTTTAGATCTGAGCGTTTCTCTGACGAATCAATTAAAAAAAATTAATTACTCCTTATCCAACAACCATATACTATATTAATTAAGAGAACGCAGTAACAACCCAACCTTAATGTAAGTAGTATAAACAGTAGATTCAAATATACTAAGTCTTTTTGAATTCCATTCCTGGACCAAATAACTATCCACAGCATCTCTGTGATCTGACTCCTGCCCATTGATTCTCCTTTTAGATCCGAGCGTTTTCCTTAAGAATCAATTAAAAAACAATTAATTATTCATTATCCAACAACAAAATACTATATTAATTAAGTGAACCCGCTTACAACCCAACCTTAATGTAAGTAGTATTAACAGTAGATTCAAATATACTCAGTATTTTTGAATTCCATTCCTGGACCCAATAACTATCCACAGCATCTCTTTAATCTTATTCCTGCCCATTGATCATCCTTTTAGATCCGAGCGTTTTTCTAAAGAAACAATTAAAAAACAATTAATTACTCATTATCCAAAAACAAAATACCATATTAATTAAGAGAACGCACTAACAACCCTACCTTAATGTAAGTAGTATTAACAGTAGATTAAATATACTCAGTCTTTTTGAATTCCATTCCTGGACCAAATAACTATCCACAGCATGTCTGTAATCTGACTCCTGCCCATTGGTCCTCCTTTTAGATCTGAGCGTTTTTCTGTAGAATCAATTAAAAAACAATTAATTACTCATTACCCAACAACAAAATACTATTTTAATTAAGAGAACCCGCTAACAACCCAACCTTAATGTAAGTAGTATTAACAATAGATTCAAATATACTCAGTCTTTTTGAATTCCATTCCTGGACCAAATAACTATCCACAGCATCTCTGTAATCTTATTCCTGCCCATTGATCCTCCTTTTAGATCCGAGCGTTTTCCTGAAGAATCAATTATAAAATCAATTAATTATTCATTATCCAAAAACAAAATACTATATTAATTAAGAGAACGTGCTAACAACCCAACCTTAATGTAAGTAGTATTTACAGTACATTCAAATATACTCAGTCTTTTTGAATTCCAATTCTGGACCAAATAACTATCCATAGCATCTCTGTAATCTGACTCCTGCCCATTGATCCTCCTTTTAGATCTGAGTGTTTTCCTGAAGAATCAATTTAAAAAAAATTAATTAATCATTATATAAAAACAAAATACTATATTAATTAAGAGAACATGCTAACAACCCAACCTTAAAGCAATTAGTATTAGCAGTAGCTTCAAATATACTCATTCTTTTTGAATTCCATTCCTGGACCAAATAACTATCCACAGTTTCTCTGTAATCTGACACCTGCCCATTGATCCTCCTATTAGATCCGATCTTTTTTCTGAAGAATCAATTATTAAAAACAATTAATTACTCATTATCGAACAACAAAATACTATATTAATTTAGAGAACGCCCTAACAACCCAACCTTAAAGTAAGTAGAATTAACAGTTGATTCAAATATACTCAGTCTTATTGAATTCCAATTCTGGACCAAATAACTATCAACAGCATCTCAGTAATCTGACTTCTCCCCATTGATCCTCCTTTTAGATCGGAGCGTTTTCCTGAAGAATCAATTAAAAAACTATTAATTATTCGTTATCCAACAACAAAATACTATATTAATTAAGAAAACGCAGTAACAACCAAACCTTAATGTAAGTAGTATTTACAGTAGATTCAAATATACTCAGTCTTTTTTAATTCCATTGCTGGACCAAATAACTATCCACAGCATCTATGTGATCTGACTCCTGCCCATTGATCCTCCTTTTAGATCCGAGCGTTTTATGAAGAATCAATTAAAAAACAATTAATTACTCATTATCCATCAATAAAATACTAAATTAATTAAGAGAACGTGCTAACAACCCAACCTTAATGTAAGTAGTATTAACAGTATATTCAAATATACTCAGTCTTTTTGAATTCCATTTCTGGACCAAATAACTATCCACAGCATCTCTGTAATCTGACTTCTGCCCATTGATCCTACTTTTATATCCGAGCGTTTTCCTAAAGAATCAATTAAAAAACAATTAATTATTCATTATCTAACAACAAAATACTATATTTATTAAGAGAGCGCGCTAACAAACCAACCTTAATGTAAGTAGTATTAACATTACATTCAAATATACTCAGTCTTTTTGAATTCCAATTCTGGACCAAATAACTATCCAAGGCATCTCTGTAATCTGACTTCTGCCCATTGATCCTCCTTTTAGATCCGATCGTTTTCCTGAAGAATCAATTAAAAAACAATTAATTATTCATTATCCAACAACAAAATACTATATTTATTAAGAGAACGCGCTAACAACCCAACGTTAATGTAAGTTGTATTAACAGTACATTCAAATATACTCAGTCTTTCTGAATTCCAATTCTGGACCAAATAACTATCCACAGCATCTCTGTAATCTGACTTCTCCCCTTTGATCTTCCTTTTAGATCCGAGCGTTTTCCTTAAGAATCAATTAAAAAACAATTAATTATTCATTATCCAACAACAAAATACTATATTAATTAAGTGAACCCGCTAACAACCCAACCTTAATGTAAGTAGTATTAACAGTAGATTCAAATATACTCAGTCTTATTGAATTGTAATTCTGGACCAAATAACTAGCCACAGCATCTCTGTAATCTGACTTCTGCCCATTGATCCTCCTTTTAGATCCGAGCGCTTTCCTGAAGAATCAATTAAAAAGCAAATAATTATTCATTATCCAACAACAAAATACTATATTAATTAAGAGAACGCGCTAACAACCCAACCTTAATGTAAGTAGTATTTAGAGTAGATTCAAATATACTCAGTCTTTTTGAATTCAATTCCTGGACCCAATAACTATCCACAGAATCTCTTTTATCTTATTCCTGCCCATTGATCCTCCTTTTAGATCCAAGCGTTTTTCTGAAGAAACAATTAAAAAAACAATTAATTTCTCATTATCCAACAACAAAATACCATATTAATTAAGAGAACGCGCTAACAACCCAACCTTAATGTAAGTAGTATTAACAGTAGATTCAAATATACTCAGTCTTTTTGAATTCCATTCCTGGACCAAATAACTATCCACAGCATGTCTGTAATCTGACTCCTGCCCATTGGTCCTCCTTTTAGATCTGAGCGTTTTTCTTTAGAATCAATTAAAAAAACAATTAATTACTCATTACCCAACAACAAAATACTATATTAATTAAGAGAACCCGCTAACAACCCAACTTTAATGTAAGTAGTATTAACAATAGATTAAAATATACTCAGTCTTTTTGAATTCCATTCCTGGACCAAATAACTATCCACAGCATCTCTGTAATCTTATTCCTGCCCATTGATCCTCCTTTTAGATCTGAGTTTTTTCCTGAAGAATCAATTAAAATTCAATTAATTACTCACTATCCAACAACAAAATACTATATTAATTAAGAGAACGCTCTAACAACCCAACCTTAAGGTAAGTAGTATTAACAGTAGATTCAAATATACTCAGTCTTTTTGAATTCCATGCTTGGACCAAATAACTATCCACAGCATACCTGTGATCTGACTCCTGCCTATTGATCCTCCTTTTAGATATGAGCGTTTCTCTGACGAATCAATTAAAAAAAATTAATTACTCCTTATCCAACAACCATATACTATATTAATTAAGAGAACGCAGTAACAACCCAACCTTAATGTAAGTAGTATTAACAGTAAATTCAAATATACTAAGTCTTTTTGAATTCCATTCCTGGACCAAATAACTATCCACAGCATCTCTGTGATCTGACTCCTGCCCATTGATTCTCCTTTTAGATCCGAGCGTTTTCCTTAAGAATCAATTAAAAAACAATTAATTATTCATTATCCAACAACAAAATACTATATTAATTAAGTGAACCCGCTAACAACCCAACCTTAATGTAAGTAGTATTAACAGTAGATTCAAATATACTCAGTATTTTTGAATTCCATTCCTGGACCCAATAACTATCCACAGCATCTCTTTAATCTTATTCCTGCCCATTGATCATCCTTTTAGATCCGAGCGTATTTCTAAAGAAACAATTAAAAAACAATTAATTACTCATTATCCAACAACAAAATACCATATTAATTAAGAGAACGCGCTAACAACCCTACCTTAATGTAAGTAGTATTAACAGTAGATTAAATATACTCAGTCTTTTTGAATTCCATTCCTGGACCAAATAACTATCCACAGCATGTCTGTAATCTGACTCCTGGCCATTGGTCCTCCTTTTAGATCTGAGCGTTTTTCTGTAGAATCAATTAAAAAACAATTAATTACTCATTACCCAACAACAAAATACTATTTTAATTAAGAGAACCCGCTAACAACCCAACCTTAATGTAAGTAGTATTAACAATAGATTCAAATATACTCAGTCTTTTTGAAATCCATTCCTGGACCAAATAACTATCCACAGCATCTCTGTAATCTTATTCCTGCCCATTGATCCTCCTTTTAGATCCGAGCGATTTCCTGAAGAATCAATTAAAAAAACAATTAATTATTCATTATCCAAAAACAAAATACTATATTAATTAAGAGAACGTGCTAACAACCCAACCTTAATGTAAGTAGTATTTACAGTACATTCAAATATACTCAGTCTTTTTGAATTCCAATTCTGGACCTAATAACTATCCACAGCATCTCTGTAATCTGACTCCTGCCCATTGATCCTCCTTTTAGATCCGAGTGTTTTCCTGAAGAATCAATTTTTAAAAAATTAATTAATCATTATATAAAAACAAATACTATATTAATTAAGAGAACATGCTAACAACCCAACCTTAAAGCAATTAGTATTAGCAGTAGCTTCAAATATACTCATTCTTTTTGAATTCCATTCCTGGACCAAATAACTATCCACAGTTTCTCTGTAATCTGACACCTGCCCATTGATCCTCCTATTAGATTCGAGCGTTTTTCTGAAGAATCAATTATTAAAAACAATTAATTACTCATTATCGAACAACAAAATACTATATTAATTTAGAGAACGCGCTAACAACCCAACCTTAAAGTAAGTAGAATTAACAGTTGATTCAAATATACTCAGTCTTTTTGAATTCCATTGCTGGACCAAATAACTATCCACAGCATCTCTGTGATCTGACTCCTGCCCATTGATCCTCCTTTTAGATCCAAGCGTTTTTCTGAAGAAACAATTAAAAAAACAATTAATTTCTCATTATCCAACAACAAAATACCATATTAATTAAGAGAACGCGCTAACAACCCAACCTTAATGTAAGTAGTATTAACAGTACATTCAAATATACTCAGTCTTTTTGAATTCCATTCCTGGACCAAACAACTATCCACAGCATGTCTGTAATCTGACTCCTGCCCATTGGTCCTCCTTTTAGATCTGAGCGTTTTTCAGAAGAATCAATTAAAATTCAATTAATTACTCATTATCCAACAACAAAATACCATATTAATTAAGAGAATGCTCTAACAACCAAACCTTAATGTAAGTACTATTAACAGTAGATTCAAATATACTCAGTCTTTTTGAATTCCATTCCTGGACCAAATAACTATCCACAGCATACCTGTGATCTGACTCCTGCCTATTGATCCTCCTTTTAGATCTGAGCGTTTCTCTGACGAATCAATTAAAAAAAAATTAATTACTCATTATCCAACAACCATATACTATATTAATTAAGAGAACGCAATAACAACCCAACCTTAATCTAAGTACTATTAACAGTAGATTCAAATATACTCAGTCTTTTTGAATTCCATTCCTGGACCAAATAACTATCCACAGCATCTCTGTGATCTGACTCCTGCCCATTGATCCTCCTTTTAGATCGGAGCTTTTTTCTGAAGAATCAATTAAAAAACAATTAATTACTCATTTTCCATCAACAAAATACTAAATTAATTAAGAGAACGTGCTAACAACCCAACCTTAGTGTAAGTAGTATTAACAGTACATTCAAATATACTCAGCCTCTTTGAATTCCAATTCTGGACCAAATAACTATCCACAGCATCTCTGTAATCTGACTCCTGCCCATTGATCCTCCTTTTAGATCCGAGCGTTTTCTGAAGAATCAATTAAAAAACAATTAATTACTCATTATCCATCAATAAAATACTAAATTAATTAAGAGAACGTGCTAACAACCCAACCTTAATGTAAGTAGTATTAACAGTATATTCAAATATACTCAGTCTTTTTGAATTCCATTTCTGGACCAAATAACTATCCACAGCATCTCTGTAATCTGACTTCTGCCCATTGATCCTACTTTTATATCCGAGCGTTTTCCTAAAGAATCAATTAAAAAACAATTAATTATTCATTATCCAACAACAAAATACTATATTTATTAAGAGAACGCGCTAACAACCCAACGTTAATGTAAGTTGTATTAACAGTACATTCAAATATACTCAGTCTTTTTGAATTCCAATTCTGGACCAAATAACTATCCACAGCATCTCTGTAATCTGACTTCTCCCCTTTGATCTTCCTTTTAGATCCGAGCGTTTTCCTTAAGAATCAATTAAAAAAAAATTAATTATTCATAATCCAACAACAAAATACTATATTAATTAAGTGAACCCGCTAACAACCCAACCTTAATGTAAGTAGTATTAAGAGTAGATTCAAATATACTCAGTCTTATTGAATTGTAATTCTGGACCAAATAACTAGCCACAGCATCTCTGTAATCTGACTTCTGCCCATTGATCCTCCTTTTAGATCCGAGCGCTTTCCTAAAGAATCAATTAAAAAGCAAATAATTATTCGTTATCCAACAACAAAATACTATATTAATTAAGAGAACGCGCTAACAACCCAACCTTAATGTAAGTAGTATTTAGAGTAGATTCAAATATACTCAGTCTTTTTGAATTCAATTCCTGGACCCAATAACTATCCACAGAATCTCTGTAATCTTATTCCTGCCCATTGATCCTCCTTTTAGATCTGAGTTTTTTCCTGAAGAATCAATTAAAATTCAATTAATTACTCATTATCCAACAACAAAATACTATATTAATTAAGAGAACGCTCTAACAACCCAACCTTAAGGTAAGTAGTATTAACAGTAGATTCAAATATACTCAGTCTTTTTGAATTCCATGCTTGGACCAAATAACTACCCACAGCATACCTGTGATCTGACTCCTGCCTATTGATCCTCCTTTTAGATATGAGCGTTTCTCTGACGAATCAATTAAAAAAAATTAATTACTCCTTATCCAACAACCTTATACTATATTAATTAAGAGAACGCAGTAACAACCCAACCTTAATGTAAGTAGTATTAACAGTAGATTCAAATATACTAAGTCTTTTTGAATTCCATTCCTGGACCAAATAACTATCCACAGCATCTCTGTGATCTGACTCCTGCCCATTGATTCTCCTTTTAGATCCGAGCGTTTTCCTTAAGAATCAATTAAAAAACAATTAATTATTCATTATCCAACAACAAAATACTATATTAATTTAGAGAACGCGCTAACAACCCAACCTTAAAGTAAGTAGAATTAACAGTTGATTCAAATATACTCAGTCTTATTGAATTCCAATTCTGGACCAAATAACTATCCACAGCATCTCAGTAATCTGACTTCTCCCCATTGATCCTCCTTTCAGATCGGAGCGTTTTCCTGAAGAATCAATTAAAAAACTATTAATTATTCGTTATCCAACAACAAAATACTAAATTAATTAAGAGAACGTGCTTACAACCCAACCTTAATGTAAGTAGTATTAACAGTATATTCAAATATACTCAGTCTTTTTGAATTCCATTTCTGGACCAAATAACTATCCACAGCATCTCTGTAATCTGACTTCTGCCCATTGATCCTACTTTTATATCCGAGCGTTTTCCTAAAGAATCAATTAAAAAACAATTAATTATTCATTATCCAACAACAAAATACTATATTTATTAAGAGAGCGCGCTAACAACCCAACCTTAATGTAAGTAGTATTAACATTACATTCAAATATACTCAGTCTTTTTGAATTCCAATTCTGGACCAAATAACTATCCAAGGCATCTCTGTAATCTGACTTCTGCCCATTGATCCTCCTTTTAGATCCGATCGTTTTCCTGAAGAATCAATTAAAAAACAATTAATTATTCATTATCCAACAACAAAATACTATATTTATTAAGAGAACGCGCTAACAACCCAACGTTAATGTAAGTTGTATTAACAGTACATTCAAATATACTCAGTCTTTTTGAATTCCAATTCTGGACCAAATAACTATCCACAGCATCTCTGTAATCTGACTTCTCCCCTTTGATCTTCCTTTTAGATCCGAGCGTTTTCCTTAAGAATCAATTAAAAAACAATTAATTATTCATTATCCAACAACAAAATACTATATTAATTAAGTGAACCCGCTAACAACCCAACCTTAATGTAAGTAGTATTAACAGTAGATTCAAATATACTCAGTCTTATTGAATTGTAATTCTGGACCAAATAACTAGCCACAGCATCTCTGTAATCTGACTTCTGCCCATTGATCCTCCTTTTAGATCCGAGCGCATTCCTGAAGAATCAATTAAAAAGCAAATAATTATTCGTTATCCAACAACAAAATACTATATTAATTAAGAGAACGCGCTAACAACCCAACCTTAATGTAAGTAGTATTTAGAGTAGATTCAAATATACTCAGTCTTTTTGAATTCAATTCCTGGACCCAATAACTATCCACAGAATCTCTTTAATCTTATTCCTGCCCATTGATCCACCTTTTAGATCCAAGCGTTTTTCTGAAGAAACAATTAAAAAAACAATTAATTTCTCATTATCCAACAACAAAATACCATATTAATTAAGAGAACGCGCTAACAACCCAACCTTAATGTAAGTAGTATTAACAGTACATTCAAATATACTCAGTCTTTTTGAATTCCATTCCTGGACCAAACAACTATCCACAGCATGTCTGTAATCTGACTCCTGCCCATTGGTCCTCCTTTTAGATCTGAGCGTTTTTCAGAAGAATCAATTAAAATTCAATTAATTACTCATTATCCAACAACAAAATACCATATTAATTAAGAGAATGCTCTAACAACCAAACCTTAATGTAAGTACTATTAACAGTAGATTCAAATATACTAAGTCTTTTTGAATTCCATTCCTGGACCAAATAACTATCCACAGCATACCTGTGATCTGACTCCTGCCTATTGATCCTCCTTTTAGATCTGAGCGTTTCTCTGACGAATCAATTAAAAAAAAATTAATTACTCATTATCCAACAACCATATACTATATTAATTAAGAGAACGCAATAACAACCCAACCTTAATCTAAGTACTATTAACAGTAGATTCAAATATACTCAGTCTTTTTGAATTCCATTCCTGGACCAAATAACTATCCACAGCATCTCTGTGATCTGACTCCTGCCCATTGATCCTCCTTTTAGATCGGAGCTTTTTTCTGAAGAATCAATTAAAAAACAATTAATTACTCATTTTCCATCAACAAAATACTAAATTAATTAAGAGAACGTGCTAACAACCCAACCTTAGTGTAAGTAGTATTAACAGTACATTCAAATATACTCAGCCTCTTTGAATTCCAACTCTGGACCAAATAACTATCCACAGCATCTCTGTAATCTGACTCCTGCCCATTGATCCTCCTTTTAGATCCGAGTGTTTTCCTGAAGAATCAATATAAAAAAAATTAATTAATCATTATCCAACAACAAAATACTATATTAATTAAGAGAACGCGCTAACAACCCAACCTTAATGTAAGTAGTATTAACAGTAGATTCAAATATACTCAGTCTTTTTGAATGCCATACCTGGACCAAATAACTATCCAAAGAATCTCTGTGATCTGACTCCTGCATATTGATCCTCCTTTTAGATCTGAGCGTTTTTCAGAAGAATCAATTTAAAAACAATTAATTACTCATTATCCAACAACCATATACTATATTAATTAAGAGAATGCAGTAACAACCCAACCTTAATGTAAGTAGTATTAACAGTAGATTCAAATATACTCAGTCTTTTTGAATTCCATTTCTGGACCAAAGAACTATCCATAGCATCTCTGTGATCTGACTCCTGACTATTGATCCTCCTTTTAGATCTGAGCGTTTTTCTGAAGAATCAATTAAAAAACAATTAATTACTCATTATCCAACAACAATATACTATATTAATTAAAAGAACGCTCTAACAACCCAACCTTAATATAAGTAGTATTAATAGTAGATTCAAATATACTCAGTCTTTTTGAATTCCATTTCTGGACCAAATAACTATCCACAGCATCTATCTGATCTGACTCCTGCCTATTGATCCTCCTTTTAGATCTGAGTGTTTTTCTGAAGAATCAATTAAAAAACATTTAATTACTCATTATCCAACAACCATATACTATATTAACTAAGAGAACGCAGTAACAACCCAACCTTAATGTAAGTAGTATTAAGAGTGGATTCAAATATACTCATTCTTTTTGAATTCCATTCCAGGACCAAATAACTATCCACAGCATCTCTGTGATCTGACTCCTGCCCATTGATCTTCCTTTTAGATCCGAGCGTTTTTCTTAAGAATCAATTAAAAACAATTAATTACTCATAATCCATCAACAAAAAACTAAATTAATTAAGAGAACGTGCTAACAACCTAGCCTTAATGTAAGTAGTATAAACAGTAGATTCAAATATACCCAGTCTTTTTTAATTCCATCCCTGGACCAAATAACTATCCACAGCATCTCTGTGATCTGACTCCTGCCCATTGATCTTCCTTTTAGATCCGAGCGTTTTTCTGAAGAATCAATTAAAAACAATTAATTACTCATAATCCATCAACAAAATACTAAATTAATTAAGAGAACGTGCTAACAACCCAACCTTAATATAAGTAGTATTAAGAGTAGATTCAAATATACTCAGTCTTGTTGAATTCCATTTCTGGACCAAATAACTATCCACAGCATCTCTGTGATCTGACTCCTGCGTATTGATCCTCCTTTTAGATCTGAGCGTTTTTCTGAAGAATCAATTAAAAAACAATTAATTACTCATTATCCAACAACCATATACTATATTAATTAAGAGAACCCGCTAACAACCCAACCTTAATGTAAGTAGTATTAACAATAGATTCAAATATACTCAGTCTTTTTGAATTCCATTCCTGGACCAAATAACTATCCACAGCATCTCTGTAATCTTATTCCTGCCCATTGATCCTCCTTTTAGATCCGAGCGTGTTTCTGAAGAATCAATTATTAAAAACAATTAATTACTCATTATCCAACAACAAAATACTATATTAATTAAGAGAACGCGCTAACAACCCAACCTTAATGTAAGTAGTATTAACAGTAGATTCAAATATACTCAGTCTTATTGAATTCCAATTCTAGACCAAATAACTATCCACAGCATCTCTGTAATCTGACTTCTGCCCATTGATCCTCCTTTTAGATCCGAGCGTTTTCCTGAAGAATCAATTAAAAAACAATTAATTATTCATTATCCAACAACAAAATACTATATTTATTAAGGGAGCGCGCTAACAACCCAACTTTAATGTAAGTAGTATTAACATTACATTCAAATATACTCTGTCTTTTTGAATTCCAATTCTAGACCAAATAACTATCCAAGGCATCTCTGTAATCTGACTTCTGCCCATTGATCCTCCTTTTAGAACCAAGCGTTTTCCTGAAGAATCAATTAAAAAACAATTAATTTTTCATTATCCAACAACAAAATACTATATTTATTAAGAGAACCCGCTAACAACCCAACCTAAATGTAAGTTGTATTTACAGTACATTCAAATACACTCAGTCTTTTTGAATTCCAATTCTGGACCAAATAACTATCCACAGCATCTCTTTAGTCTTATTCCTGCCCATTGATCCTACATTTAGATCCGAGCGTTTTTCTGAAGAATCAATTAAAAAACAATTAATTACTCATTATCCAACAACAAAATACCATATTAATTAAGAGAACGCGCTAACAACCCATCCTTAATGTAAGTAGTATTAACAGTAGATTCAAATATACTCAGTCTTTTTGAATTCCATTCCTGGACCAAATAACTATCCACAGCATGTCTGTAATCTGACTCCTGCCCATTGGTTCTCCTTTTAGATCTGAGCGTTTTTCTTTAGAATCAATTAAAAAACAATTAATTACTCATTACCCAACAACAAAATACTATATTAATTAAGAGAACCCGCTAACAACCCAACTTTAATGTAAGTAGTATTAACAATAGATTAAAATATACTCAGTCTTTTTGAATTCCATTCCTGGACCAAATAACTATCCACAGCATCTCTGTAATCTTATTCCTGCCCATTGATCCTCCTTTTAGATCTGAGTGTTTTCCTGAAGAATCAATTAAAATTCAATTAATTACTCATTATCCAACAACAAAATACTATATTAATTAAGAGAACGCTCTAACAACCCAACCTTAAGGTAAGTAGTATTAACAGTAGATTCAAATATACTCAGTCTTTTTGAATTCCATGCTTGGACCAAATAACTATCCACAGCATACCTGTGATCTGACTCCTGCCTATTGATCCTCCTTTTAGATCTGAGCGTTTCTCTGACGAATCAATTAAAAAAAATTAATTACTCCTTATCCAACAACCATATACTATATTAATTAAGAGAACGCAGTAACAACCCAACCTTAATGTAAGTAGTATTAACAGTAGATTCAAATATACTAAGTCTTTTTGAATTTCATTCCTGGACCAAATAACTATCCACAGCATCTCAGTGATCTGACTCCTGCCCATTGATTCTCCTTTTAGATCAGAGCGTTTTCCTTAAGAATCAATTAAAAAACAATTAATTATTCATTATCCAACAACAAAATACTATATTAATTAAGTGAACCCGCTTACAACCCAACCTTAATGTAAGTAGTATTAACAGTAGATTCAAATATACTCAGTATTTTTGAATTCCATTCCTGGACCCAATAACTATCCACAGCATCTCTTTAATCTTATTCCTGCCCATTGATCATCCTTTTAGATCCGAGCGTTTTTCTAAAGAAACAATTAAAAAACAATTAATTACTCATTATCCAACAACAAAATACCATATTAATTAAGAGAACGCGCTAACAACCCTACCTTAATGTAAGTAGTATTAACAGTAGATTAAATATACTCAGTCTTTTTGAATTCCAATTCTGGACCAAATAACTATCCACAGCATCTCTGTAATCTGACTCCTGCCCATTGATCCTCCTTTTAGATCCGAGTGTTTTCCTGAAGAATCAATTTAAAAAAAATTAATTAATCATTATATAAAAACAAAATACTATATTAATTAAGAGAACATGCTAACAACCCAACCTTAAAGCAATTAGTATTAGCAGTAGCTTCAAATATACTCATTCTTTTTAAATTCCATTCCTGGACCAAATAACTATCCACAGTTTCTCTGTAATCTGACTTCTCCCCATTAATCCTCCTTTTAGATCGGAGCGTTTTCCTGAAGAATCAATTATTAAAAACAATTAATTACTCATTATCGAACAACAAAATACTATATTAATTTAGAGAACGCCCTAAAACCCAACCTTAAAGTAAGTAGAATTAACAGTTGATTCAAATATACTCAGTCTTATTGAATTCCAATTCTGGACCAAATAACTATCCACAGCATCTCAGTAATCTGACTTCTCCCCATTAATCCTCCTTTTAGATCGGAGCGTTTTCCTGAAGAATCAATTAAAAAACTATCAATTATTCGTTATCCAACATAAAAATACTATATTAATTAAGAAAACGCAGTAACAACCCAACCTTAATGTAAGTAGTATTAACAGTATATTCAAATATACTCAGTCTTTTTGAATTCCATTTCTGGACCAAATAACTATCCACAGCATCTCTGTAATCTGACTTCTGCCCATTGATCCTACTTTTATATCCGAGCGTTTTCCTAAAGAATCAATTAAAAAACAATTAATTATTCATTATCCAACAACAAAATACTATATTTATTAAGAGAGCGCGCTAACAACCCAACCTTAATGTAAGTAGTATTAACATTACATTCAAATATACTCAGTCTTTTTGAATTCCAATTCTGGACCAAATAACTATCCAAGGCATCTCTGTAATCTGACTTCTGCCCATTGATCCTCCTTTTAGATCCGATCGTTTTCATGAAGAATCAATTAAAAAACAATTAATTATTCATTATCCAACAACAAAATACTATATTTATTAAGAGAACGCGCTAACAACCCAACGTTAATGTAAGTTGTATTAACAGTACATTCAAATATACTCAGTCTTTTTGAATTCCAATTCTGGACCAAATAACTATCCACAGCATCTCTGTAATCTGACTTCTCCCCTTTGATCTTCCTTTTAGATCCGAGCGTTTTCCTTAAGAATCAATTAAAAAACAATTAATTATTCATTATCCAACAACAAAATACTATATTAATTAAGTGAACCCGCTAACAACCCAACCTTAATGTAAGTAGTATTAACAGTAGATTCAAATATACTCAGTCTTATTGAATTGTAATTCTGTACCAAATAACTAGCCACAGCATCTCTGTAATCTGACTTCTGCCCATTGATCCTCCTTTTAGATCCGAGCGCTTTCCTGAAGAATCAATTAAAAAGCAAATAATTATTCGTTATCCAACAACAAAATACTATATTAATTAAGAGAACGCGCTAACAACCCAACCTTAATGTAAGTAGTATTTAGAGTAGATTCAAATATACTCAGTCTTTTTGAATTCAATTCCTGGACCCAATAACTATCCACAGAATCTCTTTAATCTTATTCCTGCCCATTGATCCTCCTTTTAGATCCAAGCGTTTTTCTGAAGAAACAATTAAAAAAACAATTAATTTCTCATTATCCAACAACAAAATACCATATTAATTAAGAGAACGCGCTATCAACCCAACCTTAATGTAAGTAGTATTAACAGTAGATTCAAATATACTCAGTCTTTTTGAATTCCATTCCTGGACCAAATAACTATCCACAGCATGTCTGTAATCTGACTCCTGCCCATTGGTCCTCCTTTTAGATCTGTGCGTTTTTCTTTAGAATCAATTAAAAAACAATTAATTACTCATTACCCAACAACAAAATACTATATTAATTAAGAGAACCCACTAACTACCCAACTTTAATGTAAGTAGTATTAACAATAGATTAAAATATACTCAGTCTTTTTGAATTCCATTCCTGGACCAAATAACTATCCACAGCATCTCTGTAATCTTATTCCTGCCCATTGATCCTCCTTTTAGATCTGAGTTTTTTCCTGAAGAATCAATTAAAATTCAATTAATTACTCATTATCCAACAACAAAATACTATATTAATTAAGAGAATGCTCTAACAACCCAACCTTAAGGTAAGTAGTATTAACAGTAGATTCAAATATACTCAGTCTTTTTGAATTCCATGCTTGGACCAAATAACTACCCACAGCATACCTGTGATCTGACTCCTGCCTATTGATCCTCTTTTAGATATGAGCGTTTCTCTGACGAATCAATTAAAAAAAATTAATTACTCCTTATCCAACAACCATATACTATATTAATTAAGAGAACGCAGTAACAACCCAACCTTAATGTAAGTAGTATTAACAGTAGATTCAAATATACTAAGTCTTTTTGAATTCCATTCCTGGACCAAATAACTATCCACAGCATCTCTGTGATCTGACTCCTGCCCATTGATTCTCCTTTTAGATCCGAGCGTTTTCCTTAAGAATCAATTAAAAAACAATTAATTATTCATTATCCAACAACAAAATACTATATTAATTAAGTGAACCCGCTAACAACCCAACCTTAATGTAAGTAGTATTAACAGTAGATTCAAATATACTCAGTATTTTTGAATTCCATTCCTGGACCCAATAACTATCCACAGCATCTCTTTAATCTTATTCCTGCCCATTGATCATCCTTTTAGATCCGAGCGTTTTTCTAAAGAAACAATTAAAAAACAATTAATTACTCATTATCCAACAACAAAATACCATATTAATTAAGAGAACGCGCTAACAACCCTACCTTAATGTAAGTAGTATTAACAGTAGATTAAATATACTCAGTCTTTTTGAATTCCATTCCTGGACCAAATAACTATCCACAGCATGTCATTAATCTGACTCCTGCCCATTGGTCCTCCTTTTAGATCTGAGCGTTTTTCTGTAGAATCAATTAAAAAACAATTAATTACTCATTACCCAACAACAAAATACTATTTTAATTAAGAGAACCCGCTAACAACCCAACCTTAATGTAAGTAGTATTAACAATAGATTCAAATATACTCAGTCTTTTTGAATTCCATTCCTGGACCAAATAACTATCCACAGCATCTCTGTAATCTTATTCCTGCCCATTGATCCTCCTTTTAGATCCGAGCGTTTTCCTGAAGAATCAATTAAAAAAACAATTAATTATTCATTATCCAAAAACAAAATACTATATTAATTAAGAGAACGTGCTAACAACCCAACCTTAATGTAAGTAGTATTTACAGTACATTCAAATATACTCAGTCTTTTTGAATTCCATTTCTGGACCAAATTACTACCCACAGCATCTCTGTGATCTGACTCCTGCCTATTGATCCTCCTTTTAGATCTGAGCGTTTTTCTGAAGAATCAATTTAAAAACAATTAATTACTCATTATCCAACAACCATATACTATATTAATTAAGAGAACGCAGTAACAACCCAACCTTAATGTAAGTAGTATTAACAGTAGATTCAAATATACTCAGTCTTTTTGAATTCCATTCCTGGACCAAATAACTATCCACAGCATCTCTGTGATCTGACTCCTGCCCATTGATCTTCCTTTTAGATCCGAGCGTTTTTCTGAAGAATCAATTAAAAAACAATTAATTACTCATTATCCATCAATAAAATACTAAATTAATTAAGAGAACGTGCTAACAACCCAACCTTAATGTAAGTAGTATAAACAGTAGATTCAAATATACTCAGTCTTTTTGAATTCCAATTCTGGACCATATAACTATCCAAGGCATCTCTGTAATCTGACTTCTGCCCATTGATCCTCCTTTTAGATCCGATCGTTTTCCTGAAGAATCAATTAAAAAACAATTAATTATTCATTATCCAACAACAAAGTGCTATATTTATTATGAGAACGCGCTAACAACCCAACCTTAATGTAAGTTGTATTAACAGTACATTCAAATATACTCAGTCTTTTTGAATTCCAATTCTGGACCAAATAACTATCCAGAGCACATCTGTAATCTGACTTTTGCCCATTGATCTTCCTTTTAGATCCGAGCGTTTTCCTTAAGAATCAATTAAAAAACAATTAATTATTCATTATCCAACAACAAAATACTATATTCATTACATGAACCCGCTAACAACCCAACCTTAATGTAAGTAGTATTAACAGTAGATTCAAATATACTCAGTCTTATTGAATTGTAATTCTGGACCAAATAACTAGCCACAGCATCTCTGTAATCTGACTTCTGCCCATTGATCCTCCTTTTAGATCCGAGCGCTTTCCTGAAGAATCAATTAAAAAACAATTAATTATTCATTATCCAACAACAAAATACTATATTAATTAAGTGAACCCGCTAACAACCCAACCTTAATGTAAGTAGTATTAACAGTAGATTCATATATACTCAGTCTTTTTGAATTCCATTCCTGGACCAAATAACTATCCAGAGCACATCTGTAATCTGACTTTTGCCCATTGATCTTCCTTTTAGATCCGAGCGTTTTTCCGAAGAATCAATTTGAAAACAATTAATTACTCATTATCCAACAACCATATACTATAATAATTAAGAGAACGCAGTAACAACCCAACCTTAATGTAAGTAGTATTAACAGTAGATTCAAATATACTCAGTCTTTTTGAATTCCATTTCTAGACCAAATAACTATCCACAGCATCTCTGTGATCTGACTCCTGACTATTGATCCTCCTTTTAGATCTGAGCGTTTTTCTGAAGAATCAATCAAAAAACAATTAATTACTCATTATCCAACAACAATATACTATATTAATTAAAAGAACGCTCTAACAACCCAACCTTAATGTAAGTAGTATTTACAGTAGATTCATATATACTCAGTCTTTTTGAATTCCATTCCTGGACCAAATAACTATCCACAGCATCTCTGTGATCTGATTCCTGACCATTGATCCTCCTTTTAGATCCGAGCGTTTTTCTGAAGAATCAATTAAAAAACAATTAATTATTCATTATCCATCAACAAGATACTAAATTAATTAAGAGAACGTGCTAACAACCCAACCTTAATGTAAGTAGTATTAACAGTACATTCAAATATACTCAGCCTTTTTAAATTCCAATTCTGGACCAAATATCTATCCACAGCATCTCTGGGATCTGACTTCTGCCCATTGATCCTCCTTTTAGATCCGAGCGTTTTCCTGAAGAATCAATTAAAAAACAATTAATTAATCATTATCCAACAATAAAATACTATAATGATTAAGAGAACGTGCTAACAACCCAACCTTAATGTAGGTAGTATTAACAGTACATTCAAATATACTCAGTCTTTTTAAATTCCATTCCTGGACCAAATAACTATCCACAGCATCTCTGTAATCTGACTCCTGCCCATTGATCCTCCTTTTAGATCCGAGCGTCTTTCTGAAGAATCAATTAAAAAACAATTAATTACTCATTATCCAACAACAAAATACTATTTTAATTACAAGAACGTGCTTACAACCCAACCTTAATGTAAGTAGTATTAGCAGTAGATTTAAATATACTCAGTCTTTTTGAATTACATTCCTGGACCAAATAACTATCCAGAGCATCTCATTAATCTGACTCCTGCCCATTGATCCTCTTTTTAGATCCGAGCATTTTTTTGAAGAATCAATTAAAAAACAATTAATTACTCATTATCCAAGAACAAAATACTATATTAACTAAGAGAACGCGCTAACAACCCAACCTTAATGTAAGTAGTATTAACAGTAGATTCAAATATACTCAGTCTTTTTTAATTGTATAGCTGGACCAAATAACTATCAATAGCATTTCTGTAATCGCACTCTTGCCCATCGATCCTCCTTTTAAATCTGAGCGTCTTTCTAAAGAATAAATTAAAAAACAATTAATTAATCATTGTCCAACAACCAAATTCTATATTAATTAAGAGAACGCGCTAACAGCCCAACCTTAATGTAATAAGTATTAACAGTAGATTCAAATTATACTCAGTCTTTTTGAATTCCATTGCTGGACCAAATAACTATCCACAGCATCCTTGTAATTGCACTCTTGCCCATCAATCCTCCTTTTAGATCCGAGCGTCTTTCTGAAGACTCAATTAAAAAACATTTAATTAAACATTATCCAACAACCAAGTACTATATTAACTAAGAGAACGCGCTAACAACCCAACCTTAATGTAAGTAGTATTTACAGTAGATTCAAATGTACTCAGTCTTTTTGAATTCCAATCCTGGACCAAATAACTATCATCAGCATCTCTGTATTCGCACTCTTGCCCATCGATCCCCCTTTTAGATCTGAGCGTCTTTCTAAGGAATCAATTAAAAAACAATTAATTAAACATTATCCAACAACCAATTACTATATAAATTAAGAGAACGCGCTAACAACCCAAACTTAATGTAAGTAGTATTAGCAGTAGATTCAAATGTACTCAGTCTTTTTGAATTCCTTTCCTGGACGAAAATACTATCCACAGCAACTCTGTAATCGCACTCTTGCCCATCGATCCTCATTTGAGATCCGAGCGTCTTTCTAAAGAATCAATTAAAAACAATTAATTAATCATTATCCAACATCCAAATACTATATTAATTAAGAGAACGCGCTGACAACCCAACCTTAATGTAATTAGTATATACAGGAGATTCAAATATACTCAGTCTTTTTGAATTCCATTCCTGGACCAAATAACTAACCACAGCATCTCTGTAATCGCACTCTTGCCCATCGATCCTCCTTTTAGATCCGAGCGTCTTTCTGAAGAATCAATTAAAAAACATTTAATTAAACATTATCCAACAACCAAGTACTATATTAATTAAGAGAACGCGCTAACAACCCAAACTTAATGTAAGTAGTATTAACAGTAGATTCAAATTATACTCAGTCTTTTTGAATACCATCCCTGGACCTAATTACTCTCCGCTGCATCACAGTTATCGCACATTTTTCCCTTGCCTCTTTGGAATAGTTCCAAGCTTCTTGCTTAAGAATTAATTTAAAAACAATTAATAAATCATTATCTAACAACGAAATCACTATGTTAAATAAGAAAACGCCCTATCGACCAAACTTGTATGTAAGTAGTATTAACAGTAGATTCAAATTATACTCATCCTTTTTGAATTGCATCCCTGGTCCAAATTACTCTCCGCTGCATCACAGTAATCGCACAATCTTCCCTTGCATCTTTGGAATAGCTCCGAGCGTCTTGCTGTAGAATTAATTTATTTAAAATTAGTAAATCATTATTTTTCAACGAAATTACTATGTTAATTACGAGAACCCGCTATCGACCAAACTTGTATGTAAGTAGTATTAACAGTAGATTCAAATTATTCTCATGGTATTTAGAATTCTGTCTCAGGACCGAATGTATCTCCGCAGCATCTCTGAATCCGGACTCTCTTTACCCATGCTAAAGAACGGTTCCGATATTTTTTCTGAAGAATTAATAAAAAAACAAATAATACACAAATTATTGAGCAAACTCGACACTATGTAACATGAAAGATGGCGCTTACTACAACACTTGCATGAAAGTAGTCTTAATATTACATTCGAATAATACTCATGATATTTTAAATTCCGCCTCTGGACCGAATGTATCTCCGCAGCATCTCTGCATCCGAACTCTCTTCTTCCATGCTAGAGAACTGCTCCGATAATGTTTCTGAAGAATCAATAAGAAAACAATTAGTATATAAATGAAAGGGAAAACTCGACACTATGCTAAATAAAAGATGGCGATTTCTACAATACTTGCATAAGAGTGGTCCTAATATTAGATTCGAATAATACTCATGGTATTTTGAATTCCGCCTCTGGACCGAATGTATATCCTCAGCATCTCTGCATCCGAACTCTCTTCTTCCATGCTTGAGAACTGCTCCGGTAATGTTACTGAAGAATTAATAAAAAAACAATTAGTATGTAAATGAAAGAGCAAACTCGACACCATGCTAAATAAAATATGGTGATTTCTACAATACTTGCATAAGAGTTGTCCTAACATTAGATTCGAATAATACTCACGGTATTTTGAATTCCGCCTCTGGACCGAATGTATCTCCGCAGCATCTCTGCATCCGAACTCTCTTCTTCCATGCTTGAGAACGGTTCCGATATTGTTTCTGAAGAATTAATAAAAAAACAATTTATATAAAAATTATAGAGCAAACTCGATACTTTGCTAATTAAAAGATTGCGCTATCTACAATACTTGCATAAGATTAGTCGTTATATTATATAGAAATTATACTCACTGTATTTTGAATTGAAATGCGCAAATTTTTTACGAAAACAAGAAAATGATCGTTTAGGGGTTGCTGACTCCACGGACGTGGAATCCACGACGGAGAAGCCGTTATTGAGTTTTTGTTGTTAATTCTGGTTAATTACTGCTGAGAGGAGAAATGGTATTTATTAAGCCGAAAGAATGTAGAACCTGCAATTATAATCAAGCGGCTTCTTCTGGCAAGAGGATAATCAAATTGATTAGATTTAACGTTGTCATGACAACTTTTTTCTTATATTCGCTCAGTATTACAGTATGTTCTTCTTCCTTCTGTTCATAACAGAGATGTCTAATCTCATTTAAGTTGTGAGATATTGCCATGGGACGAATTGCGGACTCGGTCAAACCCTTAAAAAGTTGTGGTTCTCATTTTTAGGTGATAGAATGTCAATGGAAGGCATTCCAGCGATATAATTTGCAAATCTTCACATTATTTAGGATGAAATAACCTTTAATCATCACAGTAATCCTATGAAATGGCGCTCGGTGAATTGTTCCGGGGGGAATTCGTGCGCTAGTAACTGCTCCCACCTCACTGATTTTGTACTACCAACCCAAGCCCCTCGTATAATTTATTTATAACATTAACTTATAATCAGGTCATTTAGAGTTACATAAGACTGAATAACAGTAGTGCAACATCAGCGCAGGGGATAAATTCCCCGCGTACGAATTCACCGGCGCCCGGTGAATCTGTCGGGTGGGGAATTGGTACGCGGGATATATTACTGGAAGGTAGCACTCTAAAACATTGAGATGGCTCACAAGTGACTAAAGATTCATTTGCATATCCTTAAATTGTGTCGCGTTAATGGCATTATGTTTAATTTTTTTCGTTAATACTTAAAGTTCATTTATTTATGACTAAGTGTTATTCAGAGCCGGGATATGTGAAATCACTAAGTTGTCCTTAATGAAGTTATGCTGAAGTAGAAATGTCTCATCGTATTTAATGTTTTTGTCCGAAAACACTAATAAATTAGATTTAAGCGCATAAATATTCCAGTTCCGATATAATTTTGATCACGTGACGTATGTAAGAGAAATTGCATCAGCAACAATTTACAGAATCAAATTAAATGTATTTACTATACGTATGTCTCGAATCTCTATTGATCTATAGAGCGATTTATTGATCAAATATATTTACTGACTGCTGCTTCAGAGATTTAAATTAAAGAGAATGGAATTTATATTTTAATCGCCTCGTGTTTCTCAATAATTTCTGCAATAAATATCAATATCTAATAATTGGAGATACCTCTTTCTTTAGTATAGCTTGATCACATTCTTAGTTAGAAGTTTACGAACCATTCAGGAGATCAATCGAATGAAATGAATTTAAAGGTTGAGGTTAGTAACATTATGCCTAATACTTATGAAATAATTTCTACCATATTTATTAATACCATTAAATGTTTAATCACTACATTAAGGCATTGCGAGATTGAAATAAAACGCAAATCCTAACAAAAAGACAGCTGAATCTCTAAACACTCGCTTTTATAAACCAATCATATAAAATATGCCTTAAATAAATAAGTTCAGATGGTTGGTAGCCTTGGTTATATGATGTCCCAATTCAAAACTCCGGTCTGTGGTTCAGATACGATTTAAAGACACGAAAGCGCAAATTTTATTGGACAAACGTAGCGAGATATATTAAATTAAAATGTAATGTTGACTACAACATTAGTACATCAACGCGGAAAGTTTGCGTTTGCTATTGTAAAAAGTCACTAGTAAGTTCTAACAATGTAGCATCAATAAGTAAGCAATATGTAATAAATGATTGGATAATAGATTTTAAAAGCGTAAGGAAACTTATGCGTTACAAAGATGAATGAACTGGAATGGAACGGTATACGAAGTTGGGGTCGAAGAAGTACGAAGTTGTATCGTTATTGAGTTCTCTCAAATATCTTTAAAGCAATAGGGTTCTACTTTGCTAAATCGAACATTCAATTTATTAACCGCCAAACTCCTAAATAAGTTACAACGCTTAGTAACAATAGTGACCATCTTAGACATACGATTGTTTGAAAACGATAATTTAGAAGGAAATTAAGTATTGTAAATTTAGTTGGAAATAATGGAAGAAGTAATGAAATTCTCTTTGCCATGGAGTTAATCTACGGATAATTAATGCAGTATTATCTTTTAATTGGAGTGGAAATATTCAGTTAAGAAACCACGAAATATTACAAAGAGTATAGTTATATAGTTCGACTTGATTTGAGTTTGATAACTCCCTGAAAATCATCTTATTAGATTTATTGTTATTCAAAATTAGTTAATCACTCCCTGAGTAAAAATATTTACGTACAAATATATAATTATTTAACAAATATCGTTTAAAGGACAAAAAACGGGTGAAGATGTTAATGCAGGAAGTAATCGCTGGATTTTATCAAACGTCTTATCGTGATGATTACGCCTCTCGTCATTACAGCATAAAAATACGTGATTTAGTATCACTCGATGTACATTTTATTTCATTGGATATAATTCGAGTGTCAGGAATGAGAAAAAATTATAAAATCATTTCAAAATAGTAGTAATCATAACAATATATTCTATTTTAGTATCCATTGCATTCTTTGATTGTATCTTTCTCCCAGACAAGGTGGTAAATGCACGATAGAAAATAAATACATAGTTCTCACAAAAGCGAACGATGAGTTCGCCATGAACTTGAAGAAAAGCGAGGCAAAGAATAGAAGGCCATGGGAGGCCATTATTGGTCTTATAGCATTGTTAGCACGAGCCTACTTCTTTTACTGATACCTCTAAAGTGAAATTTACGGAAAAGGAAATGAAAACGATGGTTGGAACATTCGAAATGAATTGAAGGACGTTGGAAACCCATTACTGGTCTAAGAATGATTCTTTACGTGATCATCGCTACTTTTTACAGTGCTTTGAAAGTGAAAGCAACGGTGAAAGGAAGCAAAATATCAATAGGTATTGGAAAGAGCGAAGAAAGCGAAAATGCATTTCCTCGTCTAAATACAGTAAAATAAAGGGAAAGAGTATGTCTGACTATTGCATTACTGTACTGTACTAATTATTCTCCACTAAATTACATCAAACGACAATTATAAAAAAATAGCAACTTAGTACACAATCGTTCAGATTTTGTTGTAATGCTCTTATGAAATAGTTCTCTTCCACCCCCAAAACTATTGATCAATAAATCACTTAATTAATAGTCCGTTTTAAATGGCCCGAAACATTTCAACAATATGAAATTATTCCACAAGTTTTTATAATATAATACACGAAGTGAAAACAAGTCCATCACGTGAGTATATTTTCAAAGTACGCGATTTTCGGGATTGCTATAAATATACATAAATTGTGCTTACCAAAGCTGAAGCTCCAATCCACTGACTTCTAGCATCGAAGGATCTCCTGCACGACTTTCACTTCTAGAAGACGCCAATGAGCAATACGCCAGGACAATATCGGTGGTTCCTCCCAAACTATTAAAAATTATAAAAACCAAATTAATAAAATATATATGGATTAAAATCAGAATTATATTCTATTCTAAAGCCATGTAAATGTAAAGCGAAACGAGTAATTTGAAAAATACGTATTTCCGTTCATTTGCAACCGTTGACAAAACAATTTGAAATATATTGTTAGATCATCGCACAATATTAATAAAATAATAACTAATTGTAATTATCATTTAAAGACGCCTTAATTAAACTCTTAGACATTGGCTGGCGATATTGAAATCATGACACGAAACCAAAACTTTAATATCAGTACTAATCCGTACAAAATCGAACAATATTCCTAAAGTGATTAACCTAAATTTAAATTGCAATTAAATCGTAAGAAATAAATATGGTTAATATTATGAAATAATGCCAATTAAATGTAGAATTACGTCGTTAAAGACAAAAAGGATCTTAAGAACTATAGCAACTTAAACTTCTGAAAATTCTTCAAAATTGATAAATACCAGAAGAGTATTGTAACCCATAGTAGTAAATAGGAGTAAACCCATGAAAATGTAAAGTTAAATTAGCAATTTGAATATAAATAAATAATAAAAATGGTTACATCAGCGAACAATATTGAGAATAAGTTTAAAAAATAACGACCTCCTAAGGGAATTAATATTACAAAATCGTACAAAATGGAATAGAATACCTGAAATGATAAGGGTTAATTTAAATCAAAATTACAATAATTTGATACAAATTCGGTTTGGATTATGAGATAATGAATTTAATGTTAAATATGACAAAGGCACATTAATTGCGGAAAAGTTAGAACTTCTGAAATTTAAGCCACATAAACGATTGTAGATACATTTTAGAATGATTAATGTAATCGATTCCTTTGATAAGAATGAATCTCTTAAAGTTTCCTTCAACTGCTGATTTCCTTTTAAATTCAAACCAGGATTTCCGTAATGTTTATGCGTGGAACATATGATCTAAACAAAGCCTAAAAATTTACAGAAGGACTAATTGGAAAATATATTCAAATAAAACTACGTATTGAACTGTTGATAGATTACGGAGGAGTGAATTCTAAACGGAAATTTGTATTCTAGGAAAATTGAAAACTCGTACACTAAAACTGCACTGAATTCGAGTCCTGGCTCTTTCGGAATTTTTTCTCTCGTTTCTTAATTTCAATTTCAATTTGTTACTTGTAATGAAAAGGAAGTTGAAATATGAACGACTTTTAACTTTCAAAACAAATTTCCGATGACCACTTGAAATAGCTAGTTGCATACGTACGAAGTATCTACTAGAGAAACAATTCAGAAGTTTCCTTCCGATCACGAGAATAAATGCTTAACGATACAAGAATATAACGTCAAAATCGAACAAAATTCCAAAAAAGGATCACGCGATATTGATTTGGAAAGTATTTTGGTGAGAAAGAATTATTATTCATATTAGAGGGACATTTCAACTTAATATCATTATAACATTATCATAGACGCGAGAAGACCGGTAATACTACTGCGAATGAAAAATAAATACATTTTACGTAGATATAAAGATGATATTAATCTATTCTACTATATTACTCTTCTACTATATTAAGGTAATCAAATCCATAATAAATGAAAAATGAACAACTACGATGCGTCCACAATTTCCGTTAAAATTCAAATCCAATCTTCCCTTGTGTGATGACGTCATGCACTTACCGAAGCTTAAAAATTAACGACAGAACTACTTTAAACATATTTTATAATCAAAAGGGTCGTATCACTGGGCATAATTGAGGAAAACGGTAGTTCAGATCTGTATTCATGGCAAATTAAAAATAAATGTGGCAAAGCCGACTTCGAGGCTTTATCGAAATTTTTCTTCCGTTTATTACATTCAAATTCAGAGTGTAACTCGTACGGTTTCGGATGCAGTTTAAATTTTTACAATTGCTTAAGACAATGAATTACTATCATAGAAGTCATCGTTATCTCAGAAGCAAAACTACTACTAAATACCCTTAATACCACGCGATGACATATTTGCACTTATGCATAAAAATCCAAAGAAAAGATGTATGCCTTTTACATTCGGGTATTAACTCGACATAGGCAAACCTATAGATTAGATTTCTCGAGAAGAATAGGCGAGAACCAGATTCTCGTCCCGGCGACATTTCTTTGTTACACTCAAACTGTCATAAAATTTCCGGAGAACTGTCTTAGATTCCTATTTACACGCAAACGTGTTTACTTAATTCGCTAATCACCATCCTTAACGAGCTTTTAAACCGGAAATTGTACTTAATAAATCGTACTAATCAGTTCCGGTGCTTAATAAACAGAATAAGGTCATCTCATTAATTCACCCTGAATTAAAATCAATCACAATTTTATACAAATGATACGTCGTTCATTGATATTACACAAGGAACAAACTTGAATTCTTAAATTCTATATCAAACTTTAGCAATATTTTCTCAGTAAATATCTAATAAAGTATTTAATAAGACTTACCATTAACAGGAAATCCAAGGTGACAACGATGGACGTTGAACATGACAACGAATTTCAAATGTTTTTCAAACACAGGTTGTCAGCACGACCACACTCGTAGAAGTCTAGGCAGCAAGTGACGAAAAAGCCTTCCGCGCAACCGTTAAACAATACTGCTCTCACCTGATTGGTCCAAATTTAACCGTCATTCAACTTAGCCCAGCCCACCAACCGCCATGAAAATTTTCCACTGCTAACGATAGCAATTATATTTTAACGAATTTATTAAAGTATCATTTTAAATATATAATTAATTTTTTTCGTCGATTTTAATTATTTCGTTTAAATTTCGCGTAATCGTCGAAGTGCTGGATCGTAAAATATGTTTGCTAATTCTAAATATTATGCGTTCTTAAAAAAATAACTATTTTTGGGTCTACATCTTTAAGATTATTAGTTTTCTTTATTTTCTAAAATGAAATAACGATTTACAAATTAATGATCTAACCATACATCCAGAAAGAGAAAAATGTAGCAATCATATCGATGTAATTAATTTACGCACAATTACTAGCAAGATTTTATTGCATGGATACATTTTGAGTTAAAGAAGTGCAGTATTTCAAGAAATTACGTCCTTGTTTACGAAGAAAGCGGAAAAACCTTACATAAATTCCTCTATAAGATATCAATTCTCTCGCTAATCAAACACGCTCCGCTCTTCCAAAGGTACTTTTTATGAAGCAGGATCATTAAAACGAGGTATATATGTAGATTGAATGATACAAACGTTGATTTTAACGAATTATGATATAATATAATCGATTACCAACCGGGAAAGTACTATTGACCACTCAATGCCTGGCAACACGAAATATTCTAGAATAGGAAGAAATTTGCTCTATGAGAGGTAAATCAGCATGTATGAATAACTCATTGCTAATCTATGAAGTGCATTCACAGCCATTCAAATTAATGCAAATACCACTCTCATCGTACTTACATGACCTCCATCTTGCGTCGATGGTAAATGTAGTTTGATGGAAGGATTCCGAGCTCTTAGAACTGCGTGATAAGAAATCCCTTCACCATGAGTGCTCGTCTCGTTGATGGTTGTTTCATCGCCGATTTATAATAGTGCACGTGTCCACAATTATTTAAGGAAGTCACTGCTTGTAGTCAGATCGTCAACATTTGACTGGTCTTCGTTAATTGTTAACAATACTAGGGAAACCAGCCAAGATGCTGTCCTAGTATGCAACTTTCTAACCACGAGTTAAATAAGGTAATCAATCAACGATGAGAAATGACGAAATTAACATCAAACACTTGGGAATCAACAACTCAACGTCTTTAAACACTACGATCGAAATTCAAAGCAATTTGTACAGAAATAAGATAAAATATAACAAGGTGTTTATCGGAGCACTGGTTTCAAGTACTTTCACAGTATATTCGCAGTGTTTTCGTATCGACAAAAATGGCGGGTTTACCACAAAATTTCCGCTACAATTTGATCAATCTATAGATACGTTTTTACGTCGCACTCAATTACACACTCGCAGTGAATAAATTAAGAACGTACACTATCTTAAGCCCTGTTATCAAACTTATTCCACGAATATGAACACTTATAAGCACTAAAATAGTATTCCAACTCTAGAACGCCATTTCATAGTTGCTTTTCTAAATCACGTGGTGATTACGCACCACACCTTAAGAGAATTCCGATTGTCTTCGAAAATATGAAGTACGCAAGTCGCGTTTCAATGTTCCTTATCCTTCTGGATTTCTTGATTTTGAGTGTGAAACATGTGCCACGGAAGAGAATGAGTGTGGAAAACTAAAATAAGCAGTTGAAGCTCTCGACCTGATTTACAGTGTTATCCAAAAGTAAGTGTTTAAAAGTGCGTTATTCTAAATCTGCGATAGAAGAATAGTCAAGATAGAGAACCTCATGATTGATTTATTTCAAGCTGGAACTGTAGGAATTGGGCATCTTTCGTTCACCTTACAATCACAAAATGCAAGATATGAAAGTAAGTACGATGATGATGATATATGCTTTGAATTTTATCTTAATCTACATGTATGCTAGACTTACGAATCCACTTCGAGGGTTAGCATGGACATAATCACCTAGGCAATGACAGTGATATCGAATTCTTAATACATGTTATTCGGGTTCTCGATTATGTTGTAATGTTAACCATGATGCGCTTGACAGTACTTTCAAGGGGGGATATTTGATCGGGTGATTAATCTAAAGACACTTATTGACTCTTCATTAAGGTGTCAAGGATAGTAATGTTTATCGGTAGTGAATGTCAACGAAGAAATCTATCAAAATCACTTCTTCGTTTTTATCATGATAATCACCTTGTGATGCATTTGAAATAGTATGACCAAACAGAGAATAACTAGCACTTACCTACACATTCTTACTCGGTCCAACTTCTTCCGACGGCGATATTTTTCTACGAGGAACGCAGTCTCAGAAACACAAAACGAGGAGCTTTGCCCGCCATTTAATCTATGACCAAACTTCAGCTTCTTCGAACACTCGAAGGGCTCTTTCCTTTCACAACTCACGTTACACTTCAAGAGGACACATAATCCGGATTATAACAATCACATTTTCCTGACGATACGTCACCGTTGTGAATTCACTTCACCTCAGTTGCTGACATTTTCGCTTTACAGGTGCCACGAGACGATCTCATAGCAACTTGTCGCACTTTCTAAGACTTTTCGAATCGAAAACAGTCTTTTGACTTACGTAATTGAGGGCTCTCATTTCGTGGTTTTCGTTATTCCTCTTAAATGGTTGCCGTGTCCATGCTTTTCAAGATTCAAAGGTGTATTACAAATTTCTCGTTAAAGATCTCGCGACGAGGAGATAGGAATCATTCAAAAGAAACAATTCAGCGGTACATTCTGTGTTATCTGACAAAGATTGAAAACGTGAACAAGAGACTTGACATGCAAGTCCGTTAGTGTTGTGACAGTGAAGTTTGGAATTTCGATGAAAAAGGTTTGGAGTAAGAATAACCTAAGCTTTGTTTTCAGGGACACTCTTTGAAAACTGTTTAAAATTACGTTTAGAAGGAGGTGTGGTAGAGTGGATGAAGCAAAATTCCTGAGCCAGCAATGGAATGGAGATCATCAACTGAAGGACATTCGCCAATCTTTTGGATATCGTACAGAAGAGAGTTCGTAATCTTAAAAACCTTTAGTTTTACGATTATTATAGATCCAAAACATATCTCTCACAAATGTCGAAATTAATCAAGTATTAATGTCTGATGTAATGATTTTGAGAGGTGTGCAATTACTTATTTGATTTGTACATTTCAACTTTCAAGATTCTTTTGTTCCGGGACTTTAACAAAATCTTAAATATATGCCAATATAATAATATTTTATAGAAGATATAGAATCAATTTGCACCATTTTCATATCAATTTATACTATTATTTAATGAGTGTTATTTTGTTTGATTGTTGTCATTTCGGCCATCTTGGTTTACTCCGGCGATGGGTAACTTGTTAAAAATATTACACGAAAGAAATAATGATTTGAAACTTTAGTTATTTCGTTATTTTTCAATTTAAATTTCGATTAACTTTTATGGGTAAAAAGTTAAACGTAATTTTAATTATAGTAAATGAAAATTATATTAACAATTAAGTGGGCTTGGCCAATGAGAAGTGGCAGATTAAAATCAGCCAATGGGAGAAGGGTATCATTGTTCAAACATGATCAAACGGAAAAATTTTTTAGTTGCTGCAGAATTTTCATCCAGGAAGAACGTGTTACAGTTTGTCATTGTAAAACCGTTAATTTTTTGAATTTCTTTGGGCTCGAAACTTAGCTAGTGCGAACAGGTTAACGCGTTAGGCAAGTTAATTACGGTTCATAGTCAAGTTTTAAAGATTATTCGATAAAAATTAAGTAAATTATTTCCATTCGTCTAGATCTAAGAGGTGGTTTTCCAGGAATTTGATAATAAGGTAAGTTGGAAGTATAGCTCAATCCTATTTCAGTTATGCGGATTGATTATTTGGTTTTCTTCGCGATTATACGTCTTTATATTGTTTTGAAAAGAAAAGTCAGAATTAAATTTAATGAACGTGCGTTAGACTATCAATAAAAGTAGAATTGATTTTAAAGTTCCCTTACTATGTGGAATCATCATCATTCGTTAAGTTGAGGAAGTAAACATATTCTTCAAATTTTACGTGTCCTCGTGGAGGAGTTTCCCCTAATGCAAGCAGCAAATAACGAATTGAAATTTTGGCTGTTAAATTGATTAATTTTATATTTAAAAAAGGAATTCATTGTAATGATCTGCAAGTTAAGTCATGCGTATCTGTCGTCGTTGGATTTCTTTTATTTCATATGGTTACATAAGAATTTCGTTCAGTTATCTATTTCTTACAATACCATCTATCTTACCATTGTTTATTTAATCGTTTCTTTTGGTATGCCCCTGTATTTCTGATCACTTGGTACTCATCCTTTTTATCAAGTCAGTTCTTAATCGTAATTTAATACTCTATCGTTAAAGATAATCACGTTTACAATTGCAACTTATAAATTTTAAAATATTATACTCGATTGTGCGGGGTTATACCCTCTTCTGATATTCGAAGAAAAGACATGAAAAAATATCGATTTGCATATCAAATTGCCATTTGGTCTCCCTCTCCAATTGAGCTCATGTTAGTAGCTACTTCCGGAAGAAAACTTGTCCCAATAATGATTTTAAATATCCGATTTTTACCAACATTTACCGAGGGTTTATGCAAATAATTCCCGAGTTTTTGTAACGGTAAGATTTGAATTTTGAATATGACATCCAAGTCTAGAGTTTGAATATCAGGTATTGTTTAGTATTATATCCTTTCTACATAAATCATTCATATCAACTTTTTCTAAACAAATCTTGGGTTCAAGATAGCCTTAATTCTATTCAGTTGTATTTATTGAGTCTGCAAGTATCAACAATCCTCATTTTTTCATATTAGAGTAGGATCTATGGTTAAAAGATTTCACGGCATTTCATGTTACATCGTGGCGTTTACTAATCCCATAAGCATTTTGTCTCTGCCACCTAATTATTCATAATTACTGCGATCACAATGCTTTTCATTAAATACTTTCTTTCTTCCCATTTTTATTGAATTTCGATTTAGTTCATAGTCGTATCCTTGATGTAATCTTCGAGTGATGCTATTGAATTGTATGGTTACTCGCTTTCAGACCTAAGGTTGACATCTTGTATTCTAAAATATGGTTTTTACACTTACTTTAATTATTTTTAAAATATTAGAACGAGATTAAATAAACAATGTGATAGACGCAAATTTTACACTAATATCTGTGACATTTTAAATGAAAGCAAATATCCTTAAACTATCTTTTTTGTTTATTGATTATTTAGTGAATTTGTATCAAAATCTCGGGCGTTGTTTCGAGTACGCTCTTATAAGTACTAATTAGATGAATTGAATCACTGCCTTTAAGCCACGTTGATAATTAAAGCCATTACATTACAAACTATTGATTTTCATGTTTAATTGAAATAATTTTGGTTTAATAGGTTAATTATTTTTGGCAATTTTTCATTCTTAGTTTTTGCCATCGGCAATTGTAATGATGTTTTGCATCGGAAGTATTAGAACTCGCAACTGCATATTTATTCTTGAATATTATCACAGATTTTTATTTTACAGATTTACTCAATGTGTATAATTATTTTCCCAGAAAGCGGGTGATGGAATTCAATATTCCTTCGGAAATTCCTTTTCCCTCCGATGTCTCGTCTGCCTGCGGAAAATTACATTCATCGCAAAACGAAGGATTTCTGAGACCTAAAGCAGGTAAGTTGATTATGTTATATATAACAAAATAAGGTTATATAAATTAAATCTGATGTTTAATAATACTAATTGATTTTAATGATGAGAATAACCGATAGTATCTTAGTTCTCCTATTTCCATATTCATGAACTATGTTCGAATCACCACTTCTGAATGTCTTGTTAGGAAGTGACACCTGAGATGAGAATTACTTATGAAACTGAAACATCAATTTGCATAAGAAATGCACGCAACATTTTGTTTTTATCAATAAGCTGTTGAACGCATAGTCAAGGAGAAGTTTCCCTTCGTTCAATTTAATCAATTTATTGCTCGCCATGATTAACCTACGGTAAAGTAATGTAGGTAAAATAAATTCAGTGAAATTTAAGAAAGAAAACTGTTAAATGAACCATTAAAGCAAAATGAATTTCTCCTTAATATTCTAAATCTGTATATAATACCAATTAAGTTTGATACTTCTAGAAGAAAGTCGGCAGATTTTAAGCATATATATTGCATGCGTATTAAAATAAACAAGCTTCGGTTAAAAAATGTGTATTTTCTTTAATTCTTAAGAGTCATATCTAAGATAATTTTCCCTCATTAAATAAGAAATTAATTACTTCCGCTTAATTAGTTCCATTATTTTAATCCGATTAAATAAAATTTCGGGCATTTATTTATGTCACTGGTAATAAACGTCTAACATTTTCAAAGCGAATTCCCAAATCTGTAACAAATCAGAATTTGAATTTTACATTCCCCCTTATTTATCTTGAAAGCTATGTCTAGTGTTCATTCACAGTTAGGGTATGATGGCTCCATAATATTTGGATGCTTTTCAAACAGGGTTAGTAAAAATTAAAACACTTTCCCTTTATCTCCAGCTGTCGTCTTCAGGTCGATGCGTTTTCCCTTTCGGTAACACTCGGACGCCTTGGAAATACTTTCCCTTGTACTCTGAATTCCGTAATTCGCGGTCAGAGTATGTGTTTGTATACAGAAAAGGAAAGTTTACAGGGAAATGGAATTCTCTGAAGGCCAAACGATGTACCGTCTCGACCTTCTGTTGATATCCCTGTTCAATTTTCCTTATCCAACAGAAAGCCTCTCAGGCTACATCGACCTTCAAACTTTTTCGCGAGAATCCCTTTCTCTCTTTTGTTTACAAACTCGGTTGCTACTTATATATACATAAGTAGCAACCGAGATTGTAAACAAAAGAAGGAAAGAAATATATATATATCGTATTTTTTTAACGAGAGATTAGTTTTTTTCTTCACCTTCACGACGTACGGCTTTCTTAACTGTACTTAACATATTTCTCCGTACCCTCAAATACGAAAATTCTTCACCATTACAGATTAAATTGCAGAAAAATGATGGAGAGAAATCCGCGTGATCTTTATTTCAAACTTTCTAATCAATTTTACCTTCTCTTGTACGCACTATAAAATCATCACAGTCGTTTACTGAGCTTCTTTCATATCAGTTTTCCTTTAGCATCAGCAGCCGTGCGATAGGTATTCAATGCTTTTAATACATTATGATTACGCATTCTCTTTATTATGTTCTGTTTCTGTAAAGATGGAAGGAAATAGAATACACTTACTCGTAAATTATATTTTCTCCTTCTCATACATTCTCCTTGTTTTCGTCTACATAACGGTATATGAGTGCCATTCATACCGGCCTTCTCAACGAAACAAAGATAGCTTCTCCGTGGGGGTGAGAGAGGAAAGAAAAAGGGCGTGACCCCTGGGGCGATGGGGTTACTGGTTCAAATGCCTGAACTGGTAGCGACGATGTCACTACCAGTACTAGTCATGGACCAACGGAATATACTAAAAATGTCTACATAAAATAACCAGGATGATAAACAACAGAAGACATGTGGCGCCACCATAGCAACATTCTCAACATTGTTAACTTTTTTAGGGCTGCACGTGCTCGCGATGAAAAACCAAGTGTAATTTTTTAAGAGGTTTGAAACATTCTCTTTCAAATGAAAATAATTTACAAGAGTATCGAAAAGGTCTTTCTTTTCTAAGAGCGGACAGAAAATATCCTATTTTTCTCGTTTTTACAAATGTCATCCTCATAGTTGTCCCTGTTTCTAGGGCCTTATATGCTCGAGATGAAAAACTAGATATACTCTTTTAGAGGGTTGAAATCATTCTCTATTTAATAAAAATGTTTCAAAACAATTTCCAGAGGGTCTTTTTTTGTAAAAGCGGGGTAAAAATAGCCTATTTTTGGCTTTTTTACAAAAACTGTCAAATGTTGGCTCAATTTTTAAAATAATGGAAAGTACTAGGATAATGAAATTTTATATTTATAAACTATGTATTGATATGTTATCATGCGCAAAGTTTCACGTTGATTATATCATTTCTTCTTGAAATATAAAAAGCCAAAGTTTTAATTTTTTTTCGATCCGCAATTTTTTGGGCCAGTTTTGCACAGAATTTTCTGCTAGAAGGTCGCTCTTACAGTTATTATTATTATTATTTTTAATAGAGCGCAAAAAATTGTTCAAGATAGCCAAAGATTGTTTACTTCATAAAACAATTCTCTGAGATACTATGCCTCAAAGTTACTGAAAACGCACAGTCATATTGAAGAAGGCAGCGACACGGGGTCAAATAAACTGCTATATCTCAGCAAATATACCATCAGCGAAAGTAAAACTTTACAAATGTTCATAAGAGATATGTGTAAATGTTCATACAAAATTCCATTGAAATCCGTGTTGGTCGAGCGGGGACCACTAGACCACTTGGCATGGAATGGCCCATTTATGAAATTTGGTGTTGATACAACGAATGGTTTTCATGTTAGAGCGCCCACAAAGTACAAAACAGCTACTTCCGGTTTATCGGTTTTTCACGAATAACTTCTAATCAACCGGTGATACAAAAATATGTTAAATATAAAAGTTATAGCAAATTACATTTTCTAAAACTTTTATAAGTAATACAATGTACGTATATAACATATTTATGGAGGTATTTTGAAAACCGGAAATGAGCTTTGATGAATAAAGCTCAACTTCCGGTCAACGGATTTACTCCAAAAACTAATCACCTCTGACAGCACACACCACAGTACTATATATGAAGTTTGGTATTGATACGATCAATACTTTTCACGTAAGAGCTCCCACAAGCACACACACACATAAAGACACACACACACACACACACATACACACAGACATCATTCCGAAAATAGTCAAAGCGTGTTCTAGGGACCCCAAAACATGTATTTCCGTTGAAATCTCGAAGTCGATTTTTTTCATGAAAACAATACTTTCTCTATACTTCGTATATGGAGAAAGTAAAAACACCAAAATCAAGTGAATACATTTTTTTCTCTCAGTGTTGATGATAGCCAAAACGTTAAACTCATCTTGATTCACTGATAAAATTTGCTAGTCGATCTCACCTGGTTTATAAAATACAAAATAAGGATGTCATTTAAATACGTATTTAAACTCAATTATAATCGTCATTACTGTAGCACACAGGCAATAACTTGCCCATTCTGTTTCGAGTACTAATAAGTCATACTCTAGCTAAGTCGCAAGTTTGGTTAAACATCAATCAACCAATTGTCATGCAAAAGTGACAACTCTACGGATAGCGGTCTTATCATTTTTTTATAAGTGATAAAATAAAAGATAGTCTTCTTAAAACACTGAGAACTTCGAAATAAACGAATTGTAATACTCTTCGGAGTCGATTGGTGGATCAGGGGTCATATTCTGTAACTTGTCGGTTTGGAAGCAGTTGGTTCGATTTCAAATCCAACCGACTGGAGAGGAAACCGTGATCTCTCACCGACTCGGCCTCTAAAGGTGGATGTACACTTGTAGCGTATCCCCCACAGGGAGAGTTTACCGGCAGAAAAGTGAAGCCAAAAATAACGCAACCCGCAGAGCACTAGGTTGCACTTTTCTCCAGCTCCCCTTTAGCTACATGTATTTTTGGGGTTTTATTTTACTCTCATACGGGACTCAGGAGCTTGTCTATCGCATGACATGGACTCAGATAGTTTAAATGAACCTTTTACATAACGATCATGTTCGATTTTTTCTCTAAGTCCTCTTGATTCCTTTTATTATGGAAAATAAAACATGCCTGCAATGTATACTTCTCGGATGCCGGTGTCGTCTGCTAGAGCGATATAGAAAACGAATCATCTGCCAACCTCCCGCAAACTCTATTAAAACCTCGTTGATTATTATAAGGTTAATTATATATATATGCATTAATTCGTCTTAGTTTTTAATTGATCAATACCAAGTACGGCATAAAATTCCTTAATAGTCGTTTACCGCTATGAAATAAAGCTACTCTATAATACATTATAATAGCTTATCAGGGTAATTAGAGATTTTCCGCTCGTGCAAATGTTTGTTCTAATTCATAATTGGGGCTTAATGCAGTAAAAGTTGTCAAAATGACGAATACGAGAACTTGTATACCATGCAAGACCTGCAGGTGCAGCCGAGAGCACAATGAAACGTTCATTAAAATGCCGTGGATTAATACTGACGTTCGTTCTGCTTCATAGAGTTCAGATAATGAATGAAATAATAAAATTAAGGAAGATGCATAGATTCTAGTTCGGAACATTTTGTGGGGGCAGCTGTTCTGATGCATAGCAATTGACCATGCTGCAAGCAGAAACAAGCCCCTGCTTATTTACCTATAAAACCTTTAGAAACGCGAAAATAACAAAATTGCTTCGTGTTACGCATTGCTCAAACTACATTTTGTGTTCCAAACCGTTCGACTTACTCAATCAAACCTTGATAACTCTGTATCAAAGCCGCAAAATCGCGAAAAAACAATGTATTGGTATAGGGAGATACGAAAAGTGCAATCCAGCATGGCTAAATGCGCAATCTGCCCCTTTACCCGTGGCTTCACTTACGGGTGCTAGAGCCACTATAGAAGGCCTCACAGCCAGAGTGTGACGTCATCACTAGTAGGCTTAATAGAAATACTTTCACTTAAGGCATACGCAGTCAAATCGAAAAAAAAATCCATTTCAAGGAAGGGTTTAAGTTTTGTTGAATATTTATAAAATCGAAATAAACTAAAAACAACTTAGAATTTAAACTAATTATTCCTATAATAGAAATGAAATGCAATTTACTCCAAAGTAATACTTGATAAACTTCTAATGAAAAATTCTTTCAACACTTTATTATCTTCTATAGTGAAACTGGGTAAGGTAGAATGTAAATAAATATAGAAAGGTATCGTTTAAACATTTTCTTTTTATTGCAAAAAATATTTTTAGTAACATAATAATCTTACGATTTTTTTAAGGCATTTAATTTTCTCTTCCTTTTTGTGACATGATTGTCTTCATTCCTCCTTTTTACATAATTATTTAAAAATATATTTATGGCTGTTTTCAGCAAATGATGAACAGCATCCTCAAAATTATGGGTACTACAACTGACATTGCAGGAAATGGAATCATTCTGTTCCACCTCCGTTCTAGCTAATTGTATAACTAATTGTCTCTGGGAAGGATACCTCAAGAACTTTTCTTCATAGACTTTCCCAACCAATTTTTGAATGATTATAAAATTGATAACAACAACATTCACTACATTACAATGTGGGTACGACAAACCACCCCTATCCATATCGCAAATAAAATTATAGTTTTCTGTACATGGCAATTCCCTATCAAGCAACAAATCACTACGACACATATCACATCCATACCTTCTTACAATAGATGCAGCACAATAACCAGATATATAAACTAAAACAGTTAAATACTGTTCATATTCTGCATAGTCCTCTTCTGTCAACTGAAATAAAAAACATGAAATGTCTTCAGAAGTATCTGCAGAACTTTGATTGACTTCAACGTCATCAATCTGATTCACTGGAATTTGACCAAATGAGTTGGAGTTGATGGTCAAAGGTAGTAGATTCTGTAGCCTCAGCTTGGTTTCAATTTCAAATGGTTGCCTGATTGATACCAAGTATTGTGATCCTGCCATGGTTCTATATTTTCCGAAGCGTGCTTCAAGAGCATCAGTCTGGATTCTGCCGGGTAAAATGTAACTCATCCCTAATTCTAAACAGCAATATTTAGTAATTTCTATCACTCCATGGGTTGTGTGAGTCAAAGCAAGATGGGTCTCCCTTGTGAAACTTGGCCTCTTCAGAGAATCCCAGGTATCTAACCAACTCAGAAATTTCTGCAGAAATACATAATTATCTTCATTTTCTGACAATGGCTTCTGGAATGAATCATGAAATCTGACATCTTTTTTGATTGTTTTAACATTCATTACTCTCCACCACTTATTAATGATGCCTATAAAATTAGCCGTAGAACCTGCATTCTGTAGACCACATTCTTGTTCCAGTTTCTTTAACCCAGCTATTGTAAATTCATTAAAAATATTCAAAACATATTTGACATTCTGTCTTTCCATATTTGATGGGTACAATGATTTTAAGTTAAGTTTACAAGCATATCTAACCATGCTATTGGATTCAAAATTGTACATTTTCTTTAAGTTAGAAAAAACAGCCTCCTTAATGTTCTCTGCGCAATCGAAATCGGGATAGAATATTGTCTGGTTGGCATCCTTCTGATTAATCCAATTATTTCTAACACTTTTGAGTAAATGCACAGAATCTAATACATAAAATAATGGTTCACCATTTCCACATGGGTGGGGATATACTATACTTAATTTGTTTGGAGTTTTAAAATATGTCATAGCTTTTCTATCGATGGAGTTGTTGTCAGATACTACACATAAGACATTTAATCCTACATGTTCCAAGCCAATCACACATTTCTTGATTAAATTAAATAATTGAATGGCATTAATGGCTTTGACAGGAGCTATCAAAGCAACCTCTTCGTAAGAACTTTGTAAGCTTTTTACCATGAAAACATAAGCAGATGTGGCAGCAACATCTACATTGTATGCAGCACCCACTATATTTCCACCTTTAAAATCGAAATATGGCTTCAATGAAATTTCATCTATCATTAATGAGATGACCTTGTCTTTTTCCGTCAAAAGGCTGAATTTTTTTTTAATAAAACTCAGAAAGTTTTCGTTCTGTAACTCATTCTGAGGATTTGCATCATACTTACAGCAAATGTTATGGATTGTATTCGGGCTTGGTAAAATGATTAAACCAGAGCTTCTAACAAACTTATATGCATGTGGAGAAATTGAATAAAAAAGAGCAAAAAACACACTTAAGTGATCAGAATATCTGTACTGATTCTTTGAAGTATTCATTAGTTGAATCTGTTCAATCAAAAATGAGATATTACTACTACGATCATCAGAGGTTAAATCTTTCAACATAGTTAAAAATTCACATACCATATTAATGTAGTCTACAGCATGAACAGTACCCTTAGTTTTCGTACCTTTTAAATCCACCAATGTTTCATACAACTGATGTGAACTACTTATAGGATATTTATTCTTACCTAAAGATTTAACTTTCTCACAATATACTTTCAAATTGAGATTTCTATCCACAACGGCTGATAAAGAGATCACTGGTGATGGATCACTATCAATTTGAGCAAAAATCACCTCATTGTCTTTCTCAATTTTGATGAAGTCACTGTCAAACTTCGAACGTTCACAGCACCTCAAAATGCTCTCAAAATCTGAAAACAACTGCATTTGGTCGTATTCCTTTTTGGAGACGATGCTGTTCTTCAAGGTGATTTCCAATTGTTTGTTCTCGATCCTCAACTTCTTTTCTTCCACTGATTCCCGAGAAGATTCTCCACTGGTCAGATACGACGGGCAATTGGGAAACTTCTGAGGGACAGCATCCTTCTTCAAAGTAGGCCTTCGCAATGCGACACTTATTTTTTCTCCCGTCTTCTCATTGTAACATTCCGAGACTCTTATAATGTCACTTTCTAAAAAATGTTGCTCACAGACCTGTTGAAGTAACATAATATTACATTACACTTTTTATAATTTGAAATGGATTAATAATTACAGAAAATTTGAAGTTATTCCATTTTATTAAAAACATTGAGTATAATTTAAAATAGTTCGTACCTTGGAATGATCACTTGGAACGAAATTCAACCGATGAATAGCTCGAATCCACTTGTTTCTCAAGATGGTGTCTTTTGGGAAAGAAAACACAGATACCTTTGGCCCATTTTCATAGTTCCCTCTGCAGTTAGGTGCACAGCATTTGAAAACCATGATGAATGTCACTAGCTCAGTTTTTTACAAGAAGTAAAGGTACAAATTTAGAACGAAGTACCAAAACCTAAGCTATAAATTGCTGCTTGATAAATCACAACTAACACACTGCACACTGCTAAACAACAATGCAAAACAATGTGAGGTCAATAAGGATTGATAGTGGCCCTAGATTTGCACTTTTTTCACACTGCCTACTGTTGATGACGTTGGCCTTCTCACGATAGCTCGTTGGTAGGCCATCTATAGTAGTAGGTGTTGGTATGGCCCAACGACAGTGTATAGATAGACGGCGCATGACGTCACTCCGGCGAGACAAACATAAGCATCCCGAGTGTCACATGACTGGGGTCAATTTAATGGCGGCATTTAAAATCCCACCGTGCGTAGTTTGCTTTCAGAGAGATGAGACGTTATTTCTAATGAAAATAATTAACTGTAAACAGTCAGTATCTGCAGAAAATACATGGCCAGGCACAAAAAAACATAGTTATGGTACGTACTGCTTTTCTACCGGAGAATACTTAAATCGAAGTTGTGTGATAACTTATCAACTCCTATTGAGTTTTCATTAGGGGTAAGGTATTCTTTACAAATCAATTAAAATATATATTACATAATAAATCTGTAGAGGGGGTCGTGTCTGTACATTTATCTGATTTCAAAAAAAGTTGTGTTGCTGGATAGTAGGGATGTTCCTGAGTCCGAAACACCTTTTAGAAATTTTCATGTCTGTTACAGCATCACTCAAAAACTATTCAACCGATTTTGATGAAATTTGTCATGATGGTCATTTGTCATCCGACTACCAACATAGGCTACCTTTTATCCACCTAGCTGTCTCTAGTTTGTCCCCAGTTGGGGTCAAAAATCTATTTCCCGCTATAACTCTAAAGCTAAATATGTTAGAAATTTCAAAATTCGTACAATATTACAACTCTCCCCTGCGCAAATGATAGGCTACTTTTTGTTGACCCAACTATAATGGTTCGACTCCAGATAGTCGAATAGTTTCCATAAGAAATACATGGGAAAACATTTTTATCATTTGCAGGGTACTTTTCTTTAATAAAATTAAATTAGAAATAATGGTCGTTTGAAACTAAAACTACCACCAGAAGAAAGGAAATGGAATAAAGATTCTTATTTTGGTCGTAGAATATTGCTTTCCTTCGAATTTGTGAGAATTTGAAAGTAAAATACAAAAATTTTATGAAAATCTTACATTATAAACAACCCGTCGTCAAGGCCAAGATATATTTTTAAATTCAAGTTTGTTAGCATAAGTGGGTCTGCAGCAACCAAGCTTTGTTTATAGCAACACCAATGTTTATTGATTCTTTACGTGAAATTAATGTTTATCGTCATATTAAATGAATATTCATTTCTCATTTAAAGTAATTATATCTTTTTTGTTTGGTAAGTTGATAACTTTTTCATTCTTATTTTCCAATCTAAATTCTAATCGTTTCATTCACGTTTCATCGTTCGTTTCTTGTGTGCTCTGCTATTGGTCAAGAGGTTGTCAGCAGTGATGAAAAGTTCCAGTTGTCTTTAAATAGATAATCTCATCAATAACATTCATCTGTTCAAGTCTCAATTTATTTAAACTGTACCACTGACATAATTTGATTCTGTTTGCCTTATTCTCATGTCTGATCTCTCGTGAACCCAGAGCTTTATACTATTCGTGAATATTTTTTGTTTTACCACAATGTATAGTTATTCTTTATTATTTGTTATCATGAATGATTGCTTTGACAATTGTTGATAATTTTTTGTCACTTTTGGTAAATAAATTTGGTCCAAAATTAAGGAGCACTGTACTAATCATTAAAACCTTCCAAATATATTATCCTATATGCTTAATCAACTGTTTCCATTGTTTCATTGTAGATTTAATATATCTGTAGAGGATAACTGACCTTATATAACTTCAACCTAATGAGAACTCAATAGGAGTTGATCACCAGTTTTTCCGGAAAAGACCTCAAATATTTCATTTCCTGTTATGTTTCAACATTGTGACTTTCCATTGGATACATGGAAGGCACAATTACCACTTATGGAAGTTAACCCTTAAAGGACCAAGGGAGGGCTAAAAAATGTCCACCACTTTTCTTTTTCAATATTTTATGAATTTAATCATATTATACAGTCTTATAACTTCATTACATTGTCAAATATAGGTTGTTAAAGATAACTTTATGTTGATGCGTTTTGTACGTTTTTTTAAGCAATGTAATGAGAGCAAAAATAGGCGTTGGACACAGAATGACCCTCCCTTGGGTCATTTTGTGTACAACACAAATATATCAATGATCAAACTAAGAATGACCTTCAATGATACAAATATATCAAATATATCAATGATCAAACTAAGAATGACCTTCAAAATACTCAACCAATTAAAGGTAAAGGGGGCTTATTCTATAACTTTGGCTTTCGATCAGAATGAACTCACCCAGAATTCCACCCAAGTGGACTCATAACGATCGAAATGGTAATTCCGCTGAAAACGGTATTCTATATGTAGCTGACTGTCGAATCGTAAACGGTGTAGCCAGATTTCTGCATTCTACTGACATGCTTTACTACATTCTCATAGTAGCGCATGCGTATTTACGTCGTTTTCTCGTCTGCTTGGAAATATTCAGAAGGCGGTTCGAGAGAAAATATTCTTAATAGTAAGAGAAAGACAGGATGGCATTGTTAGTAATTACGGTTAAAGACAGAAAACAATTAAAGGACATAAATTAGCAAAGTAGCTGCTTCTTCGCCAGCCAAAGCATTTGCTTAGTCCATAGCACTGTCTATATGTGCACTTTTGTACATTATTTGTAAAATAAGTTACATTTAAGACCAATTTAAATGCATTATAATGGAATTTTATAATATTTATATATTCATATAGTACATTAATATAGTTTTTAATGATTTCTTGGACAAAAAGTTGTGTATAGCTTTTCTGCGATGCACATTGCTTTGTTGGATTGGGTTCAAAATCCTCTCTTGGCTTTGCAATAATTGCAGATTCTCAGTGATTATTTCAGGTAACTCATAATGATGTACAGTATTTATTTTATTGTGCGGTAATTTGTGAAATTATGCCTTTTCTCTTTAATCCCGAAACTTCATGGTCAAGTAATGTAATGAAAACAAGAATATACATTTTTTGAAGAGATATTTCACCGAGGGTTGTTAGTTTCTGTTCTATCCTTTCAATCAACCATGTAATTGCTACAGTATACTCTACTGAATGGTGCTGCGACTAAAACTAATAGACCTTTTATAAGTGACAGCTTACCTTTTTTAAACAAATTCTTACAATTATAGGTAGGGTAATCATGACAAAATAGGTTTATAGTAGCAGAAGAAGCCATTCTCATTTTCCTTTGGGCATAATTCAATCAATTTACACGCAACTACAAGTAAAATTCATCTGAAAATATCTTTTATTGAAGAGTGATACATGGATATGTATGTGATGTGTCAATTCACAAGTTTAATGCTTATTATAACTGTATTCTTGAAACTTCATTATTAATGGTTAATAACATACAATAACATTATTATTTTCTACATTAAAATTCATAAGAAATAATTTCACTGAAGGCGGCAAGTTTCCGAAACGTTGTCTTAATATTCAGTAACTTTCAACTTGGAGCATGTACATAAATAATAATAATATTTTATTCAGCCAAAGATCCAGTACAGGATATAGGTTTCGTCAGTACAAAGAAAATTAACAGTAGGAGAGATAATCTTCAATACTATAAAACATTCTCTGAATTAAAAAAGACTTAAATTTGCAATTAAAAGTGGTAATTGACATATTATTCTTAAGATAGTCAGGGATTTTATTGTACAGTATAAGGACCATGTGCCTGGGTCCAAGATAGTTAGATCTAGTGCGTACAAAAGGAACATGCAAGTTATTAACATTCCGAGTCCTATGATGACAAACATCAGCATTTGTAACAAAGTGCTTCAAATTACATCTTGTATGTACAACAATAGTAAGTATAAAAATACATGGAATAGTTAAAATATTGAATTTCCTGAAAAGTGGAAGGCTCAGTGCATCATACCTTGCATTAGTCATCAGTCTTAGAACTTTCTTTTGTAATTTGAAGATTTTAAGAGCTTGGAAGGATGAGCCCCAGAAAATAACGCTGTATACAATATGTGAATAAAATAAACCATAATAGAGTGAAAGAATGACTTTAAATGAGATAGTAGCACGAATGGTCCGAACAAGAAAACAAAGAGGACTGAGTTTGTGCAAGAGCTTATCGACATATAAATCCCAGTAAAGATGAGATCCAAGAAATTTACAAGAGTCAACCTGAGGTAAGATGTTGCCGTCTAAGAGGATGTTAAATGCTTGTGCTGGTTTGTTTTTATAAGAAAAATGAATAACTTGAGATTTATCAGCATCAAGTTTAAAATAGTTATTTAGTGACCAAGAGTGAATTTTATGGGTAACAAGATTGCTGCATGAATGAAAATGAAAGTTTTATGAGATCAACTGGCACTTGAACTAAAGAATAAATTGATAAATCCTTTCTTCCCTCTTACCTGAAGAAGAGAAACGAAGACATTAAGCGGACAGCTTAATATATTATTATGTAACTCTTTTCTGATAAAGACTTTTTTGATACGTTCCACTGGCGAAAAAGTTACGGGCACACAGGATTTGCATAAGTAGACATCGCTCATATATAACGCACAACTGTCATTAATTTAATATAGAGTATACGTCATTTACTTATGCTTCCAGAAAATTAATATTTAGTGAAACTTTACCCGTAAATGTACTGGAATGCTAGTGATTCTCTTTCGCTACCTCAGCTGAGGAGTTAACCTTTGTATTAAATACATAACCCCTTCTTGGGGTAATCTAAATTTATTCCGGAATTCTCCGGCGGACATCTCAAAGGGATTTGTCAAGTCCCTTAGGGTTCTGCGATCAATTAACATTTCTCCTTCTTCCATTTCCTCTGCTAGGAATATCGCCGCTGCCAGACGAACCGCCATATTTATTGTTTACTTTTAGAATCCCGATCAATATGGCCGCCATAACGCGAGCTTTTAGGTCGCGTGAGGTTTCCGATAGTAAAAACACGCTCAAGATCGAATAGCGAGTTATAGAATAACTTCCATGATTCCGATCGTATTTCGGGGCAATATGGCCGACCATTCCGACCAAAAACGCCATTCCGATCGAAAGCCAAAGTTATAGAATAAGCCCCAAGTAATGGTTCCTTTTTCAGGTAAATTTGCTTGTGAAAAGATATAAGGATTGCAATTATGGGGGAGGTATTTCAGTATGGTGTTTAAGGAAAATATGAAGTAGAGATGAGGTGGATGGTGGTCATCAGGTTTGAGAAGTGGAGAAGTTTTTTGAACCATCAATGTTGGATGCACAGAGAAAAAGAATTTTATTATTTTTGTTCAGTATCTATTATATATAGATGCTTCTCCGGATTCATTCATGTATATAGATAGATAGGATACTAATTCACAGCCTAAACCACAAGCGTGATTGACTTGAAATTTTTACGGCGTATTGGCCATAACGTGTAACCACCAGAAAAAATGCGACCTTGAACCTCGGTGTCATGGGTTCGATTCCAGAAGGCCCCAAAGTCGCGATTTTCCCCATAAGAATACATGGTGGGAATTTTCGAAAATTTTTTTGTTGCACTTCCCGGAAAAGTAGACAGTTGAAATTCAAGGGATCGCTAGAAGCCGTGCATATCCAACGAAAATCAAAATGACATTGCCGAATATGGTCCATGGTTCGAGGCTAGGTCGGGGCAAAAATCGGCCGTTTATAATGCACTGCGGCGAATTTGAAGATTTTTTTTTTATCATTTCCCGATAACATGGATACTTGAAACTCGGCACGTGGATAGATATAATGAATATATTTCATAATCAAATTTTACATGTTCGCTGATGGTCCTTAGTTCGATCCCAGAGGGCCATTTGCACTTCACAATGCATTTCTTACGGAGATAACGAAAACAAAATTTAGGTACTTCCCGGCATGCTATCGACTTCAAACTTTGCATGATACAAGAGCAAGCCTTTAAAAATCAAACTGTGCATTCACAGCTTACAATATTTCCTGGGTTCGACACCAGGTGTCTCTGCAATCTGAAATTGATCCGATTTTTAGGAATAATTTTAGAACCTTTCCCAATAAAACAGAAACTTGAAATTCGGAACATAGATAGAGATCAGAAAAAAATTTCAGAAACATGTTTTAGATTTCCAAGATCGTCCTTGGTTCGAATCCAGAGAGCCATTTACATTCGTGAAAATTAGAACATCTTTTGAGGCAGTTGTAGCCGATATTTCTGCTTGAATTTTCACACATAGTTGAAGATGGTGATATTCTGTTGTGCTGCATAGTAAGTTCACAGTAAAGACCCTGGTTCGATGCCAGACGATGAAATTTCAGCGAATTTTAAGAAAAAATTAAATCCTTTCTTTTTTCTTTTGAGGACCGTCCCGATATGATGCCGATATGAAATTAGTATTGCCGATCTGCTTGCAGTATGCAAGCTACATTTTACTCGTATGTTATAAAATTGTCTGAATCTGTGGACATTCATTAAATCAAAGATACCATGGGCTTTAATATGTGAATTTCATTGCACAGTGATATTAAAATGTTACCATTTAAGGTTTTAATCACTTTAATTCATTCATTCCATCACATTAATTAATTTATCGTCTTTTACATCGAGTTTATGCATAGACACGATGTAAAATACGATGAGATATGCCACGATGTTGCTCTTCTCTTCCTTCAACAAATATGACTCAATGTTAACATTTCCATTGCAGTCGTGTATTCCAATGGAAAACAAGGACTTTGCGAATGAAAATGAAGATATAAACCATTGTTTGTGGTACACCTCGAGATTTATGTATCAATTTCCATAATGCCATACCGAGGTATGCTCGCTTGTTGCCTCCCTTTCACAAATGGTTTACCATGTTTATATGTGTTAATACTTAGTGCAAATGAGCTGTTGTTATTACAAAACGAAGAGTACCGATTTACTATTCAAAACTAAATGGATAAACAAGAATTCCACTCGTCAGCAATAATTAATTCATCGTATTTTACATCGAGTTTGTGAGGTATGCCAAAATTTCTAGTTAAAAAAAAAGGCTGACTGTGTGAAACTAGAAATTTACCATATTTTTGATACGTTATAATAAATTTAACAGTTTTATTGTAAATTGAATTTATTTTTTATTAATATACATTGCTTCCTTGGACTGTTGTTAATGTCATTAACAGGAACATTGAGCTCAACAGTACCTTGGTTTAAACATGAAAATAAATACATGTAGAGCTGAAAATGGATGAGGATTGACATGAAACTGATTTTTATTGTTAGGAAGAGCTTAAATGTTATTAGAATTCACAATACATATGCAAACTTTGCCATCAATACAAGATTCCATGTGAACCAAAACAATTAGCAGAAAGAAATATAAAAAAAACTGAATTGCGAAACAAGTTTTTGGCAACGCTGTTGCCAAATTTATCACCAGTTCTTCTCCTTGTCAGAGGACTGCTGGGAGTTGTTTATAAATGCCAATAGGTAGCACTCGCCTGGCAGCTTAGTAATAAAGGGTTCGTTAGGTGTAGGTGAAGGAGTCGATTATAAATACGGTCCTTAATCTCCCCCATAGCCCAATGAGAGATCAAATCCATGATCTATGGAGTTGTTTTCACAATAGATCGGAGTATGTTCGGAAGAACTGAAGGGAAATTCCTAATAATAAATTCAAGATCTCCTTTAGCGTCGTTAATATCTGGATATCCAAATGAACCAAGGAATAAATTGCTCATGTATCCAGGTAAATGTAAACAAGCCGTTGCTATTGCATTATCGTTGTTAGCTAATGACGCAGTGTCGGAGGGAAGATAAAATTCACTACGGCAAATCCGACACTATTCATCCGATATTTGTGGGTGTTTTCCTGCAGTGAATATTTTTTCCAAAGAATCTCTCAAGATTTATACATCAGCAATTAATCTTATTTTTTCTCATGCTTTTTCCTTTATTTAATTTTTCCATAATTAATGGCGTTGGGTTATATGGAAGTAGAGATTTCAAGTCTCAATCCGGTCCATTTAAAGATGATTATTATTATTGTTATCGTGGAATTTCTGTCCCAGAAACAGATTCCCTTTTGCTTGAATTATGCCAATGAACTTTATGGGCAGGAAGGAAGGAATATCTGGATACAAACGAAAGATAATGGGTGAACATCTTATCCAAAATCAAGGGTAAGTCATGTCACCGTGAGATCAAGAAAAATTGCAAATCCACAATTCCAATTACTACTCAAAAATTATATTTTCCTTTTGAGAGAGAATAAAACACGGCTCGTTTAGGTATAACGAAAGATAAAATCCCCAACAGATTTTTTATGTATAAGGTTATTGCTGAACCAAATTGGATAGACAAGTTTGTTCGATATTTGCATAAATATGAAAAGGACATCCCTTGAAAACCGCCCGAATTCAATTTTCATCATTAATATATTTCAGTAAATTCATATAGCCAATGAATTCGCAAACTAGCCACAGTATTAATTTATTTGTGATTATGCAAACAGCTAAATACGGAGCAAAGAGGCGTTTTTTTAAGTAAGGTCCGTTTGACCATAAATACACAACGAACGGTTATTTCAAAAAAGTAAATTTATTTTTAAAGAGTAGTACGTACTTAAGTCTATTTTTCGTGCCCTCCTCCTCAAACGACACCTCAGTGGCAAGCGTTACAATGATGACGACGACGTGAAAACGGCAGCGAACTCTTGGTTATCGGAGCAGACGGCAAGTCTTTATGAAGAGGGTATTTTAAAATTGGTTGAGAGGTATGATAGGTGTTTGATCAAACTTGGCAAATATGTCGAAAAATAGAGTAAAGTATGTACTTTCTGAAAATAAATTTACTTTTTTGAAATAACCTTTCGTTGTGTACTTATGGTCAAACGGAACTTACTTAAAAAACACGCCTCGTACATAGAACAGCCAAAGATTTCAACTTAATTACTAAATTTCATTGGCTCTTAAGTCTGGGATGGGATGGTAAGATACATCTTGAGTGAAACTTACTTATAATCACTTGTGTTGGTGATGAGGTTGTATAGGGGGAGAGAATTTAACTTGCAATTTCTGTTTGGGAACGCTTTGGAATAAAATTTAGTCAACAAGGGCTTTGACGACTTTCTCAGTAAGGACGTGGATCTCAGTTTAGGTGGAGGCATAGTCTCCTCCCATGAGCGAGGCTTATGTCATACTTAATATCACCAAAACATACTCCTCTTTCGAGGAGTACCAATAGACGATATGATGATGTGCTTAAATTCAGAATTAATAAGAGTTCCCAGGACACGTTTACCCATACTATAAAGGGGAAAGAAATCACGGCATAATTTAATTCGATTTTGATTCAATATGTGTTCCCTCTAGTCTGTCTTCTCATTCACGTCCTTATGTAAAAAGGCAGATTGATTGGAATAATATTTGTAAGTTAACAAATAATGAAGCATTCAGCCGAATAAAGCATTCTTGCTACCTTTTTTTGACTGCATATATCATATGAAAGACCTTTTGAGAGATAACATCTTTTTCGGGTATTCTAGAGTATCTTTGAATGTTTTGCAAAGATTAACCAGTCGAAACATTTCCGCGTCTCCCTGTGGTTTTATATTTAGAATTTTAGATCGAGATATCTGCCCTGAGAGCCACCATAGGTGTATGGCAGGAGATGTAATAACACCAACGTTTCTCGATCCACCCAATCAAATTCTCGAATATCCTGGGAAAAAACGATTAAATGTAGCCATCTGTTTTTGTGAATACTTCATTATCATTACATTTGCTATTTATTACAAAATTTACAAAAATATATCAAAACACATTTTAACAATTGTGCATTCAATCAAAGCGATTTGCCAAATTTGGTAAAAATCGACCACATCAAGGGACATCACCTTGTCGAATTGGCATGGAATATATATATATATATATATATATATATATATATATATATATATATATATATATATATATATATATATATATATATCAAATAAATGAGTCGGTATAAATTTCACATACAATTCCCAATTTCTCCTCGATATTTTATTCACATATAATTTATAATGTTGCTTATTTAGTAGGAAACTTAATAGACCATTAGTTTATTTCACTTTTAGAAGACTCATATATATAAACTGTTATTTCCTGATTTATTTTGTTATAGTAAGTAACATCTATAGCTATAATATAGCTATAAATATAATTAAATATGTAGCTGAAAAATATCTATCTTTATTTTGGGAAGGGAAAATTAGAGTTAAAATATAAGTTTTGGATAAGAGATTTTATTTTTTTATTGCATCATATAAAATATAAGAAAAATAATTAACTACTTTCATTCGCTTTCATTGCCTCGACTACCCGTCATTAAATAGTGGCAGACAAGATATTTTTCCTTCCATTGTGAACCACAAGCACACTATGGTCGCTCAGAATAAGTCTGTTCATGGAAAGTGATCGCTCAACTTCACAGGTTGTCGTAAAGGCATACCTCAGCGTAGCCACTCCACAGAGAGTTTTTGGAGAATGTTTGGCGTCTGCCATTTGAAATTGAGAGTCTGAGCTAAATCACGCATCAACTCGAAGCCTTCAGGGTCAAAATGCTGTATAACCTGAAGTAAAAAAATAAAATTAAGTTTTCCTCTTAAATTTGGAACGTGCAGTTGTAGTGATAATTATGTGAGCAAAACTGGTAGGAATTCAATCACATATAATGGAATTGATTCATCAGTCACAAATATAACTTCAGATAGTTATTTACATTCTTAATTTTTTTGAAGCATTGAACACGCAAGCTTCCAGCCATGTTCCAAATCTCGTGAGGACCGGAGGCAATGGCAGTTCATGGCAAAATGCTTCATATATTTCCACGCAAGATGGTGCTTTCGGAAATACCTGCGAAAATTTTACAAATGACTACCGCAGTAATAATTTTGCGATTAAATTTTATTTTTATTCAGATTAAGAGAAAGCACCTGAAATGCTATATTTTTTTAGACATCGGTTTCACATAAGTATACGCTGCATACGAAATAATGAATAATGCTTGAATTTTTCATTTCTTAAAGCTTCATAACGATAGCTATCGTAGTTTTCCCGAAATGGGATGGTAAGTGAATGGAAAATGTCGGTCGCTAACTGTGTAAGTCTGCGCAGAGTTAGTGATTTTTCAGCATTTCCGTATCTAATTAGGAACTATGGTTTTCAATATTAAAACACGGGTCACACTAGGCTGTTTACCAGCTGGTGGTAGCACCAGCAAGCAAGCTGGTTTTGTGGTCACGATCCATAAACTAGATGCCAGTACCAGTGGCTACTTCGCAAGAATATGTCGTCTGTGGGTAGAAAGAAAAAAATCCTTAAGTGGCTATTAAGAATTGAAGTGAGTGAGCTTTGTTCGGATATGCTAAAACAGGAGAGGCGGTTCGGCCATTGATGCAACGAAGAGAAACGTTGGGAGCATCTTCAATGCTTTTAGAAGAACTTAAAGACTAGGATCCAGAAACCTAGAGAAAGGTTTTACGAATGTTGGCCAGGCAATTTGAAGAGTTGTGTGAACTAGTCACACCTCTAAATTAATTGACAAGTTACCAGCTTGAGAAAGTCCAGTGCGTTGTTCAAAGAAAAATTAAGCGTTATGAGCGGAATGCATAAATCAATTTTTCTAAATCTTCTCTTCTTTCTTTTATGCTTTCACCGCCCCCTTATTCATCGCCTCCCAAATGCACCTAGAGCCATCACCGCCCCCTAGATCGCTGCAACGCCCACCAGGGGGCGGTAGCGCCCACTTTGGGAATCACTGGGCTACACGACCTTTGGATCGATGCACTGAGTGAGTGTGATACTTTCATTGGCAGATGTGAAAACACAATTATAACTTGGTGAGACTTGATCGTATTTAATGCAAATTTTGATGTCACTATCATACTGGGAAGGACCAAAAATAGGATTCCGTTATCCCCGTAAGAACTGCATTGAGGAATGAAGGTAACACTCTGAGATCGAACCAAGGACCATCAGCGATACGGTAAACAGCGTATATAAAATCTATTCATGATTTATATCTACAAGCCGAGTTTCAAGTTTCCATCTTATACGGAAGTGATTCAAAAAATCTTAAAAATCGCCGCAATGCATTTTAAATAGGGGAATATTTGCCCTGAACTAGCGTCGAACCGAGGATAATCCTTAAAGATGGTTTTCGTCGAATATGCTCGGATTCTAGCGATACCTATAATTTGATCTCTCGAATTTGCCGAAAAGTGCCTCAAAAAATTTTCGAAAAAACCTGCTATGTATCTATATGGAGAAAATATGTTCTTTTGGGTCTTCTGGCATCAAACCCATGAAACTGAGGATCAAAGTCGCACTTTTTCTGCCTGTCACATGTTATGGCCAGTTCGTCGTAAAACTTTCAAGTCAGCGACACTTGTGGAACATGGTTAGAATTTTGATATTGAGCATTAATTTCCCTTTTTGCAATAAGTGAGAGGTCGAGGCAACAAGTTAAGCGGATATAATGTTGTATCAATGATTTAGAGTAATAAATGTACGGGTCTATGAAAATACCAAGCAATGGAACACACTTATAGGTGTGAATTACGATTGAATTCTCAACATTAATAGCCAAGATAAATACGTACTATTACGTAATGGATTTAAATTTATGAATAACTTGCGAAAAATACGACAGCAAAACGGATATTTCTACATCTTCAATGCCTAAATGCGTAACCTGCGAGCCTCATCACATGTATATGAAAAGGGTGCACGCACCTAAGATAAGTTTAATTTATTTATTACGGTCGTGTATAATCTACGAAATAAATAACCATTGAAGAATTTAGTCTTAAAATGTATTTTCTTAATATATTCGAAAGTAACCGAACGGTCAAAGTAACAAGGTTGATAAAAATTATTAACGTCAGAAAAATATAATCTCCAAATTCATTAAGCAACATTTACTTAATCCTCTATCTTCCTAAGATTCTCATACCACGTCATACCACCTAACACATAAGACGAAGAAATACTTGCAGAACGCCTGGAAATCCTACAGATATTTCGTAGTTAACGAATACGAGATTTATATTTTAAACTTTTAGCGTGCAGGATTTCACGTACTACATTACTGTTAAAGATGATGTCTATCTCATGCAAAGTAATTGTTATTCTCTTGACGACGCACAGTGGGCTGGATTCGTGAAAAGCTGGCCAAAAATAAGAAAGTGGTTTTTTTGAGTGCGGACTTTGAACCTTCGCATAGTCATTTTTAAATATATTCTCTATATATAACTGCGGAATAACTTGCGTTTGTTCCCGCGAATTACAATTCTACAGTGATTCAAAGTTGACCAAATTTGACGAAAAATGCAGGTCTTCTATTTTTCGGAAGATTCTTCATCTTCAAGCTAATCCTGAACCAAAACGAGCAAACTCATCGGGAGAAAAACGATGCAGTATTATACACCTAACCTGTTTGCTTCATAATACTGGGTCTGAATGATCGCATTTGTATATTTGCAATATTTATACAACAAAATGACGAAGCCTTATTTTTCTGCAAGTTTTAAATTACGATGTCCAGCGACGCCGTCCCGCGATGTCCCGCGACCTCATCCCGCGATGTCCAGAGACACAGTCCCGCGACGCAGTGCCGCGATGTCCCGCGAAGTGCCGCGTAGCCGTCCCGCGACGTGCCGCGATGTCCCGCGAAGTCCCACGAAGACGTCCCGCGACGCAGTGCAGCGATGTCCCGCGAAGTCCTGCATAGACGTCCCGCGATGTTCCGCGACGTTCCGCGACGCAGTGCCGCGATGTCCCGCGAAGTGCCGCGTAGCCGTCCCACGACGTGCCGCGATGTCCCGCGAAGTCCCACGAAGACGTCCCGCGACGCAGTGCAGCGATGTCCCGCGAAGTCCCGAGTAGCCGTCCCGCGACGCAGTGCCGCTATGTCCCGCTAGGTCCCGCATAGCCGTACAGGGACGTGCCGCGACGCAGTCCCGCGATGTCCCGCTAGGTTCCGCGTAGACGTCCGCGATGTCCCGCGAAGTCCCGCGTAGCCGTCCCGCGACGTGCCGCGACGCAGTCCCGCGATGTCCCGCTTAGCCGTCCCGCGACGTGGGGCCGGGATGTCCCGCGAAGTCCCGCGTAGATGTCCCGCGATGTTTCGCGAAATCCCGCGTAGTCGTCCCGCGATTGTCCCGCGATGCCGTCCCGCGATGTCTAACGATGCTGTCCCGCGCTGTCCCACGACAATCTACTCCGATTTCCTCCCGAACACCGGCTTTTGACGCCCTTCCTTCCGTCCTAGTCCCGACGCGCTCCCACGACGGCCTCCGTTGATTCCCTCCCCTTATAGCCACCTCTCTACGACATTCCCGGACAACCTACCCCAGACGCCCACCCTATGATCCTGTAGCCAACTCTCCCAACGACCTCCTTCCCGATCACCTTCCCCGATCACCTTCCCTTACGCCCTAACTTCAGACTCCCTCCCTCGACAACCTCTCAGGATGCGTTCGCACGATCCCTCTCCCTGACGTCCTCATCGGACGCTTACCTTCGAGGACCTCCCTGTTTGCCTTCCCCCAAGCTTACCTCGACCCTTTCTCGATAGACCACCCCTTAAACCCACCTCCCCACGAGTTCGCCCGACTTTACTTTTATTTATTTTGCCTGGAGCAGATGAGGCCTATAGCCCCTCTTCTCTGCCCGTGTATGCTCTTTTGAGCAAAATTCAAAATGAATACATTGATAGTTACATACATAAATAATTACATACACAATCAATCACCTTACATGACAGTTATAAATAAATAATGAAGATTAAATATACATAAATAGAATATAGATTCCAAATTCGTTAAGAATCAGAAAGATTGGGGAGATGGACAAAAATATATAATTGATAATATTATGCGTTGATAAATGAAGGAGTAACATAATTGAAAATGGAATAAACACAGAATAGATGAATGAAATATAACAATAAATTAACTTAAAAAGAAAAAACTCCAATTGGAGTTTTTTCTTTTTAAGTTAATTACTAACAGCCGTGTACTCTTTCTTTTTTCCATAACAATAAATGGTTATTTTACGTGCATCACAATGAGTTCATTGAAGAATATACTTAATAAATTTGGTTTAAATGATATAAGTAGAAATGAGTCCATTGAATTGTTCAAAATGTGATTCAAATAGTTAACTTAATTAGTTAACTTCACGGTTCATTTCACTTCATAAGTCACGTATTATAATCCTCAAGGAAGTCTTTATTTTGCTCTTCTCCGGTTCAGATTCATCCCGACGCAGACGCCATCCCTCGTCGGATCTCTGAACGCAGCCTCCTGAAGAAGTCCTCCAACGCCGTTCCTCGAGGCAAAATAACATGTGTATTATTCACCCTGAACAAAACATAGTCGATGAAAACACATTCACGTTAACTCCGGCAACGTAATCCGAAAATGGTATTAGAGGAGGCCACGCAAAGAACTACAGCGAATTGCATTTTAGTTATAACTCAATATTATTTATCGTATAAACTCAATAAGCAAAATCTGGGTGCGTCTGAAATTGGAGAAATTGTCCTATTTCACTATTATGTATCTACTATTACGTTCGATTTTATAAAAAAGTATCTTTACTAAATATTCTAATAGAGGTACATATATTATACCACATTAAGGATGACTTTATATAAAACCTTATTGAATATATAATAAGCGTGATTTACCGGAACAAATAAAAGCTACAGGTATGTGAGGAGAACATTTATGATATTGAATACATGAAAGTTTAACCGACGAAGATTTTCTTATTGTGCGATGTTTGATAATGAATTGATTTTTATTATTTATCCTGAAAACGAAGTTAGGCTTCATTTGTGTCCGTCGAGTAGCACACAAACTATAAATTAAACAATGCGATTAAAAATATGAGTATTTTCTCCACTAAAGCGGCAAAGGAATCTAAGAGGGAAATTTTACAATTTAAAAATGCCGAAAGCTTGGGATATTTTACGATGTAATGTCATCAAAATCGCGGATATCCTACACTGCAGTGCATGAAGCTGGGGAAACCTCATTAAAAACGATATTAACGTCTTAAATCTCCTTAATTATTTCTTTGCATTAACATGCTTAAGTTGGAAATTGTTTAAAGCCGCAAATATAAAATGCCATAGAGTTTAAAACGGCGTGAACTTTGAAAAACTCTATCCATCTTAATCTAACTGTCTGATGAGTGATTAATTACTTTAATAAAGAATGATGACTAATAAGTAAAAAGCATTATTGGAAATCATTAATTATTTCTACTTTAACAATACCCAGGTGTGCTTCATGAACTATGGGACAGTTGAATATCCTTTAAAGTTTACTCTGAGATCAAAGAAAAAACAATAAAGAATCGTAAAATTAGAGATTCTTGCGGAAAGTACCCAACCGGATAAATATAGCTCCAAATCCGAATACCGATTACTAATGTTTATTTTCAATAGAAGTAATTGAAGCAATAGGATCCACAATTAAAACAATAATAATCACCTATATAACCTTCGTCATTTTTATGCATGCATATGCTTAAGTTTTAAATTATTGTTAACCGGCAACGTATCTTACAATGCCAAGTAGTGCAAACTTACTTTAACTATCTATCCATCACAAACGAACAATAGGCAGTGAGATCGGTGAGAAAAAAGGATAGATATGCTACCAGAATTTTTCTATGAGTTCAGCAATATCTAAAAATTAATAAAATAGTAATTACATAAGCTAAGAAGAGGAGTTATTCAAGCCTAACCTCACGCCTTAGCTTCCCTACAGACACTTTAAACAAAATAGGAAACAGATTCAAGTAAAGATGTTTTCAGTGTCAGAGATTATTAATGAAGAACAAGACCTTGAACTTGTGAAAAGTATGCTCATAAAAAAAGGAGTCATCATCGGTAGTAATCTTTGTCGTCAAATTATTCACTAATCGATATGTGAATCAACGATCGGTAACTTTGACGAGAAATAAACATAAAAGTGACTCCACATAAGTCAGGGATCTTTAGTTCTCTAGTTAACTCAATTCAAGAATATGATACAAGCAAAATCAATATTGAATATCAATCGCGTAAGGAATTGGAAACGTACTGCGTAGTTAAAAATACAAGAGATATTCCGCTAATGTTATTAAACATCATGCAGCAACGTTTCAAACTAAATAATGGTGTACTATAAGTTTGAAATATAATTTTAAAAGTACTAACCTGCATAGGGAATCCAGAAGAATTCATTTGATAACCCTTCGCTGGACGAACGTTTTTTATTATTTTGGAGACACCCGGAAGAATCATCACCCAGAATAGATGGAATAAACTCCCTCAAAACATGAAAAAAGAAAAAAAAACATGAATAAATTAAGCAGGTTATTCAATACATACGGAAAATATATTACGATGCGTATATAAAAGCAAGCAGATGTTATTACAGATCAATGTTACTAGAATATCCTATGAGACGTCTTAAAACAAGGTACACTAAAATATCGAAGAAGTTTGAGAGCTTCGGGATTACAATCAATTCATTTGAGATAAAAAGCAGAGATATGTTGACTGAAATGCATCTAACATAAAACACTAAAGGCTGTTTATGGAATTCCAATTGACAATTGTAATTCGGATTCACAAAATATTTTTTTATGAATAAAAATATTACGTAATGCAAAAATATTACTCGTGAAAATGAAATCAAGGAAATATTGCTCAATTTCGTTGCGTTGAGTAGTCTTATTAGTTTTAACTTACTATAGTTCTAATTTAATTAATATTTCATGACTACTGCGGAGGCACAATCTAACGGAGATATCTTTGCGATAAAAATGTAATTTGATAGTAGAGATAATTAACGACAAATCCATTTACCTGCATTCTATTGTTATAAAACATGAATGGTTCCTACGTTAGCATTGATTAGGCGTGCCTCGTTAACTACGAAAATCAAATATTTTAAAGCAGAATTGATCTGATTTAAAAAAAAAATGATCATACATTGATAAATTCTTGCTAAAGTTACTGAAATCGGATAAAAATATCGAAAAATACTAAAATATTGATGAATTTAATGATAGATAAATTCTTTATAAAGGTGGTTTCCTTTCTTAGACTCATTGAAGCCGAAGGCACCGCAGTAAAAGTAAAATTAATTACTTAAAAAACCTTCATCGACTTGATGCATTCTAATCCTTAAGTAATATATTTTAAACCAACAAAGTATTTTACAATTTCAAGGAAGCCAAAGATGCAACAGATGAAAAGGATTCTCTATCTGCTGAATGTTATGAACTCTAATTATTTCCCAATAAATTCCCAAAAGGGTATTCACATAACCTCTCCTTCCCTTTCCCCTCCAAGCCCCCAGCACATTTAAGAAACTTTTAAAATATTTCTGTACCAGATGATGCTACTCCGGTAGCAAAACCGGTCGTCAGCTAAATTAAAGCGTGGAAAATTACACTGTTTTTATTCATTATCTATTTACTTATGGCTTATCTGCTCTCATTTGTTTTTCCATTTTCTTCGTCCGGGTATCTCCTTACTAATCTCTCAGTAACAGCATGACGAGGATGGTTTCTTCGGTTAGAAATAATTCAGACTATTGATTATAGATCGGAAAGCAATTACTATGAATCCCAAAAAATCTAGCAACTAACTTATAAAATGTTCCAATAAAATAACGTAATGACCTTTCATCATATACTTAAGGATCGAAGATGTTAAGGAACTATCTTTTAGGTATTCATTAAATTCATTAATTCAACCTCAAAGGGTTGAATATATATAATATATAGAATATATATAATATATAGAATATATCTTAACTTATATACTTAAATAAAATACTAGTAGTTGAGTTCTACTAATACCTGAATTTAAATTTAATAATTTGGAATTTAATATAAAATATAATCCTAATTCGATCGAAGATCAAATGGAAATTACGTGTATTAAAATGAAAATCAAATTTCTCGTTTAATGCGCTCTTGAATTCGTATGAGCTCGCGTAAAGGATAATTTATTTTCGAAAAATTAAATCAAATGTTTAGAGTTTATGATTTGTAGATGTGGAATTTTGGGATAGTGTCGCCTTTAATTTGATAGAAACACTTATTATTATTTATAAAAAACCATTTGATATCTAATGACTGTCTATCTATACCATGTTTTTAGAGGAGAGACGTGAAATAATCCTTTCAGAATGAAAAACGTATATTAATAATTGGAAAGAATAATATAGTTTGTATATATTCGTCACATAAATCAAAAATGTAACAGAATAAATCGAAATGCAATTCATTATATTTTATTATTCAGTATTCAGTCTGATTTTGATAGCTGTATTCCGAAATAAATGGGGAAATTGTTTAGTGATAAATAGATTGCAGAAAAATATATATTAGAAAAGAGTGATTATCTATGCGAAACGAAAGGGTTGAATAATATGTATGTCCGACGGATGATACCGAAAATATAATATTAACTTGAAATACTACGTCCCGTTCAAGTAATCTTTTAAATCTCGAAAACTGATGTTATTTATTAAACATTCTATGGTCTTGTTTCGAACTTTGTAACTTCAAATATCTATATACTGCTTTATATTTTTTTAAATTTCTCTCACATCAAAGATGCTGAATGATGTTTTAATACAAACCTTAAGCTTTGTTTTATATAAATAAACCGTTCTGACCTTATCTCAAATATTAAGAAAATAACATTTAACTGGATGACTTAAATAATGCATGAAGACGTAAATTAATTTATTAAGAAAAAGCTTCTGGAATATTTGTACTGCGTCGATAAAATATTTTACACTCGTACTGCATAAAATTTGAAAGTAATGAAAGAAACGGCGAAAATTCTGGTAAGGCAGAAAATATCATTATAAAAGAACTCACCTGAATCGGGAATCCGGAAGATATCATTTTGTTTATACTTCGTTTATTGGCATTTTCGCTATCACAGAAAAGCATACCGAATAATCATCCAAAAATGAGTGAATTGACTTCCTCAAGACTTGAAAAAAGAAAAAATCACAAATTAATCTCGCAATTAATTAATTATATCCATAAAATTAGCATGAATTATATCGAACAGATTTTAGTACCAATCAATCTAACTATTAATTTTTATGCAACGTAGTTAAACGAAAAGTACCACATCAAAGATGTTTGGCAAATATTGCTTTGGTATTCAATTCGATTATTCATCAACCTCAAAAACAGAGATGACTTAACTGGAACATATATAATAAAAATACTAACATTGCCTGTATCAATCAATTTAAAAATTGAATTGAATTTGAATTCAATAATAATATTCAAATAAACCGCTAGTTCAATTGTAAATGAGCAAAGCAGAATTCTTAAAACGATGAAGGATAGTAAATTCAAATACAAATTCTTTTCAGAATGACCGTAAAAAGTATAGTTGAAAGTATCTACTGAAAAAATAAAATTATATCTACCGATGAATTGTGATAGCAAACATCTTATACTAACGTTAATTTAAAATGTAAAGATAGCTAACAGATAGCAATTCATGTTTCGAGGTAAGCATTAAAATATATATATGCAGAGATAATTAGTTCTACCTACTAATAAAGATAAGAATGCAAGGAAAAGTTGAATATAATATTTTAGGGAGTTATTAAGAAAGATGTTAAATAAAATACGTCTATTAGGGAAATAAAAAAGTTAAATTTTTAAAATAAAAGTCGTTGATATGTCATAGGTTTATGATATCCAGGTAATCTCGAAGAAATTTCCAAAAATATTACGCATTTTACTCCAACAAACAAGTAAGATTCATAATTAATTTCAAAAACAACCATTCCGACGACGATTTTCCGAGAAAATTAATTGTCATTTTGTATAAACTCTAATGGAAGGTAAGTACCGATAAAAACATCTTTGCAGTGGAAGTTATACAATTTTTAGGAAACCACGACCTTGAGATGATGCCTTTTTCCTGTTTTTAATTGCTAGTGTTCAAATTATAGAAAAAATAGAGAATGAAAGTAAGGTATTCTAAATAACTGAGAAAAAATTGAAGGTGATACTAGAGTTAAAAAAAGGACAAAGCAAAGGGAAATCAAATCGACCTAATGAAAACCCCTTTCAAAACGGCTACGAGTTTTCCGCGTTTGAAACAGCTAACGCGAAGCTCAAAGAAATTAGAGTCATCCATTGAAGGCTGCAGACATTGCAAACATACACAATTCATCTTGAATATAAAATAATCAAAATCGGAATATAAATACATAATTTAAATCGTAAGCCAAATTATTTTGTTAGAGCAATATTAACTGCCCTTTAAAAATAAAAAATATGTTACGCTGGAGGTATTAAACATCAGAAAGAATAAATGTCGGAAAATATCATAATAAAATAGCTAACCTGTATCTTATATACAAAATACATCATTTGATGATCCTAATTTGAACGCACTTTCGTTATCACACCCAAGACATCCAAAAGAATCATCCATATGCGAGAGAGCTCACTTCATCAAACATGAAAAAGAAAAAGGCAAACTTTAACAAATTGTATAAAAAAATATTTAAGGTTTTAATGAAATAATAATTAATTATTTCCATAAAATATTGTACGATTCATCCGCAAGGGCTATCTGACGCTAGTAGCAATTGCTAAGAGTAGGATTTCCAATACGACCTCGTTAGACGATTTTTGATTCCAAATCGAAGATTTTAAGAGATGATTTTAATTATCAGAGATAATCAGCCCAGCTAAAGTGGGTAATTTATATGGTGAGATTCCAAATCGAAGATGTTAAGGAACTATCTATTAGGCATTCAGTAAATTAATTAATTCAACCTCAAACGCGAAGATATCTTAACTGATATACATAAATAAAACACTAGTAGTTGATTACTTATTTAATTTATATTTAAAATTTGAATTTGTATCCAATAAAAATATTGAAGCGAAACGGGAATTAATAATATGCGAATAAAGCAAATATCTTAAAAAAATAAATAATGGAAAATTAAAATCCAAAATCTATTCCGAACGCGCGTTAGAAGGATATTTGATGGAATTAAAAAATGTTATTAATGATTACCCCAGAAATTCCGTTTAAGACAAAGTACTGTGCTAGGATACGTTTTAGAATAACGTGAATTTGGGTCCGTGACGTGAAACGTGAAAAAAGATTCCTAACTGATATCCATTCATGATTCGAGGGTGAGCATAAAAAGTTACATACTACCAAGAGAGTCGGTACCAATATTCCGAATTTAAATTCAAAGTCAATTTGATTAAATTATCAAAAGGAAAGTTTACAGAAAGAAATTACAGCTGCCAATCACTGCCTTCACTGTGTTAAAGTGCATATTGGCAGCATCTGACTAGAAATTGTATGGGGAATTCAAAATATTTTCAAAGAAATATTTGAATGATTATTATAATTTATTAAATGTACTGTAAAAGTCAAATAATTAAGTCAAACTTAAAAAATCGTCGTATGAAATTTAATTAAGAAACTGAAAAACTTATTTACATCAAAGAATATCTTGTAATGATGCTTTAGTTCATTAGACTACTATCAAAGATGCCTCTTATCTTATGTATACATTGTACATGTAATGATTTCAATGATAAAGAGGCAGCGATGCAGTTTTAGTAATAGGATTGGGAGGAGAGGACTGGTAGTACTCACGAATTGGTCTCGAAACCAGTAGATGCTGATGAGGTGCTCCACTGTAAAGAAAGAAATAAGATTAAGAATATGATAGCTTTACATGACAAATCCTTTCGCTGTCGTTTTCTGTCGAAACGGGTATGGCTTATATAGCATATATTGCATATATATATGGCATATATTATGGCTTATTTCCGAGAAAATTCACTTTCCCCAAATCTGAAAAAATTAAAACGTCAAACTAATAAAATAGGTTCAATAAGGCATACATAGTGCATGAAGTTGGAAGGACGACACTTTGACCTTCGGAAATCGAGGATAAAGAATTCAAGGAATTTGGTACGCGATTTCGGGTCTAAGGAAATCATTAGCATCTCAGCTAACTTTTCGGCCACAACAATACTTTGAGAGCAGAGAATAGGGAAAGCGAAAGATCAATATGCATGTAAACAACTTTCACCAGCTCACAGTAATTTACAGTTAATTGGAGGGCGAAAGTGCATCAGACGAGACGTAATGCCCAAATTTTTACAGAAAAGATAGTCCAGCACTGTTAAGTCTTAGAGCTCTGATTATTAATGCCAAAGAACGCGTGGATTTATGAATGATCGTTAGAGTCTAAATTGGCATCTGTTATAAACTAAAATTGAGAGACTAAATAGCAGAGACGATTCAATGATAAAAAACTGCATTATATCGATTAAAATCAGTAATGGTACAACAAATTATCTTACTCAAGGGAAAAAAAATAATTTAATTCTCATAGTATGTATGAGGCATATGAATACGCCTTCTTTTGTAATCCAAAAATATTGGTTTAGAGAGTGATCCTAAAAAGCATAATAGTGTAATATTGCAAAGTAGATTTTCATCCTTATCTTAATTATACCTACAATGGTTTTAGATCATCATGCTTCCGTGACATTTAATTTTCATTTCGTTTCACAGGGAAGTAAAGACTTCCTGTTTAAAGAAAGAAAATTTTTGCTTTATTGTCGGACACAAATCACGCAATAAAGGAATGGAAAATTTACCCTAACCTAGAAAAATTTTCAATTAGAATACGAAGAGGCCCATGGATAACATTTCCGCTTACCTAATTTAAGAGATCCAGTCTTTCGCTGCCATCGGGTATCATCAAGGACGAATCCTCCCGCAGTCCCTTTCTATCGAAAGGAAAATTACTTATGTGGCAGCCCACTATAGAAATCAGAGAAAATTAAATTGCTCTAAAATCTGAAAAAAAACATTTAAAAAATATAAATTCAATTAGGTAAACGTTTTAACCTACATCCACGAGCAAACATGAACTTGTATCGATAACTTACGAAACCTCTGCAACCGTTACCCAGAATGCCCCATGACACCCAGTTTGAAAAAAAAACAAACGACTGACTACAAAAGAAGGGGTGAAATTTTATTCTTGTGACCTATAACTAAACTTATGCTTATAAAATTCGAGCTTAAGAACGGAAACTTAATTATTATTACGGTTGCCTTCGATGAAAGCGGTCCCGTGTTCGATTACCGGTAGGAGCCTTAGTGAGAAATTACCTAAGCTGTCGAAGTACTTTTAACAATGCTTACTATTATTACTTATTAACACCAAGAAACAGGACTTAATGTTGAGCAAGTGAACAAACAATAGATATTATGCATGCATGTGTTTTAAAAGAAAACGAAACATATTTAGACCGGACATAGGCGATAGATCTCATGCACTAACACCATTCAAGGATTGCATTTAACGGGAATGAAATGTTTAGCACTATCAGCTATAATCAATACACCGTGCAACATGCTTGAGCATTAAACAAAATATTAAATAACTTTCTACCGCAAATTTCGTTTGCAAAACCTTGTGGAATTATCTTCGATTCCTTTTCGAAAGTCATTCTCGAAATTAAGAAAAAATGCACGTACTTGAAATTAATGACAGCTAAAACGAATGACATTTGCAAAGTAAGCTCCGGCTAAATCGCAAAGAAATACGCGATGTAAGACGTTGGCTCCTACCGTCACCTAACATAACCGAGATTTTACATGAAGTACATGGACTAATAGTGTGCATCGAGAACAATTTTGTACGGGAAATTCTAATAATTATTCATTAAAAATGATCGCAAGAAAAATTTGTTTAAGATATTTCATGAAATTTAGCTTAATCATGGGTCGCGCCGACCAACATCTTCACCACGACCATGTTAACACAAGAAAGTAAATTCAAATCAGTAACGGTTATTTTTAAAGACTTACCAAGTGACTGCTCCGGAAGAAATCTCGGCGACGACTGAGGACTCAACCGTCTTTCTAGGTTTAAACAATGATGATCTTCTCTGATTGGTCGATTTTGGGTCCTTCGTCCCGCCTATTAATTTTAATTATCGTAAATTATAATTGTTATTAAATATGTATTAACCCATGTGATATATAATATTTTTAGAAATAAATATATTCTATGAATATAAATTTTCCTTTAAAGTCACATTTTTCTCACTAAATGAATTGGATGTTCGGTATAAACAATGTTGCTGTTCTCTGATTGGTTGACTTTAAAATCAATGTCCGTCGCACCGTCCCCAAGTCTATTCATTTTAATTTTCGTAAACTTTTTACGATAATTAAATATGCATTCACTTAGATTATAGATATTTATCGAAGTAAATATTTCTTTAGAACATTAAATTTTGCTTTAAAGGAACATATTTTCCACTAAATGAATTGGATGATGGTACGAAGCCATTGCTCGCAATTACGGGGATGTATTAGAATAAAAAAATATTTTGTATTAAAAATATATATTTCTGTACATAGGATAGCGTCTTTAAGGAAATCAAATCTTCGTAATCGTATTTCGTATTATTATACCCTAATTATCACAATTCGTAACTTCCCATCTTTCATTTGCAAATGAATGCGATTAGCGCATTTCCCTACCTCACTCGTTTACTTTGTTATTACACATTATAATTTATGAAATCTATTATTGCATTAAAAATTAAAATCTTCCGGAATTCGATGATATCGATGTCTTCGAAAAATATTAATCACATCCTTTCTATGATATATATATATATATATATATATATATATATATATATATATATATATATTTCTTACGGTTCGTTTCTAGCATGAACTTACCTCCATCGAAATTTCTGGAAGTTATATGAAATGTAACAAGGTTTATTATGGATCCTCACTAATGCTCTAGGTTGAAAACTTAACGATACCAAAAGCGTACATTACATTCACATTGAATAAATTTCACTCGATTGATGGTTAATCACAATTTTGATAAATGGTTTCTAATTGTTGCCTTATCCTATAGTAATGAAATTTAAGCAGGCACGAACTCAAAGGAAGTATGACATTCTTTAATGCAAAATTTCAATATCTCATGACAAGAAATGCATTTGCTTACCTCTTGATTCTTTCCTCTTGAAATGCTTCCTTCACTGTGCAATCATTCAATCAAAATGTAGATTACCTCAATACTCTATATATCTTCCCACCTTATGAATATCCTCCTGATTTTCGTTGCTTTTACCTTTAAGCCACAAATATTAATATTTTAAACCACTGCTGCAAACGTAAGTCACACGTGAAACTTATACTGATGTAATATGTTTCATAATGAACTAACGAAGGATATCACAAAATGGATGGCCTCCTTCGTACAACAAAAGAAACTTCTGCTTCGAATATTTGTCAGCTGAGCTTTTCCCTCGGATGTTTTTAGAACTCATTATGTATCCACAAGAATTCGCCACAAGGAATTTTAGAGTTAGATAACGACTCCATAATGAGAACATGACGAGAGAAAACAGTCACCTGACATTAGTCGTAGCTCTTGGACGCCTTCACGTAGTTCAGTTTTCGAAAGAAGACAATCGTAAGTTCCCAAAAGCGCGCAAAAACGCCAAAGCCTCGTGCTTAACTTTAGGTCGTATGTGAAGTGGTGTTTTAAAGACTGGTGATTTTCAAGTCCTAAAATGTTTCACAGATGAGGATTACCCTTAGTGACTGTGAACAAGATCAAGTTTACTCCTGGATTACTTTTACGCAGTGAGAGTGTCACAAGTACAACGCAAGGGTTCAATAATCAAGTTAAAAGCTTTGTGTCGACAAAACAGCTGAAACTCAGCTCTGATCCTTGGATAGGATTGAAAAGGTATGTAAATTCTCAATTGTGATGAACGAATCGTCAAGGAATCGAAGCCTCAGAATGGATTCATGCTGGAGTTAAAGGTAATGTTAATCTATTAAAACGTTCCGAAGAATGTAACGAATAATAGATATGAATATCTGTATGACGTGTTTCATTGCTGTAAAATTGAATCTGAGACTATCGATTTTATTCCATAGGTTTACAAATAGCTATTATATTGCCATAAATTATCTTTTTCCACTGATTTTGTATGTGATAGATTTAAGGGTGTTAAACATCACTGAGTGTGGTACTTTATTAAAGAATCAAGGGATTTCATCCACGAAAATATTCCATGAAGAGTTTACAATGATGTATTAACGTTATATTTCTGTAGCGTAATAAGTGCAGCATTTGAATATATTCTTTGGTCTACTAAAACCACAATATCATTTCATTATTTTACATTTCAAAAGGCATCATTCTCAGACCTATGGGCTCAAGCTTTGCAAGTAATTGTCCTGTCCTCTTTTCACAATGGAGGTCTTTATCTAACCTTTAAATTCCTTGCAATGAATGTTTGTGGATATACAATGAGTGTTTACGACGTGGGACTGATAAGCTCTGCTGAGAAATATTCGGAGGAGAAGTTACTTTAGAATGCAATGAAGGCCATCCGTCGTGTAATTTACTTCAAAAGCATTGTAAATGAGGGAGAAATTATTAATCAGAGGAAGATTTGGCAAATTATAATGAGTTTATTGAGGAATTGTAGAGAGAGGAATTTAAGAATTTAACCACAAATTATGTTAGATATAATGCCTATGTGTAATATTACTGACTGGTAATCCATGTTTTTCATGTTATTGTTGACCTCGAGATAAATAATTTATCACTACATGACGTGAGTTCATTTAGGAATTCAATTGCATTGCTCTCCAAAAGATGATACAAAGTATGATACTTTTGAATGATATCTCTTATAACAGTTAGATTATTGCTTGCTTCATAACTACACAGAAATCTTCACTCATGTAATTATGTCATCGTATATACCTAGAAGAGAAGTCCTGCAGCGAAGAATTAAATGTAATATTATATATTATTGATCTAAAAACATATTACTCGCAAAGTCGATGAATTTTTACGTTTTTACGGACATAACTGCTATAGATATGTTTTAAAGGTTGAATTTCCGATCTTAATTCGCAAACCGATACTCGCTTTCTCCTTTCACATTATTGCCAAACCTTAACATTATGTAATACGATATTTTCATACGATATTCAGTACATATAATTATCAATCGCTTCATTCTACAAAATAATTACTAGTAAATATATCTTTGATAGAGGGTTCTTAATTTGAACCATGATGTATCCCAGGGGAGACGAGAAATCTACGCGGATTATAATCGAGGAGTTTAAAAGTTAAATTCATTTTCCAATATCTTTTAATTTTGAATTAAATTATTTTTCGCAAAAATAAATTTTATCTCAGTGGTGATTATAATTGATGAAAACTATTAAAATTAGAGGGAAACAGGTGGGTTGACTGTCAGTTGAATCATCGACCAATCACAGCGCTGCATTCGGTTCAACGTTCATTCTAAAGATTTAAACTTAACTTGCTTCGGAGACGTCACCTACTGAGGAGCTGCTGCCGGTCTTTTTTTCGAAGGAAACGTTGACTTTTGAATTGTAGAAGTACAATAAGTTCGAAGCCGAGCATAAGCTAACCAATTTCCAAGTTTAACTTAATTATTGATTGATTATCATCATTCAAGAAGTATATATTCATTTAATTAGGGGATATTTCCTTGCGTCAACATTTTGTGGACTTCGTCAGTGATATTTTTGGTAAGTATGTGCATTGTGCATAATCATAAATTAATCTAAATTAAGTTATAAGGATATTATTTGGTTTTGAGACCATAGTATATTATTTAGATTCTTATGGTAAACGAATATTGTAAGTTAACAGATGGAGTGTTTGTAGCTGTGACATTGAAAGTTAAGTCCGCTATTTCTAGTGTGGATGTTAGCTTTCCTTGCCTTTGACCTAGAATTACAGTTCAGCTAACCTCGATAATTCGAATTCCATTAGTCCTTTATCTTTAGGGTCGTAGTTTTTCTCACCAGAAATCGTATTGAGAGTAGTAATTTTAGAATCGATCTTGAGTAATCAAATACGTTGCAGCGGGAATGTATTCCTCAAGCATTTAGTTCCCAATATTTATAAGTCAGTAATGGACAATATCTACTAAATTCAAATCGACTGTTTTTTTATTTAAATTTAAAATTTGATTTCCCATCATTATTTTATCATCCATCTATTAAAAGGAGGATTTCCATTGCGTTTTTCTTCTTTCATAATTGGATTCAAAATCGCCATACATATTATACTTGAATAATGGGTAGTTATTCATTTGCACCAAATTAGTGAATTCATATTCTTGTTTTTGATTCTTAATTATTAAGAATTCAATTTAGGGGTCTTAATTTTAAAATTCAATGGAAGTCTAACATTTGTGACGTTCCTCTTCTAGGGGCAACCTAAATATTAGAATGAACAATTCTTCGATGAACACAACATTTGTTTAAGGATTATAAAAAGTATATTCGAAGATAGCATTAGGATAAGCAGCATCACGTTTAAGGAGACATTTTCAGAAAGGAGAAAATATGGATATCGGAAACAATGATCAAACACAACCAAAATGTATTTTATATCATTCTGAAACAACCGAGATTGAACACCGATAACAGAATGATAGTAAATGTATAAGAATTGGGAGCACTTAAAAAACTACAATGAATAACTTTTTTTATTCTGCGTATAGCAAAACGTAAACTTGCTTTACCTTTTTAATTGAGGGATACGATATTGGAGATTTGCTAAAGCTTTACAAACCGCCGTTTAACTCCAGTCCTTAACTGAAACTGGGAAATCTCTACGATATTCACCAAGTCCATTTCCGTCAATCGCTAAATATTTATCGAAGTAAATCGATAATACTTAATGCAGAAGATTAAATTAAAAACATATAAAACTTACCAGGTTTTTATACGCAGTCAGTTGTATTGATCGAGAGAAAGCAATTTCATCTAACAAACTACTATAAACCCATTTATCCCACGAAATAGTCAGTATACTGTTTATAAACAATTACGTTGATATAAATAAAACTTGGTTGCTACAGACACTTCCATAAAATTTAACTCCTTTCTTAAATACTGGTATTCATATGTTTGTACGCTCGATCCTTCACAGTATATCGTTCATAGCTGCAGTTACTAATATCTCCTTAAAACTCTCCCTCTTCATATAATCTATCACTTATTTTTAACATGAATTTGAAGTAGGCATATTTTCTCAATGTGTTCTTACGGATAAGTATATGAGCTGGGGACTTATGGCCTTGATTGTCTGGGAGGTGGGTTGTTTACGACCTAAAAATTTCGATAAAATATTCACGAACTTTATCAAAATGTGCCCAAATTCGATTAAAAAACGATATTCTACAAGCAAATTAAGAATTTCGCCTTTCTAGGACTATTATTTCTAATGAAATTTTGCAAAAGAAATGAACTCTTCTACGATAAAATGACCTCTACGTGTATTTTTTATGGAAACGTTTTGACCCGGCTGGGTTCGAACCGTGGACCTTAGGGAGTAGATCAAGAGTAGCCTGTACTCTGCGCGGGGTTGACTTTTAATAATGCAGAAAATTTCAAAGTGTTGCGACTCTCGGTTCTCGAGATTTTAGCGAACATACATACACACACACACACACACTCTATTTTATATTATAGATTATAGATTCTGGAGGATTAAAAGTCTGTACAGTAGATTCTTCATTACTCGGGATGATAGAAAATATACTGATCTTTATTTTATGATTGCCTATTAACTTGATGTATATTTACGAAAATTATTTGATAACCGAATTTCCGTGGAAATTTGAAAAGTATTGGAGCAATACAAGATATCAGTAAAAATTAATTTGCGATGATGTTATTAATAGTATACCATTTTGGAAGAAAATCAGTCAGCTGAAAGGTATTGTGGGCCTAAGTTACGCACATATTTATTGGAACTGTGACTTGATGACTTGAAATAAATTTGATGAACTGTTAAAACTGTGACTTAAATTCTTCAGCTTCCTTTTCGATGCAGCCAATTTCTTCGCAGGTGATAGATCCCCACGAATCTAATGATTTATCCTGTCAACCACGTGGTCATGCAATGCCCATTCAAAATTTCAATTCATGGAAAATTTTTATTTTATTTGTACAGTCTGTGCGTAAGACTGGGTTTGCATCAGCTCTCTGCTGGTTAAACCACCTATTACTTAGTCTAAATAATTGTAAGTTGACGTCTTCATTTTTTCCACCTTGCTATATAACTTGATTTCTGCAAATTCAATTATAATATCAACTATAATCAAGAGTCTACAGAATATTTTAATGCAGCCGAATTTGTACTCTCCGGTATGTGACGCATTCAATTGAATACTTGGCTAATACATAAATAACGAAATCAGGCTTAAATGTGAGCCTACCAGGAAATTTCATCTGATATAAATGATTTTTTGTTTCTTAGAAGAGGAGGTAATTTTAAAAGCAACGGATGAAGTCATTCCTAAGATGTTCAAATAAGGATGAGTGCACCAATGTGGTGATTTATTCAAAAACAAAAGTTCCAATTTTCCTCAAGATATGGCATTAGTGGCGAAGTTTATAAACAAAAACTATTATCTTGGAAAGTGTAATAAGTTGGCCATATAAGCGTTAAACTCCTCTAATGTTCAATGCATTTAGTTTTTGAAAGAATTGACATATATTGTAGTAAGTAGCTGGCATGAATAAACTAGTCCCTGTGGGGTAGGTTTTTTTTTTCGTTTTTTTTCAGCCTTGGACACCCTCATTGGTAAATCCTGGCTGCGCCACTGTGCTGATAATTATATAGTTCATAATTAATAATCGAAATAACTGTCTTATTAGCACACATTAAACCATTCAGTAAAGGTGACCAATACAGGATATATCTGTATCGCTATAAACTTGCAAAATATATATTTTTCCTCCAGCCTGAAAAAATCTCTTTTGCTTAAGCAGAGAATCACGACGGCGACGTCGCGTACTCCCACTCAAGCTCCACTTCATCCTTATTGTTACACATTTTTCTACATTTAAAACGAATTGTCAATCTTCACATTATTTATAAATAGAAACCAAATTATTGTCTATACTCTTTTGTGCATTTAAGATTGAAATATGAATTAATATATATTTAACCTCTCGTTCTATAAATAGGATAACTATCTGGGAAAGATAAATGCCGAAATAAATATGACGAACTCTGGGAGAGATCGCGCGAAGGCTCTAAGAAGAGTTCGAAAGAGAGGAAATTTGTGTAAGTTCTAGGCTCCGACTTCAATATTACCATTTTTTGAGGTTTTCCTCAGTGTTGCCAGTCAATCATAATAAGTAGTTTCTGTGAATGCCTACTGGTGCGCGCTCAAAGTGTTGCGATATTTCTTTACGGTATTAATTTATTTACGTTTAAATGTGACGAACGAAGTTTTAAAAATTATGGTTTCCTAAAACATGAACCTTTATAACTTTTTTAATTTCAGAGTAATTCGAATTGTTAAGTCAAGTTTTGAGCATTGAAACTACCTCGCTGTAACGTTTCGCAATTTCCCACAAAGACTCTTTGAATTTGAATTTTTCCCTCAAATTTTTGTCTTTAACCGCAAGAATCGAACACTAAAACTAACTGGGGTGTCGTAATCTGTCTAAGGTCTAACCTAAAATAATCGTATTTATCTCATAGGTCATATTCATATTCGCCAAACGATCAAATGGTGTCCGACATGATTATAATTGTAGTGATAGGCCAGGAAGAACGGAGCACTCGAGGACTTTCAATACCAATATGGAGAGAGGCTCCGGATAGGCATTAGGATAGCCCGTTCGACTCGGATGAAAGCGGTCCCGGGATCGATTCTCGGTGGGACACTACGTGCGAAATGACCTCCGCTGTAGAATCACTTATAATATACTACTACAGATGAAAGCGAGAAATACTGAAGGTTGAGTTATCGATATGCTCTGCGTGATTGCGATTTTCTTCAGATAATCTTATCGTAAATATATTACTACATTAGTTTATTTATGGAAATATGGTTTGAGCAAATTCAAAATCCTCATGCATTTTTAAATATGATGTAATCTTTTAACTGCGACGAACGACATTTAAAAAATTAGGGTTTCCTACTAAATGAACCTTTATAACTTGTTTATATTGCTGCGCCCAACGTTATTTGATGGACTTTTGAATTGGAATATTCTCTACTCATCGGGAAATGCCGCAAATGAGTATAAATAAGAGACGCGACAGTTGCTAAGGCCAATAATGGTCTCGAGAGAAAAATAAATAAACAGTTAGTTTTCGGGTGGAAAAAGAAAACTTTAGAGTGTGATTGAAGTATAAGTGAAGAGTTCTTATCTAAGTTGGTGTTATAGTAACTGTGTTTGGTGACTTTGTCCGACTTAGTTTCTTGCGTTAATTACGCTCCGTAATAAAGTGTTGTTTTTCGGATTACGAGAGTTGCTTAATTATCCCGAACCCTTAACTCGTCAAAATATTCTGACCAATTTAACGTAATTAATAATTCAATGTAACAATAAATGTTATTATATAAATGCGTTGTAGTCGTCAATACTCAAGGGATACGGAAATGATGTGAAGGTAGAAAATGTTGAGTCTCATCGTAACTAATAGAGAGGAATCTGTTTCCAACTTACAGCCACTGCCCTTTTAAAAATATAATACCTTACTATTTAACGAAAAAGATTCAGAATTCGCTGGTATAGCATTCCCTGGGACCTCAGATAAGAGCCAACCTTATCTCTTGGCCATACGGTGTCGCCAAGCACTGTATTTCAAAGCACCTCAATCTTATGCAGCCACGGCTAAGCCGTTCGATTTTTTTGTGGGGAGCTGTACCTTTTAGCCGCGAGTTCCGCATACAACCAAAATCAATCTTGAGTATACAATATGGTATAGTCAAGCATACATATTTTCTTCGACGGACACATTCAAATCCTCAAAGCTGTATTGAGGAATATACAGGTAAGTGTGAGAATTTTATTCATAATTTATATGCTGTTAAGCTACCGAAATATTAATGAGCTAATATAATTGTGAAAAGTTTACTTTTATCTGGTTAAACTGAGAGACTTTGATTCGCGAGAGAGAAATATATTAAAGTTTTCTGTAAGAGGAATTATTGAAGTTATACTTCTTTGCGCTCGTTGTAACGGGTTGTCGGTCGAAAAACCGCGTAACGCGCGAGATTTTTCGCGTTAGATTTTTTTGAGAAATAATTTCTGAAAATAATGTCTCAGCCGGGGATCGAACCAGGGACTCAAGCGTGGTAGGCAAGCGTCTTAACCATTCACCCACTGAGCCACTCAGAGAGTTGCAGAGAGACTTGTAACGCCGCGCGGAATCCCCCTCCAACGTGTTTATGCTTTAATATGCAAAAAATATTACCTGATATTGCAAAATGCAAAGGCTGGATTTTGATATCGAAAATTATTAATCGATCAAGTTTTGTCATTTTCATGGATGAAAAACTGGTTAAAATTAGGGAGAATTCTTATATCAGATTTCGTTTGGGATACTAGGCATTTTTTGAAAAATGGGCTGAAGACAAGCGATTTGAATCACTATCAACATCCAATGTGAACATTTTTTTCGGGATATTTTGTATCCCAAAATGACATTTTTCTGACAAGCATCCATATACTCAATTTTTGTCCTGAAGTACAAATTGTTTTTTTTATTATTTTTTTCAGAAAACGACAATAATGGATAAACGAGACTTGCAAAAATTAACAGAATCGTCGTCGGAATCCGACTCTGAACTAGCCATTCATGAAAAAAAAATGTTAGCGCGGGAGGAGTAGCAATTTACCACAACCAAAATTACCATAGTAATATGGTCACTTCTCACATGGATGTTCATTCAAGGGCATCTCTCTTGCTCTCAACGACTCAATATTACTGATCTAAGCTTGCTCTAGCACAGTCTGCTATTGGAGAAATTTGTGTCAGTTAATGCGTTCCACAAACTGGTCGAGAATTTGTAGTTGTGGCGGTATACATATCCCCTGGTAAAACTGTGAGCCAAATCATAAAGTTTATACACCAAAACTTATTAATTTATACTAAAGAAGTTTCCGAACTGCTCGAGGAAAATTTTCATGAAATCCCAATGATAATGAGCGGTGATTTCAACATCAATTTTGCCGATGACAAAACAGAGCCATTGATAAATTTCCTAAAAAGAAAAGCTAGACTTGGTAATGTCGAATGATAAGAAACAAAGTACGACCAAACACGGGACAACCATCGATGCTGTATTTAATAGATATCTTGAAAGGTTTGAATGTAGAATATTTGTTAGTTACTTTAGTTATAATAAACCGATTGTGTCTTTCTTGGAATACAGTGCGATTTCTAATGAGGAACCAGAAAATAGTCAAGATGAAAGAATGATTGTAGAAGAGATTATTGATAATGATGATGTATAAGTTTGTAATATAATAATGAAGGCACTCATAATAATATATTGAAGAGAAATAAATTGGATAACAGAGGAAAAGGTCTTTACACTTATTTCATCTACACATCCTGTCCGTCTGTGTGTGTGTGTGTGTGGATGTGCGTGTGCGAATGGCCAAAGAAGTATAACTTCCACCGTCTGGTCCGACGCAGACCCAAAATTTTTGTTCCATGAAAGCGTGTTGTTAATAGTAGAGTGTGAAATAATGTTGGTACGACATTATTTTCTCACATAGATTGGTATGCGTGGCAGCTAGAGGGCGTAACATCCGTAGTCAGCAGCAGGTTAACAGGGTTAACAGGTATAGTTTTCTCGCTATACCTGTGACAGCAATTGCAGTCGAAAAATGAACGAAAGTAACTTTGATACTTTATGCAGATTGTGTCTTCGCAATAGTTTCTTCTACATGCACATTTACGTCGGACAGTCAGTTGATAAAAACCCCATATACGAAGTCTTAAATTATGTGTATGATTTGGAAGTGAGTACAAAAAACACTCGTGCTTATTAGATGCTTGTTTTCTTTTATGATAAGAGCATCCTGTAAGACTGTCAGTTAATTTAATGTTCAAATCGGTAAAATTTTGGGTCCCCTTCAAAATTTTACCTTCAAATCAATTTGGATGGAGTTAATTTTACGAAAGAAATTACTGGTATCTGGATTTTTTATTATTATATTACTCTCATAAATGTAAGGTGTTACTGTTCACCAGGTCTTGGTTGACGATGGCCTGCCAGAGTATATATGCCGCGATTGTCTTCTTAAGTTGAAGGAATTTGAAACTTATAAAAGGAAAGCACATCGAGCCAAGTCAGAGTTGTTGAGTTTGAAGGGAAGCGTGGAAGACGTGAGTAATTAATGAATTTACTCATAACCATTATATTTTATTCCCGAAAGTACGGCGTTGGAATTAAAATGATTTTCCGAACTAAGTTGTAATGTTTTCTTGTAAAAATCTTCTCTTAGATTTAATATGAATTAAATTTGGAGGATGTTGCTGTTTAAGTCAACAGTCGCCAGTAAATGGGTGGGAATAACTTATCAAAATTCCACTTTTTGAAAGTTTCAAATCGCAAGTTTATAATTTATCCCTATCTGCATATTCTAATTACATTTTATCTGAAGCCTTTGACGCCTCTTGTTGTTCTCAGTATTGAATTTAGTAAACTAATTTGCATTGCAGTGTTGCATTAAAGAGGAAAATGACGAAGAGGAATTCCGAGATCAACAGCAAATTGAAAGAGAAGAACTTAAGGTAATAACATTAAAGTTCATGCTCAAGTTTTGTATTCCTTTTTTTTATTAATTGTATTCCACTTCTTTGGAGTTTCTTTCGCTGATTAGATTGAAATCAGCAGATATAATATGTGTATCGTTTTACCCTAATGAATATTAGCAATAATGATATTTTCTTTTCACTTCCGCTGTACGGTTTATGATGTATTCTATGTTTTGAGGTCAATCGCCGTAGTTTCAACGGCCATTATTTAGATAGTCTGATAAAGCTCAAGTGTTTTGTAAACAAATAATTCAATTGTCCCCTATTTGTGTATTTTTTATCCTATCGTATCTATGTACTTTAGCATTTTTTGTTGGCGTTTCGTCTTGAAAATAGTTTAGTCATGATAAAGAAATCTTTGATTATTGATGGATGATTCTCATTAAATTATAGCGCACTTCATAATCATCAGCTGTTATACTATGGAGGAGGCTTTGGGTATTATTGTATTCCAGCTCTCTTGGGGTGGGAGTGGTCAACGTAAGGCCTGTAGGAGAGTTTTTAAACAGAATTGTGATTTTCTTTATTGCATAGTCTTTGATGGAAACGTTGAACTCTAGAATGAACAAGTATAAATTCATGAATATTTCTTTTCTTCAAATGTCATGTTTTTAGACCACAATCTGTTCCAGATGTAAAAAATCTCTATCTTAAGCCCTGTTTATCTCATCTGTTATTCAATCAAATAATGCATCCCTTTTTACCAATATTCATAAAAGGTCTGGGTTCTCAATCCTTGGTTCTCCATTTTCTACATTGTACAGCTATGTGCAAAAAAAACTTTAATCCTTAGCCTTATATTGCCCTGGGAATTTAAATTTTTTTCCACATAGTTGTACATCAGCCACAATTTCATCAAGTTGGTTTTCATATTTCATTATGGTCTCATTATTTTCTGGCCTGGTGTCTGTTTTCTCTAATAGTTTGATCATTACTTATACATTCCTATATTTCAAAAATCCCCTAGTATTATCTTCATCTTTAAATGATTATTTAACTCTAAGCATAAATATTAAGTGCACCAGTGTTTTATGAGCATAAATACAAAGATAATTACTTTAGATACTGTTGTGGATTTCTAGTCAATTATTTTAAAGAAATTATTCTCCTTTAGAATTTATTAGATATTCAGTGATTATAATACATATTTCTTGAATTGTATAATAATTTAATAAGAGATGGCTTTTTCCCAGTTGGTATTCTTACCTAATGAATAAATATATTGAAAATGTTACCTATACGAATTTTAGATCGAGAGAAATTAAAATCCTAAAAATCTTCAAACTCCCACATTCATGATCTCACATTCCTCTTTTCTCATTAACCCTTTAAGGAAACTAAGATAAGTACAATCAAAAAACCATTTTTTCTTCCAAAATTCTGTTATTTGGGTTAACTCATGATACCAACTCAATTTTTATGAATATATTCAGTGTGTCCTTAAAAGTCCTCTCCTGCTCCTCTTTGGCCCCTTCAGCTGTTGTGTGAATAATTATGGAGTTGTCAGATTAGTAAATTGAAGCAAATGAAGCAAATTATGTACATAAAGTTAAAAAATTCATAGTTTGCATATAATTTAGTAGTTAATGATTGAAGGGCAATGCATGTTCATTAATAATAATAAAAATATTTGGAGAATAGAGTACATGGATATACATAATGAAAACAAATAGCCTTTTTTCCACATCTTTGATCCTTCTATGGATTGATTACTTGTCTGGATGTTCCTTTTATCGTTTTAAAAAATCAAATATTTAATACAATATACACCGAAAATTTTGAACATTTTTGACTTTTATAAGAAGCTTAAAAAAATATGAAAATTGTTCAATCATGAAGGAATACAAGGTTATAGTTGTTCTCTGTTACTTTGCTTTGTCATGTTTTGCTATACGGCTCTTATCCACATAATTCAATCAACACACCAGAGTTAATCTGAACAATTGTGTTATTTTTCGTCTGTGAACTCTTATTTAAAAAAATGTATCCATGAATTTGCAACTGATAAATAATACAATTTGAAGATCTGCACAAGTTTGATTTAGTATAACCTTGATGAAGAGAGATCATCAAGAGCTCTCTTCCTTTTGAAGTCTCTGCTTGCGTTGTGATATTTGTCTTGCCTTATTATCATTGCTCAGTGTTTCACATATATATATATAATATTAAAGATTATATTTCTTTACTTCATCTATCTACATTTCTACCAACACTTTAAACCTTGTATAGCATGCTCATATTTAATAATTAATTTTTAATAAAATCTCTCCTTGAATATTTATTGCTCTTTAATTTCTATTGAGTTTATTCTAATGCTCACAGGATGAAATGGAAGAAGAGAGCTCTCCAGTTGAAGAAAGCAGTAACAGGCTGGAAGTAAGTCAAATATTTATTGGTCCTAATTGTGAGATTTATGGTGTGACATTTGGACTTGAATTACCTTCCAATCCTGAAAATTAGTCTCAATCCAAATGGACAATCACTTCCTTCATACACTTATCATCCACTCAATTACAGTATTTTTCATGTTACATTTATCAAATATCACATACTAGTTACATTATAAAATAATGCTATAAGATTTCAAATTAAAATCAATCAATGAGAGCTAACATTTTTGTGAAACCCATAAGGATAAGGAATACAGAATAGCAACTGTAATAGCACTGAGTACATTCTTCCCTCTAGTTTTACTAAAATACAGTATGTACAGTAATTTTTATGAAGATGTACCATCATCAGGCTTAGGAGTTACAACCTAATAGATTCACTTAGGTTTAGCAGGTTGTTGGGGAGACAAAATGAGAAGGGGTTGTAAAATGGGTGAGGGAGAAGGATTGTTTGACCCTTTCTATGCTAGTATGCAAAAATATACTACTCTAGCTGGTACTTATGTTTTTATTCACTAAATTTAAAAGAATACTCTAATCTAATTATATTTACTTCTTGGTTTATAAAATAAATGTTTGCTGAAGGTTCTTGTTTTATAGATACTCAAGTTGTCCTCTCACTCTGAATCTTATTTTTCCATTACACACATCATTCTTCAATTATTAAACCTCGTAAATAGAATTTCTGTAATTTTATTACAATAATTTGTCAACATTATAGTTATGTTTTCAATTTGATTTACATTCTTAAGTCTTAATGTATTTAATTCATCTACATCTACATTAATACCCTGTGAGCCTTTCGCATGTGGCAGGAGGTGTAAATACCAGTTGATCTAAACTACTTCTTTACGTGGTTATTGTCGCGTATCGTTCAGGGAAAGAATGAATTTTTAAAACAATTCGTCCTAGCATCTATTTCTGTTAACTTACATTCATTATCAGATCAACCAAGGTAGCTGGGGGGTTGCATGATACTGGCTGTATCTTCTGCAAATGCAGTTTCCCTGAATTTATTTAGCAATTGCAGCCTAGCTTCCTATCTCCAATCCTGTCTTTCAAGGATTCCCAACCTACATCTGAGAGCATTTTTGTAGTGCTTGCTTTTTTATTGTAGCATTTCTAAACAAAATGAACCACTTTACGCTGCACTTTCTCGAGTTTGCGGGTACACATTTCATCTGCCGAATCCCATATACTTGCTGCATATTCCAGAAGGGGTTTGACCAAGGTAAAATAACATCGCTCTCTCACCTTTTCATTGCATTCACCAACAATACGCTTTACAGAGCCAAGCCTTTTACTTGCTTTGCTGCAGATTCTTTGAATATGGGTACTTCAATTTCAGTTATAAGTAATGTTGATCCCAAGATATTCAACTGAATCTACTACTTTTATATTGATTCCATTAATTTTGTCCAGGTGATTCAGATGCAATTGTTTTCTTTTGAAAAAATTAACTACCAACCATTTACCTACATTAATATTAAAATCCCAATTTTGCACCACCTTTAGATGAGGACTAAATAATTTGAGAGAGATGTTCGTTTTTCGTCGTTTGATATTTCTCTGTATATAACTGAGTCATCTGCAAATATCCTCACATTACTAAATATGAGACTCACAACCAGCATAAGAACATATGGGAAGAAGGGCTCCGTAAATTGGAACATTCCAAGGAACTTGCGGTCCTGATGTAATATGATTACAGTTTATATTTAGAATTATACGAATTGACACTTTGAACACTACTGGAAAATTTTGAATTCTTGCCACTGTCTGAATTAATTTCTTTTTGCTGGTTATAGTTTTCATTTATATGTAGGATCATGAATTGACAAAGAATTTTTTTTTTATGTTTTGGTTTGATTTTTTAAATGTATAATTTGGCGACGATCATCGTCCGCAGTCCCTGGATAGCACCTTATTGTTGTAATGTGTGGTTGCATAACATCCCACTATCTCTCTTAAAATATGCCTGAAGGTTTCTTTACGTTTTTCAACCCGAATTCTTCCGCAAAATTCAAATTTTACTATAGTTTACCTCCATTCTATATGTATTTACTTATTAGTTCAAACGGTTCTGTGCTTTTCCAATTTTTTCTCCAACCTAGATGGAAAACATGTAATTTTTTGAGCTTCTATATTTCAGGCAGAAGAATTGTTTATGATATTGAAAGTCGATACCTTTCTTAAGCATATTTGTCATAGAATGAAAAACGCACAGTTAACGGTAATTTGTCTGCATTAAATGAATCATAATCTAGTTGTCACCTGTACTAGATCTCCTTATCCTTTTTAGCTGCGAATCATTTTACACAGTTATAACACAATGCTAGAATCATAAAATGTATTTACGAAAACTAAAAGCTGCAGTTCAATAATTTCATAAGCTGAATAATGTTAGACAATTATTACTATTATCTATAGTGCAGGATCCTTTATTTCGTTCACTTCGGAATGTTTGGATGATAACCAGAGGCTGCTTTTCCACATAACATTATTTAAATAACACTATATATACAATTCAGAATAAAAATTATGTAATCTGTTCATTATTTATAAGTATTTCCAACAAAATATCCAAACTAAATAATTACTCTAAATTAACATGTTATATTACAATAGAACTCCACAAAACATGGGAATAAGCAGAGTGGGGGCAATCTGTCGCAGGCAAAAAGACATTTTTCCTAAACCCCCGAGTTTGGCATTGTATACATCGTTTTTGGGGCGCATGTTTTCGTTTATCTGAGGAGTCGTACTTCTGCGGAAAATGCTTCGACAATCCAAGGGACCTGGAGGGCAGACTATGGGGGATGGGTTCAGAATAGGATGGAATGAGGAGGGATTTAATAACTGAAAGGCGAAATTTGTACAGAGGAATCTTGGGATGGGTTTTTCGGTAGAGGAAATAACTATTGACTAAAAGGAGGTGAAAGATGTGGATACCCAGTTTCTTTTTCCACTTTAGAGTCTTGCATTCAATGGGATGATATGCCCTCATCTGATTGAAATGATCAATTCATTGTATCAAGCAATGGTCTCTGGTTTTGAGGTGATACCAACCCCCCTCCGGCGGCGTACATCGACCATATTGCTTCCAAATTCGGAGCTGATCATCAGAGCATCCCTTTTATCTTTCCACTTCATAACAGAGACTCCTTCAGTGCTGAAAATATCCACAACCTCACCCCGCTTTAGTTTTGTAGTTATCACCGCAGAAGGGTTCCCCTTCTGATTAGCTCTAAGAGTTCCGGTCCTTCGCTCTAGTAAACGGTGAGACAAATCAACACTGTTTATAATAGTTGTCCATGGAAAGAGACCTTCCACTGTCCAATCTTCCTTCCATCAACTTCCATACAACATTGCTCACATGGCCCAACCTGCCTAAATCAGAATCAGAGGATCCAGTATACACAAGAAATCTTAAAACCAAGCCGGAAGTTTCTCCAGGGTTTGAATTTTTTGCAAAATGCAAAGCCTGAAGAATCAGGATAAAAAATAAATTAAAATTAGGAGATGGATATTTCTCTTTGTGGTTGCATTGTGGTTGCCAACAAGGCTCGGAGGTATTAGACACTAAATTGAAAATTAAATATAAATATTATTATTACCTTACTCTCAAAGCAGATGGAATTCCTCTTGTTATGGAAATCAGCTTCTTTCTTTCTTCTTCTGCTTCAAAACTTTCAAAAAGAAGCACATCAATCAGCGATAAATGAAAATTTTTAACTCTTAAAAAATATAATTGTGATAATGGAGGAGGTGGGGGGCGAATTCCCATTATAATATTACTAAACAAAAATAAATCTACAATACATGTTTTTGTATTGTGAAATTTCATAATGTGCTGGAATAATGTTGGTAGAGTGTTTGAACTCATTAAAAAAAAACATTTGTGCTGCTTATTCTGACTGAATCTTTGCACTGACTTACTTTGCTTGATTTGTAGGATACATTTATTATTTATTGATGTAATCTATCCATATGATCAGCAATTTTCAATCTGACGTCATATGTAGGCCTCCCCGAGTACTTTCCAATTTTATCTGACCTGAGCTTCTTGTTGACATGTTTTTTCTAAGTACTCGACGATGTCTCTATTCCTTCTGTCCTTTGGTTCTTCTTGGTCTCTTAGTATTCAGTTGAGAAAACTGCTGACGTCCAACAGTCATTGTTTCTTCTCGCCATATGGCCAGCCCACCTCCATTTTGTGATCTTACCTTATTTATGATGTCTGTCATTCCAGTAATCATTCTCACCCAAGTCTTGCATTTCCTGTCTCTTCTTGTGATTCCGAACATTCATCGCTCTATACTCCTTTGCATTGTCTGAAGTCTCTGGGTTATTGCTAAAATTAACACCAAAGTTTCACTTCCATATGTCAAGACAGACAGAATGGATTGGTAGAAGACCTTCCTCTTTAAAACCATTGGCATTCTTGGCTTCAGAATGAGGGAGTTCCTCCCTAAGGTCCTCCAGCCAAGTTTAATTCTTCGGCTTACTTCATTGATCCTGTTTTTCTCTCCCGTTGTTAGCAGTTGACCTAGGTATATGCATTCTGAGTAAACATCCAGAGGTCTCTCTTGAAGTCTGACTGGTTCTTGAAGGAATCACATTTTACATTTTTTATGTCAGATTTACCCTGATTCCTATCTTCTGCCCACTGTATTAAGTTCTTGAAGTCCTGAAGTTAGATCTTCTGCATTGGCTTCTAAGAGAACTATATCACTTGCAAAATGCAAGTTACTGATGTACTGCCCATTTAATCCCTTCTCCTCTTTATTTAGGGTTTTAAAAACTCTTTCCAGAACTGCTGATGGTGAGATGGGGACAGTCACCCTGTCGAACTCAATGTTGTATTCATCTTAGTGTTCGTGCAGCATTACAGATGCTGTTGCAATGTTATGGATACTGTGTAAGAAACTGATGTAATCAGCATTCATCCCGTGTTGATCTAGAGCTTCCAGAGTAGAGGACTTACTGACAGAGTGGAAGGCTTGCTTGAGTCCACCAATCAGAGTAGCATCTCATTCATTCTGTTGATAATTTCCTGGAGCAGGTGGATGCAATCGATAGGGCTGTTCCCTTCCCTCTTGTTATTTAGGCAATGCAGGGGGTCTTCTTCAAATATTCACTAATTGTCCTTGTTTTATACACAACTGGGAGGAAGCTGATAGAGCAGCAGTTCTTCAAGTCTTCCTTTTTTGTAATCTAATACAATTAGGTCTCTTGCAATTATGCCTAATACAGTTATTCTAGGAAGTTGTTTGTATGGTTAAATAAATATTCAGTTATCATTATTTGTTATTATTTTGTCTTGATATCCAGTGTACTTATCATTAAAATATTAGTTTACCTACTTGTAGATTAATTCAGTTTCTATTATATCATAGGGGAAAATTTTAATTGGAACTCAAACGATTTAAAGTGTGAATGATGTTCTGTGATACATAAATTTTGAATTCCTCTTTATTCCTGTGTACATTTCTCATCAAACAATACATTTGCTGAAAATTATATGAATGAGGAAATGGCACGATTATGTTTCACATTTATATTTATTTAAAATTACATAGCTAACTCTGTTCTGTTTTCAATTAAGTTACTTACTAATAATTTGGTAATAAAACATCTTTCATAATGGTGAGATTGAAACTATAAACTCTCTGCTTACACAATTCATTTTCATTGGAATATTTATATTCGAAAATAGATCATGAAGTGTATCTTTTAGAGGACACTATGTTGGCCACAAAACACCATATCTCATGTCAGTTCCCTGAGTGTAACTGTGTTATAAATGTGTGTATATGTGCTTTAGTCATAGAAAACAATTTTGATCTGTTTCATACTAATTTACTGTCACTTATAAGCAAGCATTCATCCCATTTTAGAGTCCTATGTGGACAGAAAAATTATAATTCACTTTTCAGTTTTCCACTCAGACAATATCTGTGTTCACAAAATTACTTGTGTATTTACTAGTACAGAAATATCATTACGTTAATTTTTGTTTAAAAAATAGTTTTTGTTTTAATTTGATCCTTGTTTTCAATATGAAATTCTTACATTCTTCTTGTATTAATTGTATATAGATTGTATGAATATATTAAGATATGTATATTTTTATGGTTTTTTCCTGTTCCTATACCTACCTTCTCATATTTATGGTCTTATGAGAATTAATTTTTATTGATTTTTCTGTGGCAGGTGTATATTAAGCAGGAAAAAATAGATGATGAATACTTGCCTGACACCTCAGGAGGTGAGAGGATTGAAGAGTCGAGTCAGGATGAAGTTCTTAATTCTCAGGTATGTAGACTGTAGACTTTCTTTTAAATCGGGACTTATAAGGAAAGTTTACATAATGAAAAGGTATATAGGTGAAGTTGCACATAAAGGTGTGGACATAGAAGAATCCCCAGGAAGAACAGACATGAAAAAAGTCTGACGACAGAACTGTGACTCAAACCCAAATTTCCCAATGTGGATGTGGACATAGAAGAATCCCCAGGAAGAACAGACATGAAAAAAGTCTGACGACAGAAGTGGGACTCAAACCCAAATTTCCCAATTGCCAGTCAGTTGCTCTGCAAATTGTAGAGTAATTGTAATTATAGAGAAGACTGATAATATAAGTTGCTAAGTTGATGCAATTTTTTGTTTTGGAAATAATTTTAACATCTGGCTCTAGATGTACCGTATTTGACGGCATATAAGACGCACCTTTTTTCAAAAATTATGTCTCGAAAAATTTCCATGTGTCTTATATGTAAAGGTTCCACCTCCACAGGTTAACTTTCAATACTGAATGCTATTTTTAGCCCAGATGGTCTATACTACCTATTTCATAATTGCATTCAATGATTGTGTTAATATTTGGCTTTTACGAAACATGACAACTAAAAGAAACTACATTTTAAGTTATTGTGGTACCGCGCTTTTGCACCGACTATTAAAACTCTTTTTCCTTGTGAGTGGCCAACTTAATGAGGGTGCGTCTTATATGCCATCAAATACGGTATATCCATTAAGATGTACGTAACGATCATGGCTGGCGGGATGGGATAATAAGCATTGTAAATTTGGGTACAGTATAAACTATAATTATCCGATTTTTTTGTGGTTAATTTAAGTTAGAGGGTATATGCTAATATTTACTTATGTAAAGGAGTTAATGTCAAAGGCTGCCCCCTGATATTTATCATACTGTAGCAAGTGTTAAATTATAATAAAATCAATTGTAGAAACCGTTATTTGGTGAAAAAGCATTATGATGGAAATGATCTAAGCAAAAGTTTCACGAAATATATAAAATTCTTGTAAAGCACTTGCTTGGTTATTTCTGCGGTAAAATAATAAATAAATAATTACTTACCAAGTACCTGTTTCTAGTTGTTTCTATTTCCTAGTGCAGTGATTATCTTCTGTTACCATCCAAGTTACAACTAAACCTAACCCATTCTGTGATAAAGTGCATAAACTGTATTACTTGCTGATGAGAATGTTTTCTGTTCAGTATTTGATGAGGGCTTTATAATTTCCAGGTGTGTTCCATATTTGGTCCAAGGAAGGAGTTGACAACGTGTGGTACTTCTTCTTCTAATGAGGTATGCTCTTTTTGATTGAATTTTGAAATTAATTGGAGCTGCCAAGGTATATGACAGTATACAGTAAAGAATAGAAGCCAATTCTTATTTACTGTTTTTTTATAATTTTCAATTCTTCTGATAACAAATGTTGTGATTAGAATGATTTTTCAAGACTCCATTTGAATTATCTGTAAATTCCTGTCTACAATGCATTGCATATTTTTAAACATAGAAAGGAGTTACTCAGATTTAAGTCAATCAATTAGATTTATTATCTGTATTATTCATATGTATTGATTAAGCTTGGTTTCTCCTCAGTACATTATGTGTGTGTGTATGTGTATATATATATATATACGAGCGAAATGTTGCTTTCATACTGCAACCATATTGATATCACAAATTTAAAGTCAAAATCATATCGAGAGGGTCTGGAAAAGAAAAATAAAAAGTTTCAAAATATTCTTAAAATTCCCTGCAATTAATTCGTCCGGCATCGAACCCGGGTCTTTTTAGAGATACACACTATGCAGCACAATAGAATTTCCCCATCTCTAACTGTGTGTGAAAATTCAAGCAGAAATATTGGCTGCAACTGCCTCAAACGACGTCCTACTATTCCCTTATATTCCTTACGTGAGAAATTTTAATGTGCTCTGGCATCGAACCCAGGAACAGCATTTCGTATCTAAATGTTTTTTTACAAGCAGCAGAGAAGGAGCAGCAACGAAATTTTCCAAATACTGCAGACTCCCCTCCCATCAGTCCACAGAAAGTACCTATAAAGCAGCAAAGGTAAAATCTGAGGAAATTACCTGGTCATTACTTATCCTAAGAGGTTAGGTTTTTCTCTCCCTAGGATGGGAACTACTCATACTCGCCGACTTAACAGCTTCTTCCCACCCTTAACTAGGCGAGAAAGGAAGCTATTCCAGCTATTTGATAGCCCATTAAGGACAATAGAGGAAAATTAGACTAGCAGTGAGCCAGAGAGGATGTTCAGTCAGCCAGCACCAGTCAGAGACCTACTCTATTGCGCTATTCCACAACGGAGGGAAGACAGATGCAGCACTCCGTGTGAAGACAAGACCAGAGAATATATTCCATGTCCCCCAACACCTGGCCTCAGTATTGAGTGGTCTGAGGCCTGGGACATGGGTACACTGTCAACATCACAGCTATACCTAAATCCGTGTGAAGACGAGGCCGAAGATGACCAACAGTGTCCCCCAACACCTGGCCGCAGTACCGAATAGGCTGTCATCTGCAACCTCGGGACACCACCACCATCAAATTCCCCTTTTCCGTTACACTACCCTTACCTGGTATGGAGCGAATCAACAGCAGTTGAATCACTAAAATCCATATCAGCTTCTCGTCGCCGCCATTATTTAAAGCGACATGAGAAGATTAGAATAAAAAGAAAAATAGTGATCCCTCGTACTGACAGTGATCCCTCATGGTGACAATAGACATGGACATGAAGTAAAAAATTAAAGCAGTTTTTTTTATTTATATAATTTTTTCTACTTGCTTTTGTGATATTTGATATAATGTTTTTGAACCTGAGATTTTGAAATTAAACTTTTTTAAATAAATAATATTGTGTGGAAATTACGAAGTGCTTTACTCATTTCTTACTATGGCTTTCCACGAAGTTCGGCCTAATACCATAGAATTTATATCTCAAGAAAGCAATTTGATATGTATTAGGATTATGTAATGATATATCATTACTTTTTGACAATTATTGAGAAATAATTTTCAATATTTTATATTAGAGGATGCACTTTGGTTACGGTTTATGAATTAATGAAATAATACTTTTGAAGAGACACGCACCCTTTTGGGTATTTTTCCGGCTCAAAACTCAGGGTCCGCATTAGAATCGACAGTGCATTAGATTCGGACAAAATACTACATGTGCACATATCCCTTAGCGCAGGGCTGGTCGGATCCTCAGCTCACCCTTGCTCCATTTGTAACCTGTCCAACATTCCACCAATGTGCTATCAGTATTTTCACTGTGAGAGCCCCCAAAGACAACATACTAAGCTCTGGGCCGATAGTTTTTAATTGAAAGGAAATTGGATAGCCCATCAAACTATTTAAATGATTTTGAATTGGTTTAATTGTGCACTGGAAAGACTTTTAGTGTAGACGACTTAACGACATTTTGTATACAGTGTATACTTATATAAATAAACATATATATTAGCATACACTCAAATTTTGGGGAGCACATTACATTTGATGGCATACTATTTTTGAGTAAGTATGGTAATATTTTTATATGAACCTACCTTTCTGCATTCTGAAGCATTGAATGATTAAATATCATACAGTTCCAATCTGCCACACTTGCTGCCCCTTGGATTCAAGAGGATGGACATTTAGTAGTAGAGATTGGCTATAACTTTTCCAATTTATTCAGCTATCGTTATAAAGGACTTAGACTGTATTTTATTGACCAAGGAAGAGGGATAACCATTATTAATGTCGTTTGCATTGTAATAATTCGTTTTGCTAGTTGTCGGGTGACATTTTGATGAGTCTGTTAAGTAGGAAACGAAAGGCTGCAAGTTTCTGTTTGTAATGAGAAGCTGATATTACAAGGTCCGTGTAAGTTGGTTTTCTATATATAGCAAATTTTATTTGGTTGTCAGAGATAAGTATGTCTAAACGGTTGATCGAGTGATCATATAATGTCATCATAGTAGTGATGCCAGATAATAATATTGGATAGCAAGGGAGATTTACCATTAAAACGCCGGGATTCAATATGGTCAAGAAAAATGTCAGCAAGAATAGGGGAAAGTGGGGAACCCATCAGCACACATTATTAAAATGAAATACTTAGTACTATCCACAGAAAATTTATTGTACAACTGGTTTCACAAGTTAACTTGCATCTTCAGGTATCTTACAATTTCAGTCCAAGGTTCTTATACCCTAAGGGTTGAGGGTAACGAGAGGGAAAAGGGTAATGGGGGAAGGGTGTAAGGCCATCCTTTGGGATGGACTCTCTCTATTTCCTCCAGGGACTTATCTCTATTTCCTCCAGGAGGTCTAGCCGAAGGGAGCTCTCCTGTTGGTGCAGCCTCCTTGGTTGAAAGTCTGATGTGTTTCATTGTCCAGCAGGTGAAGGGTGAAGCTGGAAGGTGGTTGTCCTCTTTTGAGTCTCTTTGATGCTCCGACGCCCTGACTCTTAGGGATCGCGTCGTTCTCCTAATGTATTTAATTGGGCAGTTTGCACAAGAGAGTTCGTAGACCCCACTAGTAGTTTCTGCAGCTCTCTCGTCATTGGAGTTTGCCAGCATTCTAAGGATATTCTTTTGTTCGCTCACAAATCGGTAAAAATGTCTTGGATGTTGAAAGGTTTGCAATTGTGTGGTAGTTTGATGGAATACCTTTAAGTTAAAAATCACGAGCCCAAATTTTCCCTAATCCTCCATTCCTGCCCAAATACAAACAAAAATTTACTAGAAAATTTTTGAATTCCCCACCATCTCCGCTATCCCTTTTTCCTTGCCAATGAATTCTCTTTCACCAAGAATCCTTCTACATTGCTTACTATTCACCTATCATTTTGTTCAAGTGTTCGTGGAGCTTACAGTCAAAGAAATAATCATTCCAAACTAAATGAGATTTCAAATACAAAGTGAGACTATAAGACCAAGTTTTTGATCTCTTTCCCAGGAATAGAAGCTATTTTGTGATCAAGGATACCAATGTCTGCATTTTGTTTTCCATATAGATGCAAGTGGAGGTTGTGAATCGTTTTAATAAGTCAAGTGGTCTGCTCCATTTTCCAAGGATAGTCCCATTTCAAGGCGAGTACCTGTCCGTATCACCCATCGTGATTTTAATATGGTTTACTTGAATGCAACAGCATTTGCTTTTTTAATTAACTCCTTGGATATGCTTACCTTAAAATAATCAAAAAATGTTTCTTTAAATGTGTATTTTTTGACATTCATTATTCAAAACTATACAAATGTTCGGTTGTGATTTTCAAGCTCCTTTCAATGTTTGAGAAGACCATAGTAGAAAATAATTTAATTTATCATTGTAAATTGTAAAATGACATTTACTCCAAAGAGATCTAACTTCTTAATTCATCATCACTTCCTTTGTTTGTAAACTCAAATGGCTCTTGTATAGTCATACATAATATTATCACCAATGACTCCTTATCTAACGGCTAAACATATTAGTATCAAGAACAAATTATCCCATGAGATCTAAAGAGATGAGGTGTTTTCAGCAGTATTCTTTACTCAATGTCAGTGCTAATATTATTCTCCGTAAATTAATTCAGAGGTATGGTGTGTGGTGGAAACCAAAATAAAGTTTTATATTGGCAAACAGATTCTCGATCAAATTCTGTCTCACATATTCCTGCAAATACGAATTCCTACACATACCTTCCAAATCATCTCTTCTTGAAGAATCTTGAGTGTTCAATATATATATAAATATCCCCTCCTCAAAGCCACAGTTCATTACCTCATTGGGGCTAAGGGGTGTTAACGGAGGTTGGAGGCGATGCATAGCCCAGGTTCTACTATGCTAATAAGGCTTCAACAATATCTCCGGCCAAATAATGAAAGTGGTATTCACCAACCGGCAGTAGGACAGCCTGGTGAATTTTAGTCCTAACCCCCCAAATACAAGTACAATTTTTTTGATGAGCTTCTTTAATGGAAATTTATCCAGATGTATAAGCACTACCCATTTGGATGTCCAGGAGGTGGTGGCATTGAAGAGGTCCATCATGAAGAAAAGAATTAACTATCCTGCAATTTGCGAATTACAACTGCCACAACTTGAAGAGTGAAGAACTACTCAATTAAGCAGAGAAGATAAAATGGGATATCATCAGTCTCATCAAAGTCAGAAGAAACTTAAAAGAACTACTGTCATTGAGGGAATTATATCTTTTATTCTTTTACAGGGGTACCAAGGACAGAAGACTTGGAGGCGTTGCATTCTTGACCAACAAGAGATGGAAGGATAATGTTGTGAAAGTCAAAGGTGTATCAGACAGAATTTGCAAACTCACTCTGAATAAAAATGAGTGTTATTCAGTACAGGTCATCCAAGTCCACACACGAATAGCAGCAAGCAGCAAAGAGGATATTGAAAACTACTACCAAATTCTCAGCACTAAACATGACAGGGAGGCCCAATACTTTAAAGTTTTTATGGACGATTTTAATGCTTGTGTAGGTCAGCAGGAAGCTGATGACACTGTCGCAGAACAATATGGACTGGGACAGAGAAATGAAAGAGACCACCGCTTGGTAGAGTTTGCAGAATGCACAAATATGTACAGTAGGGGAAGCAATTATCGCAGCACCAGTTGGCATCAGAGTGCGGATTATGCAGGAACTAACTGAAATCACTCTACCACTGACAATTCGCCAACTCCGAGTGGAGCCAGTAAAAACCGGCTATATTCAAAATTATTACGAATGGGCAATAGTTTTTAAGTACTGTAAATATATGCAGACATTTAAGATCTACCTTTGCGAATATCCTTAATAGTGCCTTTGCCTCATTGCCTTTATTTTCTTGCCATTTGTCATTCAAAGGTAGTTGTGATCATAATAGTTGCATAGAATGTAATTTTATATGCTGAAAAACAAGATTGTATGATAGCGGAATTTTAGACATTAATATGAACAATTTGAGGCATTATCGTGCAAATTTAACGTCTTAAGGGGAGTGGTCAGGCCTGAAAAATATCGTCACTGTCGCTCTCTCTATTTAGTTCCAAAATTTGCCGCTGCCTATTCTCCTAGCAATGGTGGAATGGGTGGTTGAGGGGAGTAAGGAGATGGGGGAGGGTAAGCGAAAGAAGGGCAAACAGGCAGTGAAGGACGACCGACAAATCCTTTCAGAATATTCTTTGTTTCCTCACAGAAGTTTTTCCGGGAGAACGTTTCCATGTCGAGAGAAATTTAACTTGATGCAGAATTTAAATTAAACAACAACGTCTTTCATCCAAAAATTAGATCTTCACTGGTTTACAATGTATTTTTTATACAAAATAAGGACATTCCTTCGATGCTGATTTACTTTTACTCTTATAACTTAGTGGCTGCTCTGGATATGCCGTTATAGACGGATATTTTTCCTACAATTTATTCTGCTATCGATTCAAAGAAAAGAAATCCCTCATTTTTTAACAATGTACCGCATACTTACTTCAGTGGAGTACTATCACAATACTCTGATTCTGAATAATTTTATTCATGCTTCTTTTTCGGGTGGTGATGTAAGTTATTCCGTACCCCATACTTACATTAATAATAACAAATAACTGTTTGCATTTAGTCACAAAACCAGCATGGGATATCGTGGTAATTTTTCCAAAGAGAGCCAATGTCGAGTAGTTTTTAAATTCATCTACAGTACTTTAAAAAACATAATGTAATTATTTAATTCCTTAACGTACTGATGGCGGAGAATATTTCTTCAATGCAAATACAAGTTATATTGACGTTAATACTACGCGAGCTGCCATATAGCCCATTTAAAATGACCTTCATCAATCATCTGTCCTTAATAATTGCCAATTTGTTCCCTAAGGAATCATTTAGACCCTCTTTCAAAAGCACCCTTAATCTGCGAAAACTTTTCTGCCATACTAAAGACAAGATAGATCCGTTTAAAAGGTCAGGGGTTTATAAACTGCAATGTTTAGATTGTGATGGAGTTTATATTGGCCAAAGTGGACGTAATTTTAATGTTAGGGCTAATGAACATTTCAGATGTTATGTAAATAAATCACATGCTTCTCGCTTTGCGAAACATCTTTTAGAGTCCGGCCACCAAGGAAATTTCCAACCCAAAATTTTACACTTTGCAGACAAAGGTACTAGCTTAAATTTCCTCGAGCAGCTCGAAATTCTCACCCACTCCAATTCCTCGAATTTTACTATTCTAAATGAACACCTTTTTCCTTCTCACTCCCCGCTGATCCATTCTCTCCTTCCCAACGACCAGTAACTTGCACCAGCGTTCCTCCCTCACCTACACCTTCCCCCTTAACCTTTCCCCTTTCTTTCCGACCCTTTATAAATAATTCTTCCTGTTTTGTATCCTTACCTGATGATGACGATGTATTGTTGAAACCGGTCGTTTCAAATAAACTGTGGAAAAAAGTACTTACTTCTGTTATTTTATTGTAATAAAAATTAAATACTATTATTAAAAGTTTAAAGAAAATTCAGTACTATTTAGAAAAACACAAGTAATTAACGAAGGAATGCTTCCAAAGTATCTGTATACAGGAAGGCTTCGTTTTTTTGCGATCTGAAAAATCTACAAAGACTAAATTGCGAGAGAGATAATAAATACTTAAGAAAATTCAAGATTCAGTTCCAATAATAGTTAAAATGTACCAAAAGGAGATCATTTATTGACAGCCGAAAACACGGAGAGAGACTAGCAAATAATTTTATGGACGGACGACTGCTAAAGACATATCACACGGAATACAGAAATAGAATACATTTTTGTACCTATTTAAATACATCTATAAAAATAGCGAACGTTATTTAATTCGCGAGTATTTTCTTCCTTTTCACTACAAAAATTCATCGTACATAATAATAACCGATGTGTATATATCTATTTATCCGATGCCAGTTACTTCCGAAAGAAATGCATGGTAGAAATTCTTTTGTTTAATCAATAAATCAGTTCAGATCAATCTTTTTCCGGGTAATCGTCAAAATCAGCAAATGGCTTTTAGTGCGAAAGAGTAACACGCATCGTCACGGAATATGAGGTAGGGTAGAAAAATAATTCACTGCCGAGGACGAGACCAGTATGTATTTGGAAAAGCTCTCTCTCTCTTGGCTGCCTCTATCTAAGAAAGCACAGGACCATGGTGTACGAACCTTACCCTCATAAACCCTGAGCTTCAGTCACTTCTGACCGCAGCGGTCCCTCGCAGAAAGAGTGTGAGGGAAAAGAGGGGAAAGAAAACAGCGCCACTATCCTATTTTGAAAACAAGAATTCGAAAACGCTAAACATCATTCTTGGTTTAAACGATTACAGTTATTGTGTAACAGTTACATGAATGAAATGTTTCTGGATACAAAGGTGAAGGATGAAACTATGCTTTCCCAATAACGAAATTTTCGTATCCCACCTTATAGCCGAGTACTACTTCAACGAAAATGATCGAATTTTGTGTATGATTACTAATTTTTTTCTCAATTACGATTCGCATAATAAAAAAAAACTTACTGGCGAATTGTTGATAATTCTTTTGTGAGTCGAATGGTAAAAACAGATTTTTTTTATCATTCTAAATGCCGACGTAGTGATGTTATCGGTAACTGCCTGAAATCCGATTTTTGAACGGGGTGACCACCCCCCTTAATACTAGACTTTTGATAGAATGGAATTTTCCCAAAGAGAATTCACCATTTTAAAAAAAACTTATACAGAAAGCACTAGGATGGGTCTTATCTTTGTATTTTCTCTCTCGAGCAGTATAGTTTTCCACGGCATAAGGTATTACAAATATCCTTTCAATAAGTCCAGTCCATGTGTTAAGGAAGTTTAGCTTTTCTGGGTGCTTTTTAGCAATTAAAGTTTTGACAGGAATTGGCATCACTATTATTAGCTTTTAAATGGTGGAAACGGTAATCAACAATTTTCAGCTCCATCAGGCTATATGTAATAGGGAGTAAAATTTGTGTAATAAGAAAGGGTGTTTCTCGTGAGACATCAATTCACTATAACCATGCTGACTGAAAATATAATAATAAACTGCAACGATATCACATCTCTACAGTTGCTTCGTTCATACATCACACTATTCATACGCTTCTCCTATTCAAAGACTGTATTACTCTATAACAGTTAATTTCAATGCAACATACGAGAGTTAGAATATTATTTTATTACTGAGCTTGAATGCAATCGAAATTGGGTTTCATGAAACCTCTACCATTTGGAATGTGAAATGAAAATTGATGCTTTGACTTTCTGTTAATCAACCATAGGTAAACAGTCCCCTTGGTGAAGTCAAACTCCAGTCTCAATGAAAGGTTGTGCCCTACAATTGGTATGCTATTCTAGGATCATACTTAAGAAATGATTTAGTATGATCTTGACTTGCATAAAGTTTCCAAGAGGCCGGCATTCACTTCTCTACCTTCTCCATAGCAATGAATAAAATTTTCCACTTTCAATTTGATCAAACTTGCTTCGCCTCTGTTTTAATGATTCCCAAGGCCACTTTGATCCATATGTTGAGAACCATACGCAACTATTATTTGCTGCTTTTACTAAACTTAGTGTGCACTTTACGGACTGTCCCGGAAAACTCCCGCCCCCTTTCCCTCCATGAGGGCCAACCACATAGTAGTGTTAGTGTCTTTTACACATAGTTTTGCGGTTTAGATGAGAGCAAATTTACACAGACAATTCTGTAATTCAGCAGTAGAAATAGTTACTAACACCCACTTAAATAGGTAAAAGGGTATACATGAGCTTAGCCCCCAAAAAAAGGGAAAATTGGAATATTGAAAAAGAAAAATCCATTTAAAAAAAGGTACAGGTTATTCCAAAAAGAAACCATGTTTTAAAACTGAGATATCTACGTAATAAATAGGCGGAATTCTTTAACATTACGATGAGCACTTGCACAGATATCATACAAGGAAGAGAGTTGTTTAAGCAAAGATATTACTTAAAGCGAGATATTTTCCCCGATTATGTGATATACAGTAAACTCCCATTTATCCAAATTGCATTTATCCGAAATCCACTTTATCCGAACAAACTTTTTCGAATGCACCTACCCCACCCATCGAATACCATCGTGACCCATTACTTATTTGCTCGTGACACCTCTTCATTAAGGTGGTCCTTATTTATAGGGAAAAACGTTCTTTTGAGAGTTTCTTTCAGGAAGCCCCCTAAAGTTGTTCCATGTGGTTAGAAAATAAATTGTGTAAAATATATAAATCAGAAAATGGAAAGACATGCCGCATCGCCCTTAAAGTTTATATTTTTCAACATTTTTGGCCCTTTTTCGGTCATCACAGGTGATTAGGGAGTCTTCCCATGTTTTAGCTCGTTTGATTTTATTATCATTACATTATTAGACATAAACTGTGATTTTTGTAGAATATCAAATAGTTTAGCTCAGTAGTTTCAAAAATTCAGCCCAAATAGAGACCGCCCGTTATACAAGTGGCGCCATGCACTCGGCACCCTCGCTCGAATCTAGATCCATAGGTTAAAGACCTAATTATACGTTACATATTTTAAAACTTTTAATTTAACTGTGAAAAAAAGGAAGGAAAGTGGCGCAGTGCCCTTGGCAGTTGTCAGTATGGATAGGAAGTAATGCTGGACATCTCATTATGATTTTTTTAGGGTTAATTACTGCCATCATCGCAGAAAAACAAGAATGTAACATTTCAGAGAAATTCTTGTTTATTTTTGTTTCATTTAAACGGGTACCTTCAGTTCTCTAATTGAAGAAATTTTTTACGCACAAATTCTGCATCAAATCATTCTCTTCATGCTTATGTTTTTAATTTGGCGGAAAAGAGTTTTCGAGGTAAATATTTAATATAAATTAATTGGGAGGTCGAGAAATTTAGGTAAAATGCATCGAAGAAAGTAGTCGCCTGCTATTTTTCGTCTTATTCGCTCCAGGGAAAACTTCCAGCAAGAAAATTTCTGAGTGAATAGCGAATTTAATGTATGTGCAAGTACAAAATATCCAAGTTCATTAATAACATAAGATAAATGAATTTTATTACGAAGGTAATGAATTATACGGCATGACTCACGATTGTTTCGTTGCAGATGGAATGCTTCATAATGCCTTCTGATTGTATTTTGCCATATTTTCAGACAAAAAGAGTGGCTTTCTTTTTTACTTTATTGATAATTTTAACTCTGTAATGAAGCTATTTTTATTAGGTTGACAATTCGGTATGAATAATGAACTCCCTAACTGAAGTGAGCCTTGGACAGTAATTGCTGAACAGCCTACCAAATTCTTCTCTTGCCACTTAATTATTGGATATGTTTACAATTCGAGTTGCTGATGAAAGAGGCATAAAAGCGTGGAGTTTTTTGAGTGCAGTCTATTATGAAGTGACAACATTTTCGTGCGATTTGTTATTTTTTATCTTCATTTAGATTATTTTCATTTGATAGTTTGTTGAGAATGTAGATTTTAAAATATTTATATAGTCAAGAAAAAGAAGTAATTTATAATGTGATACGCTATTTGAGAAGGAAAATGAGTTAGCTAAACCCCTTCTACCTTTACCGAAAGCACAGGAAAGAACTGCTGAAGCTTGTGGAGTTAATTTGAGGAGAATTCAATCCATTGCTCGTGAAGGCAATGATTACTTATTATGGTGTTATCATTTTCTGTGGTGTAATTTGAGATTTTGATCCGATTAATTAGCTTTCTTATGTATATTTTTTGGAAGAGAGTTCACTGAAAAAGTGTTTCTTTCCATATAACCCTGACTATCTTTTATGTCCAATCCCTCGGACTAATACCTATCTAAAATCCTTCTTAATTACTGAATCTAATTTCTGGAACAACCTGCCTATACATATTAAAAATTCCACTTCTGCGCCATCTTTTAAAGAAAAATTGTTAGATTATCTTATTGTTACCACAGAATGATTCTAAAACCATAAACTGGCTTATTTCTTTTTTGTATCATCTTTATGTGAGCAGTATTATTTTGTATTATTACCTAATGTCTATAATTTGTATTATTATCTAATGTGAGCAGATAATATTTGTATTATTTTTTCTGCTCTTACGGGACTTTCCGAGAGCATAAATAAAGTTACTAATATTATTATAAGAACAGGAAAGAAATGGGCTTTTATCCCAAATGGATAATTTTCAGAGAGATGGATTTAGAGCAGTAGTCTTGGGGTTTTACAACGAGGGAAAATACCCAACGTAGAATGAAATTCAAATAAGACTTAAAGAGAGAGAATTAAGTTGTTATCATACATTACTTGAGGCCTCAATAATCTGTTTCCTTGGTTCTGGCGTTTATGTTACCTAATCATTTTGCAGGAAGAATGTTTTATTGGCGAATTTTCTCTTTATTTGTGGCAAAACTGAACTTACTGCAAGGAGGTGGCTACTATTAAACTTAACCACCATTCCATGAGGCGTGTGCGTAGGTGGTTCAGCATACTGTGGGTTAAAACTCAAATAGTAGCCACCTCTTCATGCTAATTTCTGAGAATGAACTGGCAAAGAGCTACGTAGATAATCACTTGGTGATCAAAATGTACACAAATACTGCCGTAATGAACATTGAGAGTTAAAAGTGCTCCAAATAGACGTTTTTGAAAACAACTTGTCAGGCGGATGTTTTCTAACTATAGGGTTAAGGTTAACCGTAAATAAGGTATTGTAAGTGTTATTATTCTCGATATGTATTTTGGTGACATAGTCGCCTCTTTTAACTCTTAATGCTAATAACAAAACCGTGTTCCATTTTTCCTTTTAGTTACCATAATTAATTAAATACTTTTTGAATCGTAATAAATCATCAGATACGTATTTATTCGTCAAAATTTAATTTAAAATTTTTAACTCATTAGGTTTTTTCATGGATTATTTTATGTCAAATGATAACTTTGATGTATGCAAGGAAATGCACTTAAAAAATATAGGGTAATTATGGCTTCCAAAAGGCTAATTGAAACACAGTCCCATTTTGCTGGAATGTTTGGTTGCTTTGCAAGTTGCCACGTTCTACGTTTATTGACCATTCCCAGGGATTGTAGGATCATAGTATATGTTAAATAAATTTGAAGTTTCAGATACTTAATACAGAATATTTAATGTTTAAAAAAAAAATGGTTTTTGGCATCAAACGTTTTATTCAATTTGATTGTAATTTAATTTGTTTCTAATATATCCTTGCCTAACACTATCAAAACTCCTTATAATTAACTCGAATCAGACCAGTGGTGGCTTCTATCTTCTTTCCTATGCCTGAACTTTCTTCTTTAGTAATAAATAGAATTTAAAAATTAGTCCAATTCAATCGAAATATGGTGCCTGAATATCTGATCAGTTATTCCTTTACAAATGTCTCAGCCATCATTTGGCATAAATTCCCAAGGAAAAACGGACTTGAAAAAAGTCTGACAGGGCCGGGAATCGAACCCGGGCCCTTATGTGCAAAGTCACCTTAACCCTTTCCTTATTTGGCATAAAGTAATCCATGTAAAACACCTACATAATTATAAATTTTGAAATGAATGTTTATTTTGACAAATAAATATGAATCTGATGATACATTCTCCTTCCATGGTCAATCATTTTGCCTCGCCTTTTCTTTGGGTGCAGATACACTATTTTGTAATTACATCAAAACTGTTAATATTTGACCATCACTTCCAGTTTGTATATAAATATTATTATTTCCAATTCTTTTCAACATTTTTATCCAGTTACCTGTGATTGGAAGTGAGAGAGGTAATACGATAACATTTTTAAGATAAATGGAAAAGGATTTAATCCCTAATACGATAATTTCATAAATTTAGCCAAGATTTTATTTCTGCATAATGGCATATAACTGTTTATGCAGAATATTATGAGAAATATGTGAAAAGATCAATTTTTTCTTATAATCCCTGCATGGAATATTGGCAATATAATGAATGGTTACTTTTTTAATTTGAGAATTGAGGTTGAAACCATAGCATAAGCGTAGATTTCTTGTCATTCCATTTATTTAATTTAGACAGATTTTACTGATTTGAAACTTTGTGCATCCTCAGAAAAAATTCTTCTACGAGTGCGCCATGTGTGGTGTGCGCTTCACCTCAAAGCATAAGCTGCAAGAACACATCACAGCACACAGCGAGAATGACAGATTCAAGTGCCGGACGTGTGGAAAGAGGTTTGAAAAGTACTGCTACTTGCGCAAGCACAACCCTGTGCATAAGGAGGAAAAGCTGTTTGGATGCGCAGATTGTGGGAAGCGGTTCCGTCTGAAACAGCAGCTTAAAGAGCATGTACGCATCCATACTGGGGAACAACCTTTTGCGTGTGAGAATTGTGGGCGCAGGTTCAATCAGAAAAGCAATTTGAACACTCATTTATTGATTCATAAAGATGAAAAAGCATTCCAGTGTGAAGAGTGTGGGAAAGCATTTGTTCGCCTTGTTCAGCTTAAGAGCCACAAAAACACGCATGCTGCGCAAAAAGGGTTTGAATGTCCATTGTGCAATAGAAAGTTCAACCATCTAAGCAACTTGAAAAGGCATCTTCTGATACATTCTAGAAATAAAGAGATTGCTACATTTTGATTTGCTTTTAGTTAGCTGAATAAAGCTGTGCTTCATGCTAACTTGTAATTTGTACTATATAAAGAGGGTTTTATAAAAATAATCCTATTGATTTTTGTCAATCATGTTTAAGTTATTTACAAGTAAATTATATGGAATTCTTAGGTTTCAAAATCCTTGCTGTATGTTTTAAATAAAAGTTTGTGAGATAATCCTTGTTTATGTAAACAATTGTATACTACAGGTAAATCCAGAGAAAAATTTAGGGCCATCTATTTATGACTCCTAGAGGCAAGCCTAAGGTCATGATGAGGAAATGAATCAAGTCTATGAAAATTTGTATTATTTTGCATTTACAACAAAAGCGCTGTTTTAATGATTATCAGTGAGGTAATACAGCTCCAATATCATTATTACTTCTGTTGATATCAACCAGGAAATTGTCATACGTTATTTCCGTTTTGACAATTTCTGGATCTATTCTTTGTTAAAGAATAATAAAGCTTCTGTTTTCCTCATTTAGGGTAATTGAAATTAGGTTTCAATTTCTAGATCTCATCACCAATATTGTAACTTTTTTATGTAAATGGAATGGGAACTGCCAGTCATCCTATTAATATTAACATTTTTAGTTTTTCCATCTTTTACACAATCATCTTCCTCTGTAATTTTTGATTCATGTAAATTTTCTCTTTTATACTTGTCCTGTGCAAAAATTTTCAATTGGGGCAGTTTAGATGATCAATTTTGTTGGAGAAAAATGCATTTTGAGTAAGACCTTAGTTGTCCAGGCACCAATAAATTCAGCAATCAGAGACAAATGGAAAAAATTTATTTGCATTGCAATTCTTTTTAGAATTTGCAATTAATCTTGAATGAAGGCTTTTGTTGCACCAAGAAAACTGCTGAAAGTTTCTGGGTACGCAGCATTGGTCATTCTGAGTGATGATGTTTTGCTGACGATTCTGTTGGCTTCAACATCATTGGCAAAATGTGGTACTAAAAATGAACAACACTGTATACCTTGAAAATTTCAGCAATTTGTAATTAAGTATCAGAAATCTCCCAAAATTGTTTGAAGTCATACAAGATCGCCTGATTTTTCAGTCCTTCTTACTTGCTAATCTGAAACATAATCACAAAAGTAAAAAGAGTAGTCTTTTGACCTTGTAAATGATTTTATTTAAAAAATATGTGGGATAACCAGTCAAAATTGATAGTATATCAAGGAAAGTGGGTGAGGTGAATTTTGCACGAGGTAGCGTGCACCCAGGAAAAATCTCAAGGAAGAATAAACTTGAAAAAAGTCTGATGGGACCAGGAATTGAACCCGGCAACATCCAACACCCACAAGTCTTCTGAGTAGTCACAATGTTCTGGCAAGATAGCTCAATGGGCAAAGGACCGGCAATTCAGGAGACCCTATTCCTGATCCATAGGACTTCTTTCAAGTCTATTCTTCCTTGGGATTGGTAGTATTTGTTTAAATAATATTAGCTTTGACTCTTTCATCTAGAGCAGTGATTCCCAAAGTGGGCGCTGCAGCGATCCAGGGGGGCCGTGATGGCCCTAGGTGCATTTGGGGGGCGATGAATAACTGTAAGGGGGCGGTGAAAGCGTAAAAGAAAGAGATTCCCAATTCATCTCTTCGTTGTATCCATGGCCTAACCCACCACCGCCTCTCCTTCCGTTTTAGCATATCCAAACAAAGCTCACTCACTCCAAATCTTAATAGCCACTTAAGGATTTATTTCTATACTTTAATATTGAAAACCACAGTTCCTTGTCAGAAATTCAGCAAAATCACCTACTCTGCACTGACTTAAACTGCAAGCACCCAACATTTTCCATTCACTTACCATCCCATTTTGGGAAAACTGCGATAGCTATCATTACGAAACTCTAAGAAAATAAAAATTGAAACATTATTCTTTATTTCATTTGCAGCATATACTTATGTAAAACTGATATCTAATAAATAATAAAATATTTCAACTTTTTCATGTTTAATCCTGTAAAATTTATGACAATGCAAAACAAATACTTAATTATAACCGTTGAAATGTATAAATAAATTATCTTTAGATATTATCGTTGGGTAGAATTATAGAGGAAGTCAGACAAAAAATTAATTAGATTCTGAGTGATAGAACTTGAGATACAACGTGATATAAAATTGGTAATTCACGGTTCGTGGGACAGGATTTGAGCATTGCATTAAAAATCAGTTTGTACAGTGGGTGAAAATCTGAAAAAGTGTTCCATAGCTGAAAGTAACCTTTCTGAAAACTCTGCCGGCGTGAAAAGGTTAATAATATCATGTTTTTTCATTTCATTAGTATTTATTTTAGTTTGTTATTTACAAAAATATTTTTTTTTTAATATTAATTAAAAATACCTCCATAAAAATTTTATTGTTTCTACAGATAATAATGGTTCAACAATAGAAAAAATGTAGACATTATAATATTGAATATGTATTTGAAATATGGCTTTATTGAGTCGCCTGTAAACAATATATTACCAATTTGCCTTATTTGCCATAAATTTTTATCAAATGAGAGTATGAAGCCTTCCAGGCTACAAGAACATTTGACTAAAATTTATTGTGATGAAAACATAAGGATTTATCTTATTTTCGAACACTAAAAAAAAATTTATCAAACAACCGACATGGCAAAACTCTTTTCAGCCGCAACCACACAAGATGGCGATGGCTTGCTTGCTTCTTACAATATTTCGTTGATGATTGCCGAATTGGGAAAACCTCATACAATTGGCGAAGAACTAGAAATGGAAGAAGAATTATACCGGCTATAAGTGAAGTAAAACATACTGTGCTACACAAGCCAGGATCTGGTATTATCAAGAAAATTTCGTTAAGCAATAATACAGAGCAAATAAGAATTGATGAGAAGGCTCAGGAAGTTGAAGATTCATTGTGTGGCTATTTAAAAACATATCTTTTTTCTATTCAACTCAATGAGCCATTTTTGTTAGGAAATAAAGCTTTACTTTTAGCATATGTGGGGTTCACAAAGGAAGAACAAATTTACCAAGAAATATTATTTGCTAAATATTTGCAAACTGATACTAAAGGAGAATCAATATTTCATGAATTGGATGAGTTTTTTAAAGAAAAAGAAATACCTCTGTGTAATATCTTATCAGCTGCCACAGATGGCACAGGGGTTTTCTTGCATATTTAAAAAAGAAGGTGCCTAATGCATTCACAGTACTCTGTATCATCCATCGTCAATATCTAGTTGCCATAAAATTTAAGCGCACGCCTACATAATTTATTACGATATGTAATTAAAACTATCAGAAGCAAATCATTGAATGAGATTATTTAAACAGCTTTGTATTGAAGTTGATGAAGAATTTAATAGTTTGCTACTTCATACAGAAGTTCGTTGGTTGTCAAAGGGTGCCTGTTTAGATAGGTTTTATAAGCTGTATAACTCGGTGCTGGAGTACTTGAATGATAAACATGATGCTTTACAATCCAATTGAATTCAATCCAAAAATGGCATCGCTTGCTTGACCGACTTGTTTCAAGAATTTAATGAAAGCAATCTTCAGCTTCAAGGCAATGAACTGAATTTAATAAAAACGAAATCTGTTATTTCTGCATTTGTGACAAAACTTCTGTACAAACAAAATTTTAGAAGAGGGGAATTCAGCCAGTTCCCAAATTTATCAGGTGCTGATAAAAAAGAAGACATACTTTCTTATTGTGAGCACTTGGATGCTCTCCATTCAGATTTTAATCAACGATTTGATGATATTTTGAAAATGAACATACCTGGTTGAATTTTGGATCCTTTTACAAGTGCAAACACAGAAAAATATCCACAGTTAAAAGAAGAATTGATGGAAGTAACTACAAATGTTGAGTTGAAATTTAAAATCAAAAGCGGCTACCAACAATTCTGGCTGCAAAAGGAGATCCCAACGGCTTATCCTGAAATATGGGCTGTAATTCTTAATTTCATTTCTTTCATCATATTTAGTGGAACTTGGATTTTGTGCCGCAACCAATTTATTAACAAAAAGAAACCGATTGCATATAGGCAATCGCGGTGATTTAAGATTACTTCTGGCGAAAATAGAGCCAAGGATTACTAAATTGGCAGCAGCATACCAGGTTCATCCTTCTCATTAAGATTATTTTGAATGTTTTATCTTTTTTTGTATTACCTTATTCAGAGTTTCATAAATTCAATCTTCATTTTTTCTAATTTACACCTTTATGTACTATATTTTACAAAAAAGGTAGAAACATTACTACATATATCTTTCTGTTTAATTGCTATTCAAATTTAAAAAAAAATCTAGGGGGGTGCTGAGTAATATTTTTTTGGAAAGGGGGCAGTAGGCCAAATAAGTTTGTGAACCACTGATCTAGAGAAATCTCGAAGCTCATGATGACGATTAACTTTTTAGAATTCACAACAAAGTTATTCTGATACTTACAGTTACACTTGAGAAAATAGCACTGTGATTTCTTATTTTCATTTTGCTCTATTATATATGCGTTTTGAGATTTAAATATGACTTTCATTTCAATCAAAACACACTTCTGCAAATGGAAAAAGTTAAATGAAGGCTTTTATTTTCCTGAAAAAAGATATTTTGGTCGGTTGAAGACCACTGTTTCCAGTACTTTCCATGTTCTTAAATAATGCACTGAAAATTGTAAGCAAGTATTTCATATAGGTAGATTGTTGCAAAATTTTAATGGTATCATATCACTAAACCTTAGGTGTTATATATGTTTTATGGACAAGCTTAGTGGATGTTCATTAATTATGCCATCAAATAGGGGGGAGGGTACTTGGAGAAGTTTGACAATTGTTGACATGGGGTAGTTCATGATAAATTGGCATCAACAGTGTTACGATTGAGAAGCATCTTGTTTCCCCATGGGGGAGATGATGGAAGCTAGAGTGTAAAGTCTCGATTTTGTATGAATTCAAAGTGTTATAGTCAATTTGAAATCTCTGAAACAAATAAGAAAATTTATTTGTTGACCTTTAATCTCTATTCAATTTTAAACATAAATGCTAATCATATAAAATATTATTAGTCTATGGGAGGGGGGATAAATGATGGAGGGGGTGGTAAAAACTGAAGGTTTGACAAGGGGAGGATCTTGTTGACGTAATTGATGGACATCCCCTTGGTAACTTACTAACTATTCAGAGATTCAGTATTTAGTGTTTTATAATAATAATAATAAATCGTCTTTATTTGGGCGAGATTGAGACTTAAAAGTCTCTCCTTCCATCTAACCCATCGTCATTCATTAGTAAATAAGAAGTAGAAAAAATTAGAAGACTTGTGGATGTAAAAAACCTAAGAGATTCTTAGGGAAAATAAATCCACTGCAGGAAAACACCCACAAGGAAGGGGGGTGTGAAAAACCTGCGCAAACCTACCGATAGTAATAGCTTTTATAAGGAATCACCTGGGTAAAAAGATCTTAATTTCTAGATCTAGTCATGTATGATCCACTATTCAAAAGTTGAAAAAGAATGCACCCTGTTACCACTACGATGACATATTATTCTCTATTTTATTTCTCATTCTTCAAAATGATGAGGTAACTGATCAAAGGGCGACTCGGTTATTCCAATAACTTAATCTTCAGACAAACATATTGCTGTTGGTGAAACATTTTTTGATTCACTTACAGAAAAAAGGTAAAGTGTGTGTAAAAGTATAATATGGTTATTTTTAACAATGGTTAACCCCAAGAATAGGCGATGTTGCGAGCGATTTATAGCTCAGGTTCAACCATGCTAAGAAGCCTTCAGTAATATCTCCGTCAAAATAGTAAGTGGCATTCACCAACCGGCAGTAGGATGGCCTGTTGAATTTATCTCCTGTACCCCTAAAATGCAGTTATAATTTCCGTGATGAGTCCTGTTATGGAAATTAATTTGGAATTAAAAAGGCACCGTCCATTCGGATGTTCAAGAAGTGGTGGAATCACAGAGTTCTATCATGAGGCAAAGAACTTCAACCCTGCCATTTGAGAGCTTATTTCTTAGGCATAAATTTTCAAAAACATTTAACGTGCTGATGTCTCAGTTACTGTAATTGGGAGCCAATGTGCGAAATGACCTAAGCTGTCGAAGCACTTTTAACAATACTACTACAACTACTACTGTAATTGTATCGATATTTATTTTGAAATTAAATAGTAGCTGCTGTATTTCCCACCCTAGGCTTATACCTGAGTCAATTTGTTGTCCCAGTTTATTGTGATGAAATTGGGTGCCTTGGCTTATATTCGGGACAGCTTATGCTCGAGTATATACGGTATATGGACTTGACAAGAGAAATGAACGAGATCCCCGCTTAGGGAATTCTACGAGGAAATGGACATGAATAGAACCAAGTGGAGTGAAAAATGTAATAGATATTACATTTGTAAACTAAATTCTCCCAGAGATTACATAGCTGTGAAGTTTTGAACAGTTTCAACTCCGGAAGTGTCCATAGACATGAAGAATGGAATGGACCTCTAAATGGAACGCAAGACGTTTATGTCTTGCAGGGAGCATGAAAAAGGCATAGGAAAACTAGAAGAAAACATGATGTGACCAAGAAATAGGTCAGCACTTCTAGAAGAGCTGGAAGCCAAAGTAATGGAATTCGTGAGAGAAGCCGAGGAAAGTAAGTACAACAAGAAAACGGGAGGAGAGGAAGTGCAGCCGGGAACTGTAGAAACGACAACGGAAAAGCAGGAAGAAATGTAGTCTTGGCGAAGTATCTGAAAGCTGATGGAAATAACAAATACTGGACTTCATATTTTCCAAAACATTTCAGTCAACGACCGGCATCTACCTCGCTACCATCAACAGGTCCAGCAGTGGAAACATTGACAGAATTTTTATTTAATTTTTACTCGCAATTCGCTCTTACTATTCATGTTCTCTTCTACTCGTAGAAGGGAACCATTTATGTGTCCTGTTTTTGGGAGGTCTCGCTTCGTAAGTGCTACTGCCTACACGGCATTTACTTTGTATTGTGAAAGTTTTATTTTACATTGATATTGTCGAAGTATTTCTTGGAATCGAACCCGGGATCTTCCTTTCTCCCGGAAAGAGGAAGATCCCGGGTTCGATTGCCGGCCTTGGTGGACTTTTTTCCATGTCCGTTTCTCCTTGGGTTTTTCCTAGGCGCACACCCTAATGTGCAATTTTCACCCGTCCTCTTCCTTTAAGTATTTCTTATCGAGGTAAACGATTTTTACAAATACGAATTCCCTTGTTATAATCTACACGTATTAAGAGTCGGAATTGTGGAATAACGTTTTATGAAGTCATTTGGTTTGTCGTGTAGTGGTTATATTTTGAAAAGCCAATCACGTTGCCTATTATAGAGAGGAAATAGTTGATTGATCTCGGGCTCCCTATGTTAGGCACACAGTTTCTTATGATATTTCACGGAATTTCAAAGGAAGAATTTAAAAGGTTGGGATCCGATAAATATGAAAAGGGCCATGAGAATGGAAGAAATAGACTGCTTTAAATCGTGTAGTCTTCAATGTGCTACAAACAACACTATAGCATTGTACTAAAGCCATAGACAAGAGTGAAGATGAAGTTATCTTAATAAATGAAATCTAAATAACAAAAAAGGGAAATTCCGCTAGAACTTAGAAATGATTTAACCCAACATCGTCTAATACTCTTAAGGAAAAATTTTAGTTTATCGATTCAACATACATCCGAATGGCCTTGTGACCACATTTAGGGAGATTTATGGGACCCCGAGTTATCAGGCTAGAAGGTTCTTAAAGGCTAGAGTAGCAGTCCAGAGTCTGTGAATGAATATTTTGACATATTCGAGCCTGCAATGTCAAAAATCAAAGATAATCGAAATAGGCTTTATATTGTGATAGAACCGGCATCACTGCTGTACAGCCCTAAATAACCAAGTTAATTGTGCTGAAAGGGAAGCATCAAGTAACTAGTATCCAGGAGCCAGAATGAGGAAAATTGATCACAGTGGTAACGTGCGTGAACACAACTGGAAATTTCGTCCCCCTTTTGATTATCTTTCCCTGAAAAAACATGAAGAAAATATTAATGAGACTCATCCTGAATCCAGCAGCTTATCACACTTCAGGATGGATTCAGATGGACAGTAGTGTTTTCGATACTTCATCCAGTACCAACCAAAGAATCACTGTAATAACTTGGATAAACTATTATGAAAATTAAAGAATGTTTTTATAACACTGCATTGACTGTGCTCTAATCTCATTTGGGTTCAGTATTGGCTTGAAGCTGAGGAATTTTGCGAAAAAATGAAAACATATTTTTCGTGAATTTTGGTCAATTTTGACCCTTTGTAGAATTTTAATGCTTCGACATCAGCATAAATAATTTGGTGGTACTAGGCAAATTTATTCCAGAATAACCATGCGAAGTTTTTAAGTCTGCACAAAATAAAAGGATTTATTTTTTATTTTTGGCCATTTTTTTCGATCCTAGCCCTCTCGTACGTACGTCGTAGTATTCAATATAGCCATACATTGTCTTCATGGTTAAGATAAAATTATAATTAAATACTCTGAGAAACTCGAGTTATTCACCTTTTTTCTGCCATTTACGAACTAAATTTTACACGCCACGCCGGTTAAGCCGCGCCGCCGCCGCCGCCGGCTTCATTTTCCCCCTACGCCGCCGCTGACCAAAATCATGACGGCGCCCATGTCTAACACCAACTTTATCGACATCATCTTATGAAGTTACAAAACGAGTCATCTTCTGAATCTAATGAAAACGACATGCATTTAAAAGATTTTCCAATTCTGATCGAAAATAAGCAACCCGGAGCCACTAAAACAACTATGCGGAAAATGCCACTACTACAAAATTAGTAGCAGCACTAGATAGGTGTCAGCTATGTATGCGAGATTCAGTGTTTATTCTAGAAGTTGAGACACTTGGATATAATACTGATGAATATCCTTTAAGTTGATCCTCGATTCAGAGAATTCGTACGGAAAATTGGAAAGAGCGTGTAGAAGCCATAACAGCTTATTTCCCACACGAGGTACCAGATGCTGTGAATGTTCACTGGAATGGCAAACTGTTGCCTGCTTTGGATGCTCGGAAATCAAAAGAAGGACGTCTTCCGATGGTAATTTCATGTGCAAATAAAAAACATTGCTGTACCAAGGTTGGAAAGCTCCTCAAGAAGCGTACAGGCGCAGGCTGTTTGGAAAGCAATTGTAGACTGAAATCTCGAAGATAAAGTGCAAATTTTATGTTTTTATACCACGGCTTCAAATACAGGTCATATCAATGGTACCTGTGTACTTCTTGAACAAAAACTCATTAGAGGTATGCTTATTTTCTTTGTCGCCTTCACGTGTATGAATTGGAGAGCGTGTTACACGTAAACATCAGCCAAGTGACAACAAATCCTGATATTCTGCTCTTCAAAAAGTTCCGAGAAAACTGGAAAAGTGTCGATCCAGATAAAACACAGTGCCATAAAGAAAATCTCGCATAGCCCCTAACCGTTTCCGAAATTAACGATCTACTTTAGATTTTACCGAACTTAACTGACCAGTAAAGAGTCAGAGATGACTTTCGATTGTTGATACAACTGTCTGTGATATTTTTAGGTGGAGATGCATAAAGAAATGTACCATGCTTGATAGGTGGCGAGAGCAATTTATTGCCTAAAGATATAATTATTTAATATTAAGTGAACAATTCAAAATTATGAGCAAGGATAAGACAGACGTTTTCCTGTTCATCGTGACATCCTACGTCAAGCCGTGGCTCTTATATGTATTTATGTATTTTGGCAGTAAAAGGACCTTACCAAGATATATTCTGTTTGAAGTCGAAGAAGGCTTACGAAAAAATTGATAAAAGCATTGCAAAAGCAGCTTTAAAGAAGATAAGCATTTATGATATTCGTCTGATGAAGTTTCCATTTTATCACTGGTTGACGATGATGTAGATGAACAAACTAAAGTAGTATTGTTTTAAATTTAACCAAAGAGAGTTTATCATCTCATGGTAAACGTCACATCCTATCGAAGGAAAGACTTTGCTGTCCATTTGTACAGTAAAAATGTTTCCTTAATTTTTTTGTTTAGATCACAATTCTCTTAATTGACTTTCTCTTTTTTATTTACGAGAAAAACGTCGACATCTTCATTTCACTCATTGCTCTATCGTCTAAAATTGATGACAGTGTTCTCCACGAATGTCCTACTAGGTGGTCAAGTAATGCTTCGTTTCAAGAAGCTGGAAATAAGGTTACAACGCTGAGGGAAGTACAGCTGAAAGACGGTCAATTTGATGCAAGACTTCCACGGTTTAATCACGGTTGAGTATGAACAAAATCAATTTTGTTACGTTGCATACAAGAACACCGGAGAATTTCCTGACTGCAAAAGTAAACTTTGAAAAGAAAATTGCAATAACATTTTGTTTTTGCATAATTGCACATTTTATCCATTTTGTAGGGCTTTAAGAAAGACCTCCACATAACAGGGAATCTTACCCTATTTTATCAGTACAATTTTAGTATCATAGTTTCTCTTGTCACTTCATTAAGCAATTATAATTGCATTCTCTTATTCCCTATTCAGATTTCTTATTTGTGCGAATCTATAAATAAATAAAATCGAAAAGAAAAGTGAGAAAGGGAAACCTTAGAAGATCCGTCAGTTGTTATCGATCTTTCTTTACTCTTTCAGTACTTTTTCTAGGAATGATTCTTTTATCCCATTAGAGAAAAATAGGATTCTGGTTTGTACACCAAGGGGCAAAAAAAATTTCCCACCCCTGACCCAACTCGAAAAACGTAGTCCAAATTTCGGGCGGGCGAGCCTTTCTCTCGAGAAGATAGAGAGAGAAAATAAAAATGGAGGACTGTTACACTAGCTCGGCTTTTGCGTTTTGATAGTGACATTTTCGTTATTTATATAAAAATCATTTACTACTACCCATTTACCTGCCACAACATTTGATGTGTTAATAAAAAATCAATCGCTTTTTGCAAATTTTACTCCATGCGGTTGAAATTTTCACTAATTAATAAATTGAACAATTTCCTCTTTGAATAATTTTAAATAATTTTGAAATTTATTACTTATTTTAAAGGAGGGGAGATACGAAGGGGTCACTGATGACACAATTACTCCACCTTAACCATGGAATCACAATCAGCTTCTTCGGCTTCATTTATGTCCTATTGGAATATATGCGCATAATTCGGTGGATTACTGTAATTTGATTGCTTTTACACAACTTTCGTTCAACTTTCCCAATTGAAAAGCGTTTTATTATCAAGAGAAATAAATAAAGAATAAACACAAGGAAATAAAATTCCTTTGTCAAAGTTCCACAACTTCCACGCAAAAAGTCGTGTAACTTCGACAAATTTATTTTATTTCCTTGTTTTTAGTAATCTAATATGGAGTTCCTCAAAGTTAAAGCTCATTCGATTGATTTAAATAAGGAATATTTTTCTTAAATTAATATATCCCCTTGCTCTCATGACTGCTATATATTGTATATTCCATGTCTTTGTAAAACTGAATTATTATTATCACAACACTGTAGAAATATTCACACAATTAGTTTCGACGCTTACAAGCATCATCTTCAACATTTACATAAATACCCGATCCTCCATATACCGTGTACCAGGAGAAAGAAGAAGTAAGAATAAGAGGGAACTAAAGGGTTACCTGCCAGTGATAGAGTAGAATTCCTGGAAAACTATTAAACAGGAGAACACAAAATAGGTGGGGGAGAAGGACAAGATAAACCTTCCGTTACCAAAGGGGAATGGAAAGGAAAAACTTTCTCGTTGGAAGAAGAGAATTGGGGTTGCAATTTGCTTGATTCGTTTTTATGTTTTCTAAAATAATGTGTCTGCTAGCCTTCTCTCATATACGTACAATTTTTAGCTCGCAATTAGCAGAATGACTAGAAAAAATAATTTTTTTATGAAGTGGGACTGCAGAGAATCAGGTTAGAAATTTTATATGTTCTTTAGCCTATAACTTACGAGATACCACTGTTTCTCTGATGTAGATTGAATGAAAATCTTATGTCGCTTGATAAAACCACTGCCCTAAAAATTGTACCCATGGATTCCTTATCGTTTCAAAATAATGGCTTCCAGTAAATACGGTAGTAAAAGGCCAGCGGTATATGTCCTTTCGGTAAAATTTTCGAAATTTTATTTCTCATAAGGTTAATCCTCTCGTAGTTTTAGCTATTTACTGATCCACCAATCGACTCCGGAGAGTATTAGAATTTGTTTATTTCAAAGTTCTCAGTATATTAAGAAGACCATCTTTTATTTTATCAGTTATGAAAAATGATAAGACCGCTATCCGTAGAATTGTCACTTTTGCATGACAATTGGTTGATTGATGTTTAACCAAACTTGCGACTTAGCTAGAGTATGACTTATTAGTACTCGACACAGAATGGGCAAGTTATTGCCTGTGTGCTACAGTGATGACGATTATAATTGAGTTTAAATACGTATTTAAATTGCATCCTTATTTTGTATTTCATAAACCAGGTGAGATTGACTAGCAGGCATACAGTGAATTAAGATGAGTTAAACGTTTTGGTTATCATCTACACTGAGTGATAAAATGGATTCTCTTGCTTTCGATGACATTTTTATATTAATTTTTAAAGGTTCTTAAAATCTACGAAACTAATAACTGCGCCTATTCTTTAATGTAATAAAAGAATGGAAAACAGTAAACATCCATTAATAACAATGAAAGAGAACCAAAGGAATGCTAGTTTACGCAAATAGCTATTTCTTGAATTTTCTCGGTTTGGTTTTGATTGGTTTCTATGGATATCCCGAGGGTTTATGAAAATCGTTGGTTAGAAGACATAGCGAAAGAGCCTGAATAGATGAATTTAAGCACTGAGAACGTAGTATTGGAATAAGAATTTTCCGAAGCTTAAATTTCAACGGGAGTGATCTTTTTATGGTAAATACATGTTTAATTATACTCCTGAAAGCAGAGACGGTCTGAGATATGGGCAGTCTGGGAGACCGTCCCCAGCGTTTGTGGGCTCCTCTCAGATCCCTTGAAGATTCTCAATGATAAAATGAAACGCGTAGCTTAGGTAATTTTAACGATTACACCCGGTCGCAATACTTAGTTAAACTGTTTAACTTTCCTTTGTTCATTAACGGGAACAAGTTCTAAACGTCTTCTTGCCCAGAATGTCAATACTCTTCACATTATCCCTTCCCAATGATTGGAATCAATTTCCTTCGCATTGGATGCAGCTTTCTTTGGTACTTGTTCTCTGATCAATTTCCTTATAGTCAAATTGATTGAAGAATCCGTTACTTGGTGAAACTGCGTTATAAAATAAATTGTGAATCTTTTTGCTTAGTTATTTCCGCCATTCCTTATAGTCGTTTAGTTATGGCTATATTTTTACGGAAATTACATTTAGTAAAACTGAAAAATCGGAGGTAATCAATCTGAGTTACCCTGACATCGTGGAAAGCCATTTAGTAATAAAAATTTAGGCTTCGTATTTTCCCCTACCTCTTTATAATGAGAGGCCAGTTTAGTCCATCAGCCATTACCAGATACAGCACTAGAAATAATGACATCTCATACTTATTACACATATTATTCTTAAATAAGATGGGTAAAGCTTCCTTTCTTGGGAAATATTTCCTATTGTCCGGAGAATCTATTGCCGTGAATATTAATGCTGGTTTCCAAGCTTCACCTGTTCTTCCTTAAAACTTCTTGGTTTAAAGATAAGGAAGACATTTCTGATAAGTTGGAGGAGCAGAAATTGAAATGTGTGAATTAATCGATATTTATGTGGGATTAACTGGCGGAAGCTTTAATTGTATGCATGAATGTATGAACATTGTAAGTATATTCTTATACTTATGATTATATTCTACCCTATATATTTGACGCCAATAATTTGCCAAGCAAAATAAATAATGTCAATAATGATAGGTCTATTGTTAATGGTTTGCGAATTGTGGATGCAAATGAACATAAGAAAACTATTCCGTATATTCCACTAGGTGAGAATAGCTAATGGCAAGGATATTTAGAATACTACCTTTTTCGAGAGGAGTCGCTTGTCTTTACCTGTTCGAGCGCGAAGATTGATAATGAATTTATTAGTTTCTGCGATGAAGTTCTATCTCTATTATTGCTACAGATGAAATATTTGTCCAATATATATATATATATATATATATATATATATATATATATATATATATATATATATATATACGAGTAAAATGTTGCTTGCATACTGCAAGCACATCGACATGAAAAATTTTTTTTGTCGGCATCACATAGAGTGAGTCCTCAAAAGAAAAAAAAATGGATGGAAAATATTCTTAATTTCCGCTGCAATTTCTTCGTCTGGCATCGAACCCAGGTCTTCCCGGTCATACTTACTATGCAGCACCATAGAAGATCACCATCTGTAACTATGTGTGAAAATTCAAGTAGAAATATTAACTGCAACTGCCTCCAACGACGTCCTACGTTTCCCTTATATTCCTTATGAGAGAAATGCTAATGTGCTCTGGCATCGAACCCAGGAATAGTACGGTGTTATCTAAATTTTTTTTAAAACCAATTCTTTTCATACATCTTCCAGCGGAGTACGAACTTCCTATCATTGCGATAAAGGCATCAAAAAAATAATGAAATACTAAACCAATGTATTTTAAACGGGAGACATATTTGCCGTCCGGCATCGAACCCGGATCTTTCTGGTAATACTTCCTATGCAACATAATAAAAGATCACTATCTCTAACTATGTGAGAAAATTCGAGCAGAAATATTGGCTGCAACTGCCTCAAACGACGACTTACTTTTCCCTTATATTCCTTATGAGAGAAATGTTAATTTGCTCTGGCATCGAACCCAGGAATAGTACGGGCTTAAGAAATTTTTTTTCTTAAACCAATTCTTAATATATATCTTCTAGCTGAGCGAAAAGTTCCTTACATTCCGGTAAGTGCATCAAAAAAATTAATGAAAAACTATCCCCATGTATTTTAAATGCGGGATTTTTGCATCGTCCTAGCATCGAACTCAGGACGTACTCATTAGTAGTCATTAATGTTTTTAATAGTTCTTGACCATATCTGTAAGCTCCTTGAATTTCGATTCTCTACCTGTCCGGGAAGTATTATTTAAAAAATTTTGAAAATCGCCACCATGTATCCTTATGGAGAAAATCGGGACTTTGGGGCCTTCTGGAATCGAACCCATGACACCGAGGTTCAATGTCGGCTTTTTCCTGGAGGTTACACGTTATGGCCAATACGTCGTAAAAATTTCAAGTCTTTGGCACTTGTGGAACATGGTAAAACTTTTGATCCCCTATATCTATTATATATAGATGCTTCTCCGGATTCATTCATGTATATACCTAGATAGATAGATAGATAGGATACTAATTCACAGCCTAAACCACAAGCGTGATTTACTTGAAATTTTTTCGACGTATTGGCCATAACGTGTAACCGCCAGAAAAAATGTGATTTTGAACCTCCGTGTCATAGGTTCGATTCCAGAAGGCCCCAAAGTCGCGATTTTCCCCATAAGAATACATGGCGGTGATTTTCGAAAAATTTTTTGAGGCACTTCCCGGAAAAGGAGAGATTTGAAATTTAAGGGATCGCTAGATGCCGTGCATATCTAAAGGAAACCATAAAGACGTCTACGAATATTATCCTTGGTTCGATGCTAGGTCGGGGCAAAAATCGGTCGTTTAAAATGCATTGTGGCGATTTTTAAGATTTTTTTTGGACCCTTTTCCGATGGCATAAAAACTTGAAATTTGGTATGAGGTTAGACACTATAAAAATATATCATAATCAAATTTTACATATTCGCTGATGGTCCTTGGTTCGATCCAAGAGGGACATGTACATTCCTCAATGCATTTCTTACGGAGATAACGGAAACAAATTTTAGGTACTTCCAGGCACGATATCGACTTCAAACTTTGCATATAGAAAGATCAAGTCCATACAAATCAAACAGTGCATTCACAGCTATCAATGTGTCCTGGGTTCGACACCAGGTGTCTCTGCAATCAGAAGTTGATCCGATTTTTAGGAATTATTTTGAAACCTTTGCCAATAATATAGAAACTTCAAATTCGGCATATAGATAGAGATCATAAATAACTTTCAGAAACATTTTTTAGATTTTCAAGATCGTCCTTGGTTCGAATCCAGAGAGCCATTTAAATTCGTGAAAATTAGAACGTCTTTTGACGCAGTTGTAGCCCATATTTCTGCTTGAATTTTCACACATAGTTAGAGATAGTGATTTTCTGCTGTGCTGCATAGTAGGTTTACCAGGAAGACCCGGGTTCGAAACCAGACTATGAAATTTCAACGAATTTTAAGAATTTTTTTATTCATTTTTTTTTCTTTTGAGGACCGTCCCGATATGATGCCGATTTAAAATTAGTGTTGTTGATCTGCTTGCAGTATGCAAGCAACATTTTACTCGTATATATATATATATATAACTTATATATAGGTATATCCGGAGAAGCGTCTATATATAATAGATATATGGTAGATTAGTATCTTCTCCTACCGATACGGTTACGTTTAGTTTACTCTCCCGAAATTTCTAAGTGACACATAGAGATCTTCTCTGGAATTGACGCTGCCGTCGCGACGCGTCGGAAGGGTGATAGAAAGAGCAGAAATATGTTATCTTACCACCTCTATTAGACACTGAGCACCAAATCATCTCACTGTTCACCAGCTTTTAAGGTTTTCTGACTGACTTACTAAACTATTCCTCCACCTCTTATTATGCCGTCTCGGTCCTTACAAAATATGAAATTGGGAGAAAAAATGTAACTGGTCGCTCTTTCTTCGCAAAGCCTTTCATTTCCTAATATTATGTCGGTGCATGTCTTTCTAGTCAAGTTGGAGAATTCTATTTGTTTATTATGAATACTTCTACAGTCCACTAAAACTAACTTTATTTCGTGGTGACTTCTGGTCTTGGGATGAGGGAGAGAATTTGAGTTTTGAACATAGAAACCACTTCGCTGTAACATCTTGCAATGTCCTGCAATGGCTTTGTTCTTTGAATTTAAATACTTCCCTCACAACTTTGCCAGTGTAATCTCGTTCTCATTTCAACCATAAGAATCAGACACACATGGGGTGGCGTAATCTGTCTAAGTTCTAACCTAAAAAATCCCATTTGCTTCATACATCAGACGTGCTACAAGCTCCACAGCCCAGGCTGTATAGTGTTTGCCAAAACGATTAAGGGATCTTGGACATGATTCTAATGGTAATGATAGGCCCAGTCAGAACATAGCACTCGAGGGCTTTTAATGACAATATTGAGAGAGGATCTGGATAGGCATTTGGGCAGCACGTTCGGCTTGGACGAAAGCGATCCCGGGTTCGATTCCCGATTGGACACTATGTGCGAGATGACCTCCGCTGTCGAATCACTTTGAAAATACTACTACATATAAAAGCGAGAATTACTGAACGTAGAGTTATCGATATACCTTGCGTGATTGTGATTTTCTTCAGATAATCGTACCGTAAATAATCAACATTATTTATGTATGGAAGTTGGTTTGAAGAAATTCGCAACCCTCATACATTTTAGAATATGACGTATTTTAACTGCGACGAACGATGTTTTAAAAATTATGGTTTCCTACAAACTGAAACTTTATAACTTTTTTTTTATTCTGACTAATTGAACGTAATTTAACAATAAGTGTTATTATATAAATGTGTTCTTGTCGTAAATATTCAAGGGAGACGTAAATGATTTGAAGGTGGAAAATGTTGGGCCTCCTCGTAGCGAATAAAGAGGAATTAGTTCCTAAATTACAGCCACTGCCGTCTGCGCGTATACCCAGAAAGACGAATGATAAGTGAAATAAACTCTGGACCTGAAGATGTAGCTTGGCTAAGAAACCTGGTCGTGTTTGTAATTTGATTGTGGTGCAGTAAAATAATTTTATCATGAAGCCGTTTTGAAATAAATTCTTTTTCTTCCGAGCCAAAATATATTGTCATTTATGTATAGAATACAAATTTGTGAGCCCGGAACTTGTAAAATTTTGCTTTCCCTTTCCGTTCCTTTGTCGATAAAATTCTTTTCAAAATTAGCAAGCAATGTTGCCTAAAGAGGCTTGTTTATCTCGATGTTTTGTTTCAATGACCTTGACTTTTTTCACTTCGATTTTCATTGTTCCATGTGGTGTATTACCTACCTCGGACGAGCCAATGAATTCAATGTACATTTTATTGCATCACGTAGACGGTAACATTATACTTTAATTTGATATCGGCAAATATCTCAAAATGCGAAATTTGACCTAAATCTTAACTTAATGCCACTCAAATGTATGCAGACTAAAAATACCTAAGGATTTATTTCCGTGCTCTTTTGCAAACGGAGAATATACATTTTAGTAAATAGAAGTATACGAGTTTATTCACGGAATAGACCTTTGAAGTTCATTTTTTTCACTCAATGAATGAGTTTGAATCACTTTGGCGAAATAATTTCTTCAATAACATAGTCGTAATAGTAAAGCGGTGTTTCCATAGTGCAAGATGTTATTTGTACTTCTCCATAAATATTCTTCAGCTTCGTCTAGCTGCTGTGGAATGGTATTGCATAAAAAATAAAACGTCACATTTTCATGTCGCGAATTAATTCTATAAATAGCATATCATTCTTGTAAATGATATGTTTTCATATAAATTTGATTGCTTAACGTATTGAGTGAAGTTGAGTTATCAGTGGTGCTTAATCCGTAAAGTTTGAATATATGGCCTCTCGCGACGAGACTAGCCACGATCGAAATTCAACGTCTCTAAAATCCTTTTAAATTTTTACACAAATTTTATTTTAAAAGAATCCACTTTTGAAATTCAATAAACAAATTATTTACTTTATTTAAATGGAAATGGAATCTAATATTATTATGCTTCCCATTTAAGGATGATGTATAGCGCGGATATTATTTGAACAAATTCCCCTTTCTTCGATTATATTTCATTAGTTAAAGGTCTCCAATGTAAGTGGATGCCCGACATAATTGATATTTCCTTTACATTAATACCAGTTCGCAAATCCCATTCTTTTGTTATGACAAAGTAGGAAATTTTATCTCCCATAAATATAATAATATAATTTTCAATCGTTAAATAGTCGTCAAACGTTCAATATTCATAATAACTACGATATTTAGAGCAATCTGTGATAAAACCAAGCTAACGCGAAGTAGAAATAAATTAATATTTCATGAGAATTAACGATACAAATGATTAAAATTGCGATTGAGGTAATATTCCATACAATTTAACAACTTTTTGATTATTATTGTAGTTAATCAAAATTTTCAAATTGTGAGGTGGGAGAGGGAGAAATCGACTTCGACCAATCATATTGCAGCACCACACAGTCCCTGCTGTGTCTGTGTCTCACTGTAATACAGGAATCCAAAACAATTCAACTGAGGCTTCTCGAATGGTCAGCGGGTCCTGTATTCTGAATGTATTATAAGCAAACGGAGGAGAAAATGTTTGAAGTAAACGGGGCTCGAACCTATATTTCCTAGTTGGTAGGTGGTCAATAAGATCAACATGAGCACCCGTTGAATCTGAGATTTCGTGGTTCGAGTCCCGGCTGCGTAAGCTGAAATTGTTTTTTCCATGAATTCATAAGCGACCAAAATTCAATTACCACTCATTAGCTTGTTAATTTTATCAGGAAAATTATGAGGGATATCTGGGGTAGCTATTTTTGAATATCTAGTTTCAAATTAATTGAAATATGTAGCTAAATGTCACCAGTAACATAACTTGCCTCCTAAGGTCCATGCAAGTAAAGCTGAACCTTTTCCGGTATTTTTAACATTGTTTGCTATCAATAATTCAGATGTTTAAACTGCCATCGTTGCGTTGTATCGTGTTATTGTCTCCATACGCTCTAAGTTAATTTTCCTCTTATGTCAGAACCATCCTTATTTCTATTCCTTGTGTCTTCGATTAAAATTTTCTTACTCTAATACTGTGATTAAAAGTGTTGATGAGTAGTACCATAGAGTAACTATACTCTACGGTTTGTGTTTTAACATCGAAGTGGACACCGTTATGTTGCTTCACAGATGTATATATATAATTTGACATCGTTTGGTGGTGCTGCCTCCATTCTTGCCCGTCCTCCTAGGGAGCTCCTTCGGGCTGGTGGGCTCCTTCGTTGGTGGACCTTCAAGGATATTTTACCTCCACTTTTTCCTCCCTTTTGGGGGGATTGCCAAAGTTCCTCCTTGCGAGGAGATGGGCCTCCGGAAGAAGTCGCGCCGCTGAGGGGTGTCCAAAGCCAGTCGCTGGAGATGTGCATATTTTCTGGTAGGAAGGCGGGCAAAGAAGGCCTTCGCTCGTATGGTTGCCAATTCCTGAATTGGGGTGGCTCCAGTCAATATGTAGTTGGTGGGATTAGCAAAGCGCCAGCCAAGCTGCAGGATGGTGCGAAGGACGGCTCTCTCCGCCTTAGATGGAATTTCCCACGTGGTGCGGGTCAGGAACCCGCTCCAGGCGGGGGAGGCGTACAAAAGAGCACTCAAGATGGTTGCCTGGTATAGGTGCAGCCTAACATGGAGCGGCAAGTCCGGGGACATTAGGAGCGGCAGGAGGACCCTCCGGCGAACCCTCGCTTTTATGGCAACCTGTTGTGCATGATTGCGGAGAGTGAGTCGCCTGTCGAGGGTGACTCCAAGGTAGACTGCTGTGCTTCGCCAATGGACTTCCTCAGCGCCGACGATGATTGGGTCCGGGTCGTCCGCCGGTCGGAGCATTGAGAAGATAATGGTCTGTGTCTTCTTGGAGTTCACCCCTAACCTCCAGGTGTCGTACCATTCAAGAAGCTGGTAGGTGGCCCGCTGCAAGTATTTTACAGCAAGTTTCCTGGAGTAGGACTTCGCTAGTAGCGCAGCATCGTCAGCATAAAATGCTGTCATGCAGCCGTAAAACTTTGTGGGAATGTCCGCACAGAAGATATTGAACAAGATTGGCCCCCAGATGCTACCCTGGGGAACTCCCGCCCTGATGGTTCTGGTGGTAGAGGTGATCCCGCCGAAGAAAACGTGGAAGGTCCTGTCCGAGAGGTATGAGGCGATGGTGTTTATCTGCCATGTTGGAAAGTCCAGTCGACGGAGCTTATGGAGAAGGCCAGCATGCCACATTCGGTCGAAGGCCTTGGTGATGTCGAAGAAGGCCGCTGCAACGTGCCTTTTGTTGTTGAAAGCAGCACTGACGAATTGCAGGACGCGCAGAAGTTGGTGGGTTGTGGCGTGCTCCTCTCTAAAGCCGTATTGCTCCGCCGGGAGGATATTCCTTTCTGATAGTGTTCTCTGGAAAAAGGGTAGTATGGTCCTTTCTACAATCTTCCCCAGTCCGTCCAGAAGCGATATGGGGCGGAAGCTATCTGGGGAGGAGCGAGACTTTCCAGTTTTTAAGATCGGGATGATCTTTGCTCTTTTCCATAAAGCTGGGAAGTGGCCCAGTCTGATGATGGCGTTTGTGATGCATACCAGCCAGAGAACCGCCGCGGACGGAAGTCTTCGGAGTATTTCGTTTTCAATTCCGTCCGGACCGGGAGCTTTTCGAGTCTTAAGGCGACGGAGAGACGCTTTCACGTCCATGGCGGTGATTGTTGGCGGGTCTGTGTTAATGGGAAGCTGATGTGGAGGCATCTGAGGAAGTTCAGGACCTGGATTCGGAGAAAATGCGTCCTCTAAATGGTCAGCGAAGGCCTCCGCCGTGATGGTGCTCGGCTCTACGGTGGGTATGGTAGCATGACTCCGGAGGGTCAGGCCTTTGGTGAACTTCCACAGAGAACCGTCCTGGGTTTTAGTGGAGGCGATCTTCTTCTCCCACATCTGGGTTTTCCAGGTAGAGATGCTGGTCTGAATATCCCTCTGCAGTCGCCGGAATTCCCGGCGTAAATGCGGTTCTCCAGTGCGCGTCCATCGGCGGCGGATCCTATTTTTCTCCCTAATGGAGGCGATGATGGTTTGAGGAAGTTCCAGTCTCCCTCCGAATCCCCTAGGTTTTCGTGGGATGGTGGCGTCAGCAGCAGCAGTGATGCTAGAAGCGAGGTTGAGTGTTGCAGCATCGACATCATCAGGAGTTTCCAGCTTCCCTGGTGATGACAGACGGGCTGTTAAGTCCTCAGCAAAGGCCTCCCAGTTGGCCTTCCTGAGGTTCCTTTTGGTAGCGATGGGTCGAAAGAGTGGTGATGTTCCGAAGAAAGCTGCGACTGGGAGGTGGTCGCTAGTCAATGCCGGGATGGTGTACATTGTCCTTGGAGGTGGGGACGCGCTGACGAGATAGATGTCGAGTACATCTCCTTTCCCAGTGTGGGAGAACCGGGTGGGTTCTCTTGGGCCGAGAACCTGGACCCGGTTCGTGGTGGCCCAGCGGCGAAGCTCTCTGCCAGATGTATTGTCTCTAAGGGAGCCCCAGTCGCCGTGCTTTGCATTAAGGTCCCCCGCAAAAATGGTAGGAATACCTGGCAGGAAGACATCCCCGAAGGAGGATTGCCGGAAGCGGTGCTGTGGTGGAAGGTAGCACGAGGTGAACTGCATTTCCCCCAGGTATGTGCTAGCGACGATGGTGATGGTCTCTAGCGAATGGAGTGAAGTTGGCTGCGGGTCAAGAAGCCGCGCTGCAATTTTGTCTTCACAGATGTGCATTAACGGTACGTGCGATATTTTTCTTTGTCTCCGGTAATTTTACTTTTATAAATTATTCTTTTCTCGATATTACCATATTCATTAATAAATGATTAATTATTTTTTTGTTTCTATTCTTTTCAGTTTTAAGAAAGTGAACTTGCTCAAATTTCGAAAAGGCTTTTACGTAAGACTCACTCTTCACAAATGCGAGTGACCATCATCAACGAAAGAGGCTCGGGGGACAACGGTAAGCTGGATCTCCAATTTACGTAAACAGTCTATACTTTCATATTTTGCAGATTATTCTTTTAAATTTCGTCATCTTATGGTATAAAAGAAGGTAATCGTCAGATGAAAATGACACATCTCTCATTCTGGACGCTATAGTCCTACTTACATTGGATGTCTATACATCTGTTTTGACTTAGCGATTCCGAAGTTTAGTTGAATCAATTTTTTTTCGTTCCTCATCCTTTAGCTTTTTCGCTTGATTTATGTTCCACAGATATTTGCAATACCAACCGCTAATTTGCACTCCTTTGGGTTTCCTTTCTCTGTAATATTATTCTCAAGAGTAGTAGTAGTAGTATTGTTAAAAGTGCTTCGACGGCTCAGGTCATTTCGCACATTGGCTCCCACCGGGAATCGAACCCGGGACCGCTTTCATTATTCTCAAGATAGAGAAAGTAGTTTCCAAAATATTTCCGTAAGAGCCGTAATAGGGTTCCTACGATCTTGAATATTTGGCTCATGTTTAAGCAGTTCAAGGAGGTCTTTTACTTTCCTTATCAAATAAAGAGCTTTAAATTAATTTTCCTATTTTTTCGCTGCCTTATGTTGGCGATAACATGCAATAAGATCATAGGTTGGTTCGATGTCTGCTATTATATTTCAGTTGTAATTTTGCAAAGGAAAAATATGAATATGATTAAGGTTAGAATTATAATATTTTAGAGATTTCACTTTTTAACGGCATCAATATTTCGATATCCCGTCGCACAATTTCGAATTGCTTTCGTATAGCCACTGGATTTAGGTCTTTAATATGAGGATTCAATGATTGCGCACATGAAAAATAAAGTAGATGGTGTGATCATTCGTCGAAACCGGTTGTGTTTTTCTTGTTGCTAGGTAAAAATGAAAATTTGTAGAATAAGTAAAATTTCCTGAGATTCTTAGATAATATTGTTTGCAAGTTGCATCTGCACGTTCTTAATTCCTGGAATTGAGATGAAATTGGATATTCCATATGACATACTAGTTTAATATAAAGTTATATAGTTATTGCAATCAACTTCTGTTTATATAATGATACAGTCTAGGTATTAATAACATTAAATTCCTTGGATCTATGCTTATATTTACTTCCCTATTCATACATACTAATTAGATAGGATCTAACGTTTTAAGATTCATTTTATCAATCTTCCTTCCATATCGAGAACTTCATGGTGCATTTCGAAAACCAGGAGAACGCCTTCGACGGCCAAGCGAAAGAAGAGGGAAGAAGTTGCACAGCGCCTCCGGGTGCAGGAAGGAACTGAAGTCCTTGCATTCGACATCTGCGACACGGTCTAAATGGCCGCCCTCCTCTAGCGTCTCCGCAATCCTGCCCGAAATATCCGGGAGCTCCAATGTAGGATGATGTAGGACATCCACATTGAATACATCACCAGGGTACTGCACTACAAGACAGCGACCTTAGGTTGCGAAGTGGATGGAGAACCCGAGGGCGATCCCCTAAAGCATCACTCTACCCCGAAAGATGAATAAGAAGTTAAATACATTCATTTTATTCCGAGCCAAAATGTATTTTAAAATATGTATAGAATAAGAATTTGTAAGGCCGGAACTTGTACTGTATACCATGACTTGTAAAGCTTATAACATGGATATAAAAAAATTTGCTCCCTAAGCCCAAACTTACTATTTCAGACTGTATAAAATTATTATGATGTGTAGGCAGGGCTATGTATAATTTATAGTTTCTGTATCTTTTCATGGAATTGCGCGTATACCCTGGAAGACGAATAATAAGTGAAATAAATTCTGGACCAGAAGATGTAGCTTGGCTAAGAAACTTGGTCGTGTTTGTAATTTTATTGTAGCGCAGTAAAAGAATTTTATCATTTAGCCGTTTTGAAATAAATTCTTTTTCTTCCGAGCCAAAATATATTTTCAATTACGTATAGTTTAAACATTTGTGAGGCCGGCAATTGTACAATTTGCTATGACTTGTAATGTATATAATATGGATTTAAAAAGCTTTGAGCCCTTAGCCAAACTAACTGTTGCAGAATGTATAGATGCAGTATGATGTGTAAGGCGGGGCTATGTATAATTTTTACATTCTGTACCTTTTCATTGAATTGCTCGTATTTTACCTTATGTCCTATTGGGAAGAAAGTGTGAAGGTAGTAGATGGAAGAGGAAGAGAAGAGAGCGATTGATTGGAAGATGGGTAAAATGTAGTGAGTGTTGGGCGTTATAGAGGAAGGGAAGGCATTGGGTAGAACAGAGGGCTAAGAGTGGGTGGAGAATTGGGTGTAAAGCGTGGGAGTGATTGGGATATAGGGAGGGTTAGGATGGTTGGGATAGAAGGTGGGTAAGACGGGAGGGACGGGAGTGGGTGGGGTAGAGGGTGTGACGGGATTGTGTGGGTTAGAGAGTGGGATGGTAGATGTTGGGGTAGACCGAGGTAGGGAGTGAATGGTTTCGAAGGTGGGACGGTAGTGGAGGCGCTAGAGGGAGGGAGGGGAGCGGGTGGTGTAGAGGGAGGGACGGGAGCGGAAGGGTAAGCGGGTGGGACGGTAGAGGGTGGAAATGTAGCGGGTGGGTCTTTTAATCTAAGACTAAACTTCTTATCCTTAGGTTTTCTTGGCATGCTTGCTATTTCCTCTGCCGCTTTCTTTACGACTTCCATAACTTTGGTTTCGAGTTCTTCCTACTGAAGTGCTGAGAATCTATTTCTTAGTTCCATCTTGTTATCTGACAGTTTACCGATATTTATCTCATCCTTCTTGCAAGAAACCAACTTTTTTCGTTCCAATCGGGGGTTAATATTAATTCTGCATCTAACATAGTTATTCAAAACTTCACAGTTACTCACGCTCATTTGGTGACAGTTCTATAGATATAAACAAAAAAGAGCGAGTTTTCTGTATAATAAGTCATTTGAAATTCCCGCCACACGCTATAAATATTAGAGACGCTTGGTATCGAACGCTGAATCTTTTGGAAGATGAGAATACATATTAGGCTCTGGTGGAAATAAAACTTATTTTATTTAAATTTTGAAGTCGATATCACACCGGGAAGGTCCTAAAATAACACTTCGTTATCCCCATCTGAAATGCATAGGGTAATGTAAACGGCTCTCTGGGATCGAACCAAGGACCATCAGGAAAACTTTAAACAGAGTATATAAAATGTATTTATGATTTCTATTCACATGTCGAGATTTAAGTTTCTACCTATCTTAAAAATCGTATCCACTTGATGGGGATCTTTATCCACATGTCAAGTTATAAGTTTCTGAGTTATTGGGAAGGGCTTAAAAAATCGTAAAAATAGAAGCAATTTAAAATTTTAGAGACGCCTGGTATCGAATCCGGGACCTATTGGCTGATGTGAATACATATTTTCGCTTGGTAGGACTTGATTATACGATTGGTATCACACCGGGAAGATCCTAAATAGGATTCCGTTATCCCCATTAGAAATACATTGAGAAATGCAAATATCACTGGGATCGAACCAAGGGCCATCAGCGAAACGTTAAATAGCGTACATCTTCTATTGTATATAATTCCTTCTCCGGATTCATATATAAAGATAGGATACTAATTCACAGGCTAAACCACAAGCGTCATTGACTTGAAATTATTACGAAGTATTGACCATAACGTGTAACCACCAGAAAATTGCGATTTCGAACCTCAGTGTCATGGGTTCGATTCCAGAAGGCCCCAAAGTCACGATTTTCTCAGTAAAGATACGTTGCGGGGTTTTTCAAAAACTTTTCTGAGGCACATCCCGGCAATGTAGAGAGTTTAAATTCGAGGGATCGCTAGATGCCATGCGTATCCGATGCTTAACCATTAAGACATCATCGAAGATTATCCTTGGTTCGACGCTAGGTCAGGGCAAATATTCTCCCGTTTAATTTACATTGCGATTTTTAAGATTTTTTTAAAATCACTTCCCGATAAGATGGAAACTTGAAACTCGGCATGTAGATAGAGATTATAAATATCTTTTATGTACGTTGTTGAACGTTCCGCTGATTGTCCTTGGTTCCATCCCAGAGGGCCATTTACATTCCTCAATGCATCTCTTATGGATTTAACGGAAACAAGTTTTAGGTACTTCCCGGCATGATATCGACTTCAAACTTAGCGTTAAATAAGATCAATTCCTAACAAGTCATACTGTGCATTCACAGCTGCCAATATGTCCTGGGTTCGATACCAGGCGTCTCTAAAATTAGTAACTGTTACGATATTTAAGAATTTGTTTGAACCCCTTCCCGATAATATGGAAACTTAAAACTTGGCATGTAAATAAAGATCATAAATACCTTTCAAATACATGTTTTAGCATTCCGTGATAGTCCTTGGTTTGACCCCAGAAAGCCATTTACATTACCCAATGCATTTCAGATGGGGATAGTCGAGTCTTATTTCAGAACTTTCCCGGTGTGATATGGACTTCAAACTTAGCATTAATTAAGGTCAGGTCCTAACAAGTTTTTATGCCTATTCGCATCTTCCAATAGATTCTGGGTTCGACACCAGACGTCTACAAAAATTAGAAATTGCTACGATTTTTTAAGATTTTTTTTACCCCTTCCCGGTAACATTGATACTCAAAATTTGATATGTGAATAAAGATTATAAATACATTTCATATGTTTGCAGTATGTAAGAAACTTTTACTCGTAAAATATATTCATGATCTCTATGTACACCCCTGGCCAAAATTAACGCAGCACCGGCCGTAAGGATCGCTAGGGAGGTGCTGCGTTAATTTTGGCCAGGAGTATACATACAGGGTGAGTTATATTCCTATTTAAAATGTTTTATGGCGATTTTTAAGATTTTTTGGAATCCTTTCCCAATAACATGTAAACTTGAAACTCAGCCTGTAGATAGATTTACTTCAAACTTTGCATTAAATAAGATCAAGTCCTACCAAGTGAAAATGTGTATTCACATCTTCCTGGTCCTGGATTCCAGGCGTCTCTAAAATTAGAAATTGCTTCTAGTGTGTGTGTTCGTTATTTGACTTTTTCCACCTCTACAGTTTGAGTTTCTGTGTTGTAAGTAATTTAAAGATGTAATTTAGGTAGAAAATGAGACGGCATTCGCATCAAATGTATAAAAAGCAAAATCCGTCCGCCCTTCCGTCCGTCTATCCTTGCGTCCTTCCCTTTATTTCAGAAACGGTTTGACTTAGAGATTCGAAACAAACTGTATTGTGTTTCTACGAGTTAGAAACCACTAGGAAAACTATTCCCGTTACTGAGAAGGCTCGGGTTCGAACCCAGGAGTCCATAATACGTTTCCATAAGGAATACACGTAAAGTTCGTTTTTTTACCTTGCAGGCTTTGTTACTTTTACAGAATTAAATTGCAAATAATGGTCCTACGAAGTCAAGAAAAGTACCAAATAAAGGTAAATTAAATAAAGAATCTTATTATTGTCGTAAATACACTTTTTGAATCAAAATTGCGAGAACTATGACAAAATAAACAAAACTTTAGTAAAATTTTGCAGTAGTAAACAACTAGTCCCCCTGGCGACCAGGATGATTGTCGAATCCGATGCATTGATTTTCACAAATTAATACACGGGGATTTTAATTTCATACCGAATTAATGGTAGGTACGTATTTGAGAGTTTCTGAAGAGGAGGCAATTTACTGAGATTCCAGCGAATGTAAACTATGATATTTAAATAGCTGGAACAAAATTACGGCCATTTTGGAGTTTTTCTTTATCAAACCGATTTATAAAAAGAGGTTTGTTTGTGGTGATCAAGATGACTAAGAAATATTACGCCGAGGAAGATTTTTTGAGAGACAGAATATCAACGCAAACTTGATTTTATAGCAGTGCATTTGTGTGATTCTCAAAACTGCATTGTGTTCAACAGAATTGAATTCGTAATTTTTCGGAATTTCGCTAATATTCTTAGGTTAAAATTTCATCCTGATTATTATTTATTAAATAAATAAGGTATTGATAAGTAATCTATATTTAAATTATGCATATTCATTATAAATTGAAATTAAGACCCATCATGCATGACGGGGGATTTTCCTAGCATAAAATAATCTGCTTGGTATTCTTCCTGATCGGGAGGAAAATCCACCAAAACTTTCCAAAGGCAGTACGTATTTCATGTAATTACAAAATTTTGAAATTTGAAAAATTACCTCAATATTACAATGAAATCACGAAACCCTTTTATTCTATTGATTGAAGTCTTTTTTAGTTTAAAACCGATTCAAGAAGTTGCTCTGCATAAAAATGGACAATTTATCATATAAATAGTATTGAATTCTATAACAATAAAAATATGTAGTTTAGAGATTTAGAATGAGTTTATAACATTTACTTTATATTTTAAACGTTTTGAGAAACAGGCGTTCGACTGAGAGAGCGCGCGCCGAATTCCAAAATTTTTTTCAAACTTTGTCAGTCCGCCATTTTGTAACTATTAAGACTATTGGTCTATATATAAGTTTACGAAATTATTTTTGTTATTAGAAACATTATTTTTACAGGCTTTGAAAAATCCGAAAAAGTGATGTTTTTTCTCGTTTGGCGCGGAATAACCCCCATATAAGGGGGTTATTCCGCGTGGATATTTATTATAATTCTGCTTTTAATTTGAGTTCTTTAGAATACTTATTCTTTTTTAGGTTCTCTTGGATTAGGTGGTTGCCCAGCAACAGCAAATATTTCGATGCAAAAGGCGTAAGTAGATTAAACAAATTGGCTATTACGACGACAGAGTTTCGATACAGCATTACTGTAATCCTATCCAAGAAAATAATGGATGAGTTATAGTGGCTGATTCGAAAACGACGGAGAATGAACAAATTTCACTAGTGCTCAAGAGCAACTTTCTAGCAATTGTCTCTCAGAGGAAAACATCTAACGAAGAATATTCTCTCGACAGAAAAACTTTCACTCGTTCCCGGGAGAATGAATCTCTCTATCTGAATTAACCTCTACTTAATCACACGCCTCCATTTATCGCAATTTATGGCATGCTTCCCCCAAGTTGAAATTGCTCTTTCGGCTTCATTCATACACTCATGTAGTACATATTGTAACGATATTAAATAATAAAAATGCCGCGCGGGGCGTAAAAGTTATAATGATATTACATTAGTAAAATTAAAATTAAGTTGGGCGTCAATTTTTAAAAGAAAAAATCAATTAAAATTATCGCGAAATACATGCTCTCAGGGGCGCTCGGTTCCGGAAGGAAACAAAAACTATTATTTATCTTAACCAATTGATATTAATCTATTCAACCGATTTGGATGAGACAAACAAACAAACTGCCCATCCACCAAAAACCATACCCCCAAAAGACATATTTTACACAAGAAAACAAACACTAACCGAACTCTGGTAAACAAATGAAATATAAAACACCGCCACCAATAAACCCCACACTATAATACCCTATCACATATAACACAAACTAGATAATTGGGGGACGAATTCACACAAAGGCAACACTAAACGCAGCAGGAGTGGTTTAGGGCCTGGTGGACCGTCTTGGTCGAGCTGAATCTGTTAACTGTTTTTCACCGAATGTTTCCTCACGCCGCACAACATGAAGCCCGCGTCTTTCTTAGCGTGGGTTTCCCAATCACCACGTTTTGTTTCAATCTTAAGGACCAACGCTTTCCACATCTCCTTTCTACGGATGTTTACCATATGGCACAACCACCCGCAGACCGGAAAAGATCTCTCTGCGGAAGAAGGTGTGGCGCCCCCCCGTCCCGGCGGTCTCCAGGAAACGCTCAACACAAAGTAATCATTGAAATATATACACGAGTTAAAGATGCTAGCATACTGCAAGCTTATGTTTAACTTTAACTGTACTGTATGTTTACGACTGTACGTCGTGAAATTCTATTTGGTTTGAAAATTTAGGATATAGGATCCCAATTCGTCCAAGTGGCGGTGTGTTTTCTGGTGACGATTCTTATTTCGATTTATGCGTTTCCGAATCGAAATTACGAGATCTAGGGCAAAATGTACAAAGTTCTAATACTTCTCCAGGTAAATTGTTCTATTCCCCGATTTAGAAATGAAATGATTTTGGAGTTTTTCGAAAAAAATTAAGGAACGTCTTGGTAGGATGGAGAATTCAAAATCACGGAGGTCCCACAAGACGCATAATTTATTATAAATAATATTATCTCTAATGGATACAGAAATATCCCAATTACATCCATTTAAATAAGTATTACTATTTACAAAGACACACAACTATTCTTTCTTTTAATTCTCTTCTATTTAATTTCTCTAGACAGATAAATCCGACTAGCCAGGATTCGAACCCCGAATTGACGCGATAACGTGCGAGCACGCTAACCACTCGGCCACCACGGTTAGTTACAATCATAGAAATGTTACTATGTGTGCATGAGTTGGACGCCAGGTAGGTGCAACATTCTCCCTTTTTAAATAAATTGCGGCGATCTATAAGAAATGTTTGGAATCCTTTATAGAAATAGGAGGGATAAAATTTGGGCAATTTTGGAGGTTTTTCGAAAACAATTTTAGGAACGGTAGGATAGAGAATTGACGGAGGTCCCGAAAGGACGAGCCCTTTTACGTTAATAATCATTGTCTTCCGTGTCCATCTCTGACTCGAATAATACTTCGTTTTGACGGATTAAAATATTTTGTTTGACAATTTAAATATATTTTATCATGGATATTTGGTACCTAATAACCAATAAAGAATTTAAATAAGGGTTTCTAAACGTTATGGATTATAAAACATTGTTCCGTTCACTCATTCCTTAGCCAGATAAAATAAAAATTTTGTCTTCGATTATTTTTAAGTCTTGAAAGCCGCGATACCAAGAAAATGCGTGTTTTCGATAAGGAGTGTCATTAGTCCAGGACAAATACATTTATCTTTTAATCTTTTTTAACAAGATGAGCGAAATATCTCGTTTTAATTTTCGATTGCTTATCTCGAAGATAAATTCATTCAATTCACACTTTGTAACTGCAGTCTTTGAAAGACAATTCGATGGAAGGTATTCGGTAAACCGTCACAGACGTTTGAATTCACTTCGCTAGGGAACCACGACATACATCTCTGTCGATTCCATATGACACTGCTTGGAGTCATCAGGAACTCTTTCTTCACGATATGGTGTGGGTGAACCAAGTAAAGGATATGGCTTCCTCCACATCTCGCAGTGCTCAGACGGACAACGCCGAGGCGGAGGTGGCTTCAGCAATTCGACATCCAAGCCGAGGATCGACCCTCAGCACGGTCAACAGTCAGAGTACCCTTTCAAGGAATTCCGAGGCAGCCTTCAAATTCAGACGTGGGACGTCTACTAGCTTCCTGCGTTCTTCCAGTCAGCAGGAGACCGACGACAGACCACTTGCATCGCCTCGCAAGGAATATGTGCGAACCTTCCATTTGAATGAATTGAGCGCCGCTCCTTTGAGGAGCCCTCGGGCACTTTCCATGGATTCGAAAGAGCTCGATCGAATGAAGACGCCGAAAGGTAAGCAGGACTTTAATTGCGATACTATCTTCCACTTACTTTTCTCTCGGTCTCCTCATGATATAATAGCTACTGTGGTTTTAGTTATGGTAAATTATGGGATTCATGTTGGCCGCTCCTCATTGGCGTTAATCGCGGTATAAATGTGCTTCACTTTCTACTCCTATCATTCAGCGAGAAATTACGACTCTTTGCTAAAGCATCTGATCAGCATCGTCTCACTACACCGGTATAGCAGCGTGATACCACGACTTTATTGCCGAAGTGGCCTCGTTCTGTGCGGGGAAATGTGGTACTATTATTCGATAGTCAGTTTTTCTTTCTTGTTTTGCAAGACTTCGAAGTGCATGTTTCAATTTTCGAAACACTATACTGTGGATTCTCTTTCTCTCAATATCCTACATTATTTCATGATTTGATAATTGATAATGATTTGATGATTTTCATGAGTGATAGATGAATTCTTTGCACAAATCTGTCGCTGAAAATGGAGAAATATCGGATTTTGAGCTTCCACGCAAGAATCAAGGTTATTTGAACGTTTAGATTAATCTTGGCATTCCAAAGATAGAAGCGCCTTGATAAGGAAAGGCTCACAAAGAGAGAATAAGAGCGAAAGTTGACTTAAGAAATGAGATTGGTGTTTTACAGACGCCACGGTTATCTATATCGATGGAGAGAACACGGGAGAATGAATAGAAGTAATAGTAGTAGCATCAGTCATTGGTTAGGAATATTTGACTGATGCGACGATAGGCAATTGCAAGTAAATGGAAATAAGTGGTCCGAATAAGAATTCTTATCTTGTAGATTATTCGTTGAAGGAAACAGTCTAACGGAAGAAGCAATTAATAATTTAGATATGCCTCTCAGGAAGAATTTAATATGATTAATCATCGCTCATAATAATTGCGGACGTGGTCGGGATTCCCGCCGTGGAAGTTGGAGATTTCGAATTACGTGCTATTGTTCGCTTCTGTTTATCCTTAGGTATTTGTAGGTGCACACTTTTGAGTAACTTCCTCGTAGAATCATGCGTCGATACAAAGGAAAATTAACCATTTTTACGTACTAGAGGGTCGAAGCGGGGCTACAAGTACGAAAGAAGGTAAAATGCACTTGTCCCCTTAAATAACATGCACCCTTATGCACTCTCCCTTCGCCTTGGAGGAAGCTCCCTCTCCGCCTTGCCGCAATACGCTTAACATTTGAGCTCCCTACAAACACAACTGTTCCTGCTACCATACTCTTATGAATGGAATATTTTCATTTGTCATTTGGTACAGGATAGAGAAATATGTATCTTTCATTTTCTTTCGTCCCAGTCTTGATCATGGCTGTGATGAAATGAAAGCTACTGAGGTATGAGTGAATTATTGTACTAATCAAGGTCCCTCCTTCCACTTTTATTGGTACTCCTACGGAGTACCAATAAAAGTGTTACTCGTAGAGTCATTGTGCTTCACTTGCGTGGGCATGTTCCGCTCATGGCATTCTGGCTCATTAAGGAAAGCAATGGCAACTACCTCACTCCTCATCCTGCCTAATAAACCTCATTCCTCTCTGCAAGCTTTTAGTAGCTTATGCCGGGTGGGGAGGTACCAACCGGCTTCAGGCTGAATACTCTACAGACATCAACACAACGTTAGGCGCTTTAGAAGAGAGGCCCTCCGAAAAGGCTCCGTCGAGAGAGGGTTCGTCGTCCCCATCACAGGGAATCCGCGATAGCGTTGGGATGAGCCCCAATGGTCGGCATTGACATAAACTAGGGAGCTATCCCACTCATTGAGGTAATGCCACCTCCTAAAGCACTGGTTCCTAACCGGTGGGTCTCCTTGGTTTTTTAGAGGGACGCCCCCAGAAGAATTGTAGCACTTGTTAATCAGATGCAAGCTCAGTCATCGCTTGATACTTATTAAAAATATCATCGCTTTTGTTATATCCTAAAATGTATTTTGTTAAACCCTTTATTTTCCATTTTATTGATCGAACGTGCTGGGAATATGACAAGAAGGGGCGTCGAGAAAGTTTCAAGGAAATCTAAAAAGAGATTGTGAATTGGGTGGGAACCGCTGTCCCAGAACCAGTAAGCGAAGTTCTCCTACAGCCCTCTGGAGACGGCAGACCACAGTGGATCGGTGTCCAGCCCCCCTTCCGTACCAGAACAGCTATCCTATTGCTATTGAATTTTACGCTGACTCACTAAATGAGGAACTAAAATAAAAACCTCTGGAAATGAGTCAACATCCGCTGGGCATTACTTGGCTGACCTCACCTCACTACAGGGGCTAGATTTCTAAAATTAGAGATAATTTTCTTCTATCATGGTCGGCCGTACATCGTGGTATGACATTCTAAATGGAAATATACGAAGTTATTTTTCTTTCTATTTAGATGATTTTCTTTAAAAAAAATAGAATAAATGGCCTTCCATCGGCGTCTGTAGTTTACAGATGGCATAGTAGACCCGCTTTGTCTGCTTTGCTTCGTTCAGTAGTTCCAGCAGTAGATTTTCTCTTTTTAAGCTACTGCGGCGGTTGCAAGTCGCCAATAATAATAACAACTTCTTTAATAAAACAGGAAGAAATATCCCAAACACATCCATTTCTATAATTATTACTATTTACAAACACAACCATTCCTTAACCAGAAAAATTCAACTAGCCGAGATTCGAACCCGGGACCTTGGAGAACTAGCACCCTAACCTCTCCGCCACCACAGCCGTTAATTTAGCAATTTCAGGGTGGTAGTTCTTTTCCTCACGATGGACCTCCAGAGGGAAAGAATGGAATTCGTGGGAAAGCTAATTTCACTCTCTCAATTCGCTGGCAAACGCACGATATGCGCAACTACAATGCCAACGGCTCTCTCGAAGGCGCCCTCTAAACACAGAAGTCGTGAACTTTTTAACAGGTTGATTCTGGATTATGTGAGGCTCTGCAAGGGTTTGGATGCAAAACAAAGTACACTCCTGGCCAAAATTAACGCAGCACCTCCCTAGCGATCCTTACGGCCGGTGCTGCGTTAATTTTGGCCAGGAGTGTTAGATGTGTTAGTGATAATGGTTGGTGTTAGATGTAATGCCTTTTCGTTGGAAGTGCTACTGACTTTGGGGCAACAAGAGAGTTTTTCTGCGCTTTTGATGATGTTAAACAATTCCATCATCAAGTGACCAAGCAAAAACGTAAAGCATAATATATACAAGTAAGACTGGCGGGAAAATAAGGAAATAGGAAAAGGGGGGAGAGGACAGAGAGGTGAGTCAGGGGGACTGGAGGTAGAGCAACATTGTCAGTGGGTGGAAGAATGCATCGAGCACCTCTTACCTTCCCATTGATTCGATGCCACCCACTGACAATGTTGCTCTACCTCCAGTTCCGTCACTCTGTCCTCTCCCCCACGCCCCTCTTTTCCTTATTTTCCCGCCAGTCTTACTTGTATATATTATGCTTTACGTTTTTGCTTGGTCACTTGATGACGGAGATCAATCTCTGAAACTAGTCGTGTTTTGTTTCCATTTATTGTTTCTAATAAATACTGTGGGAAAAGTACAAATTTGTTATTTTTCATCATGACGTATTGCCACAAAACATCGCCTGAGACTGTTAATTTTATTTTATATTAATGTATGAGTGTAAAAAATTGTAATATTTCTTTTATTTCAAGTATTTTTTTTAAAAAGCTTCTAAATTCTCTACTTCTTTGTGACATAGCTGGACGTCTATTCGTTGATGTATTGCTGTTCAAATGAATATAAGAGAAGCTTTTTTCTATCCGTTATAAATTTCTGAAGCCTCTATGTTTTTAAATGAGTATCGAAGTGCCGAATTCATAACACTAACTGCAATTCCTTGCAGTGAAGTTAGTTCTTTGTAAGAACTTATGAGAATGACTGTTCAACGCGGTCGTCGAGGAAAAAAAATATGAAACGTAAAAATTTCCTGTGACAATGAATATAACTTTCCGATGTCCTTGAGGTAAATTTACGATACAAGCGTCTACGTTGGGCTAAATAGGGATTTTCCCATCTTTCTTTGTTTTTTCATTCGTTGGTGTCCTCTCAAATGTTGATAATGTAATTCTTGTTCAAACAGACGGCTTTTACAAATGTATGGGCTTATTAGTGTAGATGCAGGTATCCAGGGAAACCCGGATAACCGATGTAATGTAAAACTTACACACGAGATTAAATGGAAGAGATTCCCACTCGAGCCGGACCATGTCTAAATAAAAATAATTTACAAGAATATTGAATTATCATCGAATAAAATTCTCGAATTGATTATTTATCTCAGAACTGGACTTACGTGCAATTTGAAATGCAAAATATTTTTCTTGGCTGATTTTGCGAAGGCACTTTTAAAATGAAAACTGTACAACGTGGAAGCAAAACTATGATCGATAAAGCACGTTGTGTGTCGAAGGAAGTTCGGAGCGTTGGCACGCGGCGTCATTCCTTCTCTCACGTGCAATTCGCACGGGATTTGGCTTTCCCTTCGCGAATTCCTCTCGCTTCTATGGAATGTACGCCGTCGGATGCACTTATGCAATATTCTTTTCATGGAAATCTGTATTGCGCAAATTTATAATCCAAGCTTATACCTGTGCTCACTTAGGGTATTCGTTACATAAACTCCTATTTTAGTCTAAATTAATTTAGCCTCTGGATTCCAAGTTGCGGTAACAGCCATTAACGCCAATTGTATTTAGAGGGGTCATTTGTTTAGCAGAGCTATTGCGACAGTGAAATTCACGAAATGGATTAATTGATAGAAATCGAAACACGATCGGAGATCGACGTCGACTGTTGAGCACCAATTAATCGAAAATTTAAATTTTGATGAATTCAAAAATTTAACGAAAGCACCCAAAAATCTGACGAGTTTATGTTTACTCGAACATTTTCGTCAATTTTCAGAACTTCGTCAAATATTCTATTCTTAAACCTTACTACACACCATTCGCTGAGTCTGCAGGAAATTTTTTTAACGTTAAAAATAAGAAAGAACTTTGGCAGTAGTGAGCAAACCATGAATAATTAGGTACATCGCGGTGGGTATACGCGTTTTAAAAAATCCTATGTTAGTATGAAAGATACACATCGTATTGCTTCTCGTGACAGGAGTTTTACAAAAGTTAGTTCATTTGCGTAGATAACAATCCGTGTTAGTAATAGAAAAAGCACCGTATTTTAAAAAAACCTTGATTTTTTTCCTCTTATTGAGCAACGTTGCGTGTTTATTGAAGCGATCTGATATAACGTCGTAATCGACTTCGAAATGCATTGAGATGGAATGCATAAATATGTGTGCTATTTCATGCAGTGCCATATGAAATGCAAAAGATACATTAGCAACAGTGTCTAAAAGAAAACTAACAGCCTAGTAAATGGCTCGGAGACAGTTTAATCATCACACTATACCTCTTTCTTACAAAAATGTAATCAACATGGTACCTATCAGTATCCCCGAGCTTTTTCCATGTGTGCCTTCGTCTGTTGTGGTGTGAAAGACAGTGTTTGTGATACAGAGATTACATCTCTTACCAAAGTCCGGACTCTCCCACCTCCTCCCCATCTTTGCCTTGCCCAACTACCGCGTTCCAGTCTTCCATAACGGTGAGGTTTTGTCGCCCTTAACCTTTCCCATAACCTCATCTATTTGTTCTTACACCGAGTCTATATCATCTTAACTGTAATCACTAGTCGACAAGTATACCTGAACTATTACAGTGTTCACTTCACTTTTACCTCTCCCCCCTCTTTCCAACGTACTTAGCATGTGTATTAATGTGGGACCTCTTCATTACCAGGTTTAATTTTTCCAACTTCCCTTTTATAAGCATTGTTCTAACATTCCACATCCCTTCCTATATGTCATGTCCATTTCCGCTCTGTTTTCCTCGTCGTTCCTTGGGTTTCGTGGAATTATGATGGCCTTACTCCCAATCCCCTTCCACCACGACGTGGTTGTAGTCCAGAAAAAGGGAACAAATCATAAATTAAAAAAAATTTATTTCATTGACTTAAAGGCTTATTGTTAGTAGCATTGTTAAAAGTGCTTCGGCAGCTTAGGTCTTTTCGCGCGTGGGTTCCCACCGGGAGTCGAACCCTTTTACCAATGCCGATCACGCTTCCCACATGGTTATACGGGAGTCTTTAAAGATTAATTAACACTGCAAAACTTATGAAATATATGTGCGAGTAATATATCTTTTTTCATATAACTGGTGAGTGCGGTTTTTCACAGGAAACAACAAAAAGCGTTTATAGAAATAAAATGGAGAGTAAGCATTTGTAAGTTCTATTTATAATTCAGACAAATGGACTGAACGGGTTCGTCATATGAGTCTTTGCATGTGGGTCTATCTTATACTTCCCCCTTTAGGTCTTCGGAAAATACAAAAAGAAACACTCGAATTTCGGGAACTACTGGAAATAAGGAAATTGTAAAATAACTACGACATCTCTTAATCATACTTCGTTATCAATGAGAAATTGTTTTTGGCTGAGCTACTGTTGCCTTCTATCGGCGAAGTCCTCCTAGTTAACGTTATAATTTAATAAGATAAACGGAATTGGACCCGAAATTCGTATTTGAGGAACACACTCGCCGAATCTATTAACATTAAAATTGTACGATTTTAAATTGATTTGAGATAGTAATTTTTATAAACAAGATAGTGAAACGGAACTATTCGAATACGAGTAATCGACGGAATGGTTCCTCTCTTTCGGCTCAATATTTAGTTTATGCTGTCAATATTGCGCGCAGATCGTATCTCGTCCATACGAAAAGATATGCGATAACACTTTGGCAATTTCACAAAGTGAGAAACAAGTTTATCGTCTAAAATCAATCGCAGTTTTTGTTAAGTAATCTCTTATAGTGAGGTTAAAAACTTTGTTAATGATCAGACAAATGAGGGAAGGAGAATAAACCAGGATTATCTGGATACGGAGGATTAGAAGAGCAGTGATCAAGACGAGAATAGCTATGGCAAAGGAAGTTTTCTATTAGAAGAGAAATGTGCTGTGCAGTAGTATTGATCTAGAACTGAGGAAGAGAATGGTGAAATGCTATGGATATATTGTTATGTTGTGTGGTTGCGAAACGCGGACCTTGGAAAGAAAACAGAATTGATGTTTTTGAGATTCATGTATGAGGACGATAGGAAGAATAAAATGGAATAAGAAATTCAGGAGTGCTACGGAGAGTTACGGGAGGAAAAAACATTACACAATACAAAAGAGAAAAGGAAACTGGATATGATTTATTTTTATTTGAATTACCGAGATGGATTTTCAATATTTTTCTATATTTGAACACATTGATTACTATATTTGACCGTAATTAATATACATATATTTTAGTTTACTGACAGATAATATTGGGAACTATTTTTTTTATATTTCATTAGTACCACCAATAGAAAGTTGACTTTTAAACAACAGATTCCAAAGAATCGTTTTACGGCATCCAAAGTTCGGTTGAAATATCTCCGATTCCAAAAACGATTCCCATCCGCGATAAGTTCCATAATTTCCGATTACGATTAATCTTCTCATCACTACTTTTTCAGAACGAAAGCGATGAAAAAGTAATCGAGAGTTAGGAAATCTCTAGAAGAAAATCGCTCTGTTATCATAAATTTAAGGTCTCCGGTTGACCATATATCACTTTGTCAACCATCGGCATGGGTGCCAAAAGCTTTGATAAGATAGTGGAGAAGATTTTCGTAATAATTGAGGAGATTTACTGTAAAAAGCACGGATAAGGAGAGGCGTTTCATTCTGTCGCATGGATGCAGAAAGATCGGAAATCAGCAATGTTTCAAGCAGTCAGAAAGTTTTCAATGTTAGATAAATGTTAGATATTTCGCCTTATGCAAACAGCAACTGAGGGAATACGCAGAAGTAATATTGCATTTTCAAAAGTACTGATTTAGGCGGCAAAAAAATACTTCGAGTGAACGGTTGGTTTTAGAAAAGGAATTCAACGAACGCCGATATTTTTAAATAAATTAAACGCGAAACCTTTCTTTCGTCAGAATTATCCTTATAATCAGGACTCGTTTGTTGCCATCCAATTTGTTTCTTTTAGAAAGAAGTTTGTTACTTCTGTGGAATTGACTCTAATCTTCGTGCATATTAATAAAATAGGTGATAATTTTGCGCGATGTTCGCACTTCGGTATCCACGAATTTCTAAACGGATATTCTACATTAATATTTGACATTTTGGTGACTGAATATCGATTCCACATCGACGGGTCGTTGCAATGAATAATTAGTAATTTTCCTCCAAATTTCATTTCTCCCAAGTAACCACCGAATTAAATTTATTCTTTAGTGGCGTTCGAATTCAATCATTTGAGATATTTCGCTCGGTAACCTCAAAACACACAAATCCCCTTTCCTCGCATATTGTATTCTCTTTTAGATCCTCCCAATAATCACAATCTCCAAGTAATACGTTCTCCGAATGATATTTGAAATATGTTCGTTGTATTTCGTGCCCTTGCTTTCCTTTTCATGAATTTCCGAAACGTTTCTAAATCTCGTCGTCATTTTAGACGAAAACTATTATCAGATGCCCGATAGTTTAAAGTCTTCGCGATCATGTTGTACAATTCCCGAACTTTTCCAGTAACGCGATTCTATTAGCTTGAATGAAATGGAACATTTTTTTAGAATTAAATCGAATATACTTATTCTAAAACACAAATTGATTAAATTTATGAGAGCAAAAATATTTTACTCGATAATATACTGATTATACTGAGACAATTGTTATAGAATAGCTTGATAGTCAAGATTTTGAGTAGGAATTATGAAAATAATATTCCCTAATTATTTCCGCCAAAGCAATCGCATCCGAAAGAAAATATCTGGTGAAGAGGAGCGAGTGATCGGTCGTCGTAACATATTTCGTTTAACAGTTAACAATCCTGTTGAAAACAGATCCCAGAGATTATCACTTTCCAAAAGACGGATTGAATATCTTTAATTACCTTCAAATATTTAAAGTTTAAATTTAAAAAAATTGATTCTCTTTGGTTCTATTCTCTATGACTTTGTTGGAATAAATGATTGCCGAAAAGATTGATTTTTTAAATATTTTCGATAAAATACCGGAAGTACACTTTTTCATATTTACTTTAGAAATTAAGCAACAAAAACATATTAAACCCGTAAACATCCACCGTGATTCTGTAATTCCCAGGGATCATTTTCTTTTCCTTCAATATCATTTTCACGCTAACTTGATTTGTATCCCTTTGTTTGGGGCGCATAAACTGTGGAATGATGGAGACTTTCTTACTTAAATAGAGCTTGTTTCTTTTAAAATAATACTAAATGAGAGCTTAAAATAATACTAATAAATCTAATAATAACAATAAGAGCTTATTTTTTAAATAATACCTATATTTTGTATGTACCAATGATCTAGCGATACCAACACGGAGATCTCAAGCCAAAAGTAAATAAGAAAATTGGGCAACCGGAAGATTAAGAAGAAAATGCTAAAACTAATGATGATGGTTCTTACTTTTGTTGCATCCTTGCAATTTCGCGCAAATTAAAATTGCTGCATCTCCATTTTTTTTAGTACGAAAATAATGGTAGATTAAATAATAAGGATGGAAAACAAGCACAAAACGAAATACACTTCGATATAAACGCATAATTTGGTACAAAGGAGACTCAAATGCATTTTATTGATTTTAACGAAAGAAGAAGTTCGATAATTGTTCAATCGAAGCCAATTAGACAGCTGTTGAGATAATCATAAATGAATTGCAAGAACAGTTCCATCGATGCCTGCCGCCGTGAGAACATCTTTGACTCGACCTACCTCTGTAGTAGTACAAGACTTGGGACAATCCGCTTATTTCAATAACCCACGTTGACATTGGCAATTATATAGCTTTTTAAGTAGCACTGTAGCGATTTTTACGATAATCTCCTGCCGATCCTGACGATAGTGGCGTGAGTGGCAGGAGTGGTTCGACTTAGGTGACTTGGGTGGCGAAGGGTGGCCTTCGACTCTTCGTCACTATTTATACCTAATAGTGCAAGAATACTAAAAATCTTCGTGAACTTTTTGAAATCGCGGATCTTGCTCCAATCTGACTGCTGATTGGCTCGGCGGCCAGCCGTCAACGTCTGTTTTCCGCTCAACGGTGTGACTACGAGCTTGAGTGCGAGTCTAGACTATCACCCTATGCTAATATCTCAAAGTCGGGAAGCGCCGATATAAAATATTTAGGACTTTGAATCAGAAACTGTATTTTATTTTGCAACATAAGCTTAGACAGCATATTTAGGGTATAAATAAATTTTATTATATCATTAAATTTGTATTCTGATACTCTTATAGCTTCGGATTAAATTTTTATATACTTAAAATTACAAATTAACGCTCAAAAGGCTCTTCATTGCGATGCGCATTTCAGGCATCGAAGCGAGAAAAAGTATCGCTAGCTGTCACCGGCTCTATTTTGCTAACTTTGACTGTTTGCTGTTTCTAAAGTATGAACTTGAGAGATTCAAATCATAGTGGATTTGATAGCCATCTGCAAGTATAATAATAATATAGCTACAAAAAATCCTGGAAAAAAAGTCGAAAAATTGAGTTTTGGCCAACTTTTTTCGATTTCCGACCACTGTGGCGACGTTATGTTAATTCGGCGTCTTTCCGAGTAGACGTTTGTATTGTGTGTTACTTGTAGTAACTTTCAATGAGCAGTTCAATATTCTTTAGGGTGATGTATGATATTTTGTGTAACATGAATAATATTAGTTATTATGCTTAGTTTTGAAAGTTATTTTCTAATTGATATTTCGTTGTCGATATCCTGAGGTAGTTGCTGTTCAGAGCAGTTTTAAAGTCTCCGAATGGTTTTCAGTTTCTGTTTAAAGTTCCTGGGCCTAGGTCTGATCAGCATTTAATGAAAGCGCGAGCGTATTGTTTTGGCGTATCCATGATAGTTTCGCGGCAAGTAGATGGCATTTCAGCACAAACAAGGGATAAACAAGTTTAGGGGTAACTCGGAAAGGCGTCTCCTGATTAGCACTTCGAAATCTCTATGACAACGATTCGTTAGTTGTGTCAATCTCTCGTATCGCGCGGCTGATAAGACTGCAGTTTGACGGTGAGACTAGAATCAGCTCTAAAGCGATGGGGAATACTCCTTTCCAGAAGTAAGTTCCACATTATTATTTACCGCTTCAATTTCTCTTTTGCGAATTTTTTTATAACTCGTCAGGATTGTGTCCGCTGCTATTGATACCGCGCTCTCCTTTTTTTCCATTCGTACATTTTTAATCGGTGTTCCTCATTAAGATTAACTTAAGTCACGCCCAGTTTGTCAGCCTTTATTCGGAAATGCATTTTGGCGATACGTTCGTTTTATAATTGACCGAGAGGATTCTTTCGATCATAATACTATAATTAGGACTATTAATAGCTTTACGATTATTTGAACAAGACGAATCGATGGTCAGGAAAATAACCCTCAAAATTGTTCACCAGAAATTATTTACAAAATATGTCGTCATTATTCTTCAGAATCAAACATTGATTCATCCTCCCGTGTTTTCACTATCAACTCGTTATTATTAATCAAATTTTCCAACTTTATATTTATTTTTTTATTCATTATTTTTGTTGTTTTATATTTTTTATTTACTTACTTTTCTGTTTTCCTCGTATACTGGAGATTACAATCCATTACTTATTTTCATTATCGATAGATGTTTTCTTTAATAGTTAACCTTGTGTACTTTAAATAACTTCAAGGAAAGGTAATTGGTGACTTTGCACGAAAAAGTCGTGCACCTAGGGAAAATTCCAAAGAAGAACGGAACGGAACTTCTTCCTTTGAATTACTTCCTTAACCTTAGTTCTTGGTCATAATAAACATATCTTTTAGGTATTTATCTCTGTAGGTTTGCGCAGGTTTTTCACAACCTTATCTTTGTGGTTTTTTTTTCATACCGTGTGTATATTTTCTTAAGATTAAATTATACTTTATGAATCCACAACTAAATATTTCCTGTATTATATTAATTTAAATTAGTTTTAAAATTATTTTCAATTTTTTTTTTAATTTACGGTGGGTTAAACGGAAGGAGAGGCTTATTTCGCCGGAAATATCAACGAATATTATTGATTCATCGACCCATAGTGTATTTATGCCTAATGGTTTGCATGCGCCCGTTATCTACTATCACCTTCTATTTTTCTGCAATCGAAGCAAATCGTAATTTATTTATTTATCAAACTTTCAATCGATTCAAATGCTAAACATCTTATTGATAAGTATATAAAAATAATATAATTTTCATAATTTTTCTCCAGTTTATGCCCTCTTACGTTAAGCGAAATATTAAATCAATTTGGATCTCATTCTCTCCTCCATGTTTTCATTTTTCTTCATCCAATATTATTCTTAATGCCTTAATAAATATTAAAATGCGTGGAAAATCCAATAATTACGTAGTAAATATTGGCTATTTGTTCTTAGTTTGAGGTCCTCGTCATATTATAATCGATGTGTTTGCAGTCGCACTTCTCCATGTTGGCTTTTTCAATTAATTAGATTGGATCGAAGCGTTTCTTTCCTGAGTCGTTCCAGAAAAACGTCTGCAATCAGGTGAAGAAACGTCGTTGCGTGATTTTCAAAAAATCACTTAAACACGAAAGCTGCCACACCTGCATCCTGTAAGATAAGTAATAAGATAAAAGAAACTGATGGGTAACACCCGTCATTGCAGAAACGGGCGACGTTTGCAATTGATACAGATATCGTAAAGCTGAAACGCCCCTCTTTCTGCCAAATACGTGTGCGAAATGAATTCCTTCAAATACTGATAATTCTTTCGTATCACTTTTAGAGCGAAAGGAAGCTGTCTATCGCTCCAACTTTCGAGAGATGGATTCAAACAGTTTCTTTCGACGTTTCCCTTTTTCTCCAAACGTATCTTTTGTGCAAATCAATATCTATTATATATAGATGCTTCTCCGGATTCATTCATGTATCTATATAGATAGATAGATAGATAGATAGGATACTAATTCACAGGCTAAACCACATGCGTCATTGACTTGAAATTTTTACCACGTATTGGCCATAACGATTTTGAGCCTCAGTGTCATGGGTTCGATTCCAGAGGGTCCCAAATTCCCGATTTTTCTCATTTACAAGCATTGCTTTTATTTTCGGGGAATTAAAAAAAAATACTTCCTGAATAGGTAGAGAATTAAAACTCAAGGAGCCGATAGATATGGTCATGATCTATCGAAAACATAAATGACTTTCACCTATAATATCCTGGGTTCGATGCTTCGATGATGAAAAAATCTGCCCTTTAAAATACATTGAGGTAGTTTTTAATTATTTTTTTGATGCACTTACGAAAGGATAGGAAGTTCTTGATTAGCTAGAAGATGTATATTAAAACTAGGTTTACGAAAAAAATTTAGATACCCCCATACTGTTCTTGGGTTCGATGCCAGAGCACATTACAATTTTTCACATAAGGATTATATGGGAAAAGTAGGACGTCGTTTGAGGGAGTTGCAGCCAATATTTCTGCTTGAGTTTTCACACATTGTTAGAGACGGTGATCCTTGTTGTTCTACATAGTAATTATCACCAGGAAGACCCGGGTTCGACGCCGGACAGATAAATTGCAGCGAATTTTAAGAATATTTTCAATACTTTTTCTATTTTTGAGAACCCTCTCGATATGATGTCGACTTGAAATTTGTGTTATCAACATGCTTGCAGAATGCAAGCAACATTTTACTCGTATATATATGTAAGCAGAAATTCTGTGTATGTCTTCGAATGGAATCCACACTGTTGCCCGAATTGCTTCAAATTTGCACACGTATTCTCTGAGACCAGGAAGAAAATACTGTCGCATTTTTATTCGATAATCTTTCTCGGTTCTAGATAAATTCGAAAAATTAAATTAGAAGGAATAGTCGTGCAGAGTCGAGAAAAGTACCAAAAGACCGGAAATTGAGTAATAATAATTGAATCTGAGCGCATGCATTTGCTCGTATAATAGGTTGGGATTTTAGTCGCATGTGAAGGGTATTAGTCGATCGTAAGTATGTTGTAGTGCTCAACTCAAGTCGCTCACATGACATTCACGACCCGATCCAGCAAGAGCACGACTAACAGTTACTCGACCGTTGGTTTTCACTTGGTCGAGTGCACGACTGAATTGGTCTCTGGTCGTGTACTAAACTTTCAGTTATATTTTGATCCCCTATATGCTCCCATTGTAGTTAAAGTGTAAAGTTTAGTTTAGTTTATTGACATGTAATATTCACAATAATTTCAGATATTGCACTGAAGTGAATAGATGTCTCGTCAGATACAAAAACAGTACAGTAGTAAAATGCATTACTAATTACATATGCCAGTGTCACATTATTAATATTACAATTATGTTAATAATAATAATAATAATAAATTGTCTTTATTTGGGCGAGATTGAGACGTTCGATGTTCTCCATATTAAAAAAATAAGTATGCCTACTTAAATATAAAAATGCATATTTTTTCACAAAAGAAGAAAAAAACACTAACTTATTTACAATATGATGACAGTACATTAATTATACAATTCAACGGGTAAGTTTAAAAATTTATTAATTGAATATAAACATTTGTTATCAGCGGCGTTATCTTTCATTTCTACAGATTCTAATTTAAAAATACTCTCCGTTCCTTTCTTTGGGTGCGTCAAAGGATTGATATGTGGAATCCTATTTCTTATTCTACACCCGTATTTTGATTGATACATGTACCTTTTATATATACGTACATAAGGTAATTCCGGGTGAGATGCCCCAGTAGTAGTATTTTTAAGGAAAACCACAATATTACTCCACGGACGGTGTCCGTCAGTTAGTTGGAAGGCACCTATCTATCTGCAAGAGTTTCACGGCGATTAATTCTTTTTACTCAATTGTGTAGCATCATTTCAAGTAGGTACTGTTTGTTTTTGCTCTTCCGAATATTTTGAATTAAAGGGCGCAAACTTGTAGCTATAGGTTCATCTAATATCAACGTGCAGTGACTGTCCATCTTGGACAAAGTGAAGCTAATGTGGCTGTAACTCTCTCTCGTACTGAAAGGATAGACGCACCTCTTCTCGGGATAGATGCCCCAGTGTTATCTTTAGGTGTATGTGCCCTTACAATATCAATTTTACTTTAAGGTGATACTGATTAAAGCTTTTTTCAAGGAAACGTTTGTTATCTACATTTTAATTTAAATTCAAATTAAAATCCACGGTCGAATGCATTTTATGCACGATCAAAAATAAGGTTTTGTTTAGTAAGCACTAGGGTGAAACGTTTTTCCATTTTTTTTCTGATCGAAATTTAATACCTGACTAAAATGGCCAAAGAGATGGCCAAATGCATGGATGCAGAAAAAGTTTCATATTTTGGGTGAAAATGTTTTTAAACAAAATTTGTTTATACACTGTTAATAACCAATAAATTTTATATTTTATCATGCAGTTTCACATTCTTGTTATCACTGAAGTCATTGTTATGAAGTCCTTTACTTAGGTGGGGGGACTTTTCCCTTAATCTCTACCGGAATGACCTTATCCATGCCAAAACGTACACTTACACTTACTTACCTTAATTTGAAAGCTTATCGTCTCTATTTTAACCGCAATATTAAATGAGAAAGGATCGATGTTTTAGTTTGAGACAATTTTGTAGATAGATTTCTATAAATATACGAAAATAAATAAAGAATGATTTCGGTACAAATTACGAAAGTGCTGATAAGATATTGGGATTTTCGCGAAAAATTTTCTTTTTCGTTTACCTGTCCCGTTGCATTAAGTAAAGATGTTAGATTCTATTCTAAAGTAATAAATATTTGGGTGGGCCGAAAAAACAATCTTTCTCCGAATCAAATTTGCCCTGTGCAAGTTGTGTACCAATACGAGGATCTCGCATGTAATTTTTTTCCGAAATCGGATAATATTAAACACTGCCACCCGAGCCCTAAAGTTTAAAAAAATTGTGAAAATGAGAAACAAACACCTGAAACACAAACTGAGCTATTGTAATCAATGTATGGCGCGATTGCGTTTAGCGATATTTCGGTTTATATATAGCTACATATAACATTATTCAGGAGCGATCTGTCACATGCGTTCTTTCATTTGTTATGCTATTCTCATAACTCTATTTATCTTGAAACTCGACCAGTATCTTATCTATCAATTCGTGAAGAGATTCTTTTCGATGTCAAAGAGATGTTGCTCATGAGCAGCAATAAGCATAACATGTTACTACTCAACTACGGCATCCATGTTAGTCTGATTTTGTGAGGTTTTCGTTGTGTTATTTTTTGATTCCGTATTGCAACTTTTGAGGTTTTGTAACCAAGGAAAGGTGTTCATACTTGTTTACATTACAACTATAGTTAGTAAACGTTTGAAATATGTTTGATTGTCTTTAGTTTTGTGGACTTAAACGTTTGTATACGTATCTTTCTCGAGGGAATTTACCCCCCTAACCTGAATCGGGTCCTTGTGGCAGAACGGGTGGGGCAGAATGGGGTACTTCGCAGTATTGTTAACAACTATCGATTTCAGATATCTCTCTTAAGAGGCATCCTACTTTATCTGTTTGCAAACGTGAAGCAACATCTGGTGTAAAGGGATTTTAAAAAGTAGCTGATGAGGGTGACTTTTGTGAATAGGTTAAGGAAAAGAAAGAAAAAATTCAATAAAAACTGTATTTAAAACTTTATAGTAACTTAAAAATAGATATAATAGAGAGTCAATTTACATTTCCTGCAATTTCCTTTAGTTATAATTGTTTTTATAGTTACTTATTTTACCACCGCATTCTGTCCCGTACTCGGGGTGGAACGGGCAAAACCATATATTTTTTGTGTTTGAAAATAAATATATTGGTCCTATGTTATCTGAAGATATCATTGTATTTTTGTAGTTGTTAAACTATAAAGTGTTCATAGAAAAATTTGCAGCATTCGTAATTAACCCCTTTGAACTTTTAAAACGTATTTTCAACTTGGTACGCCGTTCCGCCACGCGCACACAACACGTAATGAATGTTAAAGTTTGCGGGAGTTCACTTGACAGCTCATAGCTGATGTAATAGAACAAAATTCAAATAAATTATAAGCAATGATTATAAAGGTATACTCCTTAACAATAGAACCTCAATAACGTTCAAACTTAAAAGAAATAAATAAATACGGTGAAATTTCGACCACTGTGCGATCACTATAATATTTTAGTAATTCTGATTTAGCGCAAAGGATTTCTATTCGATCACATAATTTACTTCATCTTAATCTATCGAATTTTCTTCATCTCCATGCTATGTCTTAAACAAATGATATTTAATTTATTTCGTCTTACTCTTGATAATGCCTGTGATTACATGACTCTGTAATGTAAAAAGCTCAATCATTGCGATGATTTCTCTTAATTGAATTCTGTAAAAAGTGCACTATATATTTGCACTCCAAGATGAAGTGAGCCCAAAGGCAAACTGCCTCACTCCTCATCCTGCTTAGAATGCCTCATTCCCTCTCCAAGTCTTTCGTAGCTAATGTGCTGATTACAGACGGGCGAACTCTCCATAATCTGAAATTTCAACTATCAGATATCAGAACAACAAATCCTTTTTCATTTAAATCGGTTTATTTAATTATTGGCATCGGGGATCGATATTTCCTTTCAGTCTGCCATTTACACCGCGAAAATGAATTCTCTTCGTTTGGTAAAACATCTCTGCATTGCAATTCAACAAAATCTACTCTTTCATTTCAAATGGAAGTTCAGGTTCAGCTCATTTCCACGTCGAGATTAGCTTCCTCGAGAGAACTCAGTTGTTCATCGGTATTTAAACTCTTAAAAATACGAATTCTACAAAATATGGAACTATCTGACTTCGTAGGTGTATTTTAGTGATGAAGAGACACCGTTAATAATGAAACGTGGAACCGTTTTTTTTTCAGCCAGTGATGAGCAATGCACGATTCAAATGCTAACAGGGGATGCGTCATTCTCTGAAAGCGATGACCAAATTGCGGACAAACACGGAAATAGCGTGGATGACGAAGCGTTCGAAGTGCCTACATGTGCAGAACCGGAGGAATGGAAGGACGTTAGCGAGGTCAATTTTCATGTTAACATTTTTGTTAAATGATATAAAAAATGGATATGATCGTCGGTCTTCTAATTGTTAGTCGCCATGTTGGAAGGACAGTCTTCATCTTTGAAGGTATCACGTCTTTTCATTTTCAATTCCCTGATCAGCCTCCTGTCCTTCCAATCTAATCTCTTTATTTTAAGAATTTCCATTGACTTATCCCACTTGACCCTGTCAAAAGCTTTCTCTAAATCAATAAAACATAAGCTTACTCCTTTTCCTCTTTCCTGGTATCTTTCTCCAACTATTCGCAATAGTCCAATAGCTTCTCTAGTGCCCCTTCCTCCTCTAAAGCCAAATTGTTCCTCTCCTATATTATTTTCCATTACTCCTAGGAGTCTTTGATTCAAAACCCTCAGTAGTATTTTTGCAGCATGGGCTATGATACTTATTGTTCTGTATTCCTCGCACTTTTTTGCGCCTGTTTTTTGGAATTGGCACCATAATTGTCTTGACAAAGTCATCCGGCCATATTCCAGTATCATAGATCATATTGCACAATTCTACTATTTCCTTTACACCCTCTAAACGCTTAAAGAATTTAAATAATGTATACTTCCTTTTTCCATAATAAAGATTGCAAAACATGTGCTTAATGCATGACAATAATAAATGTAGAAGTAAAAAAGCAAATATACGTAAGCCATATCATGCTAAGCTATATATGTATACACAAATATGCGAAATGATTGACTATAGTTAATTAAGAATAAATGCACGTAAGCGATTTAATTCTGATCAACAATAACAGGTCGTCCGCCAACATGGAATCCTGGAAAACTCAGGGGTATCCTAAGGCGTGAAAAACAGCGAATAGAGCAAAATAAGAATTATTTATCGAGTTAAGTGATTTTAATCATTAGTAGCGGGACTTTCTCAGTGGGATGTCAGGCGTTGTCCACATTGCATATGTAGGTATTAACAGTTTTCCTGTTACGGAGACTACCCTCTCTATTCACACCTTAGTCCTTCGTGTATTCCAGGGATACATTGAGAAAGTAATTGAACCATTATCACTTGCTCATTGAAAATTTTTAAACTCTGAAAGGATTAACGAAGCATTTCGAACAAAGTTTATGTTCTGGAAATGTAGAATATTGATATGGGGATATAATTTATATCATCTTATACCAGTCTTCGTGTACCATTCTCCAAAAAAATATCTGCTGAAGCTTCGTTTCATTTAAAGCAAACATTGACCGTTTCAATTCGATAGATCTAAGGGTAAATTGAGTAAAAAATTTTCAAAAATCTTACAAATATTCATTAAAAATGGTAATTGTCCAGAACAGACAGAATTGCTACGAATAACATGCGTAGTAAAGAAAGCAATTCTACTTGTGGATTTTTTTCCACATTGTTTACCTTTGGGAGGTTTTGGGGGGTTTTCCTCTCAACTAGGGTGAATAGGGGTAATGTATTTTCTTCCCCTAAGAAAGGATGACCACCACCTGGCCTAGAGCCTACTTGTAGTCCTTATAAATAAATGAATAAAAATTGAGATATCCGACTTTGGATATCTTCGAAAGATCATTCGACCGTCGGAGTTTGTTTTCGTTCAACATTTCTGTTACTTTTCCGATTCGTGAATAAAAGAGGAAATTCCGCGGTTTGCAAGATTCTTCTGCAGAAGAGATCATTGACTCGAGAGATTGGATAACGGCAGTCTTGCCTTCGTAATTGAAGTGGTCTTAGCACAGCTTACGAAGGCTTCCTTTGGGAAAAGTTTCTCCTAATGCACGCAATTTGTTTCATTGTATTGCTTACTTAGTTCTCTGTCGTCAGTTATAACTCTATGCCTTACGCTTAAATCGTAATGATAAGCTAAAATGCGGAGTGTTGAAAAAAAGAAGCTAAATGGAACGGAAAATATCTCCCATTAATGATATTAAGATTGAAGCATATCCCAGGATAAGAATAAAGGATATTTTTGGTGGTTTCGACTAGTGATCTAGTGATTATTATGTATTATTTAAAGTTGTGGAATGTTTATAATTTTCCCTTTATTTTTTTCAATCCTATACTTGTCTCTTTCTCCTTCTTATAAATTTTGAATTTCTTTTTCATATGTATACAATTATTTGATTTCTTATGATTTTTTAGTTTAACCTTAATATATTATACATTGCATTTATATTTTTTCACTTTGTCTTGATGGGTTTTTCTCACTTATCTCCTTTTGAGTGTTTTCTCACGAATTTGGAGATTTTCTCTCTCAATTTTAAGTTTCAAAGATATTTTACACTCTTTCCTTTTTGTTTTTTACTATCTCTACAATTATTATAATACAAAATATATGTGGTAAATTGAAATTAATACTGTAAAATATAATCTAAAATCTCTATCTAACGTTTTTTATTGAGCCAAAGGAAACCGACTCTAGAAGCGGGAAAACGTAAAATGCGAAAACGAAGGGTGTGTTTGCTGTAGTTGGGACCTCGAAATATCAATTTAAGAGCAAATGTTAGAAACAAGATCGGGATTTCACTTCAAAAGTCCTTAATTCTCTACTTCTCGTCTTCCTCTCAACGCATAAGATGCTTTCTTTGTACGAAATTATTCTCTGCCTGTATACCTAATAATTCTCATCTGTTTCTTTTTTTTTTCTTAATTAGAGTTTCCTAAATATCCATGTTATATGAAACGTTGACTAGTACATACTGTATGCATTATTTTGATACTGTTTTTTTATAATATTCTTTTATTTTTCCTCATAATGTACTTTATGGATGAAAATCCATGTACGTTTTCCTTGTTTTTCTATTTTGTTTTTTTATGTTATTTTGTATATTGCTATCTCTTTTTTAAATGTGAAATGATTCTTATTTATGTATCGCATGTAAATACTTATTGGCAGTGCATTTATTTTTGAAGGTTTTTCTCTTTTCTCATCTTTTAGCTATTACTATCGGTATGTTTGCGCAGGTTTTTCACACCCCCCTTCCTTGAGGGTTGTTTTCCTGCTGTGGATTTTTTCCTAAGATTCTCTTAGGTTTTTTACATCCACAATTCTTCTAATTATTTCTACTTCTTATTTTATGATTAATGACGATGGGTTAGATGGAAGAAGACACTTTTAAGTCTCAATCTCGCCCAAATAAAGACGATTTAATATTATTATTATTATTATTTATTATTTTCTAACGGATAAACGAACGCGATAATGATTGCAATGTTTCACCAGACATAAAATCGAGGAGCAACATATTTATGCAAGTAAAATCAATCTCCCTGGACACGAAGATTTTTGTACTCCTAATTCAATTGAAAAAGCATTATATTCAATAGTTTAAACCGCTGCGATCGAAAATTCTTTGAGTATCTCCACATAATTATTTGATTAAAAGGATTATACGCTTTATATAAGTAGTGTCTGTAAGAGCGGATTACTTAGCTCCATTAATAGGAGATATAGTCGGATATTTTTCTGACAATTCCGTTTTATGCTACGTACGTGAACTTGAATAGTTGGAAGCAAGCCGCTTTATTTTTCAAATATGGCAATATTTGGCTGAAAAGGCTGGTAATAAGTCGTAGCTTATCTATGATTTTAAAATCATTAAAAAGCATTTGTTGGTATATCTTAAATTTGTAATCATTTTACGAATTTTTAAATGTCATAATATAGGTAATTTTCAAGACAGTAAGGTCAGTAGCAGTAAAAACTAAGGAACGGGAATTTTGTATGTAAAAAAATGACTGCAAAAGCAAATTTAGCGTATGCGCCTCTGGATGGATTCGCTGGAAATGGCATTTTGTCAAAATTATACGCAAACATTATTTTCCATTGTTTTAGTTATACTTGTGGCTAATTATTCCTCATCATTCGGAATATACATAGACACATTTCATTTTCTTGCTGTGATAGTATGCATGATGCTTCCCTAATCGGTGGAATTTACAAATATGCAATTAAAAAAGAAAAAGTTAACGAGTGTATTTATGCACAGAATTCATATGCTTTACACCGATTCAGATTCTTCTTTAATTCTTACCTTCACCGAGATAATTATCCCGCGTAACTTCATAAGTGGACTAAAATACACAATTGCTTCATAAGAAAGATTGATAAAAAATCTGATGTGGCCAGCACATGACTTTCTCCATATATAAGATGTAAATATTTATCTACGACAGTAATTTCGAACTCTATATTCAATCTAAACTTTGAAGATGAGTGATTAATTTACATATTATTATCTTTGACGTCACAAACATTATTAATCATGTTTTTTTGGGACATGATCGATGAAAAACGATGAAATTGGCCTTTCACCCATAGAGTCCAGAGCGCCCACAAAGTACATAATCAGCAACTTCCGGTTTATCAGTATTTCATGAATAACTCCTACACAATCAGTGATACAAAAATATGTTTCAACTAAAGGTTATAGTAAATTATATTTTCTAAAACTTTTATAAATAATAGTATATACCTAAATATCATATTTATGGAGATATTTTGAAAACCGGAAATGAGCTTTGAAGAATGAAGCTCAACTTCCGGTACACCGATTTACTCCAAAAACTAATCAACTCTAAAAAAACTAACCAAAGTACTATATATGAAATTTGGTGTTGATTAAATGAATGATTTTCATGTTAGAGCGCCCACAAAGTACATAACAGCTACTTCCGGTTTATCGGTATTTCACGAATAACTCCTAATCAACCGGTGATAAAAAAATATGTTAAATACAAAAGTTATAGTAAAACACATTATCTAAAACTTTTATAAGGTACACAATATACCTATACATCATATTTATGGAGATATTTTGAAAACCGGAAATGATCTTTAATGAATGAAGCTCGGCTTCCGGTCAACCGATTTACTCCAAAAACTAATCAACTCTGACAGCACACACTACAGTGCTATGTATGAAGTTTGGTATTGATACGACCAAAAGTTTTTACGTTAGAGCGCCCACAAGCACAGACACACATACACACACATACACACACACACACATACACACTGACATCATTCCGAAAATGGTCAAAACGTGTTCTACAAAACATGTATTTCCGTTGAAATCTCGAAGTCGAATTTTTTCATGAAAACAATACTTTCTCTATACTTCGTATATGGAGAAAGTAAAAATAAGAATAAATTCTCATTATTTTCTATAAGCATAAAAGCTTCCTTTTCGTACTGCCGTAAGTAGCTATCGTCGCGTAATCACTGCAATAAGAAATCAACAAAAAACGGTAAAAATTTTCTATTCTCATCAAGAGTTCTTGCTGACTCAAATCTCCTTTATACTAAGTAAACTCCGGCGACATCAGCTCAGCTGGGTGTCCAACTTGCGTAGACCAAACCTGCCAAATACAACTCTTAAAATTCGGCTCTCTTTTCTTTTCACAGGGGAATATTTTCTCTTTGATCAGTAAATTAGCACGTTAGAATTAGTTCTTGAATGGAACACTTTGGCTAGAGATCTTGGTTAATGAAATAGTACTTTCTTCTCAAACGCACGAGCGGTTTCATCGAATGATCACCACCATCTGGTCAACAGAATTCTTTGTAACCGAATTTCAATATAAGATTTAGAGTCGCATTTGGAAGGATACATAAGGTGTTGGAGAATTAATATCCGACGTAATTTGTCGCGACGAAGCGGTGGCCGCCTGTGATGCGTGCGTCTGGGCTAGAATCGAAAAAAGCTGGACAAAAACGCTTCATTTGAGTGCGGGCGATGGAATTTCGTACGACTTATCTCGAATATATTCAGCGTTAAGCAATGGAAGTCATTTACATTGAATCCTGCGCGTTAGAGTTCTACAGGGGGTCAAATTTTGCAATTGTCGCGGAACTCTTTAAGCCGATGGTGAACCCAAACGAAGACAATCTTAAGATAAAATATAATTTAATATTATAAATATGTTCTTTGTCCTTCGTAGGACTTGGTTTTGATGATCACTGTAGAATATTTACATACTTTACATTACAAAATGGGGGACCTTTATTTTAGAACAAATTTTTACTTAAAGTGAGGAAAATAGCAGAAGAAAACATCGAATGACGCGGTATACCATGATATTCTTTGAAGCTTACTAAAGAGGAATCTGAAATAAGAAATATGTGGTAAACGAGATTCGTTCGCCCTTCTCAAAGCAATGCGATCAATATTCTATTGCTTCCATCAAGCCTAAAGAGATTTTGTCATTTTAGTAATTGTACACGGCTAATAATGATTTAGAGGTTTTAAATTTCCAAAGGAGCGGTATCCTTCCTATTCCGAGATTTCCGGGAAACAAGACGAAAAACGCTGACAAAGACGGCTTTTGGAGATTTTAAACCTCTTATTTTAATCTTTGTTAAATATGAATGTTTCTGGTTTTTACACTGAACCTTCCTTCCCTCAGACCCTCAATACTAAAGAAAATAAAATATCTTGAATGGTATTGGCCGTTACTTGGTGGAATTCCATAATGTATGAAAATAAAAGAACACTTTGTACTAATTCCACAGAATATATTTCAATACACGACCGGTTTCAACTTTTAAAATTCATCATCCAGAAGATGACTTTTAAAAGTTGAAACCGTCGTGTATTGAAATATATTCTGTGGAATTAGTACAAAGTGTTCTTTTACTTTCATCCATAAAGAAAATAAGCCTACATTTGGTTTTATTTTAGCGGATGCCCTTCGTATAGCATTTTCGTGATTTGTAGTAAGAATTATAGGATCAGTTTCAGTTACATATCGACAGTAAATAGAGCCAGTTGTGTTTTGGTGGTCTTTTCGTAGCTCCCACTCATCTTTTTTTAACACAAATTCTTCGATAATTTGCTAACAGTATTCCCAGTTTGGGTTTTTGGAAGATTTCAGCGTAAATATACCTCGTAAGGTATGTTTTCTTTCACAATATTTTCCATGTATTTAAAAATTCATAATATACTGGTAAGTATAGATATATTCATTATCCATGTTATTAATTGCCCTGAAAGTTGTCTACATTTGCATGACTTATGACGGCTCGCGGGGTATTAACGTTCCGTCATAAGTCATAAAGAGGTGTGAAACACCAAACTTCTTAAATATGAATCATGTTAGCGCACCGATCCGGAAAAAGGGACCAATATGGACAGTCTGTTCTCGCTATAATGTCACGAAATATTTTTGCCACCAGGATTCGAAAATCGCGTTCGCTGAGAGTGGGAATCACTACGTCGCGCATTTCCTCGTGTAAATCACAGCTTAAAAAATTGTCAAATAATATTTTACAATTACATTATTACTTACAATTTTTCCAACTTTTTCTGAGGTTACGTTTCATTTAAATATTTTAAACCCATTACTTCTGCCTTCACTTTGGGGAACCTCCCAAAATGGTGAATTAATCGAAATATTTACTAGTTTCGGCGTTTAAGCGCCATTCCCAAGCCACAAAACATGTTCACAAACCATGACTTATAAACCCGCAGAACAAAAGGAACAAGGGAAAGTAAAGAAGTGTTACAATGAAGTGGAGGGAGAAGGAGAGGGAAGGGGTGGTAGGAGTTTTACAGTGGAAATGAGTGGGAATAAATGGTTGTTGGCTAAAGTGTATCCACAATGTAGATTTTGGAGCATTTCCATCATTTCCAAAGATTACAGCCTCGAACGTACTTGTGCAAGGGATAATATTTGAAATCGGATGAATATTCGATCAATTGTTTTTGCAAAATGTGAATTGCTGTTGTTATTGTTGAAAGATGAAGATAGTTCCTTAGCCCTGATTTTAAAATTCCTACTTGTTTGTCTTATGTATATTGTTTCACAGTCCCCACAAATCAAATTATAAATACCCGATTTTGAGTACTGGCGTCTATACTGTTTGAGAGAATATTTCCAATGTTTTTGGGATATAAAGACTTCAGTTTATCATTTGGGAGGGAGTTAGCAATGCTATGAGTTAGGTGAACTAAGAATGGTAACTTAAACCACCGTGGTTTACATAAAGAGCGCGCGAGAGAGCACTATTTTCCTCTTTTTATTAAATATTTATCAATGTTTCACATGCAGTGAATCGACAATTTAAAGTGAAGGCAATAACAGTCACAATAGACGTACACATTCGACCATTCCCTTAAGATATGCTCCGCCTCCGTGGCTGGCGGCGGAGGAAGGATTTAGGACGGAATCGACCATTTCAGATGAGAAGACGTTTTCCGTTCCGATCTATTTGATTACGTTCAGCTCTTTTATTAACTGTCGCTGCTTCAGTGGGAGAAGACGGTGGACCATAGAATGATACTCGGCGAGTTTGAGGGATGCTTAGAGGAATTACGGATGGTGTGACTCGTGAAGATAGGCGTACCGCAAACAGAAAATTCGGTGCGCGGAAAAATGTCACAGGTAAAAATGCCACACTTTTGGATAGGTAAAAATGCTACGGTAAATATGCTACACTGGAATTGTGTGGGCGGTAAGAATGTCACAGCAGAATTTTCATAATTATTAGATCGCAAAGCGGCATTGTTTTCCACTTGGCACTTAAAGATAACATTGGCTAAAAGCGGATGGGTTGAGTGGGTGGGCGGGGTTCCTTTAATTAAATCGTATTTTATTGTTGTCACAGTCTCTGTGCTTAAAGATAACTTTGGCCAAAAGCCGATAGGTTGAGTTGGGTGGCATTTTTACCTGTGACATTTTTACCTGGATTCGTAAATTCAATATTACCAATGCCGTTAGAAATGGTGAGGTTCAAAAATTTAAGTAGCCACTTTGTTTAAGTTCGATAGTTAATCTGATTGAGGGATGAACCGAGTTAAGTAACAAAAGAAAACCATTTAATTGTCTGAGGGCCCCGTTCCAAATGTAAAATACGCCATCAACATATCTTACCCTTGTGCCAATATTCTGTAGTATGAAGCTACCCGACTTAGAAAAGCTTACTTTAAAATTGATCCATAGATTTATTGATCCGAAAAAATCGGAATTTTATATCGGATTTGAAAAAAAGAGCAATGGCAGTTTAAAAAATTTAAAACACAAACTTTCATTCATTTTCCGCTCCATGTATTGTTGTTACATCTATGCTAGCGTAAAATCTTCATTGTTGCGTCGATGATGCCATTCTTGCTCAAATATTATCGAAGTTGAAATCGACCAACCACATGCATTCGAATGTGAAGGCGTTAAGACAATACTGCCAGGAATTTTGGAGCGGACAATAAGAAGAATGTCTGCGTGCGATATCATTATTATTATTTCGTTATTTACTGGCTGGTAATTAACCAAATAAAATGAAGTAGACCAAATTACGAAATGAAAACGCGGGCTTGCAGAGTCGGCAACGTGTTCGCTTCCAATGACAGTGGTCCCGGGTTTGTATCCCGGTGAGGGCCAACAGTCATTTCCCTCTGATGGGAAACGATTCTTGGTGACAGCGTCTGATTCCGCCGCTATAGGAAGCCATCGAGGAACACAACAAGACGACGGTTACATCAATTCATCGCTTGTGCGTCATTTTGTTTAAATCACTATGGTTATTTCAGGTTTGTGTAAATTAAAACATCTCGTTTAAATGTAGCATCCACCGTCGTCGTCGTCGCTCTCGGTTGTTCAGTTGTTATTATTCTGCGCAGTGCATAGCGAATACTCCCTAACCTGGATTCCGCGCGATGACCTCGCATATCCCCATTTTAAGGGCTTCGCGTTCCTCAGAGAAACCAAACGAAGGCTGACGTCACTCGTCTACGGACGCTGCAAATCCATTTAAGAAGCGCATAAGAATGCCGAGACACTTCAGTTATTTTCTGAGATAAATTCCGGCACAATTTGCTGCCTGAGATAAGACTGAGCCTTTCTATGTCACCGTTGTAACCAATATTCTTGGAGAAATTACAGAAAACAGCAAGAACCACTTTGTTTAGCGGGCCATTGAATTAATGTAAATTGGTATTAATTTGTCAGCTAAACATTTAACGATAAATTATATAATGCGTACTTATGAATTCCAAGATGCTTATTTCTAAAACAATGCATCTGATTAGCTATACTGCTTTATGAAAATCGTCTAACTAAGACTAGGGTAAAACCGAATTGAGCCCAGCATTGTACGTACTTTAATATGCCCAAGAAACCAGCCAACCCATGTTAATCACTTATTGTAGGTACGTTATATTGATTATATGAGTATGGATCCGTAAATGTACCCTTAGAGGCTAGTGTGGCTTCTTGTTGCAGCGGATGTATAAGCACCGAGATCTTCACCATGGTCTTGCAACACTGAGGTCCCGGGTTCGAATCTTGGTTGTGTGTGTGTAAAAATGGGGTTAGTTGTAAGAATGGTTTGATTTGAATACGCCAATAAATAAAGAGTAAATTATAATTGTGGTTATTGGAAAGGAAATAGCTTCGACAAAGTTTCACGTTAGGATATATTTGAACAGTCGATTGGTCTATATTCAGGTCAGGTTCAGGTCCATACCAGTTCAAATAATTCCTAACATGGAACTTTTTCTAAGTTATTTCCTTCCAAGGATAAAGTTCCACAAAGTCAAAGCTTCTTTGATTTAAATATATGCATATATTTATTTATCTTTTAGTAGCAGATAGTACATAAATACGTACAACTTTCACAAAAGTATAATTATAAAAACAATTTACACAAGTATAAACATATATATAGACTCACATATTTTAATCATCCCTACTAGCCATTGAAAACCCTTTTATATCATAAATAAACCTATTTAAATTGGGAGCTTCCCTAATACTCTTTAGTAAAGCATTATATTGGTAATTCGTTGTTATATCAACGACTTATGACAACCAGGGATGGATCTAGAAAAATGTGTGGGGGGGGGGTCCGATCGAAAAATTTAAAAATAAAAGATATTTCGGCTTTCACGAAATGTGACTTGTGTTAGACAAACTCGAATTTTTTCGCTAGTGATTGCTTATTAAATTGTGTGTTTATTTGCGTTATTTGAGTTTTATTTTCGAAAAATAGGCACAAGTGACATTTCGGGGGGGGTCCGGACCCCCAGGACCACCCCCTGGATCCGTCTCTGATGACAACAAATGACTTTTAACAATAAATTATAAAAAAATTAACTACTTATATAAAAATATACATATTTACATTAAAATACATTCCTTACAACTAAATTAACATTGTTAAGATTTTTTTACACTTACATGTTTATCACAGTGCCCTCATTGCTCAATTCTCTATCACCTACATTCTCTCTATATCATTCTGGTTGGATAATATTACACAATTGAGCAATAAGTTAACTATGGACGGATAATACCATGGTATACAATTATTTTAGAATCTTTAGATAATCAGTTTCTTAAACTAAATAAAACTCTTACTTTTTGCAGTTTTTCTTGTAACATAATCACAGTGATCTTTAAAATTATTATTATCAATGCCAAAACTGTTCTTTGTCGAGAGGGAATACGAAAGCGATCAAACGGAATGGAAAGAGGGCCAAAACGAATCATGCCGGAAACGGGGGAGATGGTTTTGACGGAGTTATGCGCTAATCGCTACGGACAAATCCGCAACAAATGGCACGAGGAAATAATCAAGAAAGAATTGTCGCCACATTATATTTCCAGTTGTTCACAAAGCATTGTTGAGCTGAAAGAGTGCTTCAGCACTCTATACCACACCCTCCAAGAAGCCGAAAAAAGAATAAGTATAATATGTGATCTGACTTTTAATCTATGAAGGATATGTCTCCAAAGGAAAAACGGAATATTGAGATCGTCGAAATGTGTTAAGGGCGACGACAACCGCTGGACGTCGGCAGTCATCAACATTATACTTTGAGATGTGAAGAGGTCAGACCCAAATCGGATAGAACAGAGTAATCGTCAAGTAAAAACACGACAAAGAGGGAATTTGAAAAGGCTTGCGGTGGCTCACATCCGAGGTCAGATCGAAAATGGTGGTGTTATATAAATTAAATTGTTGGGTGTTGGTGTAGAACACGTTGTGATCGGAGACTACGGGAGATGGACTTGAATCGGGTGTTAAAAGGGTCAAAAGAGAAAAGTCTGAGGAAACAAATGAAAGAGCGAATGTGAGGGGAGTTCTTAAGGATGTAATGGAAAGCAGGTCGACGGAAAAAGTCCGCGGGAGACCGGAATTGGCAGAAGACGCGTCGATTTGGATGTCATTGAAATACTGCATCTCCGTATCACTTTAACCAAGTGGCGGCGGAAGAGCTTGTCTATTTACGCAAGTGTATACGAATTGACACTTCGATAATGAGTTTGTAAGTTTGGTAATGTCCCATTCAGTACGAGGCAGCTCGTAAGCCGGTGTCACATACCTATTGTTTCTAAAATATTAAAATGCGGAATTCGCCTTTTTAAAATGTATCGGTTCTGAATGAGAATGTGGTTTAGGCAGTGAAACGCGATCATTTTTCCGTTACTTAAGAATTAAGGCCCGAGCAAAAAATACATTTAATTTTGATCATATTCGTAACTCTCCATGGGAAATGCGTTTAAGCAATAAAAAATAATAATAATTTCGCGAACTTCTCCATGAGGTAGAAATATGAAATTTAGGGGTTCGCTGATTGTCTATTTCGCATTTTTCCTAGAGGTATCCTTGGTTTGACTCCAGAAGACTCAACAATTCTCCCTTAAGAAATAGATGCAAAGTTAACTTTGGTCGACTGCAGTGTTTTTTTATTTTGCAGAGTCAAATTATAAATAATAGTCCTACTATTTTGTATGGTTTTTGATTCTAAATCACGAGAAATCCTACAGAAATAGACGAAAGTTTCGTTCTTCTCGTTACAGACGATCGAGGCGGTTGTTAAATCCGAGCTTATACTTTTTGAAGAATTCTTTGGGAATTCAGACTCAGTTGACATTAATGGAAGACGGAGATCACCAGTCAGATAATAATTTATATCCGGCACCGGCCATGGTGAAACGTGCTAACGCGTTAACGCTCCAGCCTCACGGTCCCGTGTTCGCATCCCGGTTAATCGGATTTTTCCGGCTAGGGAATGGTTGTCTGTGTATATTGTGTGTGTGTGATATTAATGAAATAAAATGCAAGAAAAGGAATGAAATTAAGAAAAGGGGTTAATTGGAGGAACAGCCTTCCTAGGCTAATATTCGCCCAAAAAAGAAAGACGGAATTATTATAATAATCGATCTATATTTGTAATTCTCAACATTTTCAGTTTCAACTCGCTCTCCAAATTTATCAGACGCAAGTTTCGATTTTTTTCGTTTAGGTGAATTTTAAATCATAATAATAATAGCTATAATAAACGTGTATGATTTAAAGTCGAAATTAGCCTAAAAAAGGTTCTATGAGACTAAAATTCTGCAAACAAAGACGTTGCTCTTATTCTGTATTCACTCTGAAACCCCATTTCTAATCGTACGAACGCAACAGTAGAAAATTTTATATCCCGATTGAAATTTAAGCGTAATGTATAAACAAATATTAATTATACGGGTACAAAAAAAGATGTAAACCCATAGGGTAAAAGAAGAGGCAAACCCATACCCTTTACTAGATGGTCTATTATCAGAGAAGCATTTTCATTTGAATATCATTGTTGGAATGGAAATTGTATTTCTCTTCCACATCCATCGAGGATTTCGAACGAAAAGTGAAAAGTCGAGCGACGTTTGTAAGTATACATCGCATACATGCTGCAGGTGACTCATTCATACAAAATTGATGCGCTGTGGTATGAATGAAAGGCGATCCTCCATTTTGTTGTGCAGTGAGAGGCATTCATCGCTTTTCAATAAACGGTATAATTCATATTATAAAAATATTTGAGGACAAACTCCTCACATGAGTGAAGACATGTTTGGGGCCAATTTAAAAAGCTTCCCTCGTAATACGAGGAAACGCAATCCGACTGCCGCAATTCTTTATTCGACTAATTTTTAAATTGCAAATTTTTCCTGAAAAAGCTTATAAGAAGAAGGTCGTAATTTAAAAGAAAAACTTGGCTTTAATTAGAGCTGACGGCGGGATACGAGGCCCGCCTGGAACTAGAAAATATTGTTTGCGGATCACCTTAGGCGACTTACTTATTTTATGAGAATATATTTCTGTTTTTCATAATAATTAATTTCAATAAATAATATTTACCGAGGTAGCATTATTATTATTGGTATAATTATTGTTGCTATTTCATCAAAATTTAAGAAAATGGATTGTTTTATAGAGAAACAATGCTGTAACAATGTCGAGATCAATTTATTCCTCGACATTCAGAATCAATGCTTTAACTTCGTTCCGGAGAATTTTATTAGAAGACTTCTTTTCCCGTATATTACCGTAAAAGTATATAAATGGCGAATTTATCGCGAAAAACTTTTGATTAGGCTGAGTGATTGGTTTATCTAAGAAAGGATTATCCGGAAAGGCTTCCTCATCCATAGTCAATCTTGACGTCCGAGTTCGGCTTTATTCTTTTTCATTCTCATTTTTGTGCATTTCGGAAGCGAGAAAATACATTTTCTGGGGCTTTGCTAATGGGTGGTCTCCATACGGTCGGGAGGGTCGGGAGCGGCGGAGGAATTTTCTTGTGGTGGTCACACTGGCGGAGGCAAACAGTCCAGTGATGCAGACACGAGGTCGCAGCGATGCGAGCGCCGCTACGGGGAAGCTCTCACTGCCTGCGTCAGTCGCTTTCGAGAGCTAGTGGAGACATTCCTTCGTTGGAAGTTCCAGCCGTGTATAACTTCGTGAAGAGTGTCTGAGAAACCTCGGAACCGATGTAATGTGTTCATTCTGTGTTGTGTTTGGTTGTGTTTTGCCGAAAGCAGTGCAATAACCTCCTCGTCGAGAAATATATTAATGTCCGTGTGCCTTCCATGTGGTCCTAAACCTCCCTGAGATTGTGCGTTTCGGTGTGAATCTTCGTATGATACGATGAATCGGAGGACGCGTGATTACCGTGTCCCGTATGAGGCTCCGCCCCCGAGGTACACCGATGTTCCTGCTGCCATTTCCTACGGTGAGTCTTGCCGCGCTTGACCTTAGCAGCGTCTCGAGGCAGTGCACAGGTGTTTGGTTTCTGCCGTGATTCGTGAGCTGCGCCTAGCATTCTCACGCCCACGTTTCTCCTCGTTTCACAAATAAGTGAAATAGCATGCAGACGTTCAAATTCTTTATCTCTCGATTTGGGGTTGACTCGCGTAAGTGCTTTCTGCGGTGTTTCACGAACGGGCAGGTAATAGAGCACAGTGCGAACTTGGGGGTATGTCATCGTTTTTTAAGTTCTGGAAATGTATTGAGCTTTCCTCTCTTTTGAGGTCGATTTCCCTATGACTGACAAGAGGAGGTAACATTCGAGGGAAAGGATTTACGTATTATAATGTACGTTAAAGGAGAGGAAACATTGGAAATTTTATAACGCGATGATACAATTTTATTTTGTACCTCACCCTTACGCACCTTCATAGTACGCCCTTCGAATTTGTGCTTCATTTACTTATGTTTTCAGCATTATACTTTATTATCTCAATCTCGGAATAATGTTTTGCTTGTGAAATACGAGTTTAAAGAATTTCTTATTCTGTATAAACAGGCTCAATGGTGATCATAAACCGGCGGCCCTCAGTTGCATAATGGTCACTTCAGAGACGGTGGAAATTTTAAATGCGAATGAAATGTTTCCTATATTCCAGTATTATCATTCACCTACTGAATGATTATTTTCCATTAAAAGTTGGGCCGGCCACTCTGACGTTTCTACTGACGAATATGCCCTTATATTAAGTGATCTTACCTGTAAGCAACGTATAGTAATGACTTGCATCCATTAAGGAATGTACCAGTTTCTAACCGTGGTATTTTTTCGCAGATGTAGATTGGAAGCGAATTTTACTGCGAATGATCGTTCCTCAAATCTAAACGTACGCTCTTCTCATTTCGCGGCTTATGAAATTCAATTCTAAATAACAAACGCAACTTTTTAACGAGTTCCATCTAAGCTGTAGCTAGTCTGATTATGCTTTTAACATTTCCGAGTAGCATCTACCATGTTTATAATCGAAATAATACACAAATTTGATTTAAATATCGGTAAAAATCCTATAGAAATTAATTTTTTTCCGAGGCAGAGCTGCCGATGATTCCTGAATCTCGGAGCGCGCGCTCCTTCGCCCTCTGAGGAATGCGAGCCATGAATTTCGAATTCCGCAGGAGACGCAAGACCTTGACGTCCTTTAGGCTCCGTCATCGCTGGAAATAGTGACAATGGATGCTCTTCTGTAATTGCTAATGCCATTGGGTCCGTTAGCCGCTCCGTCGTGGGCGGATTCTTTCCCATTCCAATGGATCCACTGTTTGGATTGCCGTTTCCGGTTTTGTCTGCAGCTGAAGGGACGAGGGACTTGAATGAATGCTGCAACAGCTTGACAGGGATTCGACGGCGTACGGGCATAGTTGTCGATTTTGCGATTTTTTTCTCCAGAATTAGCGCCTTTTTCCTTCTTTTAGCGACCTTTTTCTGTTTCAGTGACGTCGATCCGCCGACTCAAATGCTCTAAAATGTAACGGATTTCGTCGTTCGGTTGATAAATTCTTGATGTTCAATGAATAAGAACTGGACTCTGTATTGCCCAGAAAATTATAATCTATATATAATTTATAAATTGTCTATTTAGGTGTGGAACTATCAAAATGAGGTTAAAGATGGAATGTAAGAGTCGTGTTTAATTAGAGGAATATCAATACTCGAATGCAGGCAACGTCTCATGTTCGTGTTTTATCAGAAGTATGTTCAGTTGTGCCTTATCTATGGATGACTGAGTTTCGCTTTTCGCCATCACCCCTAAAATACGTTCCGCTTTTTGTGTCGAAGTGTGCTGTGACGTTTAGAAATGATACAACTGAAATATTTGATATGTCGTGGAGAAAGAACTGCGTTAAAAGATATTTCGGATTCGCCTATTGTAACACTATTATCTCGAGAAGTCCGTACATGATGTGGGACTTCCTAATGTCTGTATGAAATTGCACGAAGCTGCAACTGTTTTATTAGAGAAAATCATTCGTTTGAGATATCAGTTCATTTCGCGGTTTTGGATTCACTTGAAATTTCAACCCGTCATCACCTCGATCTTCAAGTCTTAACTCGTGGGAATCTCTGGAAATTGGTTATTCTCATACCACTACGCCCCTTTGTTTTTATGCTATTTTAATGTAAGAATTCCCGAAAGTCTTGTAAAATATTAAAATTCACGGAAGAGGCCGAAAGGCTATTGCTAGCTGAAAATAGTCGTCATTGAAACCTCTATGTGTGGATAAGTTAAAGTTACTTAGTTGTTATTTAAACCTTTTTATTTAACAATTTTTCGCTCATAAAATATTTAATTTTACTGCATTTTAATATCCTTCGCAATTGAATGACGTGACATTTCTAACAATAAATCAGCGAATATATCTCTCCGTTATAAATAAACGTCTCTTGTAAAATAAATTAATAGCAATATTTTTTAATTAGCGTATTTTATTTATTAAGTACGATCAATTTTCTTTCGGGCATTTTGCCTGAAGATTTACTTGGGACTTCTCAAGTAAGAACGAGCAAAGAGTGAGATCAGTGATTATTACGTCATTTTACAAAACCATTTGATTCAAAAAAGCGAATGGAAGAATATATGTATAGAATTAGTTGCTTCAGCCATGGATGGTGAAAAGATAGGCATGAAAGCGTTTGTATGTGAGAATGAGAAATGAATATTGGGAGCGATTGAGAAGTGGATTAACCTGTGAGAAAAAATGTTTCGTTTTGAGTGTATATGTCGTCAGAAGTGCTCTTAAAGGTGGTTTGCGAATGGAAATGGCGTAACGGAGAAGAAGATAGCGAATCGATGACATCAGAAATCAAAAAAATGCACAATATATTTGGCGAATTTGAAACCCGGCACTTCCACTGCAGAGGGGGAAAATTAATTAGCTATTAGTTGGGGGCTACCTTTCACTTTTGCATTATTTCGCGTGAAATATAGAAATTGCCGTCTCGATTAATGAAATATTATTAGCTAGTTACTGAGCAAGGAGATGTATATTCTCCACTTTTGTTAGTTGTGACAAGAAATGAGAGATTGTGTGCTATTCGATCTCAGTCTAGCATATATTATTATACATATTACAATGTTATTACATTATGTCGTGATACGCAACGAGTTTTGCTCATTTCGTTTACTTACATGCTCATTTAATGAGGACTTATCGAAAAGTATTTTCCATTTGTAGATAAAGAGGTCTGCAAAATGAGGTAGGCGCACTGTTCGTCCTTGAAAGTGGTCCATCGACATTCCTCTCGATCTTGAAGGCTGTTTGTTTAGCGATTAATTCACGTTTTTTTACAAACGCATAGGTTTTATTTCTTCATGCTTTAACTTCGTGGTCTTCTCGCAGTAAACTTATTGTCTAAATGTTGAGCCCACGTATCGACGATCTCTGTGCTGTCGCTACTCATGTCCTACAATTCTGGATGAATTCTTTTATTCATTTCTTATCAATAGGACTGTCATTCCACTACGTGTGGGGTACAGAGGCTTTCATCCCGTGAACTCTTTTCTCCCGAGAAAGAGCCTTCGAAGGAAGCGTTCAACAAAGAGAAACGATGCTAACGGGGGCAATCAGAAATTATCGGAAACGTATCATTTTTTCTAATAATTTATAACGTTATGACTTTTTAATTTGGTTCAATTTTCCATTGCTCTGCCTGGAAGTATCCGGAATGTCGCATTTTCTATTGTCTTTCTGTGGTTTCGTTACCTCGGATTTTCCTGATTCAAACATCCATCGCTTCTTTGTAACCGCTCCCAGTTTTCGTACGCTTTCCGCATTTTCTATTTTGATGATCAATATAGTCAAAGGATGGACTGATTGAAGATATGGACCGACAAGTGTTTGCAAAGGCTCCGTGAGAGATATCTCATCTTTGGTTGCGTAGCAAGGTCGACTTCCGTACCTTCATATTATTTTCGTCAAGATTCATACTTTTTTAAAATCCCGTTTATTTGAAATCCATCGTATCATTTCTTCGAAAAACCTCATTTTTCCTCACTGTTGTTACGAAAATATTAACACTTTTCGTAACCTCTTTAAACCTCGCATGATTTTTCTCCACTGTTCTTTTTCAAAAAACCTGGCCATCCATCATATTCCTACATTGCTCCTTTTTTGACTACAGTTAACTCCTTATCCGAATCGCGTTTATCCGAAATCCGCTTTATCCGAACAAACTTTTCCGAATGCACCCACCCCCACCCACCGAATACCATCGCGACCCATACTTATTTGCTCGTGACACCTCTTCATATATGTAGTACATACTCTATCAACCATTTAAATTACGCGCTTTACATTAACGTTGTCTGACGCATTGTTTTTTTTGCTTTTAAGTTCCTCTCGACAAACCTTTCGTTCCTTTGAGTAATCTCTAGTTTTGCTTCATAATTGTGTAGTTTATTTTTTCATTCAAAAGAGTAGGTAATAAAATTAAAACTCCCGTTTTTTCCCGCTGCCAAATAAGGCGGATTTTTTCCGTATGAACGCAAAATAAACGAGCTTTGTTATTCAGCATTTAAAACCTTTGAGTTTTCAATCATACTTTGGCGCCTTTTTTAACACGTCAACGCAAATTTTTCAGTCAAAAACATGCAGGCTTATTCACAACCAAATCAATAGTACGTACGCACGTTTTACGATCATATTTCGCGGTATGGACGCAATTCGGGGTGTTTCACGCGGGACCTCGGTTTATCCGAAATTTTCGTTATCCGAAACGGCCGCACGATCATTTCGGTTAAACGGGAGTTTACTGTACTTTGAATCTCGAGTTACTTGCAGTAAGAGAAAGTTCGGCTGTATGTGTGTAGGCCTAGTATATATCTATTATATATAGATGCTTCTCCGGATTCATTCATGTATATACCCAGATAGGATACTAATTCACAGGATGAACTACTAGCGTCAGTGACTCGAAATTTTTACCATTGGCCATAACGTGTAACCGTCAGAAAAATTGCGATTTTAAACCTCAGTGTCATGGGTTCGATTCCAGAGGGCCCCAAAGTCCCGATTTTTCCTGTTTAAATGCATTGCTTTGATTTTCGGGAATTTTTAAAAAATACTTCCCGGATAGGTAGAGAATCAAAACTCAAGGAGCCTATATATATGGTGATGATCTATCGAAAACATAAATTACTTTAACGGAAAATATCCTGGGTTCGATGCTAGGACGATGCAAAAATCGGCCGTTTAAAATACATTGAGGTGGATTTTCATTATTTTTTTTGATGCACTTATCGGAATTATAGGAAGTTCGTGCTCGGCTAAAGGATGTATATTAAGAATTAGTTTAAGAAAAAAAATTAGATAAGACCGTACTGCCCCTGGGTTCGATGCCGGGGCATTTTAAAATTTCTCTCATAAGGAATATATGGGAAAAGTAGGACGTCATTTGAGGCAGTTGAAGCCAATATTTCTGCCTGAATTTTCACACATAGTTGGAGGTGGTGATTTTCTGTTGTGCTGCATTCGAAGCATCACCAGAAAGACCCCGGTTCGATGCCGGACAGATAAATTGCAGCGAATTTTAAGAATATTTCAATCTTTTTTTTTTCTGTTGAGCACCGTCCCGAAATGATGCCGATATGAAATTAGTGTTGTCGATCTGCTTGCAGTATGCAAGCTACATTTTACTCGTATAATATAATATGTCCCCCAAATGTTCTTCCTTTGCCCTCTCACCCTCCTTATTCACTTTCATATAAGAGCGTAAAAGCGAAACCACCAGATAACCGGCGCCTATGACTTATTTCTGATGTTGCACTTTGATTCTTATTCTCTCATAAAATCGGCGATCGTCCGAAGGAATGCGCTGTCGATGACTTAATCGCCCTTTGGAATGCTCTCACCTCCCGTCGATCCTAATATCCGGTTTCTGGTCCTGAAGAAAGACGCATCCCAAACAACTTTCTTCGTTCGACTAGACTGTGTCAAACTTTAATTCAGTGTTGGGTCAATAGTTTTTCTACATCTTAAATAATGCTTAAAGTTTGCCTTATATAATCGATAAAACGTCGAGGAATTCTCCTTATTAGAATTCAAGCCGATAGTAATGTATGTATACTTAACGTTAAAGAGAGAGTGATATATGGACAGTTGTACTGTTCACTCTTCAGAACAGAAGTTGTTGATCGCTTCAAGTGTTCAGAGGTGAGCGATTATTCAGCACTCCGAAATGTGTCTACGAATGTAGTCCCAGAAGAAGCATTTGGTGGTCGGTAGTGAAAGGATCGCGAAAAGAAATTAACGCGGTTGAATTTCTCTTACTTTGTATCACCAAGGATAACTCAAAATATCTCAGCGCATTCCTAGAAAGTATTTTCTCTGCACTTGTCGAGCGAGTATGACCTTCTTTCATTTCTGAATTCCCATCCCAAGCATGTTGTTCGCGCTTTCGTTTTCATCGAGCTGCTTTGATCAGGACTGTTACGAATTCACTCTCCTGACTATAAAAACCATTTATGTCTGTTTGCACCATGCACTGCCACTGTCTAGCTAACGCAAAAACTACCCGCAATGGAGTCGATAATTTTCCCTCTTAACCACCAAACCTTTTCGCACGGTTTATTTCTACGAAAAAATACTCAGGATTCTGCGTTGATGAGGAAGATTTTCCATGGAAAAACGGACTCGAAAAAAGTTTGACGGGGCCCGGAATCGAACCGCGGTTCTTTCTGAGGCTGCTTAAACCAACTGAGCTACCAACAGCCTCCCGGATACAGGAAGATCTCGGGTTCGATTCCCGCCCCCGTCAAACTTTTTTCAAGTTCGTTTTTCCTTGGGGTTTATCCTAGGCGCACGCCAATGCCTTAACCATTTCCCGAGGAAAATATGCGCAAAGTGCGTATGGCTTCCAATTTGGCGCTCGAATAATGGATTTTCTCTGTTGAGTTCCAGATAATCGCATTAGCTTTCCGTGAAGGCTAGTGGGGGCTGTAGTACTTTGCAGGATTTCCCTGAAATATTACGCCTTTTTAAAGCCGAGGTCTATTTGCACGAATGGCCTCCCACCGGGAATTGAACCTGCGGTCCCTTCCTCAAAACACTCTTGGATGGACGAACTCGAGTATCGAGAAAAACTCAGGGTTTGGAAAGAAGAAATTGTACATTCCTTCTGGTCTTTTCATTTATCTGCTGCGGAGTTGAGTTACACCCCTTGATCAGTTGGCCATATTGAAGTGCCATCTCAGTGCGCATGCATATTATCTGTAAAGAGCGTCTCCTTTATCCAGCGGAGCGCTGAGGCCGCGCCTTCTCCATTTCCTGCGATGTTTATCTCAACGAGTTCACGACTCGGCACATTTTGATCCTGATTATCAGCTGCGCGCAGAAATAAGTTTGAATGCATCGATTGTTAACGACCACCATTCGGAGACTGCTGAGTTCAATCTATTCATTGATAACTACATTCTTCTAAGGTTATATTTTTCTAAGTTGTTTTATTGATTAGCTTCATTCAAATGACATACGATTGCGATCTTTTATTTTTTCAATATGAAAGGGAAGAGATAATTCGATGATCAAAGGGCGATAAATGCGAGCAAAATCAAAGTTAGCGGAAAATATGCTGCACAACGATGAATAGGACTTGAGTGGAATGACGAGGTACCGAGAAAAAGTCGGTGAGTGCATCGAATTAATTAATAAAAGAAAATCCAAGATCGCTTGTCCTGAGTGAAATGAAGAGACGGAACAGTGTGGAAGTCACGAAAAAATGGTCCGGTGGACCAATCACGAAATTTACTTACAAACGTCCACATCAAATATAGATTCATTCACTTCGGCCGTCACTTGACTTAATATGAGAAAAATTAACTTATGAATTTATTATATAAAGGGCACGACCTGTTTCGGCGTAACGATTCGAATCAAATCATACTTCGTTTTTATTTGATGTGTCGTTAATTACTGGATAAAGAAGTGATCGAGGATTAAAATAACTCTAAAACAGGCTAGTGACGGTGTCAACTATACGACAAAATAAGTTTATCTTAGCATCTAGGTCCCACCAAAGCCCGAGATTTTGTGGGGCAGTACCATATTTAATTTTGCGGGTTTGAGGTCCACAAGAATTTTGTGGGTTATTTTACATGGCCAATTTTTATTCGCGATTTTTATAAATAATTTTCATCAGGTTATGCAGTAACATCTTAAATTTCAGCGGATAATAATTGATTTTGTTATCGCTTCGGTTTAAAATTGTTTTCTGTGTATGGCATTAAAAAGGTCTTCGTTAAACTGTTTCATCCTCGTTCTCAACCAATCATTTAATTCCCTCACCTTTTCCAATTCTAACATCGTCCTCTGCAAAATGTCATTTCCGTTCTCTTTTGGTCAATTTTCATCCGATGTCCCTCTCTTTATCTTTCTTACGTTTCATCTCCTTAGGTCTTCTCATCAATGCCATAAAAGGAAGACCCTTAACGTATTAATATGACTGATTCTATGACCTGTTCTAATTGATTTCAAATGTGCTGCTAATCTTTCCTCTTTCTTTGTCCTCATTTCACTCAATCTACTATTATTGTTGGAGATCTCGCTGTTATGTACGAAAATTGTTTTGTCAATTACATGTTTAGCTTTTTCCCATTTTATACAACAGGCAATCATTTTTTGTATCTATTTGATTGAGATCGCACTCCATGCACTTTTCGATGGAAGTTCTTATCGATTTTTCTTTCTTTCTATCGTGTACCGCTGTATCATCTGCTAACCATAGCATCACAGTTTCTTCTTGCATTCACACTGGTGCTCCTTCATTGATTGCCTCTTCATGGAAAAGTTGAATTAGCAGGTCTTATTCCTTTTTTCATTTATTACCGTCGCATTCGATAGCGTGTGTTTACTTAGGTCCTCCGTCCTGTCGTTTTGGCTCTCTCTCTCGAAGGAGCCACTTTCAATGCCATAGAGTGTTAAAGCGCCTCTGATTGTCGTTTGTTCTTGAAACTGCGTCTACGAGGCCATTGATCCTCATTAAGCGGAACCGAAAAATCAGTCATTTTACTGAATAGAAACAATAAAAAAATGTGATAGTCGAATCCGAATCGAAACCTTTTCCGATCCGATATTCGGTTCGTATTATTCGTAAGTGTTACGTCAATTAGGTTTATCAAAATATGCAAAGGCGATTTGAACCTCAATTATTAAATTTAAAATTTTCGTGACTCAACTTAGATGATATCCACAGAATCGGGCGAGATATAGTGGAAATCCATCATGCAAAATGAAGGAGATAAATTGGTACTCTTTCCACATTTCCAAATTTTGTGGAAAAAGTACCAATTTATCTCCTTCATTTTGTCAGATGATATCCTTTATATCTGTATATTTAATTTTAAACTGAAATGCTATGGGTTTAATCAAAGAATGCAAGCGAGATAAACTGTACGACGTTTACTACCGACGCGGTTCCGAAATTGAGGGTTTTCATTGAACAGCAGACGAATATTATTCGTAGCCTCAATTTCACGTCGCCCCTCGTCTTGCGCTGTCGTATCTCGTTAATGTTTTGGGCTCATCCACGCGATTCAACTAGTGGCTCGAATTTCAAAGTGATAGTATGGAATCCAAGGCATATTTATTCATTCATCGCGTTTCACAAAAATGAAAGTCTCACGAATCGTAGAGAACTATGTAAGTTATGTCGTATTCTAAAACGGACCCATTCTCTTGAAGTTAAGACCTAAAGAGCCTCAATGGATGGAAATTTACTCCTGGCGCCCTCGCTAATAGTTTGGGAAGTCCACGCAACATCTCCGAGAGGTGAGTGGAGAGACACCAGTGTCATTATGAGTCTATTGCCTAAAACATTGTTGAGGAAGGCAGTAGGAGACCACCACGACTATTTACCATTAATATTATATAGTACAATGTATTGATAATGACGTCATTCTCTGGGTTGAGTGACAGAGCCAGCAGGGAAGACCATCTCGGTCGTCAATCCACGGAATTCTAATCCAAAAGAAAAGAGGCAACGAGTCTGGGAATTGCTCGGGAAAGGGAACTTGATCGAGTTCATTTCTTAGTGAATTTGTCACTCAGGCCGAATCATGCGTGAAATAAAGATCATCGAATTGCCGTAAAGGGTGTGTATCTTTTGCTTTCCCACATTTTGTTTCCGCATTCGCTGCTCATTTGTCCTTTCCGACGTTCGGGAAGATCGATTAATGGAGCCGGTTTATACTAGAATTTGTCGGATAGTTGTCTGTACTCTTTCCCGAGGCGTAATACGATGCAAAAGTAATACTTACTCGTTTTCATTATCAATGAAACGTGCCGATCGCCTTTAGCGAATAAATTGCGGTCGTCAGGAGGACATTAGCCGGAGACGAACGTCTTCCCGAAGTACGTTTCTCGTCAATTTATTCACCCTAATATTTGACGGCAATTGGATACGTAAGGAAACGGAAAACCAACGTATTAAAGATCCTAGAGATAGAAATGATAAACAAATTTTGTAATTTCCACAATAAAACACGACGAGATTCCACAAAGATTTCCACAATAAAACACAATTCGATGAGATTTAAGTACGGCCAGAGAACTTAGATTTGATCCTGGAGATATTCCTTGCAAAATGCCACAATGTTGTCGCCTTCTGTTAAATGTTGCGGAGGTAATTATACTTCCCGATCGGATCTCCGGGGGAAGCAGCAAGAGAATGGAAAACATACGAATAGGTACATGGAATGTTAAAACCTTGGTACAAGCTGGAAAGTTGGAGAACCTAAAAACTGAAATGAAGAGAAATAAAATGGATGTAATAGGGTTGAACGAAGTAAGATGGGAGGGACAGGGTGAAAGGAAGAGTGGGGAAGTTACTATGTGCTATTCAGGGATCAAAAGAGGAAAAAATGAGGTGGGGATAGTAGTGAGAAATGATATTGAAAAAAGAGTGGAGAAAGTATTTTACATCGATGATAGGATAATAGCATTAAGAATAGTGATGATACCAAAGGATCTAGTAATCATTCAGGTATATATATATATATACCTACTTCTGCATACGTAGATGAAGAAGTTGAAAAGGTTTATGAGAATAGAGAGAATATAGTAGATGGGGAAAAGGACTGTTGCAAGATAATCATGGGAGACGCAGTAGTGGGTGAAAGAGAAGAAGGCAAAATGGTGGGAAAATTAGATTTAGGAGAAAGGAATGAAAGAGGAGATAGATTAGTCGAATTCTGTCAAGAGATGAAAATGTTCATAACAAATACATGGTTTAAAAATCTATCAGATTTGCTGATGATATGTTTATCTTGGCCGATGACAACCAGGCACTTCAAGGAATGATGGAATGTTTAGAAGAAGAAATGGAAAAATATGGAATGAAAATAAACGTCAGTAAAAGAAAAGTTATGAGAGTGAATGACGGAGAAGTTGTTTAAAGGGATCCTATTCTATTTGAAGAAGAATATGCAGTAGTATTAATCTAGAACTGAGAGAGAGATTGATGAAATGTTATGTATGGAGCGTTATGTTATATGGATGCGAAACATGGACCTTGGGAAGAAAAGAGAAGGATAGGATTGATGATTTTGAAATGTGTGGAGGAAGATGGAGAGAATAAAATGGGTGGATAGAATAAGTAATGGTGGAGTGCTAACAAGAGTTAGGGAGGAAAGAACATTACTCCGCACAATACGGAAAAGAAAAAGAAGCTGGATCGGACATGTTGTAAGAGGGAAGGGGATTTTAACTACTGCAATTGAAGGAATATAGCAATGGGTTAATTCTAGTTATCAATCAACGTAAGAGCATCTGCAGTTGCATTACATAGGTGCGAAAGTGAGAGGTAGGGAGTATCCAGAGTGTGACCTTAGTCTGCGACTGTAATGCACACTAGAATGTGCTAAGGAAAAAATTAAGGGTTTGTAATGTTCTGTTGCAATCTTCATCGTTGACAATGAGTAACATCGATAATTTGAAAAGTGCTATCGCCTGGGTTCATCCCTCCATCTCTAAAAACTGCTCTTGTTATCATTTATACGAATTTGGTATCCATCGAGCGGAACATGCGCTTCGCTATCGTCTTTTTTATGCGTTTTCAGTCGAATGTTTATTTTTACTAATGCGATTTTAAATTGATGAATACATTATCTGCCTCGATCTTCGGACAAGTTTTACACCAGTGTTATTTAATTTAACCGGGTTTCTGCTAAAGGTTAACCTCTTTTGTCAATTATATCTTTAAGTTTTGCCTTAGTACAGTAAAAACTGAAAAGTTGTTTTAATTGTGTTTGTTATAGTTTTTCAGCAACAGTCACGCTGTCATATTCATGAATCACCTCGGTTTGTCTAATAATTGAGGGAAAATGTAGACACTCTCGTATCTTCAGATCTGTATCCTCCATTAGGAAACTTCTACCGGATATCGAAATATTATTTCATTTTCCACATCATTGGCGTCTTTTATGTGCTCAAAAATAAAACAATCACCGATCAGTAATTTATTTAGCGAATGTTTTACCTCGGCGACTTCTTATTCGTTTCTCAGCTTAATTAAGTGTAGACTGTCCGACTTCACCGCGTGGTCGATTATTGTTGCCCTCATCGAAAGTACTTTCTCCATCCAATTGCTTTTTCTTACATTGCTTCATTGTCGTCGCTTTTGTGACTTGTAAGCAGTATTTTTCAGTCGTATGGTATTCAGTACTTTATAACGGTCGCGGTTCACGTATTAATCACAACTTAGCGAACTGATTTACCATAACTAAACGTAGAATTTGTAGTTATTTCTTCGATATTTGGGTATCTGTGTCCGTTCGTTACATGTCAATTTTTACGAAAGAACATCCGACAGAAATAAAACACAACTAAGGGAGAGAGAATGTGTGTCGGCAGGCACGCTCGAATGCAGTAGGTGTGGCGGGACAAGGAAAAGCTTGCATCACAAGAAGCCAGACAACGATTCCTCCCACAAGGCTTTTTTGTCCTTTCGGAAGCTCTTTAAACACCGTATATATGTTGTACTCAGGTTACCGAATATCTTATAATAACAAGCTCTCTAAAGTTTAATCTTTGCTCGGTTATACATTCTCGGAAAGTATTTCCATGAAACCTGTCTAAATTAATTTGCTGTTTTCACCTGAAAGATCATTCGTTTACGGTCTTATTGTTGTTTACAACTGCAGTAGTATCAGAAATCGCCTAAATGACGAAAATATGATGGTAGCACAGTTATGGCGAACAGGGTAGCTAAAAGATAAGCTGTCGTAATGAAGGGTAATTTCTTAGAATATGCTCGAGCAGATATTCGAAATTTGATTGTTCGTTTCTGTTCGGAGAATTCGGATATTTTTTGATTGTCTTTCGAGTTGGGCAAAAATGTCTATCTGCCATGCGCTCATCTCAGAGATCCTAATATCGGAATTCCGCTGGACCATTATTAATTCTATATGGGCTAATTTTTCTCGGACGAATTGGAGCAAATCGTCGGGTTTCATTCACCACTCGTCGCATTCACCTCATTCCCTCTCATTTTCGTGGTCTTTCAGAAGTTGGAATATATTGGAATGGCGTTGCTCATCGCTTTCAGCGTTGGCTTCGGCTTAGCGTGCCGGAAAGTCCGAGATGACTCGTAAGTGTGCCGCACTCTCTGTTTTGGGATTTCGAAACAAACGAATGCGGAGAAAGTGGGCGATTTCCTCTCCTGCTTGTTACCGATGCAGCACTCGTGTCGTCGAGAAATACTTTTCGTGCATTCGCACCTATTTTTTCGTTTTCGTCGAATCGCAACGAACTGGTGGAAAAGGGGTTCGAGGCAAAATCGGAGTAGTTTATCGAATATCTAGAAAACACTAAATACAGCTTCTAATTTTGCGAAAAAGCGGTGAGTAATTTCAGGATGAATATTTTCAATTTAATCTTGGAAATCTTATATAAATATATTCTTACGAAATAAAAATTATGATGGAAATAATAGCCTTCTTAAATTTCCAAAGTAAAAATATACGTACGAAGAGTTTTATTGTCATTATTATTGTTATTTAACCCTTTCTTGTGTGTGCTATTATTACAGTGCTGTTTTGCGGTATTGCAGTGAATATCATCTTCTTTTAATAATTTGAGTTTGCCCGCGTAGAGACCGCCAAAGGGGCTGCTTACCACTGAGGTCATATTTGGGCACCTTCATTTTGTGGAATTTGCTTTTACGTTGAGGAATTTGATATAATCATTCTCGTGGTCTCTTATAAATTTTTAAGCGAAGAAAGTAAGAAAGAAAGGATCACCCGCAGAGACAGCCTCGCCCAAAGGTTTGGTTACAATCTTTAAGATTTGTCTCCATTCAGGGTTTCATTCGTATCTTAATCGGAACCTCCCGTTAGTGTGCGTTCCTCACACCAAAGGGCTACAAATGTTTCTACTGTTTCTTTCTTTATGCGATTAATAATTTCGCCGTCTTTTATTGATATTCTCTTTAATTTTCCCTTGGTAACTCGTGTTTCTCGCACCTCGTGAATTACTTATTTATACAGCCTTTTGCTTCCTCTACTTTATAATTCGCCAGCAAGATTCCATTATTCGAAGGCTGTGCCTGAAACCCGCAGTTTTTTAAATATCCTTTCTTTTCAGCTTAGTTGGCGTGGCGTTGATGTGAATACACAAACTACACACAAATCGCGAAAAGGGAAACCCTTGCGAATTTTCTTCATTATTACGAAATGTAGTTTTTCCCTTCTAAATCGCTTTGATTGATAGATTAATTTTATCGGCTTCGAAAGAACGTTGCCATCGTTCGGGTTACGAATTGATTGGGCATTATATTTCTTAAATTTCGATTGCGTAATATTTGACTATGCGTGGAATTCCTCTTACTCGTGGTATTCACACTCGTTTGTGGAGAAACACGAATTTTTAAATCGTGGAAAACATAGCTAAACATACTATAAAAAGCTTTTCGTTGAATGATATATGAATATAAAGATATTAGAGTATTCTATAAGAAGTTGTTTCAGATCTATGACGTCGGTTTGTTTCAGAACTATCGGTTTGCAACATTTCTCTGCTTTTCCATCTTGATCGTAACTGTTTTAACGTTGTTTAGGATAACGGGTTTGTTAACTTTAAAGCAAAGTGAGACCAAAAAGGTACCTGATTTAGCCTAAGAGCAGAATGCACTAAATAACTTCATTATCCTCCGGGGCAGCGCCGGTTTCTTTTGCAAGTATTTTGTAAAACGAATCTGTATGAGGTTTATCGAATATATTAATATAATACAGTTTTATTTTTTCTAAATAAATCAGTTCGTGGCTCATTAACTTTGTCTTTATCCGGTGAACAACGAAGAAGTCATTTCTTACCTTGTAAAATAGATGCAATTGACCGCATCTCCGATTGAAGCACGCGTTGCTCGTGTCGGAATGAATTCTAACAACTTCGCGCGTCATCTTGTACCTCTATGTATTTGTAAACGAAAATAAAATGGAAAATACTCTTTTTAGGAAAATTTTCGTCCTCGGCAGTTTTATTTCAGTTGCATTGTCGTACTATTTCGATGTACGTCACGTGTTCTGATATAACTGCCGATGAAAAAAGGGTTGGACTAAAGTATGATAGGGTCTGTAAATGTACGCCACCAAAGGGCTTCATGGGCAATTGATACTCGTTGATTACTAATAAATCATCATAAATGTATCATAAATGTCCTAAATCATCGTCTTAGCCATAATCCTGAGCCCATGCCTCTTTTGTATTTTTCTTCCGTAAATTACACGTAATTACACGTTGGGTTTTGGAGTTGAGGAATGTCCCTTTATAAATCTAGAAATACCAAATATACAAATAATTATTTACAATTTGCGATCGTCGAATCTATTATCCTTTGTATGGACCTGGTTCTGTTTTTCGGGCATAGAACCTTGGAATACTTCGTTTCTAAAGTATACACCTGTTTGCCAATATTAAGCCATTAAATTTGCATTCAATCCATCTCCTCCTAATGTAAATGTAACGCAAAGCTCTAAGAAATATATTTTCTTTCTTTTTTTGGGTTATTTAATTCAGTGAAAGTTCGAATATCGTGTTGAGGATGCGGTATTTTATAATTTCTCTGATGAAGAGGGTACAGGGGAGCGACCACAAAAAGGAGAATTGTCGATTTCTCCATTTGTGTCTGTGAGATAATTCTAAAATCTCAACCAACTGAACACCTGATACCTGTTCTGTTTCAGTTCGTATTTTCTGCAATTTAATCACTGAACTTAATAAATTTACGGGGGCGCCGTGTGCACGGCGACAGTTGTATGATGCACGCTCTTTATTTAGACGGAATCTCGAAACCTACTGCACTTATCTAATTAATATTTTACGAAAATCACAGTTAATGTCTGACGATGCATTGATAAAAAATCAAAACAGTTAAAATATGGGAAGATTCCCTAATCACCTGTGATGACCGAAAAAGGGCCAAAAACTTTGAAAAATATAAACTTTAGAGCGATGCGTCTTTCCGTTTTCTGATTGAAATAAAATTCTACACAATTTATATTCTAACCATATGGAACAACTTTAAAGGGGTTCCTGGAAGAATTTCTCAAAAAATAATTTTTCCATATAAATGAGGACCACCCGAATGCCCATGGCATTCAGCAAAACCCAATTTGAGTTTTTCCTTTCAAACGATAATGTGATTGCGTTCGTCTTGCTGTTCGTCATCGACTCGTCTGATAAAACTTGGATATCTTTGATTGCGACTTTGCCTTCTTCCAAGACGTGTACTAACAATTGAAGTTTATCTTCTTCGCAGGCATTTGCTTCGCTTTTTTCTCGTGTCTTCCAGTGCATTCTATATTAATATGCAACGGAGAGATTCACCCACTGCAATCCAGTATCTGTAACCCTTTCATCAATAAAGAGAGGCAGTAAAACAATTTACGCTGAAGGAACAATTAAAGAAGTCTCGAAATAATATTACCGTAATTTTCCAATGATAATACGCACCCACGTAATTACGAGCGCAATGTGAGAATTTTCTTATCACCATGTATAATACGCATTTGGCTTTTAGAGAATGGAATTCTACACTATTATTCGCGTATGGTTATCTGCCGGACCGTTCAGCACCCGACAGATCACAGCGCAAGCATGGAATGCTGCTAATGGATGGCTTTCCCCCTTGCTCTTATGTACCCCTTTGATTTCTCAATGTGACGATCTATCAGTAACAGGTTCTTCCCCTCTGAATTTTTGTTTTAATTTTAAATTTTTAATTAATATGCAGCAGTGTTCTTTTCAGAATAAACGTGAAATTACATATATGTATGTTGAGTCATTTACTTCAAATTTCATCTACAGCCTGAATAAAAAGATGATGTTTGCAACCATGTATAATACGCACCCTACTTTTTTGACGTATTTTTGTGATAAAAAATGCGTACTAAACATGGAAAATCACGGTATATTGTAGTAAATTGTCTTTCTTTGAGGGAGAGTGAAACTCGTGTCTTTTTTATCAGTAACCATTCTTATTAGACAAATTTAAAAGAACTTGTTAATTGCGCAGAAAGAACTATTTCGTGGGTTTAAAACCAATGTTTGTCTTTATGAAACTGGGCACCTCTTTTGGAAAGACCTTTAAAATTTGAAAAATAGCGTAACATTTAATTATATTAATATTATTAAATTAAAAATTAAATTAACTTTAAGCATCTTTTCAAAGATAATTAATATTTAAGTATTTAGTAGAGCACGCCTGGAAAAAATACAATTTAGATACGATTTCGCGTAAATTACCATTCCTTACGACACTGTGAATATTTATGATAATTATTATATTACAATAAGGGATATTTAGTAAGATATTATTATTTTGGGTAAATAATAAAACTGTACTAATTATGTAGGTAAAACATGCAATTAATTAATAGGCTTACAACTGTCAATCATGACCTTTATAAATGTCATATCCTTTTTCGTAGACTATCTTTAAATCCACGTATATGATCAACCTTTTGGTAGATTCAGATGCATTAAAAATCCCTATCGAAGACCATCTCCTTTACTTCTTGGTAGTTTGCCCCATTTTTACAGTCATCCAACATCTTTTGTGTTTCTCTTCCCCTCTGTTTTTCCCTCAGTTACTTTCTTCAGTTGCCCCCTCAGTATTTGATCCACCCATTCCCTCTGTCGAATCGCTTTAATCACAGTCTCCTTGACCATCCTCAGCACCTTCCTATCTATCAAACATACGTTTTCCATTCTATGCCAAACCCACATCTTGAAGGCGAAGTTTGTCCTTCCTTTTGGTCCTCGTTTCACATCCATACAGAAAAACACGTGAACAAGGATTTTACCAATTAAGTTTCAATAATGTTTCTAAAAATTATTTTATTTCCTGATTCCATAACTTATATAATAAAATATTTGTATTTTCCATTTATTTATCGAAAGCTACTAATGTGAGCGTGAGTCATTTATATTGTTCCTTATTGAATGCTCCGCTTCTTTGTCAGTTCATTTCAAGCAATATTAAACTATCTCAATCCACATCTATCCTAATAATCCCAAACTTTCTCACATTTAATGCCAAGGATTTCACCAATCTTTTCCTGATTCCTTTGACCTTTGGTCATAAATTCCCTTCGCCTCATAATGGCTTCCTTGACCTAGGCTAATGTTCTACGAAGCTCATCTTTGCATCTTCCATCTTCATTAAGAGAATTTATCCACCTGCTCTAGTTTTTCCCCATCCGCCCTTATCGTTAACGAAGCTCAAGGAAAGGGAAATTAAAATGTTTTAATTTCACTGAAAATATGATAATTGAATGGTATATGATGGTTCAAACATAGAATATGTTTCTCTGGTTTGGTCTTGATTTGCTTGCAATGGAAATGAAAAGGGAAAAAAGGGACCGGCTTTAGGGTGCACAGGAATGCAAATAGGCATTCAATAGCATCTGATAAAGGATTGCAAAAATTCTGGGATCATATTTCTAGGAATAATAATCATATTTCAGAGAAATTTTTGAAGTTTTCATTTATTCATAGAAATTAGTCCCTTACGTCAATATTTGATTATTATTTAATTTGAGGATGTATAAATACAGAAAGGCAATGAAAATAAATAATTATGATAACAACACAAACAACCTGGGCGAGTATCGATCGGTGATGCTTTCCTTCGTACAAATTGATTACAGTAGTTGTTCAGATTTTTATCATAATCAAAGTTGAATCTTTTTAATACTTAGTCATATGAGTAAATATTAAATATATAATACGGGTAGAAAGCCCTTTTCTCTATTTATTATATAAAAATATGTGATTTACAATTACAGTGGTAACTTGGTTGACGACGCTAATCCGTTCCAGGATAATCTTCGTTAACCAAAACCGTCGTTATCCAAGGCGCGATTTTCCACAATAATAATAATGGCAATGGATTACCGTATTTCCCGGCGTCGAGGACGCACCCCAGTTATTGGAAGCAAAACTTATAATATCTACCGATTTAACCCCGGTGAGACAACATGTGCCTATGTGAATTAGCTACAATTTAGCATTGAACTATTTTTAATATTCTCCGCTAGCTGCTATTCAGTATGTTTTTATGATGTAACATCGTAACGTACACCAAATATTAGTTTACAATGTAGTGATTATAAATAGACGTGCGGAAACACGTGAAACTCCGGAAAGACCAATCGACGAGGCGTCGTAAGCCAAATCCTACGTCGTTACCCAAGATATATTTTGGTTACAGCAACTCGTCGTTAACCAAGTCCGTCGTTAACTAAGGCCGTCGTTTACCAAGGTACCACTGTATATAGAAAATATGTGCTGTCCCAATAATTAGATTATTTGGTTGCGCAATAAAATATAATTTTGTTAACCACGTTAAATTAGTGGCAGCCAACACTTCCGAATGCCATTCGCTTTTGTTTCCTTATTATTTTATGTAAATTATCAGTTCCGGATTACCATAAATACAATAGGCTGGGAAACGAAAGTGGCGTTCACTTTTGAAATTCATTTAAATTCAAAATTACGCTTCAGAGCTCAACAGAAGTAGTATCAGTAAACCAACTGTAACAAAACTTTCATTCAGATAATCTAAATTAGTGATTCCGTTCTTTATGCTTCGCTCCACGAAGCCAACGATCTTCGTTGATTCGATTCAAAAACGTTCCGTAATTTCATTGCGTTTTATTCTCCTTTTCCGTCATCGAACAGAGCGCATTCCACAGCTAGGGACGTAATCGGAAGGAACGTTCGTTACCTTGGAAGAGGAAAAAAAGGGAATTAACGTACTGCCGCGCTCTTCGCTTTGTACTAATTGACGAAGAGAATGTTTGTTAGTAACTTTCACTCAATGCAATATTTGTTTTTATCTTTGAGAATAGGCATTGTTCCGTCTTCGGAAATGCATCAACAGTTTCAGGTGCGCTCTTTTCTTCTAAATTATACTTCGGGGAACATCGTTATTTTTACCCAAACAATTGCATATCTTCTTTATTGATCCATTCTCTCCCATCGCACATTTATTCGAAAAAATCAATATTTGGGAATATCGAGATTTTTCTAAATTTCTGATGTGCTGTCAAAGTATTATTAGCGGTGCTTCGGACAAAAAGGCGCACCAGTATTCTATGGAGACTTCAGATTACAGCTTATTCGTTATCAGCGTCTCTTGATTTGCTATCAAGATGTAGACTTTGAACTGTAACCGACGACTTTGTTAATAAACTTCATTTTTGCGTGACATCAACAGGTACTGAATGCGATAAATCGGGTCATGGAATGGGAGAGGATAGGAGAACGAAACAATGGGGTACAAAGTAAGGTAATGACGATACAATTGATTGAAAAAGTAAAAAGTATAACGCATTAATGACAAGTCATGATCTAGTAAACGATCCAATAGTATTTATCTATATAATTAAGGGATCACAAACAATTGGAAGTGAGAAGGGAATTCGTTGTACTATCTGCAATCATTTGATGTAACACTGGTCAAAATCTTGATCTGCTCTCGGATATCCTTCCGGAATGAGAAGTCCCCTTCTTGAAGGTATTTGGTTGTTGTTTTGTTTTGCCCGTTTTTATGCTCTCCTTTTGAACACAACGGCTCTATTGTATCCTCCAAATGCTTCCTTTAGCATTGCTGTTACATCTGCCGGTTCTATTTTATTTGTTTTGTTAGTGCATATCTATTATTGGTCTATCATCCCATCCAATCTTGTTATAATTCTTGTTGGTTTCTTCCGAAACCAGGTGTTCCCTGCAAAGAATGTTTCTTCTGCAGAAGACAATCTCTCCATCTTTGTCCACGCCCTCCCATTTGGATCTTTCTATCCTTCCGTTCAACTCTCCCATCATCAATATTGGCGCATCGTCAATCTGCTTTTTAAGAAGTTTCCTATCTTTTAATCTTTAAATCCTGTTTCATATATCTATAGAATATTCCGGAAATTATCTCCTAATCTCCACTTTTAAGTTCTATATTCGACCATTTGCCTCTTCCGCTACCTTCCGCCGCATTCTTTCACCGATGATCACAGCCACTTCATACCAATCGAGTCTCAATACTTTTTCTCCATGCACTCGGCCCCTGCAGTATAATTCTCTTCTACATATCGCCCCCTCCCTTGCTCTTCGTTTGCCTATTTCTTGATTTTGGTAGTCATTCCCGAAAGTTCGCTTGATACATTCGACAATATCTTCGTCTCTCTTGACCAATTCTCGCCATTTCGTATACAAAACGGTATTTCACGACCTAATTAAGAATACTCAATCAATTTCTTGTCTTCTTGTACTGGTCTCGATTTCTGAGGGCCATAATCTCTAATTTAATATCTTAAGAGGGAACCTGTGTAAAAGGGAGGACCCTTTGAGGACGCCCTAGCGTGCAAAGTCATCTCAACCCTTTCCTTGTAAAAACCTTTTTATTGATTATTTTCGATACCTTCGATAATTATCGAATGGAGCTCATATACTTACCTGGAGGAAGGAGCAAAGACTTTAACGAGCAAAAACAAAAATTGAAAATATCTGACCAGGAACGGTATCGAACTAGTGAACGACAACTCCGCTGCCGGGCGCGTTACTACTGCACCACGACTTCCTTGAACGTCATCGACGTACGCGTAGGTACTTGGCGCCAACGGTGAATGGTGGAATCCGACGCTGATTTTTAAATGCTTATTTCTTAAAAACAAGCGAAAGTTAGCCGCTGCGATTTCATAATTGTTATTATTATTTACACGAAAGCCTTCCCTAAAAGTATTAAGAAGGACCCTTTTACACAAGGGGTAATGTTCCCTTGTTAGTTGAAATGAACCCTGCGATCGGTGAAAATATACTTTGCCTGCATTTATCATGAAAGTTTTTTCGAGCCGTCCAGGGTTAAACCTGTGTTCAAATCAAATTAAAAACCAAACAAAACAAAATTTCACCGCTGCGTTAAAAAATCAAATTTTTTAACGCAGCGGTGAAAAGAAATAACCTGTATCCACAATTTAAGAGATTCATACGAGTGTATTAAAGAGTAATATGTAGGTATTTTCATGCATTTATAATACATATATTTATTTATGCATGTTACAATCCTTTGTTAACATTTATAAGAAAAATAATGGCGCAGAAAAGATGTGGAAAAAAATAGGATACAATCTCACAAAAAACCTAGGCACGTCTTCACAACCAATTCTTTGGACTTCTGTAATAATATTTACAGTCTCACTGAACAAACATATGAATGAGTTTTATACTAACCAAGATCCAGTTGTCGGAAAGCCCGAACAGGTATAGAATAGAAAAGAAAGGTGTTCCAACGGCTTCCCCTTGTAAGATTCCAGTAAATGCTGTAACAAATCACACGTAAGGAGTAAGTCTGTTACTGCGGATGTTCGCTCAATTTCGTGTGTTTACATTGTACGAAGGACTGTTAGTTATATATCGCTTCGTCACGTTGAAGATGATGGGGAAATATTTGGGTGGGAGATCGGAAAGAAATTGGAAGATAACAGTTTGTTTAGCACAAATGAGAGAATCGCTAAATGTTCGATGAATGTAATGTTTAATCGGATTCTAATTATTGTATTAGCCCGAATATAACGCGATATTTTTCGATCGTTTATTTTCCGTTAAGAAATCGACTCGAGCTAAATTCGGGGTTTAAGTAATGGAATGTAATATAAACATTTTCCTAGAGAGGTTCAAACGCGACTGAACGTCCCACTGAATGTTTTACATTACTTAATTTTATTGACATGAATGTAACCTGTGTCATTAGCTATAATTACGTAAATAAATGCATATCTGATTTGAATTCTTTTATGAGTATTCTTTTTTTCTAAATATCTTTATGAAAATTTCGGAGTCGCGTTATATTCGAGCTAATACGGTAGTAATGTTAGGAATGCTGCCAATATTCTGAATTTTAAATTCTATCGTGATTGATATTTCTTCAAATTATGCGCATATGTGAAAGGTATGTAGTTTATTTAAATTTCATGAACATACAATTTAATTTAAACGAATTTCCATCGTGCGTGACGGGCGTTTAGGAAATGAGATTCAGCAATCCTTGCGTCTTCGAATCATCCTGACTCGTCTCAAACTTTTTCTTATTCAGGGAATTGATGATCATGTATGTTCTATCTATCATCTCTTATGTACCATTTCACAATGGCGCCCGTTTTTGCTGCGAGACTTATCTCTTGTTTGTGGAATCCGATGATAAAAGGCATCGCTCCTGCGTATCCTCCTCCTCCTATGACACTTTTGGGTCGTAAATTTCTACGCGCTCTGATTCTCTGAAAAAGGGAAGTAGCGGGAGATTACCGGCGAAAGCGTCATCTCTAAATTTAACTCTTTTAATCATCTCGTTGCTGTCTAAAGGATTAAAGACGACAAGGATTTCAATTGAGACCACTGCGTTCATCCGATAAGATAACATTTTTACTGTTTTTCCCGCGATTATCCTCTTTAATTTTTTTGTTGAGTGACATCATTTATATCTTCGAGATGTTTGACTTTGTTGGTTGTGACTGAGACGTGCAGTTGATATCCTCGTACGTACGATAACTAATCTCACTGAACTCTGAAGTCCCTCAAAAGAAATGTTTTATACCTCGGTGGTAAACTTGTCTGAAAGATATTTTTCTCAATAATTTTTCTATAGAAATTCGCCTTTTAGTCGTTCGTGTCGTTGTGATATGAAGATTGAGCGAGTCGAGCGAAATCTGTAGGAAATATGCCTGTTAAATAAAATTATCGCAGACACATAATGGAATGATTGCACCGGCATCTTAACTTCTTATTTGATATCCATCGTTGTCGCATTGACTACTATAATCACGAAGTATCAGATAAATGCGCTGTTTGAGGAAATTCCGAGAAGTATCAGAAAACTGAATTCGGAAGGATTAAAAAGCTTAGAATTTGGTTACCTTACTTCAGATTCAATTCTATTTTCCTTGTTGATAAAAAATAGCCTTGCTCCTCCTTCCTATCGTTAATTCTAAAATTGTTAAATCGAGTCCATTCTGAATGATGTCCGTCATCATCTTCAAGAAAATAAGGAAAAGCCTTTTCTACAGCAAACCCTTCCCACATGTAATCACTTCTCAAAGAAAGTCTTCACATTCGAAGCTTTCCCTTCGTATTTACATTACCGCGGAAACGAGGGCTGGTGTGAGAGGCTGGACAGTGTTGCCACATTAGTAGTCGATTCTTCTTTTCCGGGAAGGCTCCCGGATGGCAAAGTGGGCAGCGCTTTTGGCGCAAGCGGTCCCGGCTTCGGTTCCCGGTGGGAGACCATGTGCGAAATGACCTAAGCTGTCGAAGCACTTTTAACAATCTATACATAGACGCTTCTCCGGATTCATTCATGGATATAGACAGGATACTAATTCACCGGCTAAACCACAAGCGTCATTGACTTGAAATTTTTACGACGTATTGGCCATAACGTTTTACCGATAGAAAAATTGCGATTTTGAATCTCAGTGTCATGGGTTCGATTCCAGAGAGCCCCAAAGTCCCGATTTTCCCATTTAAAAGCAATGCTTTGATTTTCGGGAATTAAAAAAAAATACTTCCCGGATAGGTAGAGAATCAAAACTCAAGAGGTCTATATATATCGTCATTATCTATCGAAAACATAAATGACTTTCACGGAAAAAGCCTTGGGTTCGATGCTAGGACGATGCAAAAATCTGCCCTTTAAAATACATTGAGGTAGATTTTCATTATTTTTTTTGATGCACTTATCGAAATGATAGGAAGTTCTCGCTCCGCTAGAATATGTATATTGAAATTCCGTTTAAGAAAAAAAAAATACATAAGACCATGCTGTTCCTGGATTCGATGCCAAAGCACATTACAATTTCTCACATAAGGAATATAAGGGAAAATTAGGACGTCGTTGAGGCAGTTGCAACCAATATTTCTGCTTGAATTTTCACACAAAGTAAGAGATGGTGTTCTTCTATTTTGCTGCATAGTAAGTATCTCCAGGAAGACCCGGGTTCGATGCCGGACAGATAAATTGCAGCGAATTTTAAGAATATTTTCAATATTTTATTTTCTTTTGATGACCCTCTCGATATGATGTCGACTTGAAATTAGTGTTCAATATGCTTGCAGCATGCAAGCAACATTTTACTCGTACTACTATATAGCTATATAACGATAGGTACTCTACTTTTCCTGAACTGTTTCATCACGGAAGATTGCCGCTGGCTGTACTTTTCTCAATTTAACTTTAACAATTTTCGATAAAAGCACACGTAGAGATTTGAACGATTGGTCTTCAGGAGACCAATTAATGACTGTTTTGAAACCACAACGATCGAACATGGTTTAGTCTCGTAAAGCAAAATCTTGTACAGTTAAATTGTAAGAACTTGGGGAATTATAGAGAACAACCCAAATACTTTTGTGGTTGTTTGTATCTATGTCTAGTTTTTTTACCTTTTTATATGCGTTTATATTTATTTATTTTATAATTTGCTGCAGTTTGAGTGGCGTCAGGTCACTATGGGAGCTCTCCTATTTATTCCGATATATCCATACTTAGAACAAGACATCATTTATACAATATCACTTTAGTACCCACTCCAATAAATTTACGTCACAGATATCCTATATTATTTTTCCATACTGCTAGTACTCAGCCATTCCCAGATCGGAAAAATCCGATCAGGTGGGATTCGAAGCCGGGGGAGCTCGCAGTATGTACGAGCGATAGCTTAGATGCATTGGATACCATAATTACTACACAGTCACAGTTTACGGGTACATCGTAACTTTGGTAAGCCACGCATCATTTTGTCAAATGCCCAATCTTACTTCACTTGTAAATTTAAAAAAATATAAAAATTCACATTCATTCCAGTATTTTACAGCAAACTTTAACATTACTTCTAAACTCATATTTATCTTTTTGGTAAGTGTTTGAGGCACTATATTCCATTCTTACCTTAATATTTATAAACGAATACTTGGTGATATCAGTCTTTTGTTCCCCTAGTTTTAACTTTTGTTGCTATATAATACGGTTCTTCTATTTAATTCATCCATACTTCGTTTCTTACCTGAATAATGCCTGCTAATCCCTCAACCTTTGGAATAGGTATCTTTGTACATAAGGGCGTGCACCCAGGAAAATTCCCAAGGAAAAACGAACTTGAATAGAATGCCTTATTTTACAACTCCGCATTTTTTTAAACATTTCTCAACCGATAATTTCTAATGTAACCATAACAAAATCTTTTTTATGTCTCCTTAATACATACGTATCTGCTTTGCACTTTTTCGATCTTTGTAATATATAAACGATACCGATTCAGGGTTAATTTTATGGTACTTATTAACCTGTAAAAAAATCATGGTAAACAAACTTTTACTAGACCACTAATTTTATATCCGAAAAACACGACCTAGGTTTCTACATCATCAGGTGATGATGTAGCGACGCTACGAAACCTAGGTCGTGTTTTTCGGATATTAAATTAGTGGTCTAGTGAAAGTTTGTTTACCATGAATTTTTTTTGTAATATATATTTAATCATTCGATCTCATACGTTTGCCGCCTATTCTAATAGAGGACCCACTGTTGTTTGATATTCTCTTTTGCTTCCCTACTACTTCCTTTTCTCTTATCATAATGTAGATTTATAAGCGCTATACACACGATTTTGTCCATATGAGTACTCTAATCCAAAGTTTTCATTAGTGTAATTCACTTTCATTGTATTTATTCGGTTTGAATATTCAGCATAAATGTCAGTTTAAGGTGAAAATTGCCCAAATGAGAAAATTAACTTAATTATAACAATAACAAAATAAGATAATTAGAAATTTTTAGAAAATGATTTTTACTTGGCGTGAGTCAGTCTTAGCGAATAAATGTCCCTTTGGATAATGTGAATGGAACTCCAGAGTGTGGAATCCAGTGAACGAAGAAGGCGAAATGAATGAGAAGGTGAAAGTGTGGGACGTCAAATGAGCAGATCTGTTAAAAACGCGGAAGGAGAAGAGAGACTTTAGGGGTGGACAATCAGAAAGGGAATATAGAACTGAATACATAAAGGATGGATCGTATTTAGGTGGATAAATCGTTAGAGAATCAGAAAAGAGAGGGAGTAAAGTGTTATTAGATGCATAGTGGATAGACGGTACTAGGGATTACTATTCGGAGAAAAAAAGCTTGTTATTCTGATCAATGTGGATAGATTCGAAGTTGAAGAGAGAGCAGTAGGTTAAAACAGGAAAGCAGATTGGAGAGCAGTAGGTTAAAAGAGGAAGGACAAAGGAGAGGCTCTACAATGCCCGTGAAAGGTGAAGAATTCCCAAGCGGATCATGGATTTTCAATTTTTTCAATGGGATGATGAGATTACTATTATCTTCGAAAAAACATTCACTCCAGGAAGAGATTTCACATTTACTTTATAACTGAAGAGGATGGTTTTATTCAGCGAAAATTTCATTTCTTGACAATTGTTAAAATTTAGTTTAAGCGTCCAGTCCTCACACCACTTTGATATTAGTTCTAATATCAACAATGAAGTAACAAACAATCCTCGGTAGTATTAACTACCTGGAAAATCATGCAGTCATCAGCATAGAACAAAATAAACTTATAACAAAATTCGAATGCGTCTGTAGGGAGGCAAAATCATTCACGTGCAAATTAAATAAATGGGTTCCAATACACTTCCGTGAGGAACTCCAGAGGTGACGATGGACCACTTAGAAACTGCCCTTAGTACCTGCATTTTGCACCTTGGGAATTCTCATCTTTCTCCCTATTGCCTCTTATTAGGGAATGTTAGTCGTCTATTTTTCCTCTCGTTAACCAGGATTCAATTTATTAGGGCATTTTTTACAGCTATTATAATATACAGTCTTTCGAAAATATCCTGTTATCGTTCTAGCCATTTTTTCCCTATGTATACCGTCCACAAAAAACCTGATGTATGGTCGTTTGTGTAATAAAGTAACGGTGTGATTGCTTCTGGGATATTTCTATTTTCTTCGATAGTATTTTTCCTTCTTTTACTTATTGAGTTATACCGTTTACAAAAAATATGCAACCAGATTTGAACCATCTATTCCCATTTGCTGGTGAATCGGTACCATGGCATATTCCTCTACCACAATAGCACCCTTTCGCAAATCTAACAATTCTAGAATATCTTGGCATACACCCAACCAGTGTAATGCGCATGAATAATTCTTTATAAGCCCATACTTACGCTACCTCTAGGTATCCTAACTTTCTAAGATAATCTCCGACTCATTTCTCCATTATCTTATAGATCACAGATGTCGATGGACCTTTAATTCTCTGCTTCTGTCTTTACTCCATCTTTGAGGATTGCGTCTTTGCCTTTCTCCAGTTCTCCGGAATTAAATTATTATCGAGACCATCTTGAAATAAACCCTTAAGGTGTCTCACAGTTAATAAGAAAACAAGTCTCCATATCTGACTCATTACTTATTCATTTTTCCTAATTGTTTCGTAATCATCTTGTTACTGATAGAGAACGTATTCACCTGCTAACCATATCCAAAGGAGCCTTTCTGTTGACAATTCTCTGGTCATCATTTTTTATCTTGTACTGCTCATTTAGAGATGTATGGTATACGCTCGAATGCCAATTATTCAAACAGTCTGCCTTTTCTGTGTTATCAGTTATAATTTTCCTGCTCGCATCTTCGATCATGATATTCTTCAAGTCTAAATTTTTTAAGTACCTCTTTTAGAAAAGTGCCCTTCGGTCTTTAAACCCTGTCCAAATCTCCTCGGCACTTTCACCCTTTCCCTCCCAAATTGTAAAAGTAATGTTAAAGAATTCTTGGAAACATAATTTGTCCTCGCGTTGTCTCTGTGAGTAGCGAGTATACCGGCCTTCCCATGCGTTCATTGTAACTACAATATCACTTTAATAATTCTTTGTGGTCACTGATTCTTTCATCGATATCCAAATTTAACTATAGCGAATCTGATGCGCGCAAAAGATCTAGTACCTTATGTTGATAGTCCGTTCGTATGTGCTGATTTATTCTTGTAGATGTTGGTTTTTAGTCAGTTGCTGAAAATCAATAGTGAAAATTTTCTTTTGTGTATGAATGGCTACGGGAGAAATATCGCCGAGATATACCCGGATCTTCTATAGAAGAGGACGAATTTGTTCCTGAAGCCCCCTTTATGGTCCCTGAATCGCTGATTGATGCTAGAAAATGCTGTATATTTTCGATACGGTATTTTTATAGCTGGTTGACATGATATCTCAAGAAATACTTACCGGATTAGTAAAATCCGCCTAAAAAATTAAATATTCATCTGTCTATTTACCAACGAGACCGATTTTTAATATGAATAATAATGACGAACTTATTTGAAAAATACCTTTGATTTTTTTTATAGGAAATGTACGATATTTTGAATTAAACGCTTAGAAAAATAATAAAGGTTTGAGTATCGGAAATCGGCTTCGTCGGACATTATAGAGTTTGTTAAATAATGTTTGTAGTGAAATAAGGCGTACGGCTGGAATCGTGTCAACAAGTGTTTTTCTTTCGTGCTTACTTTTCATCCGCCATATTTACCTTCCTCTCAATATATCTAAATGTATCCTATTCTTATTTCTATACTAGGTTAAATATCTTATTATATACAGACGTTTCTCCGGAGATACCTATATATACACTCACTCATTCATGGGGGATCAAAATTCTAACCATGTTCCGCAAGTGTCACTGGCTTGAAATTTTTACGACGTACTGGCCATAACGTGCAACCGCCAGAAAAAATGGCGATTCTGAACGTCGGTGTTCTGGGTTCGATTCCAGAAGGCGCCAAAGTCACGATTTTCTCCGTAAAGATGCATTGCGGGGATTTTCGAAAATTTTGAGGCACTTTCTGACAAATACGAGAGTTGAAATTCAAGGGATCGCTAGAATCTGTGGATATCCAACGAAAACCATACACACCTCCTTGAGGATTATCCTTGGTTCGACGCTAGGTCAGGGCAAAAAACCCCTATTTTAAAACATTACGGCGATTTTTAAGATTTTTTTGAACCCCTTCCCTATAAGATGGAAACAGGAAACTCGGCATGTGGATAAAAATAATGAATATATTTTATGTACGCAGTTGAAAGTTTCGATGCTGGTCCTTGGTTCGATCCCGGAGAGTCACTATCTTTACTCGATGGATTTCTAATGGGGGTAACGGAATCAATCCTGTTTTAGATCTATCCCGATATGATAGCGACTTCAAACCTTGCATTAAAATAAGATCAAGTCCTACCAATTTATAATAGTATTTTCACATCTGCCAATTGGTTTTGGGTTCGACACAAGGGGTCTCTAAAATTAGAAATTTCTACGATTTTTAAGATATTTTAGAACCCCGATAACTTAAAACTCGAAATGTGAACAGAAATAATAAATACATTTCATATACGTATTTTAAGGTTTACCTAATTGTCCTTGGTTCGATCCCAGAGAGCCATTTGCATTACCGTATGCATTTCAGATGGGGATAACGTAGTCTTAATTTTGACCTTCCCGGTGCGATATCGACTTCATAATTCGAATCGAATAAATTTTATTTCTATCAGGGCATTATATGCATTCACGTCTTCCAAAAGATTCTGGGTTCGACACCAGGCGTCTCTACTATTTGAAAATTTATGGCGGGAATTTCAAATTAATTATGATTCGCTTTCGAAAATATTTTAAGCTAAATCCCGGTAGGATAGAGAATACAAAATCATAGTTGGGTTTATTTTATTTTTATATCGCATACTTTTAATTGATATCTTTAGATAAATATTTTATCACATTCAATTTAAGCGCAAGGATAATTGAAATAAATACGTTTTGAATACCATATTCAGGCGTAATTAGGATATATCGATTTTAATTTATGGACAATCGAATACATTGCTTTTATCTAGTTAGCTACCAGAAATGGAATATTGACTTTGACCAAAAAATTACATATATTTGCTTTAGGAAAATAGTGGAAAATTCTCAGATACCGTATATTTCTGATTTCCCATCGCTAATCCGAGCTGCCGCATGCACCGAACAACTTAATCCCGTAAAATATTTGCACAGGTTGCGCTATCCAGACATTTACACCTTCTTCGATCTGTTAATGATATTTACGTTCCTTATCTCGAGAAATCTCAACGAAAATACTGAGCGCCCGACCCTCCATTAGGGGGGACCAAAAAAAAACTGACCGCGTGGAATACGATTTAAAAAGTTATAAACAATTCAAATGAGCAACAATTTATTTAATTCGTCGTCTCACTCGTCCAAAGAGATATACAAGCGTCTTTTGATCGACGTTCTACGATGAAAATTGAGATTTTCTCAGTCAGATAGGCGGGTGTTTTAAATAGCTCACTGGCCCACTTGGTTTTGTTTGCTGTCCTATTATCAACTAGCTGAGGTACCCGTTGAATCTCAACGGGGTTTGAGTTGGGTTGGGTTGGGGGGGTAGGATTTCTAGATTTTTGCTAGAAAGATTTGAGATATTTAAAACACCCGCCTATCTGACTGAGCAACGTTGCCGTGTGTCAACATACAACATTTCTAGCAAAATTGCGAAAAATCTTAATTTTCATCGTAGAACGTCGATCAAAAGACGCTTGTATATCTCTTTGGACGAGAGAGACGACGAAGACAATAAATTGTTGCTCATTTGAATTGTTTATAACTTTTTCAATCGTATTCCACGCAGTCAGTTTTTTTATTGCCCCCCCTGATGAGAGGGCCGGGCGCTCCTGAGCTGCGAAGGCGAGCTAAGGGTCCGGATTAGGACGGAGACCCTCGAAATTTCTACCTGAAAAAAGTAATGGTGAAACCCCCAGATATCTACCATTAACCAGATTGGTAAATGGTAGATATCTATCGTCCTCAGGGCGCTGAGAGAAGACTTCATCTGACCAAAAACGTTGTCCTACGCCGGTAATCAAACCCGGGGTCTATTTCTCCGAAGACGAAATCCTGTCCACTTGTGTATCCGATGCCCCTTGTCCATGAATTGAGAACAGAAAATTCAACCTTTTGATGTCACTCGACAAAGAATCGAATTTATTTTCAAATATTTCGATTACGAAACTTTGCCAATCAGATTTCCACCTCTAACTTATAGGTCGCCCTATCCTCGTGATCTATTTTGGGGAATATTGCATCGGAATAAAGTATCGGAATAAAGTAGGGTTGTGTTGGCTTCAGATCAACCCTGCAATCGATCTACTGTTTTGTGCCTCCGATTTTCTCCCCCGAATGGAACTGATCAGGAGTAACTGCCATTAAACGTAAAATTATTTGTTTAATGACTGAAAATATCCTACGTGTCCAAATGTTCTGACAGCAGTTGGGATTGATTCATCTCACTTTTCATGACCGTTTTTCCTATTTAGACCCTAGCCTTCTTCTTAGTCTTCTTCGTCTTTCTTTGAGGTCTCATCGATGGCAATTTGTTGTTGCAGGTCAGAATGAGCGTGGAGGGTACAGGATTCGGAGTTCAGTGGGAGGCGAGGAGTACATCGGAGAGCAGTGGACCACTACTGGGTACCAGAGCGTATCGCAAACGATGAAGCAACGAGAGGACGCCATCAAATTCGAAACGAGCCGCATCAAGGCTTTGCAGGAGGAAAGACTGCACATTCAGAAGAAGACTTTTACCAAATGGATGAACTCCTTTCTGCTAAAGGTGAGTACAATTTTTTTCACCGGTAACTGCACTCCTGTGGCCGGGCAGTTTCCCTGCGTGTGTCGTTGTTATAATGAATGGGTACCGTGGTGCCCTTTGGTGACTGCTTTGTGAGTGCCGTCCAGATCATTTGTATTTCTCAAAATATTGGTAATCGTTAGCTTTGGTTTATATTGGGATTCATTTCGCCTTTAAAGCGAAGAAAATCGGAAACTGTTCGCTGACGACAGTGGTATCATAGAGTAAGCCCGCCCAATGATGGAACTGGTGAGACATCACCATTGCGCGTTCCCGATGGACGAATGATAGGCTGGTACGCTCTCCTGAAGTTTATGCATGTAAAAGTTGTCACTGTTAGCAGTAGTAGTTTTTAAAGTGGATCGGTATCAGGTCATACCAATAAGTCAGGTCATTTCGCAGGAAAATGGCCAGGAGTTGAACCAGGGACCGCTTTCGTCAAAGCCGAGAGTAATGCCCACAAGGCTATCCGGGAGCCGATGGCCTCTATTGCTATGAAAGAGATATCCAGTTTTAATAGTCGCTCGTAGGCTCAGTTTCACAGACGTAATTACACTTTGGAATAATTTGCCTGCAGGAGTCTTGTAGCCCTTTCCGAAACAGAATAGGGAATTTATAAAACGATTGGGTAAAACTATTAAGGACGAATGAGCTTGACGTTGACGAGTAGATTTTTACTTTCTCCCTATACGTAGTATAGAGAAAGTATTGTATTCGCAATTAAATTCGACCTCCAGATTTTGACGGAAATAGATGTTTTGCGGCCCATAGAACGCGTTTTCGCCATTTTCCCTAACATATCTGTGTGTGCGCGTCTGTCTGTGGTTTAAAAGTTTGTGGGCGCTCTATCTTAAAAAGTAATTATCCGATCATTTTCAAAATTCATATTTTGAATTTTCCTAACAGTGCCAAGAGTTGATTAGTTTTTGGTGAATATCGCTTAACCGGAAGTTGCGGATTATCCGGAACAAAGTTTTTTTTTTAAATATCTCTGTAAGAATGCAATATAGGTATATATAATTATCAACAAAAATTGTAGATAATGTACTTTACTACAACTTTTGTATGAAACAATTTTTCGTAACACTGATTGTTTAGGATTATTTCTTTATTTAGGATTTATTCTTCAATAATGGTTAACCGGAAGTTGTTGTTTATCCAGAAATGGAAGTTTTTCATACTTATCTCTGTCAGAATGCAATGTAGGTATATAAAATTCAGTACCAAAGTTATTGATAATGTTTTTTACTACAAATGTTGTATAAAACATTTTCCTGTAACACTCTTCTTTTAGAGTTATTTATATATTACCGGCATATGCTTCTGTTTTCAATAAATACGGAGAAAGTCATGTGTTGGCCACATCAGATTTTTAGATTTTAGTAGAGTACAAGTGGAGTAGTGTGATGGATGGTGGGAACTTGTCCACGGGACCGCTACGGTAGCTGTGAAGGCCTACTGAAAAAACTAGTATTATAAGGGAATACATGGTGAATAAATGATAAATTAGTGAATAGTTATATGAAATTTTTGTATTGTTTTAATAATGTACTTATAGAATATATAACTATAATAATATATTAAATATGTGTTGCCATCGGACGATTAGTCCAAGCGTAACATTTTTTATAATAATAATATGTTATCGGCTTACATCACTGATACAGAGAGATACAAAAGGAAATCGAAAATTATTACCAACATTCTTTATTAAAACGTTTTTATTATATTTAAATGTGTTTTTATCGATATAAGTATCTGAATCTGATAAAAAAGAAAAGAGAATTGATCAAAAAAGACCCGATGTCCGCTGCACTGGGCCTCGAGTGTGTAACTATCACTTCGAGTGAGAAGTCCCAAAACAGTGAGAAGTCGGCCATGTTTTCGCAGTAACGCGCGAGATCTCAAAAAAGCATTTTTAGATCTCACTAAGTATCGAAACGACTGTGAGAACGTAACGATCTCAAAAAAGGTGTAGTTACGTCGTTACCGGCAGTGACAACATGGACGGGCATCTTATTTTGGCTGCGGTTTTGGAGGAGAGACGTAGGAAAAGGAATTATTTAAGAGTAACGAGAAGGAGATTGATAGCATTGATAGACAGTAACAATCCCTTTGATGTGGCGGACAGCAATTTTATCAAATTATATCGCATCCCTAAAGTTATTGAGGAATTATCGGATTCTTTGCCGCCCGCTCGAAGATGCACGTCAATACCTCCACATATTCTAGTAAATACACACGGTGCTTTACTTTTATAGAATCAGTAAAGAGCCATTAATTGTGAATAAAATAGTCACCTTACAATTAAGAATTTTCATTTAGAATCTTATCAGTGAAAACGTTTTTAAGATCGTTCATTCTTGACATAAATGTAAGCATAAAATCAATATCTTCGGGTATTTGTCAGTGTTACATCTTTAGATTTTTGAACTAACTGCTTATACATTGTGAAATCAAAACACTTCGAGTAGTAAGCCAAGTAATTTATTAATAGACGATTGTAATTCACGTTTGAATCAGTGTGTTTGCCTTAAGTGTGTCGCACTAGAGTGAATTTAATATTATTAGTATATACTTTGGTGAAAAGTTTGGGTAAAATTATCGGAAATCGGGCTATTTCTAGTACATATAAGAAAAAAATTCCCAAACAGTCCTAAACAATAGTTTTACCAGAAATTTATGTACTCTTCTTCTCGTGGGCGTTTTTCTACACATTTAAGCTATGAATATCTTTTTAATTCAATCCATCACCAGTTTAATCTTATTAGTAAATAATTATCATAAATAATGTTTTATTTGATATTGAAAAGGAAAAAATTTGTCGTGGATACAAAAAACGTAAGTGAATCTTAGGAAATATGTATTATTCACAGCATTAACCCTGTCACAAATAAAATAGACGTGAAAAACTAGTGCGAATCTACTGATAGAAATAACTGAAAGATGTAAAAGAGATACTTTTATTATAAATACATTGCATTCTAAGATGAATGACAATCTTCTATCTCCTATCCTTTGATTGGGAAAGTAGTGTATTCCACCGCTGATATGATACTTTCTTAAATACTATTAGTTTATTTATCTATGTATTTTTATTGCACAAAGCATGAGCAGTTCAACGATTTATGCACAAAGAAGATATACATCTAAAGAAGCTGATAATTCGCTTACATTTATAAAAAGAATATGCCCACTTAAGAGCTAAGAAGAAACTATAATACAAATATACATCTTTATATCCATGAGAAACATTAATAGTAATAACTTTGGTAAAATAAATTTCTAAATCAAGACATCAATTCATAAGTATGTAATGAATACCACTTTTAATGTATTTAACAATGCCTGAACTCCTAATACCCTTGGGATCAACCATGTTGAGCCTATTTTGAAGTCTTGTAGCATATGTTTTGAATGATAGACCAATTTCAACTTTAATCCTGTCTAGCTTAATTATTGCCTTTGATTATTGAATACATCCAAACACTTTAATGTCAATAAAAATGATTGTTTTCACCTGGGACATTCAACATGATTCAATCACCAAAAATCGGGTTACATATCATAGTAAATCTTAAAAACATTTTAAGATGGTGTTCAGGTGGATGTTATATATAGAAAATTTAAGAAAGCTAATGATTCTATCAGCATTAATCACTTATTGGGTAAGCTACATTGATAGATCCTGCCAAACTGAAAGAAAGCTTGTGGTGAGAATTAGATATCTTAATTCATGTGAATCTATCTAGTTCTGTGTTTTTACAATTAGTACCTTTCTCCACAAATATTTGCGACACATGGACCAAAATCTACATGGGATCAAATAAACATAATGAATCAAGCTCATTTCCTCGCTTTCAAACATTCTAACTAATTTAGAATTTCGTATAAATATTGTATAATTCAAAACTTACTACTTCACATTTGTTACTACATTATAGATAAAAGCTTAACCTATACTACTGTTGGTGTACATGAAAATAATTGGTAGACTAATATATATGCGTAAAAAAACGAACTTTTTCGTTCAAATCCAATTGTCTACTCTAACTGTTACACGGAGAGAAATAAATAGACTCGTTATAAGGTAATTACATAAGTTACAAAACACATTGACTTATTTTCTTAAGGTTTAATGCCTATACAATTACCGTATTACACATATCACGCATATTATTTGCATAATACAGGTAAATCGTAGAAATTTAATTGACTTCCATGCCTTATTTACTACTAGCAGCAGCCGAAAATTACATTTCTATGACGACTTCCGCCCACTTTTGTGCATGATTTGGCAACGCTGTTCCTAACATCTCACCGAAATGAAACGGAGCGATATTACGTTAAATCGTTCCGACATCGCTTTTCATCAAGTGACAAACGTTACGTTCTCACTTCTCACTAAAATTACACACTCGCAGCCCTGGTCCCAAATCGAAAAAAGCCAAAATTAATACCGCTGCTGTTATTGCTTACTTACTTGATGTAAAGATTTTTGGTTTTTGATCCGATTTTTTCGAATTTGAAGTAATTTTATTTGTATTTGTGATATTTTTGTTCTTATTGCACTATTTGTTGAAACAATGCATTCAAAAATCCAAATGATATTTAAGGGTATTTCCGCAATCCTAAATACAAATAATACATCCGATTAATCTATATTATATGTTTTAATTCATATGCCTAGTGATTACTATTGTTTGTTTGCACAATTTTTAAACAATTAAATTTAGATTAACCAAATGATTTTTTTAGCTTCACAAATGTTTTAATATATTTTATATCTAAGGAATCTAATGGAAGCTCGTATAATTTATCTCGGATTATTATTACTCTATTTCATTAATTGTTTAAAAAATTTATCATTACTAATTCAAATTATTATTATTATTATTAGGGTCTTTATTAGGCGAGATTGAGACTAAAAAGTCTCCTCTTCCATCTAACCTGTAAATTATGTACGTGCAGTTATCTTTTTTCAAATTTCTTTTTACCTGGTAATGGATATGAAGGTTTTTTTTACCGTATCATTGCTATAATAATTTACAATTGAGGTATTATTTTGACAGCTTTACAAACATGGAAATGGCGCGAAACAATGTTCCATAACACCTAATTACTCGGAATTTACGTCAAAGGTATTTCTCCGATTGCTATAAGCTCATTTATTTATAGGAGAGATGTAAAATAAATCACCGATTACAGAATTCGGTAATTAAAGTCTAATCAGATGTAATGGGATAATAGAGTTATCAAAGTAATAAACTGAGTCTTCTTCTATATCTATAACATTCATTCTCAAGAAAAATGCTAAGCACACTCAAAAGCATCGTCTGATAATTCTTCGTCAGTGTCATCTTCACTCTGATCGATCGATTCCTCTAGAGTAAGAAGACTCTTTACCTCAGCAGACAATTGCACATGTTTTTCTGTGCTCCTGAAATTATTGACATAATGAGATTGATGTAAGAAGTAATCTTCGAAATAAATCTTCGTTTGTGGCGATCGTGGAAAATTTCCTTGTGTGGTGTTCCCTTCGTATGTCCTTATTCGTAGCCTCCATCGCCTCTTCGGACAATAGGGAGGTCAGCTTCCTTGGCGATTGCTGATCCATGAATTAGTAGCTTGCGGATGACGGGTGGCATGTAATACCACGAATAATATTTTACTCATAAATCTTTAGCTATTTGAGGTTGCATTAAATTGGACCAAAATCTAAGAACTTACCTTTCCGTTTATCATCTTGAGCAACGAGTGAAAATGTGCAGTGATTTTTCCTATGCAAACCTGTTGCAAGGTGTCAATTTGCTTCGAAATATATTCCTCTTCCTCTTTGGAAACACATTTGGTCTCTTGCATCCACCGAAAACGTCTGGGCCGGCATAATATCTGTCCACAATATGTTTCCTGGGAAATAAGTAATCATTGAAGGCTTTCCGTAGAAACTTGAGATAATTGATGATCGACATAGAATTAGTTTCTAATTACTCACCAGTGACATTTTCAATCAATAGCAGAAGCACCAAGAAACTCGCAGATAGACTTGCTTCTGCCCCGTTTCCATTTTTGTTTGTACATAGAGTGTCCGGAAGTATCGTCAAAACCATATTTGCCATTATGGTACATTGAAGTTCATCCCCAATCTCCGAAGATCTAATTCTTGATGCTGTTTGGGTGTGGAGACTTTTCAGACTCATCTCGCACTTCTCCTCTGTGATGCTTATAATCCTCAGGGTACGCTGCATTTTTAGCTGCTAACACAGACTTGCAGCTAGGATATGTGAAATGGCCACGCATTTCCGCAGGGTAATCCTATCATAGCCATATTCCTTGAAATTTCATACACGTTCAGGAGGACAAGGCTTATCCCATTCACCCCCGGAGACCAGAGTGCAATTCATTCCTTGCAAAAAGAGAACGGTGTCTGGGTTTTCCCGTTGGAGAGCAATAAAAATGCGGCATAGATCAGTCCTTTTCGGTAGCCGTTTACCCTGCAAACTTCACGGACACGCGACAGCGGTATTTAGGAGTGCCGCGAGAGGACGGAGTCTGGGGATGAAGTAGCTTTTCAAGGAACCTTACAATTCTAAATACTTTCAAGTTGTTTGTAAATTGCTTGTTCCCCAATTACGTCTATTTCCTTCCGTTAGAGCTCTCACGCTACTTTTAGGGGAACATCGGGACTCACAGATAATATTTGAGCCTAATTCCATACCGTGGATAGAAACGGGAATATGTTATGAGTTTAAAAAGTGGATAATTTCTGAGATAAAAATATGGTAGAAGAAGCGACATATGCAACAACTTAAAAAAATAGCCACAAAAATGGGATTCTCATAAGTTATACTACGCGCCAGCCCGGTCGCCACCCGCGTCAGCGCACTGCTTCGTTTGACTTAAATCAATTTTGTGGCCGAATTTGCTAATATATTGGCATGATTTTTCTTGACTGCTATGTTGCCTATGCTATACTCTTTTAATGCATGCAAATGACTCAAAGGTGGCAAAGAGGCGCTCATAACGATATTTCACTTTTTATTTGAAAGTTAAGGTAAAAACACTAAAATTTAAAAAATACTAAAAATAGTAAATGAAACATAAATCGAACTAAGCCAGGTTTGAATTCTACAGAAAGATTTAAATGTAGATTTAATGTTTTCTGCCTAAATATGTCGTCTAAAATGTGTCCTCTATGAAGCTGAACTTTTTCGAAATCGACTGATTTCACGCGACTGGCATTTTCACACTGAATGCTTCATGTTTCACGGGTCCCAGAGACTACTCTGATGAACGTAAATATCATTGGAGTAGCGTATATTGTAGACCATATCCTGTAGAATCCGAATACGCCATTCACAACATCCTCGCCGAAGAAAAATTGACTTTTGGCCAGCTTTTTTCGATTTGGGACCACTTTGCGCCGTTAGAGTGTGCGGTGAAATATTTTGGTAAATAGTTACTGCTTTATATTTATTTTAAATAATCGACAGGGAAAATAGTTTTTTTTGCTAATTATCTACATATTTTGTTTTAGTGTGCTCAAAGCATAGGAAAGTCCTACTACAAGAGAGCTAAACACAGGTTTAATTTAAGGATTTAATGGTAAAATCGGTGGAAGGCTTATTGTTCAAATTATTTTGAAATTATTCAAAAATTCATTTTTGGTAAATATTTCGAGTGATCAAAAATCATTACACATTAATGTGAAAACCTCTCCGCTTTGAAATTTTTAGTTAAATAAGATGAAGTACATCTCAAGGCAGAGAAACCGAAAGTTGTGAATTATAATCACTCGAATCTCTCTTTTCCATTCACATTTTATTAAATCCTCGGAGCTAAAAGAACTGTGTTTCTTATCAGTATTATGGGACATTGTTGTCTTTTTATCGAAACACCCAAATTAATTAAAATTATGATTAAGGAATCAAGTCCATTTTAAAGTTTCCTCTATTCGTTTTAAATTTAGATACATACGTCCGTCGTATGATCAAGGAATTGTGTAATTTATGTTGTATTTTTGCACGCACATCGCGAACTTGTGATCGCGAAGTGATGGAATTATTTACGCCTCAAAGGTCACTAATAGCTTGACCAGAAATCAACAACGAGTCATTCGTAAAGATTTTCCATAAGAAATTAGACTTATTTTCCTCGTTGCGTTATTTACGACCTCTAGGGGTCCAAGAAAATCTCTTTGTTTCCTCGGAAGATAGATTCTTCTTGTATGAGAAAGAGCCGATATCAATGTTCGGACTACTATTTTTTAGAAGTGAAAGGTAGAAACTTCCGGTGGCCCGGTAATAAAAAATCATTTGTAAATTATATTCTAAATTGAACAGCAAACAGAATAGGCTACTGATAACTATATATAGCTACTATAAATAGTTTAATGGTTATTTCAAGTAAAAGTAGCATTTGATTTCTTTTGTCAGCTTGAAAATTTTGAACGTAGAAAGGAAGTAAAAAGTAAAGAATCATGTAAATAGGACGGATGTGATTTAATTAAATTATCTAGAGATATATACTTGCCTCGGTGGAGTTTAATCGCTACTACTTTCATCCCTACCATTATGACATCAAAGTCTGAAATACCGTCAACTATATCGAGACTAGTTATCAATTGTGGGTGACTAGTAAATCTAGAATGTTACCCGCACGAGTCGTTCGAGATTTGTCATATTTACCTGATATAACGCATGCAACGAAAATGTATCGATTAATTTTAGAAAATTTTTCTCTCTCTGTTAGTGTTGGAGCATGTTTAATCGCGCCAATTAATATGCGGTGGGTTAAAATCTCCTAGAACTATGATTGGATCTTTAATTTTTTCACTGTTTATCTGTAACGTCTCGGATAAATCAAAAATACAATCTATTTTTTCCATCGGGAGGACGACACAAAGAGCAAAAATCTTACTTCCGTTTGGTCTTAGAATCGAGCACCAAATCATTTCGCTCCTGCAATTTTCTACTCATCGCGCTGACTAATCTAGGTTAGAGAGCGATGCTATTTCACTTTAGTTCATCTGGAATACGCGAATGGGATCCGGAGGACAAGACATGCACCCTGAGCTCAAGAAAGTGTAATAGAAAGCGATACGTTTTGTTAAAAACAATGCTACAACAAGAAAGCAAGCGTTCAATAAATGCTCTCTGACGCAAGTTGGGAATCCTTTAAAGATAGGAGACTAAAAGCTAGGCTGCGTTTGCTACATAAGTTTAGGGAAAATACGATTGCGGAAGATGTAATTGATATTATGCGACCTTCCGACCATCTTCGTGGATTCAACAAAGAGCGTAAAGTAAAGGAAGTAGATGCCAGAACGGACCCTTTAAGAATTCATTCTTCCCGCGAACTTTAGGTGACAATAATTGGCTGAAAAAATATCCCAAACGCTCGATGTTTACATATGTAAATGATTTACTATTTATGTAGACGTAGGGAAAAAAAGGGTGCGGTAAAAACGTGCTCATTGGTCTGTGTTCTATTCTTTTGGAAGCACATCTTCTCCAGGATGGAGGCACTTAAACTGCTAGGAAACTGCTGCTGTGTCCTTCCTCTAAGAGGTTAAGGAGACCCCCTCCAAAGAAGAAGAAGACGGAAGTTCCTGTTGTGTTCATTTGCCCTCAACCGTAGATTTCTTCCGGTTTTTCCTATACAACTTGCTTCGCAGATAGCAAGAAAGTTCATACACCCCATTGCACTCCGATGCTTCCCTTTTGTCCTTGGAATTCCCCAAAAGTCTTTTTATGGATACTGGTATATAGTATGCTGCTCTATTTTTTCGGAAATGCATTCCCCTATCTGTATGAAACCTTTTCCAGGAACGGCGATCTCCTCCACGAAACCTTTGGGATTCCTAATGGTCCAGGAGTGACTTCCAGCTCCTTCTATTTGTACAGTTATTTATTAATCTTTTTTTCTACCCATTTTACGTTATAACTATTCATTAAAGCGATTTTCTGATTGTGTTCAGTTCTTTTTTTTGTGAGTTATTGGAGAAAGTGGAACTAAAAGTCCATTGATCGTGGAATAGAATGCTTGTGAGAATGGTGGTGAGCGGAATTAAAAGGGATTACTTGATCAGTAAAAGTGGACTTTGAGGAAAATATTGAATACAGGTTTTTCATCTTTCAGAGAAATTGTTTGGTCTAAGAAAATTAGTGAACCGTCTTCGTCTGATCAGAAGTAATATTTCGATGAATTGAGTTAAAGAAATTAACTAACTATTGTAATTGTTTATCGTTACCCTCCAGATATAAAATAAAAAATCTGATGTGGCCAGCACATGACTTTCTCCATACATTAGATGTAAATATTTATCTACGACAGTAATTTCGAACTCTATATTCCATCTAAACTTGGAAGATGAGTGATTAATTTATATATTATTATCTTTTACGTCACAAACATTATAAATAATGTTTTTCGGGACATGCTCGATGAAAAACGATGAATTTGGCCTTTCGCCTATAGAGCCCAGAGCGCCCGCAAAGTACATAATCAGCAACTTCCAGTTTATCAGTATTTCATGAATAACTCCTAAAAAATCAATGATACAAAAATATGTTTCATACAAAAGTTATAGTAAAATACATTTTCTAAAACATTTATAAATAATAGTATATACCTATATATCATATTTATGGAGATAATTTGAAAACCGGAAATGAGCTTTGAAGAATGAAGCTCAACTTCCGGTAACCGATTCACTCCAAAAACTAATCAACTCTAACGACTGTAATAAAAGTACTATGTATGAAATTTGGTGTTGATCCGACAAATAGTTTTCATGTTAGAGCGCCCACAAAGTACATAATCATCTTCTTCCGGTTTATCAGTATTTCACGAATAACTCCTAATCAACCGGTGATACAAAAATATGTTAAATACAAAAGTTATAGTAAAATAGATTATCTAAAACTTTTATAAGGTATACAATATACCTATATATCATATTTATGGAGATATTTTGAAAACCGGAAATGAGCTTTAATGAATAAAGCCCGACTTCCGGTTGATCGATTTACTCCAAAAACTAATCAACTCTGACAGCACACACCACAGTACTATATATGAAGTTTGGTATTGATACGACCAATAGTTTTCACGTTAGAGCGCCCACTATCTCTATACTTCGTATATGGAGAAAGTAAAAACATCAACATAAAGGCGCCAAAAACACGTTATCAATGAAATAATTATTGTTATTAAATAAATCATTCTCGAAATTACCCATAAATAATTTGCCAATACAGGAGATAAGGGAGATCCCATTGGATCCTAGCCCTTCTTTTTGACAGAAATTGTTATAAAATTTGAAATAATTTTTTTCCAAAAATATGGGAGTTATTATTAATTTCCTTTTTGATGTGAGGCTAAATTTCAGATTTCTCTTAGATTTTCTCAATTCCATCCAAAGCTTCGTTTGTAGGGATGGATGTGAAAAGACGCTAACTAAGATCGAATACAATAAACTTTTTTCTTTTCTTGAGAGGACGGTCGCTTCTTTTACTGATTTTCTTACACATGATTGATTGGACGTGATTGGGTCTTTTTTAAGGAAATACATATTATTGTTATCTATAAAAACACTTGTCCACATATTGCTGTCTTTCACATAGTGTTACGCTCTATCCACCCAAGTCAAAACAAGATTATTTTCAGATGTAAAATATTTTTCACTTGAGATACTCGCTGGTAATTTGAAACTAAAATTTTGAGGGTTCTTAATGAAATCAGTAATGATGTCACAAAATGTTATCCCCACTGAATTTTGGGAATCACTTTCTAATTCACTGTCCTTCACGAAATTTTTAACTGTTAACTGATTAAGGTTGGTGGGGGTTCAATTCAGTCCTGAAAAAAATAAGTCATCAATGTTTTTAGACGGCACCTTGTTAAAAAGTTAAGCAATTTTTGGGTGAAAACTCACATTGTCCAACCTCCTAGAGAAGATAGTGTGCTTCCCAAAGAATAGAACACTGAGCAATAAGCACGTTTTTTCCTCACCCCTTCTTCCCCTTCCGACCCTTACACCCTAAACATCTGACCCAAACCTTGCTACGCCCTTTTTCTCTCCCTCTTTTTTACATTGTTAATTCTTAATAATTGATGTAATAAAGAAAAACCTGCCTGATGATGCCAGTCCTCTAGCGAAACATACCGCGCTAACAAATTCTGTGGGAAAGTACGAAGTTTTTTCCATATTTGAAGCGGAGGATCAAAATTTATTCACGATTGGGGTATGAAAGGGTCAATGAAAGTTTATCAGTTTGCTACAAGTATGGAGGGCCTATTAGTTGGCTGCGTATCTTTTATGTTTTAGTCAAAATTCGACGGGAACTTCTGCCTTCCTCGAAAAGCTTTCACCCGAAGAAGGCATGCAAAATATTTATCATATCGCACAAGTCACTAATGGGACATCCAAATACATTAAGTTTGAAAATCCAGTGTTACGGCCATGTAGTAGCAGATCATGCGATAAACCGAGAAAGTATCATTCGTATATAAAAATGCGATTTTTTATTCCGTCCTCGGGATGTGTGTCACGCTGAATCCAATGTGAACGACATAAACGGTGGACACCCAAATTGCTAAATTAAATTGTTTTCACTTAAAACTCTTTTGTGAATAATTACACTCCTTTAGCCTCGAAGTTTAACAAATAAATCCTTTTCATGTCACCAATATTGATAATAGTTCATACTCGAAACAGTTAAAAATATCATTGATGGATTGATTAACAATTCAAGTTACATGAACACTCGTATTTCCTTTCAGTGCCGCTGGACAATAAATTGGATGTCCACGGGTTCTTGCCGATGTCCCTTTAAAGATCGAATTTGAGTGTCCATCGTCGTAAGAGGATGACAAAATTCAATTTAAGATTTTATGTTCATTGCAGAATCAACTTTCTTGGTAGCAAGTTCAACGGTCGAACATGAGTCATAACACTAACTATGGGAATAATTATTAGGTTTCTATAGCTCAGTGGTGTGGTGGAAAACTTTCCAGTGTGGGAACGCCAAATATATTTATCAAATTATAAGGAAAGCCGTATCAACATCAATCGAGTTCACAAATGTTTGTGAAGTATCGTTTTATTATTTACATCAATCATTTTATACCAAATCAATACTTAGCAATAAATTGGCTATTTTTTACTGTGGAAAACCAGTGTGGGAACGCCGTTCCCACGCGTTCCCGCTCCACTACACCACTGCTACAGCTCTACAAAATGTTATCAATAACACCCACGAGTTTCTTACGCCGTAATAAAGTAAAACATTGACCGAAGCAGACGGTTTTGTCTACGGCGATAAAGCAGGATCGACGTATACAACTGGATGCACAGTTCGTGAAGAGCGCGCGAGCCACGCGGCAGACAAAACACAAACAGCCGTTGCAACGCAGAAGCAAAATGAAAGCGATTCCTCTGAGGAACAGGTCCTTCGTTCAACCTGTCCGGCAGGTTTCATGACCTTTCCTTCCCTCCGCGTCGCCCGCCATTCGGCGTCTCCTCAATTATGCATCAATTGGACGCATTCCACCTTCGTTTTAACTAATCAAAGAGACGCGTGCATTGTACATATCCACTTCTCGTTTCGGAATTCTCAGCGTAAGTTGATGTTTCGCTTAAAATCGTGAAGATGGTGCCCCAGCTTTCGCGCATTTTGATGTTTAACCATCAAATGCTTAAGTATAAATCCTAAACTCGTATCTTCTTTGATCATTCACACTTGTTATTCACGTACGTTATTGTACTTGTTTTTCCATCCATCCTTGCTCAACTTACCAGTTTTTACTCCACTGTTTGCGGTAATCAAGTATCGAAGAATGTATATTAATCGTTTGTCCTTCTACTGAACGTATGGCCGCAGTAAAGAAATATTTTTCACATTTAAGTAAAATTCATTTCTTGAGAAATAAAGCTGTACTTACTGTATTACAATTTTTATTTTTGAAAGACCGCTTTCTTGTCCGTCCGTGAAACCCAATGACCGCTTCCTGGTGCACCCAAAGGGGTCAGCCCGGTTGAAAAACAATGCTCATCCCTCAAAGGGTACTGCAGCTCATTTTAACCGGTTTTATTTTAAGAAATAACTCTGTGCGTGCTTTTATGGAAATCAGAAAGTTTTTGTTAACTTAGTGCAATATGCGATCTAATTTGCATCAAAAATCATAACATGCCATTAATCTTAATGCTAGAACTATTTTGTCTCTAAATTTGAACCAACCACACTCAAAGTTGAAAATCTTGTTTAAAAGTAGCGAGTTAAAATGTTCTTAATATCATTTTTCTTGTAGACTGACTTGATTTACTTCATATCATTAAAGCTCACCAGGATACATTATCCTATTAATATAAATAGGATCAAAAGCATTTTTTTGTAATTTGAACGTGGCTAATAGATACGAAATTCATCAAAATTTATCAAATTTTCTTCTTTGTATTTATCTGAAACATTTCGGAGTGCGTAAATCCAGTTATTATTTGACATTAGTGACTATCAGGTCTAACGTATTTTGAAACTATCTTACCTCTATTTCCAGAACATTGGCATCAATGTTAGCAAATAGCCTATGAATTAGTGGTTTTTAAATTTGAAATAATAAAAATTTCTAACGAAAAATGAATTTCCGCCTTTTTTCTCAGCACTGTACACAGGCTTGACTTTTGGTGAATACAGTCATGAGATTAAGAAAACTCAGTAATGTTCCATATATTTTGTGTGGAAAATTACCAAAATACTGTAACATACAAGTGTCAGGTTTCACGGCGTAGCTCATATCAACGTTTTCTTAAATGAATGCTGGGCAAGAACACTGAAGGGTTTTGATATTTGATATCCATGCATACTTCAAAGCTTTTGTGATCTTTCCGTCCCAACACATTCGATTAATTTTCCTCCATCATCTGTCACCCTCTGCCGACAATTTTATTCTATAAGTACTTTTCAAACTTCGGTGATACTCGCCAATTGTTTGCTTCGTGCGCTATCAAGTGATACTCATCTCTGAGCTCATCGTCGACGTAATGAATAATATTCTCGCTTTGAAGAGTCTTTTGATTGATTCTGTATGTTGAAATACCGATTAAAGCATTCGACTACAACTTGCGGATCATGTATCGATAATTACAGCTTTTAGGTTAATGCTATTTGCCGTGTTTTCGACCGAAAAACAGTTTTTGTCGCTAGGCATCATTTAAAAAAAGATTCTGTCTTTATTCTATGGGTACCGATTTCCAGGTCGTTATTGCATTTGAATGGTTACTCCACGACCTCGTTGCTGCCAGAGTTGAGCATTCGTCTTCTGAGTTTGCTTCCGTAAATTAATCTTTCTGAAATCAACAACATACTGTTTCAGCATTATCTGTACGTTCCTTTTAGAAAGTTGTATCCTTTCAGTATAGCTGAAAGGCCTTTGCAAATGAGATGAGATGATACCAGCAAGCAGTTTTCCTAGCTTAGTTATATTTAGAATATATTTCAGTTTAATAGGGGAGACCACCCTGCCACCCCAGGTAAACAGTAACTGGTTTGTTGAAATATCGCGCGACCAGTGCTATAACCTAACAGCCAGTGTTGCCATTAAGTTCCCAGTCGCTAGAAGCTTTGCGAGAACGTGATTTTCTTTTGTCGTTAAACATGTTGTTTTTAACAGATTTCGTTTAATTTTTGATTTCATATTTCATCGAGGCAATTGCGTTTTTATACTGTCTTATATTCGGAAAATAACCGTAATCCTATTGTACTCTTAATTTTCATGCCGGTAAATAAATTGTTTCACGGTGCCGCTTGCGACGACGTAAGCCACGATGTTATGAATCTGTGGGAGTGGCGCCTTAGCACCCAGGGTTATTCCGCCGCAGCGGTGGCATAGCCCATAGCTTAGCATAACTTATTTTGTTTCATGCTGAAATAATGTAATAATTTACAGTTACAGGTGAAATTTATGTTTGATGTTGCTATACTTACTATCATTCAATTTCTCAAATTTTCTATTTTTTTTCCGTTAACAATGCAACATTTTTCTTTGAAATCCTCGCAATTCATGTTTGCGAACAGGTTTTCACAAAAAATTAATAAATTTATATAAAGAAATTCGTACAACACAGTAATTTGCTACCTAAAATGACGCCGTCATAAACCCGAGACCATGGAGGAATTACTCCGTTAGATTTGTATTTTTAGATTTATACTAAACCCTATTGGCCCCTCGAATAGCCTGGGGAAAAAACGTCCAAATGTGATTATCTGTTTTTGCGATCACTTCCCTGTACCGTTTTGTCGATGCCTCTCGGAGATCGCGTTCGTTCTTAACTGGCATTAACATTTCATTTACTTTGTCTGTAAATTCTGAACGGATGAACTTTTCGAAACGTTTCCGTCAGTAATCAGATCTTCTCCTCTGGAGCGAATTCCAACCGAGGGATTCTGACGTAGCCGAAATGCTTCTGTCGAATCTCCTCGAACGAATCGAGCTGCACTGCGTTGGACCGTCTCTAAATCTAAGATTGAACCTACGTCATGGAGATCCTAAATCTCGTATCAGTACTCTAGACGAGGTCAAGTAAGAGAAAAATGAGCTATTTCTTTGACTCTCGCTTAGCATCCTCTCAACGTTTTAATAGTTAATCTTTGCATTTTATTCGCTTTTCCTATCGCACCTCGAATATGTTTTTTAAAAGATAAGTTACTGCTAAACGTGACTCCTAAGTATTTGTTATCGTGCACTTATTCGAACGGATGTCTTGAAATTTGGTTTTGCGCGGGAATAACGTTTGTGGAGCGCGTAATACTTATAGCAACGCATTTATTTATATTTAGATCAAGCAACCAATATTTACACCATCCTGATATCACGTCGAGGTCATTCTATAGTATACTGCTATTGTTTTCTAACGAATTCTCTCTGTATGTGAGGGTATCATCTGCAAAATATCTAACCTTGCTCTGTACGTTATCTACCAGGCCGTTAGTGTAAATTAGAAACAAAATCGGACCCAGAACACTTCCTTGCTGAACACCTTATGTGATACTTATTTCTTCAGATAAATTTCCGTCCAACGCAACTCGCTCAGATCTGTTTTCTAGAAAAGATCTTGTCGATCTGATTACTTTTTTGTCGATCGCGTAGGCACTCAGCTATTGAATAAGCTTTTCGTGAGAAACTGTGTCAAAGGCTTTCCTGAAATCTAAGAAAACTGCGTCTGATCTAACACCGCTATCTGCTGCTTTAGATATGTCATTCATGAAAAGTGCTAACTGGGTCTCACAATACTTACATTTACGGAATCCGGGCTGGCTCTGTCTGATTGCTCCCTTTTCGGAAATAAAGCGCATAGTAGAGCTCGCTATAATATGCTCGCTCGCATTATTTTGCTAAAACTTGGAGTTAATGAAATTGGCCTATAATCATCTGGTTTTGACGCACGCCCTTTCTTAGGCGCCGGAGTGACATTAGCTTTTTTCCACGACTTTGGGACGTTTCCCTCATCCAATGATTTTTGATAGAGGATATGAAGAAGTGGAGCAATTTCATCGGTTTAAGTTTTTATTACAACAGCGGGGAATACCTTCGGGTCCATGCGCCTTTTTCTTATCAATCCCTCGCAATAACTTTCCAATTCCATTAACTGATATATCTGAATCAATACTCGAGGTAAAATCGTTAACATTTTCTTCAGGGAAGCATTTTTGGTAGTGCCGATAGCCGGGGTCCGTATTCCGCCACTGTGCGGTGTTTCATTAAATTTTTTCTTCAAAGTATTTTCTCAATAGGTACGTTATGAATAAAATTCATTCAGGTTCCAGACAAGTGAATTAAGCTTTTCAGCGTTTCTATTTGCCATGAAACGGATTTGGCAAGCTGTAGGAAATTCAATTCCCTTACGGTGGCGCCATTACCTCGGTCCTATATTTGAATACTACCCTCTCCTATATTTCAAATACTAACGACACCCGTGTTATTTTATGAGGATTCTGATTGGAAAATTGGCGCATTTTCGCATAATTCTGATGTGAAAGACATGATTTGAAAACGATTAAGGAAAGGGTTGTTCTTGTGAAGAAATTTCATTTGGATTTGCGTCACATTGTATGATTACGTAGAAACTAAATTTGATTACTATGATTGTATTATTTTAGTGGTTAATAGAAACCCAAAAGAAAATAAAAATTATCGTAACATATGTATATCGTGTCGAAGAAATTTACGTAATCCACTGAAAGGTTTATCTATCTCCGAACACATTGAATCATCATTACATTTCTAATGGGTAATATTTCAAATTGCTTATATATAAATCCGTCATACGTTCATGTGGTAGTATTCAATCGATGTTTCGTACAATTATCTCATTAAGAAATAGGATCTCGGACTTGGACAAATTAGGTATAACTTGGAATCTTGTTATTCTTCAAGTCGCGATCACAGCTGTGCTTAACTATATATGTATTCGCTTGTTTGTTTAAAATCTCGTTTGATTTAGAATATTACTAACTCAAAATTCTTGTAATTACATTACTACAACTATAATTACTTATTTTATCTGCGAACTAATTCAGCTGAGATAGAAATAACAATGTTCTCTAATTCAACTCCTCGGTAGAAATTACTAGTGACCCTAAACTAAAAAAACGTAGGAAAGCTTATGTCCTGTTTTTTTTAAGAAACGGGCTATTAGAATTGCAGAAAGGACGTATCGATGGTGAAATTTCTGTGAAAAAAATATTTCCTTCCTTCATTGGACTTCTCCTAGAAGTAGGTAAATAAAATCCAGGTGGATTGTTGGGTTATAAAAATACTTCTATATATTTTTTTCTATTTTTGGACGACAAGAAAATATCTGCGCTTGATAAGAATCCGGAATAACACTACTACAGTTATCCCCCACCTAACACTGATACGTTCCCTGATATTGTCGCGTTAAACGAATATTTAATTATTAAGATAACGCATATCCTACGCCGTGACCAGATATAAAGATTACATTAATGAAATATAATAAACGACTTTGCGTCGTATCTGTAGTGATTTCCTGACCTCGAAATTCGTTTGATTGTATCTCATAGAACTCAATTCATATTGAAACTCGTTCGTGTTATGCGTTCACGAATTGCTACTCGCGATAATGCGAATTTCGTGTTGACAGAACCGTGTTAACCCAAGGTTACCTCTATTACCGACAGTTTTCACTTGTAAACGTTCCGATTTACGTCGTTTAAATGACGAAATGAACCACGTAATAACACTATGATACACATAATACGCAATTCGTTATTGCAGTTTCGAAAATTTCGAATGTTTCGACAGGTAGTGGACGCTCGACTAATTGTTTTGGTTGCACTTCATTTTGCGCAGTTGCTCACGCGCGCAACTTCGTTAGGGGGAATGATGTCTGTATTAAGTTGATCAGTGGAAAAGAGATATGTCATTGAAAGTACATACTATTTGTATTTTCTAAAAAGCGACAAAAATTCCAATAATGACATCATTCGTGTAATTATTTTGCGTATGTATGATATCAGTCTCTTTGAAAACGTGAGGAAATTCCAAGAAAACAAGAAGAATGGCTCTCTTTTCTGATATTGGACAAGTATAGTAAGAGGATCAAATTTAGCCATCAGCATGTATAGAGTAGTGGCAGTGTCGGAGTAACTCGTTCTAACTCATTTTTTTTTCATTAGATTCAAAAACAGTCAATTTGACCAATTACATTTAATCGTAAAAAAATATATTAATAGGGAAACATAATAATCAACAATAAGCAGAAAAAAAAACAAAGAACAGCAAAGGGAGATAAGTAAGAAAAATCAGAAAATTCAGAGGAAAGAAGCGAATTTATGGGGGAAAACAGTTTAAGAGACGGGTTGACAGAAGGGAATTAAAAATTTGGGTATTCTATAGAAAATAGACATTTTGTGAGATGGAAAGTCGGAAAGGAGGTAAGTGAAGGAGATTAGAATTATGCATGGACGAGAAGGGACACGGAGGGAGAAACAGAAAAGGTTGTCGCTAGATCTGCATCGGCTGTTGAATATTGTATGAAGATATTTAATGTCGAGGAATTTTGGCGATGAGAGAGGGATGAAAATATGTTTTCACGAGAGTGGTTGTGAAATTGGAGTACTCGTAAGCGAACTATGGATGCGAAGAAATTTAAGGGAAAGTGAAGGGTTTTTACAGTGGAAGGGGCTGTAGATTGCCGAATAGGCATGCAGTTATCTATTATGGGGAGAATGCAGCCAGTGAAAATTGTCTTAAACGCAAGCAGTTCAGTGATTTTAGTGAAACGGAAAAGCATTCCAATTACGGAGATTCATCTAGAGGCAACCAAATTGAAATGGTCCCTGAATGTTAATTTTAGGTCAGATATTACTCCAAGATCCTTATATGTTGAGATAGGATTTATTGTTCCATCACCGAGGTGGTAAACAGCTGGAGCAACGACTCTCTTTAATGAAAAAGTAGTCAACTTGAGCACTAAGTATCAACTACATTAAAAGCAATGGAAGGGAGTTGTGTTCCTCCGTCAATTCTCTTGAAAACCTTGCGATCCTCGGCACAATCATCATCATTTAAGTTATGATTCTAAATAAAATCTGTATTTAGTGCTAGTGATGCCAAACATAACAGGGTTATTTATTTTAGTATTTATAATAACTTAAAACTTGGAGAGTACTAACTTAAAATTGGAAGATGGAGGGAAAAATCAAGAAGGAGAACTGAATGTAGGCATATAACTGAGGAACTGGCAGGCTGTGAAACTGCTGATGATGTTTATGACTAACTTAAAACTGTAATATCCTTTATCAATTAATTGTGTCAATAACAATAATCATCTTAGGCATAACATTTATGCATCTCATGTTATGGCTAGGTACCATACAGCTATTTATCAAATGACAAAGAGTTCTCCGTTCCTACTCTGGGCTCTCACCTTTGGCTGCACAGTCGTAATCGCAGGTTCTTCACTGGTTATTTTTCACTATCTTCAATTAGCATTTTTTAAATTGGCATTTGTAAATTGCTTGTGGTACAGAATATTCTTGTGCTCTCATGAAAGTTGTAATTCTGAATTAAAATATCCACTATTTAAATAAAATTAAATTCTGTTGATCAGTTAAATGAACTTTAAGAATAGTTATTTTCATTTTATATTATTGAGGGCAGTTAAATTAGGAATGGAAGGTAAAATGTCCTCGACTCTGGGAAGTATGGTACTCTGCGTGGTTGAATACAATTCTCTTAAGTGTTACGTATTGAATCTCTTTGCAACTAATTTGGCAAAGGAGATTAACATACAAAAATACCTTATTGTTTATTTCTATTTACATTAACAATTGGAGGGCCTCCCACATCTAGGAAGTGGAGTAAGGTTATATAATTTTCCAAAAAAAATTAAATATTAAATTATTTTAAAATATTGTATGTTAATGTTAAGAATTAAAATTACAGTATTATAACCCATTTAAAAACTTTTGGATCTACATAAAATTAATACCGTGGATTTTTTTATTGTGTTCAATAAATCCTTGAAAGAAAGGAGATTGGAAGCTAGGCTGCAATTGCTCAGTAAATTCAGGGAAACTAAATTTTCGGAATCGGTATCATGCAACCCCCCTGCTACGTCGGTCGATCCGATAATGACCGTAAGTTAAGAGAAATAGATGCTAGGACGAATCGTTTTAAAAATTCATTCTTTCCGCGAATGTTACGCGACAATAACCAAATAAGGAAGTAGTTTAGATTCAATTGGTGTTTACACCCCCTGCCACATGCCGAAAGGCGGCTTGTAGGGTATTAATGTAGATATAGATTGTAAAACAGCTTTGGTATGTGGAATTTCATAATAGGAATAAATAAATATGCTGTAAAAATTCCAAATCCTCAATAAAACCATTTGACTGATGTCAACTTGCACCTAGTAATCATCTGGTGAGTATTTTGATAAGACAGAGGATACGTTCAAAGAGGGGGTTAGAGGTTTAAATTCTCCTTTAGCTAATTTTGTTGGCATTCCTATTCTCGGAAGGATCGATTCTAGGCCCCTTACTCTTCTCAATTTACATTAATGACTGTGTTAAGGTTATTAGAAATTGTAAATATCATCTTTATGCAGACGATCTTCAAATCTACTTGGACTCTAGCCCCTCAGAACTACCTCAATCGTTCGATAAAATTAATCAGAATCTCCAGCTCATCTAAAACTGGAGTGAAGATAATTTTATAAATATTAATCTAAATAAATCACAGGCAATTCTGATCGGGAACCCAAAATTATTATCCTTTGTCAATAGAATCAGCCTACCGGCGCACAGTGTGATATTTTCGCAATCTAGAGGGACAAAAGTCAATTTTCTTACCTGTCTACGCGAATCAAGTGTAGTTGGAAAAATATCTTAATTTCTCTTGTGTTTCTTGAGTCATTAACTGGAATTGAGTCTTGGAATGCGAGAGAAGTGTTTACATGAAGCATAAACACAACCACACGCAAAGAAGACACACAGGCCCAAAGAGATACAGCGCAAACGGTGACGGCCGCTAACGGCCGAGTTAGCAAGGAGAGGGATATGAGGTTATTTAAATCTAAGGAAGGAAAGTGTTAAGATATCTTTTAACATAGTTTAATTATAAATAATAACAATTCAATTTGATCGATTATCAATGTGCAATAAAATTGGTACAGTAAAACATAAAATTAGTAAGTAATAATTTGTAATCACAAAACAAATTGAAAGGAAAAATAAGGAATATAATATAATACAACATATAATATGAATTAGAGGATTATTCGGAATCAACATCAGATTCCTCGATATCACTTTCTGATTCTTTGGAATCAGAAAAACCTGATAGGGTTCCGTCCTGATCCATTGGAGCTGGAGCTCTCATCTCTAAGAGGTCACATACCTCCCTACTGATTTTGTTTCGTTTGGTTTTAGGAAGTGATCGTATGCTTGCTATCAATGGGTCTGAAGTAAAGAGTAATTCTGTTCATTAAATCTTTGTTCGTATTAACCCTTCATGTCTTCCTAGTAAATAGTTCCCTAAATTTCCTGTTGTCCTTATTGCGGGCCTCTTGTGCCTCCTCGGAAAGTTGGCCTATTGAAAGAATACACGAATCTATAATGTCTTTGCCGTGAAATAGAATTTTATGCACGCTTACTGGCATAGCGAACCATGAGTACTCTCTAATATACAATTCTCTAGTTTCTTTTTGGTACTGCTGCTGAAATTTGAGTAGTCATCTGTAATTAATGAATACTTATATTTAATTTGCAGATATGCGCAAGCAAATTTAAGACAAATAGTAAAGTAAAATATTATTTAAACTTACTGTCATAAGGACATTTATAAAACCCACAGGTTGGCCCACAATTAACTACAACAATACAATAAACGAGCGTTCCTTAAGAACCACTTAGGAGTCCAATAGGGAGGGCAGTCTTTCTAGCAGGTTTGCCGCAGACCGAGGTGGAGCTAGCTCAGTGGGAGGCATCAGCGAGTAAAAATTTCGGATCTAGCTTTAGTGCCTTTTTGGTCGGCTTTATATAGTCTTTATCACACTTTAGGGGGTACGGGGAGCGAAAAGCAGTGTTTGGGGAAGCCCCAGCGTGGTCCAAAATGCAACGCGCCCCATGCAACCACGTGAACTGCGCTGGTTTCACGTGATCGTGAAGCCTCCCAACATTACCTTGGTACTTCTATAATAATTATAGCAACACATAACTGCTACTAGCACACAGAAATACAGCCGGTAAAATTAATAAAAACTGAGTTTGTTTAATTATTCTGAGCAAATGCTAAAGGCGCGTAACAAATGCTTTTCAATGTAGATTGTTTCGTAATTAATTTGTTTATGAGACCAAACAATTCAAACATTCATAACTTATTTATCGTTGTTTAAAATAAGTTTGAAAGAGCAATGCATGAAACCCATATTGAAAACATGGGAATACAAGACGTAACATTTGTGCGTGCACAAGTGCATTCTAATAAAATCTAAGATTCCATTCTAATGTTTACACGGAGTAAATCTGTGTTCATGTATTTCCAAAATGAGTAAAATGTTGCTTGCATTCTGCAAGCATGTTGATAACACAAATTTCAAGTCGACATCATATCAAAAGGGTCCTCAAAAGTAGAAAAAGTATTGAAAACATTCTTAAAATTCGCTGCAATTTCTTCGTCTGGCATCGAACCCAGGTCTTCCTGGTGAAAATCACTATGCAGGACAACAGAAGATCACCGCCTCTAACTATGTGTGAAAACTGAAGCAGAAATATTGGCTGTAACTGCCTCAAACGAGGTCCTACTTTTCACATATATTCCTTATGTGAGAATTTGTAATGTGCTCTGGCATCGAACCCAGGAATAGTACGGTCTTATCTAAATTTTTTTCTGAAACCAATTCTCACCACACGTCTTCTAGCCAAGCATGAACTTCCTATCATTTCGATAAAAGCATAAAAAAATTATGAAAAACTACTTCAATGTATTTTAAAGGGCAGATGCTTGCAACGTCCTAGCATCGAACCAAGGAACTTTTCTGTTAAAGTCATTTACGTTTTCAATAGATCATAACCATATATATAGGCTCCTTAAGTTTTTATTCTCTACCTATCCGGGAAGTATTTTTTTTTAATTCCCGAAAATCAAAGCAATGCATTTAAATGGAAAAAATTGGGACTTTGGGACCCTCTGGAATCGAACCCATGACACTGAGGTTCAAAATCGCAACGTTTTTAGCGGTTTTACGATATGGCTAATACGTCGTAAAAATTTCAATTCAATGTCTCTTGTGATTTAGCCTGTGAATTAGTATCCTCTCTATCTATCTATCTATATACATTAATGAATCCGGAGAAGCATCTAAATATAATAGATAGTAACAAAGAGCCAAAACATTTGAATAATTTTTAGGTTGATATCCCTGCTATGTGAACTTATTTGGCTGGATATAAGTATGGAAATGTTAATTAATGACAACTTGTTTAAAATACAATTTATGTTCCTCTAAATATTGCCTGATAAAAAATTTTTAGATAACACTTTTTTTGGTTGGTAGCGCTGATAAGGATTGATTTTACGATTTTCAAAGTATTACTAATTGTTTTGTCATTATCGAAAACCTCTAAACTGAAAGTGTCATAAAACAATCGAAAATTCCTCCAATATTTTGACTTTTTCCCGAAAGGAGTGAAATCAATTTTTATTATTTTCCGACAGATGGCATTCAACACATAGTGTAATTTTGATAAATAAAATCAAAATAATAAATCCTTTACTACATACTCCAAAAGTATGAAATTGTTAGGTTGATTCTTAATAGGAAAAAATATCAATTATGTAAGTTACTGCAATTTCGGTACATATTTACACATTTTATTTAATTAATAATAAATGGAAAATAATATTTCGCTAAAAAAGCTACATTCGCTTTTTTAAAGAATCATTCATGAACTTTTATAAATTGAATCAGTTGATTTATCGTTGAAAGCGTTTTTAAACATTCAGATAATTTTGGGGTCATATTTACCCCTGACGCGACTAATTAATTTGTAAGGAAAGTATATTCAAATTCGCAAATATGCGCAAGCAAATTTAAGTATTTCCTATACTTTACAAGTCATTCTTTCAGGAAAATACCATTGCATATTGGTATAATGCGATATAATAAACTAAAACTCAAGTTCAAACTGACTCATACGTTTTTCTCATACGGAAAAAAACGGCGATCAATTCTAATGATGCTCGTGATTATATTAAAACACATTTTAAAGTAAAATATTACGTAAACTATCTTTGGTACTTGTATTATAATAATAGCAGAAAACAACGGCTACTAGCACACAGAAACACTGTGTATTCTTAGAGTAAACTTATACGAATGACGCTATCGCTTAGAACACTTGACATGCTGAGTTCAGATTGTCAGAGGGTTCGACCCTTTTTTCTATTGGTTGGCGCGATTTTTGTGAAATATAAACCTTAGATCCAGTTAGTATGGTTTGTTCTCTTCCTAACTATACAAAAATTTGACCCGATTTTACAAGTAAGAAAATTGACTTTTGTCCCTCTAGATTACGAAAATATCACACTGTGCGGCGCTTGAATTAAATGGAAACGCAATCCAACTCAAAAAAACTGTAAAACACCTTGGTCTCCACTTGAATGAGATCCTTAAATGGTCTAATCATGTCGTGCAAATTTGTAAAAAAGTTAATTACTTGCTGTATTCACTTAGGCATTCGGGAAATTTCCTTCCTCCCTCAGGGAAAATAAAACTTGTAAACTCTTTAGTTATTCCCCACTTTGACTATTGTGATATAGTCTATCATGATCTGTCTGGTGAACTAGCTATCAAAACACAGAGCTTACATAATTTCTTCTGTCAAAAGATGATCCATTATTAAAACCTGTTCTCATGTTGTTGTAAAGTAGGGGCACCGCGAAAAGTGCAGAGTGAATTTTTTTAGCTTCCTACAAAGAGGGGACTATAATTTTCATGCATCCATAAATTAGTAATCTGCATTATTGTTGACTGTAATAAATGCCAAGATTATGTTAACAATATCAAGTGTCTCCGATGATGCTGTCGATGCTTTTGGCAGTACGGGTAAACAGACAAATAAAAAAAAGCTCCAGTAAGATGTGTTCAAGAGTAGAGCGCAGTAATAACAAGCTACAGATTACAAATGATTATATCTGAAGTTTTTCCAGCAATTCCACTTTTCAAAGATGTATTACGTTTTGCATTATTTATTAGTTATCTGCAGAAAAATGCAGGTGCATTCACACATCTCGCTTGCCTATTTGAATACTAATGTATCAACTCTCTCTTCATAAAAACCTTTGTCTTCATAAAAATTATTCTACTATAATCAGCATTGTAATTCTGTGATGCTTATTTATGCGTTTATTTCTATAGTCCCCTTTTGCTCTAATATTTGCATTGTTCATCTATTACTTATTCTCTTCCTCCTTATGTACCTCATAAACACCACTCCTTCATTACGAAATGTTTATTTGTTTATAACATTAACCTTGAATTATAGAATGCTGTTTACCCTTACACAACAACAAAATTGTGGAGTAAACCACTAATCTAAAGTGGAGGTGTATGTAGGTATAGATCGTGGAGTAATCACTCAAACAAAGACGTTTTATTATCATTATTATTATCTACATTTTGGCAGTATAAAAACCATGTCCCATTATCTTCAATTCAATTTGAACAGATGTTCATTTGATTCCTTCATTGTGTAAAGCTTAACTCATTGTTTTGGTAAACTTTATCTGCAAATCTCTCTGTTTAGTAACTTTTTCATAGTTTCCTATCTTTCAAATCAATATAGTATCATGCCCATATAATAATGACTTATCAGGTTACATATAACACCATATCTATTCCAAATACAAGATTTAAAGTGAAAGTATTAGTTGTGCAGTCTGTGAGCTGCTTCAAATGATTTTTTTCACGAAGTAATCAAATAAATATATTCAAACATATTATTATTGTTGTATTAAAAAATGCAATTTCAAATAAATTTGTATCTTCAATCAAATTTTTTTCTTTAATATTTAGTTTACCATGAAATAGTTAACTAACATTTTTCAATTTGTATGTGAACCAACTCATAATATTTACTTGTGTTATTATTTGTTTGTTAAAAGTAGATTTCAAATTAAAAGTTTGATGAATACAGTAGAAGTCCGTTATAACAAAAGGGCATATAACGAGAGTTGTGTTACATCAAGTGATTTTTTGGCTATTGTCTATCTCACAGCAAAAGGAATAGGATGTTTATTATAACAAGTGGTTATTTCTGAAGTATCGGTAAAATGAGTACCAACATTTCTATACTTGTCTTGCAGGTGGCATATCTGGGAATTCCAGAAATCTAAGGCGCATTATATCTTCAAAGAGTAGAAAAATTGATTCAAAATTATCGTCACCTACTTCATGCATTTTTTCCCTCAACTCATCTCACCCTGCCTTGGCAAAAATGCTTCAGGGAGCTTTGATTAGAGTCTATTTATGAGTTTCACTCTCCCCTTTGTCCCTCTGTGCATTTTAATCCCTCGTCTCTTGTTTCTTTTCGGTGACAACCTCTCAAATTCTCCGGAATTTTTAATTTAGTTCCCATCATATTGGTATCAATCCAGCTCTATACTCGAGCCTGAAGGACCACAGCCGAATCAGGGATAGCATTCCTAAGGCAAGGGTGGAGAGGGACCCTGTTACCCTGGATCAGCGCAATTTTCGGGCAGTTTAACTATGCTGCGACGGCCGCGTATCACCATGAGATTTGTTTTCATTTAAAATTGGCACCAAATTGTCTTATTCAGGATGGGTGGGAATATAGGAGATAAAAGCAATGCTGATTCGGATTCCCTGGGTAACCCCTCTCTTGTGAGACAGTCATTGCTTATGAAGCGTGTTAATGAAAAATATCTTGAGAAAGTAATTCTATGTGAATTAGGATTATCTAATGATATACCATTTTTTTTCTACAATTATTGAGCGATAATATTCCCTATTTTATGTTAGAGGATGCACTTTGGTTATGGTTATGTATCAATGATAATATTTTTGATGCAAATGCACTTTCACAAGGCATTCTGAAGCTTTTACATAAGGATTTAAATTCCTACAGTTCCTTTCTGCCGCATTCGCTGCCATTAGATTCAAGAGGACGGACATTTTTTATTAGAGATAGGGTATAACAGTTACTCTTTACAACTAATTCTTTTCCAATTTTTGTCAGCTCTCCTTGTAAGTGACTTCTGCTGTATGAGGATACATAATTTTAAAGGCGGTTGTACATATTTATGGTGGTAAAACTTTTAATTTTTGATAAAATGCAATAAAAACAGAAATTAAATATTTTGAATTTTTTTCTGATATTAAAAAGATAATTGTGTTTCAGTTTCTTTATAAGTATTTTTTATAGACAAATGCACATGTGCACTTAAATAGCGCAATGCAAATAATTAAATTTATGTTATAATACATGAATTATTTGAATATCAGTTCTTTTAATTCTCTATGTGTAGTATTTCTTTGATTCAAGTTGATACCTATCTTAGCTAACAATTATTATATTATTAGTTTTACATAACTTTGTGTTCTTATTGGTGCAAATATTATGCTTAACTGATTGATACATATTTATTTTCAGGCTCGAATGGAGGTTGAAGATTTGTTTACGGATCTAGCAGATGGCCGGAAGCTTCTGAAGCTCTTGGAAATAATTTCAGGGGAGAAACTGGGTAAACCAAACGCTGGTCACATGCGTGTTCACAAAATTGAAAATGTTAATAAGAGTTTAGCCTTTCTGCACACAAAGGTAAATATTTTATATTTTTACCTTTTCTTACAAAAAATTTAGTTAGCTTGGAAATCTCCATTATCTATACATTTCACTATAAGTTGCAGCAAATTTATACATAATTTTTAGGTGCGTCTTGAAAGTATCGGAGCAGAAGACATTGTGGATGGCAATCCAAGACTGATCTTAGGATTGATATGGACCATTATCCTTAGGTTTCAAATTCAAGAGATTGAGATTGATGTGGTAAGTATCAAATAATACTGTTTGTCAATTTCCTAGTACATTAAAGCTTTTTACATGATAATGTTGATTTTGTAGAAAATGAGGCTTATAGAGTTAAACTTTTCATCAATTTAGGATGAAGAAAATGAAAGTAGTGAGAAAAAATCTGCCAAGGATGCATTGTTATTATGGTGCCAACGAAAAACTACTGGCTATAATGGGGTCAATATACAAGATTTCACTTGTATGTGATTTTCTCTTGAAGAATATTAACACTCTGCTGAAGTTTGCCTCAGTTGTTCAATGTGGAATTTAATTTCTTTTTTTAGGTTCTTGGAGAAGTGGTCTTGGGTTCAATGCCCTCATCCATGCTCACCGACCAGATCTTGTTGATTATCATTCCCTCGTGCCATCCAGGCATATTGATAACCTCAATCGAGCATTCGATGTTGCTCAAGAAGATCTGGGGATTCCTCGCCTTCTTGATGCTGAAGGTAAAGTGAATAATTTTTCAAGTTATTTCAGAGTTATACTTTGCACTTTTGATTTACAGTCAATGGGACAAATCCAGTTGTTTTTTGGAGCATCAAACATGTAGGACACGGATTTCAAAGTATGAAAACGTAGGTGGCATAACTGTAGAACTGCATCTCCTTCCTATATATTTCAAGCCATTCCAGGATAATTTCTGGTGGAGTCTAGGTAATATTGTAACAAAGAATGGAAGGCTTAACCCTAGGACAACTGAAAATGTCTCGTTGTAGCCTATCTGGGTCCAATGGACCTTTACTGGAACTAGAAACTTAAAACTAAAGTATTATTATTAAAAACATCAATGTATCATAAAAAATATTATTTTGTTGAATTTAAATCCATTGATGCACCACAGGATATTTTAGACCAATTAAAATAAAATATGATTTTAGTTTATCTTCAGTTTTACTTTACATTTATTAGCTGAGATATATTTATTTAGTCTATCAGCAGTCAGAACTTTTGACACAATTAATAATTTTATAATCACATAAGTGGCATCTACCCTTCTTGTTATTTCTTACACCATCTTTTGATGTTACTCTATGTTTTTCCTTTGTGTCCTCCTTTCCAGCTGAGAATATTGGAGGTTTGTTAGATAATCTCTTTTATAAATTCCCACTAGTTCTCATTATTATTAAAATTACTAAAGTTTTGTACTATTATTTATATTACTCTGTCAATATTTGGTTGACCATGTATTGTACAGAGTAAAATAATATTTTTTCTCAACTTTGGATAGTATATTAGACTCATTGAATCTTTCTGGAATCCACAAAAAGTAGTGTTTTTTTCTCTTCCTTTAATAACTGTGAATTCATCTGTAAGCTCCACTTTATTTTTCCTCATACGTAGTCGCTATGATTGGCAAGCCTTTTGGATAGCAGTTGGTGACCTAAGGATTAGCTTGTGAAAAATAATCAAATGTGTTATTTTTTCCTGGCATTTCAAGTCCCTCAATCCTATCTAATGTGAGATATGTTTTTTAACTCCATTTTCTCTCAATATGTATTTTATTTGAAAATGGCCCTGACAAGGAATTGATTTGTTCTGTTTCTGGCCGGATTAATTACCAATTAACATTCACCAATTTTTTTTTTCAATTTTAAAACTATAATTTGTATGGTGTGCACTCTTCAGCACTATCATATAGCATCATATAGTGGATTATATTTGAGTAAGCAAAATATGACTCAGAATCACGCTGCTGTTAAAAGTTATGATCTAACGCATTTTCTGTAACATTATACAAAAATTTATTTGATTCTGGTTTTCTTAATATTTTTATTAGATGATTTATGAAAGGATTTTATATGTCCTTTAACTTATTATTTTCTGATTTATTTTATAATTATAGATTGAATTAAACAATGTTTTATTTAATTATGTCATTTTAAGAGCTCTATTCTCTAAGTTGACTAAAAATTTTCATTTTAAATTATTAAATTTACAGTTAATAGAAAATGCTTTTCGATGTTTCGTTAAATTTACAATAGTTGTCCTGTGTATCTATTGGAAACAACAAATTTATTTTGATATGTTTTTAATTTTTTATTGTATGGTTTTATGATTTTGCTTTGGATCTTTGTGATTTTATTTCTCTACAATTTTTCTAATTAGATGTGGACACTAGTCGGCCTGATGAGAAATCTATCATCACTTACGTGGCCTCCTATTATCATACATTTGCTAGGATGAAAAATGAAATGAAAAGTGGGAGAAGGATTGCAAATGTAAGTTATCAGAAGGACTTTAAAGTTTAATATGATAGGTCTCCATTAATTGTATTTAAATCACAATATTTTCAAGATTATATTGACAGATATTTTTCATGTTGTGCATTTTTTATACCTGTTACTTATTTCATACTTCTTTTGTAAACCATTTTGTGGAAAGTGGGTCCTGGATGGCCAAGTGGCCAATGCTTTCAGCTGAAATGGTGGTTTCAATGGTGAAAGTGGTGTGCCCATGAGGGAAATGACCTAAGCTGTAAAAGCACTTTAACTTACAAAAACATGTTTGAAAATACCCATCATTATGTGCTTGAAATATGTTTTTAGTATTGATCTTTAGTATGAAAAGGATGTTTGCCTTTCTGCCATTTGATTGATGTTTGATGGAGATATGCTCTTACAGATATTGATTGGAACCATTTCTATTGTTAATGGAATTATAACATTAATTTGACTGGTTCAATTCTTTTCCAATCGGAATATTTAAGATTGTTGGCCAAATGATGGAAGCTGATGCTATGAAAGGACGCTATGGAATGTTAACAACTAATCTTCTGGAGTGGATTATACTTAAAACCAAACATCTGTCTGACCATAATTTTCCAAATTCATTAGAAGGTATTCAAGGAGAACTAACTGCATTCAAAACATACAGGACTGTGGAAAAACCACCAAAGTAAGTATTTAATGTCATAGTTAGTTTATTCTCCTCATTAGTTTTAACTCTTAGATGTTCAAGGTCCAAATATATCAGCTCCAGCTTTCATTGTGCGTAAAACAGTTTGTTCCTAACAGAATATATCCTTATTATCTGAAAGCAATAGTTTTTCACTGATAGTCATCTGAATTCTGATGCACAATTATACATAGTTACTTGAATCCCTTTTTGATCTATTTGTAACCTAAACAAATTGTGTTCAGCTGCATATCAACATTTGATAAATGATTGTCTCCAAATCTAAAAAAATGGAAAATGTTACTTTGACTGAGATGAAAGAATTTTTGTCATGTATTTTAGGTTCAGTGAAATCTCGATCTAATGTTTTTTACCGGACCAAGGCAAATCGCCTATAGATGCGGAAAAATGTAAGATGCGAAAAACAAAGTTATGTAACCACACATTTCTCAGAATATACCCTATCCAGTAATTTTTAATCTTTGAATAGTAGGTTAAATTAAACATTAAATTTGGGAAAACTCTTCGTTAAGGGTATTTTCTGGTAGGGTATGAGGAAACTTCCTACTCATGTTTGAACATTTCTGATATAAGCAAAGGCACTCAGTATGTACCATTATAAAACTTGAATTACTATCAAATCGGAGAGATTGGGAGCATCTATAAAAGGTAGAAGAGTTGCTTTCGCCTTATATAAATATTTTACAAAATTTGTAATCTAGCAACATCATCTTGGTAAGACGTAAAATGGGAGTTGGAAACTTCATCTGTGGGTTAACCTTCATTATCATACTCATAACAGGAACACAATTAGCATGTACTTACATACACAGTTCTGAATATCCATAATCAGAACTAAAAGGTAAATCTACGGTGTTGGATGCAAGTCTTGAGTTTATATAATAGATGAAACTCCCTATCGTTTTTTCTGTGAGATGGACAATGGCCAAAAATTCACTCGCCTTAACTATTGTTATATGCAGTGTATTCATTGTAATAGCAGTTATACTCGTTGTTGGACTTCTACTGTATATTACTTCAAGCAGTATGTTATAGTCCAAAGTACAGATTTAAAATAGTTATAATCATACCAAATGATTAAATTGTATTGATAAATATATTAAGAAATTCAATTAAAAACTGTTCTCCAAATTTTCTTGATTTTTTTTTTTCATTCAAAGCAAAATATAAATGTCAAATTTAAGATTTAGCTGTCGCATTAAAGTTTATACTTTCAACGAGCTGTTATTACTAATGAAAATCGAGATTAGTTTGAGTTAAAGGTGAGTATTTACTTAAGAAGTATTTCAATTTAAGTAATATTTGGTTTTAGTTGCATTGATATATGCTCATTATATTCATTCTCCTTATAAGGCTTTGGAGTATATCTTTCTGTTTTGGGATTTTTTATTAAGATTTCTCATATAATTTGGAAATTTCTCTTTAATTTTAGGTATCGTGAAAGGAGTGAGATTGAAGCTTTGTATTTCAATATAAACACACAGTTAAAGTCACTTCATCAGCCTCAGTTTGTCCCTGTTGATGGTCAACTGGTACATGACA